>CM038142.1:61593824-62246620 GCA_021437245.1 Aegilops speltoides
TAGTACCGGTTTGTGGCATGAACCGGTACTAAAGGTTAGCCACAAACCGGCGCTATTGATCGCCGCCACGAATCGGTGCTATTGTACACATTAGTGCCGGCTGAAATTCAAACCGGCACTATTGGGCTTCACATATGACCCTTTTTCTACTAGTGATGGATAACATGGTTGGGGTACGATCATAGAAGATGTTCTCGTGAAGTGAACTAGCTTATCCTTCCTAGGTAGGGGACTTGTGTGTTGATTGGATGCGGAGACACCTTCGATTGTAAATTCTAATGCGGCAGATTCATTTCTTTATCTGCATGGCCAAAACAATAATTCAAATCACACACCTGCATAATTTGCCCTTTCTTTCGTTAAATTAGCTTCAACTTTTTCTATTGTGTCAAAATACTTCGGAGTTGAAGAGAAGAAGCTCCTATACGACGCGTTCTGCATCAAATTGCCAGTATTTTGCATGCACCACCGCGACTGGGCCGACCCAATAACAAGGCATTATAGGGACTTTGGGAGGCCAGCATTGTTAACGAATTCTAACCCTGTAGCGGCGCGACACTTTAGTGAATCGACACTGTAGTGGGATTTTTCAAATCGGTTTTTTGAAAACACATGAAAAAAATCTGAATTTTTTCAAATGAGCGAACATTTTCTAATTTTTGAACAAATCTTGAGATTTCCAATTATTTATTGAAATTTCCGAAAATTTCAAATTTCTGAACATTAATTTCCAAATAAATTTTAAAATCCTGATCAAATTTTAAAAAACAAAAAAGGAAATCTGATTATTATTTTTCCTAATTTACGAGCAAATTTGAAATTTATAATTTTTTTTAAAAGTAAAAAAGGCAAGAAAAACCATAAAATAAGAACAGACTAAACTTTTTGTTTCCAAAATCCAATTTCTTTTGGTTCACTTAGTTGTGTGTATATTTAGTTGACTATTTGAAGCAAAGAGCAAAATCACTAGTTAGGGGTATCCCTTGCAAAGGTGACTCCCACCTTTTCAAGCGCTGACAAGTGATGCACCGCGTATGCGTCACTTGGCGTAACCTTAGAGGTTTTTCTTTCTTCACAGATTTGTTTATTCAAAATGTTTAATTTCTTGAACTAACCATCAAAATTCCGTATGTTTGTACCATTGCATTTATCATGTTGAGATGTTTGAAAGTGGATTCCATATTAGTAGGTTTTGACAACTTTTTTTCATGAAAAATGGAGAGAAAATAGACCAGAGCCGGAAGCACAGTTTTTATTTCATTTATTTTTTTCCCTTTCCGAGAGTGGTGAGAGGCGCATATGTCTCCTCCCGTAAGCCAAACTATGCCTCCACGTGAAGCAAATATGTGCTTCTCGTGAAAAGCGAAAAAAATGCATTATTCCCTTCCCGAGAGGCAGCTCTGCTATGCTTCTTGTGGAATCAAAACTGTGCTTCTCGTGAAAATTAAAAACCCCAGTTTTCATTTCCAAGAGGCACAATTGTGCTTCTTGCGGAATAAAATTTGTACCAACACAAGAAGCAAATATGTGCTTCTCGTGGGAGAAAAAAAGAAGTGTTTTCCTCCTTTCCCGAGAGGAACATTTGTGCTTCTCGCGGAATCAAATTTACGCCTCTAGGAGAAGCAAATCCGTGCTTCTTGTGAAAACAAAAAGGGTTTTTTTTTTCTGAGAGCCACAGTTGTGCTTCTCGTGGAAGCAAATCTATGCCTCCACCGAAAGCAAATTTATGCTTCTCGTGGATGCAAAAAAAAACGTGTTTTTTTCCTTTTCAAGAAGCACAACTATGCTTCTCATGGAAGCAAATATGTACCTCATCAGTAAGCAAATATGTGCTTTTCGCAGAAGCACAAAAGGCATCCACGCAAAACAAATTGATTTTTTCCCTCCAAAACCTAGAAAAAAAGGGGCAAATATTGAAAAGCCAAAAAAACATCTCAAAATAGGAAACGTGTACAGACAAATAAAAAATAAATTCCTGAGGAATGCTTAGCACACGACACTTGGCAGCGGCTAGACGCACCATTTGGCATACTCTCCTACGGTGACTTCATAAATCTCAAGATGATATTGCGGCTCAGTCTCTCGGATGTGCTCATAGGGTAGGGTGTGCGTGTGTGCATTCGTATGGATGAGTGTATGCGCGTATGTATGAGCGCTTGCGTCTATACTGTGTTAAAAAAATGATCCTTTCAGGGATCCCATAAGGGGTACCCCTTGCCTAGTGGTTCTGGTCAAATAGAAAAAACACCAAAATTAAATATACCTTACATCTGTCTAACCAGACTACGGAGCTCCTATTTCGCGTGCATTTTGGGCTGGCCCATGTGCGGGCCAGGCACACTTCTATTTTTTTATTTCTTTCTTTAGTTTTTTGTTCCTTTTTATTTTATTACTTCAAGAACTGTTCGCTAATCTCATTTTCAAAAAATATAGAAACCTTTTTTTCTGGATTTTATAGGTTGTTCATGAATTTGGAAAGTGCAAAATTTCAAAAACAATGTTGATGAAATTGAAAAAATGTTCGTTATTTCACAGAATATTTAAGATTTTGAAAATTGTTTAACAATTTGTAAAAATATTAATCCATTTTAAAACCTATTCTCCAATTTTAGAAAAACGTTCATGAGTTTGAAAATATTCATGAATTTGAAAATAGTTCCTAAATTATAATTTTGTTCGTGAATTCAAAAGGTGTTTTTGAATTTAAAAATGTTTGTGAATTCTAAAAAAACATGAATTTTAATAATGTTTGAGAATTAGAAAAGTTTTCACTATGTTCAAGAAGTTCATTGTTTCAACAAATGCTTGTGAATTACAAAAAAAATTGCTATTTTTAAAAATATTCTTGAATATAATAATGGTCCAAGAATTCACAAAATGTTCATGAAAAGAAAAAGGTAACCAGAAAAATAAAAAATAAAAAACATTGGAAAAATAGAAAAACATGTCTAGGAATGTTCGAGAACCTTACCAAAACCGAAATATGGAGTCTCCTGAAAACTTACATGTGTCGGCCGAGTATGTGTCCTAGATAATCGATAGGGTGTGTGTTTGCTCACTACCCAGCGACCCTGAAATCACTAGTTAAGGGTTACCCCTTGCAAATGTCACTCCACAGCTTCACAGGTGCTGACAAGCGTAACATGAGAGTTTTTTTTTTTTTGCGGATTCATTTATTCAAGATGTTTTATCACTTGAACCGTACGTTAAACACCGAACCATTTTCCCTACTGGATTTAGTAGAGTTATTCAAAATAACATATCATGTTAATAGATTTTGATGAACTTTTTTATGAAAAATGTAAACCAAAACAAAGAAAAACAAAAAAACAATGAATACCGGAAAAGATAGAAAGGAAAAAACCGAAGCCCGGAAGCACGGTTGCGATTTTCCAAAAAAAATAGAAGCACATGCTATGTCTTTCCCTTTCACAGAAACGATGTTGTGCTTTGTAGAAGCACATCATGTACTTTTCCTTTTCAGAGGAAGCATAGGTTGTGCTTCTCACCGAAGCATAGGCTATTTTTTCATATATTTTTTTATGGAAGCGCAACTATGCTTTACCCTTTTTGAGAAACATAATGGTGATTCTTGTGAAAGCAACGGTCATGCTTCTAGCGGAAACACAAATTATGCTTCTCACAGAAGCAAATCTGTGATTTTCTCTATTTCTCAAGAAGCATACTTAGTGCACTTTAAAAAAGAAAAAGAAAAAAATCCCACCAAAACCCATGGAAAGCAAGGCAAAAGCAGAAAAAACAGATAAAGTCAAAAACCCTGATAAAGTGTGCACAAAACAAAAAATTATCGTGTCGCACAGTGATACGCGAAGAACGCTTCCATGCGCAAGAGCTGCACGTTACGAAGGACATATCCTATTTTATCACGCTGATTAGTTGCTTTCCAACGGCCCGCGCGATAAATAGGAATGGCCTTATCTAACCTGACTTTGAATTGCCCGTTTTGCGTGGGCTTTGGAGCCCGGCATATCCTATTTGGCGTTTTCAAGCGTTCGTTATAGTGCATTTTGCAAACAGGCGCACACACCCCCTTCGTACTGGGTCGGCCAGTTTAGCATTTTATTTCTTCTATTAAACTGCAAGAAACACGATAGTGAGGGCGGCTAAGGGATTAGAAGCCGCTACCTCTTAGTTCTAGATTACCTGCAGTAACCGCCGCAGACACAATACATGTTGTTATTACTAACTAGGTTTTTGCCTTCTATTTCTTTCTTTCCATTTTCTTTTTCTTTTTCTTTTTCTCATTTTTTTTACATTTTCCTTAAATTCGTGAATTGTTATCAAAACCTGTGAACATGTTTTAAATAGATGAATTTTTTTAAAATATGTGAACATTTTCCACTTTAGTGAACATCTTTTAGAATTGATGAACTTTTAAAATTAATGAACTATTTTTCACATTTGTCAACTTTATTCTAAACCAATGATTTTTTCAAAACGCGGTGAACTATTTCAAATTTATGAACTTCTTCTCAAATCGATGAACTTTTTTCAAATTTGTGAACTTTTTTCCGGTTCGTTAAATTTTTTTAAAATTGATGGACATTTTTATCAATATCAATGAACTTTTTTCAATTGTTGAACTTTTTTCAAATTTCATGAATTTTTCTTCAAAATCGATGATACTTTATTCTCTAAATGGATGAACTTCTTTTATAATTTTCTTAAACCTTTTTTGATTTCACAATTTTTTTAACAAGTATGAAAAACCGTCTTGTTTTTTTCTACTAGGCCAACACCACAAAATAACAAAAAAAAAAAGAAGTAGTCCGCGGCCGAGCGCGCGAACGTTGCGGGTGTGCTGCTGGAGCGAAGCACGTTGATGGGGCGTCGCCCACTCGTTCGTGTGTGCGTGAACACCAGTTGGCTCCAGTGCGCAGAAAGCGCCCTATAGGAGCTCCCTTGGAGCTCACTCATTCAAGTTCCGGGCGCTTTCATTTCAAGAATGCCGACGGAGAAAAAAAAGATAAGCCCAAACGAATTCAAAATACATGAGTCCGCCTATTGTTTAGGTGTTGGTCTTTGAATTAATAAAATGCAAAGGCTGACGTGTTTCTTTCTTTTCCATATTTATCCTCTCTCCTATCCAACGCCATCCACGTCGTTTGTGGTCTTCTCTCGTGGCCGACGGCACTTTCGAACGTGCCTTGTCTCCATGTCCTACTCTTGCCACCGCCTAATGCTCGTGTACCGTCGTCCCAAGGTCACCCTGCTACCCCCTCCCCCACCCCTCCCTCCCTCTCTGATCTCTTATTTTTTGCAGCAGCGGCCCCCTCCCTCTCCAGTCCACGCGGACAGTCAACCTCTGACTCCCTTCGCCTGGGATGTTGTTGCGTCGTTCCAGACTCCAGGTTGCTCCCAACCTCTAACCCTCGTCTTTTGTCCCAGAGCTATATGGAAAATCGACTGACCCGAAAACGTGATTTTAGTCACAATATAATTAGTAAAACAAATAATAAATACGATGAAGGATGTAAAATCAATGTGATACTCTTTATGTATATAATGTAGTGTAATACTAGTCCTGGACACAAGTTTCTTGTTTTCCTTTGGAGGGAGAGCACAAGTTTCCCTCGTTCAGCCGGCAAAGACAACAAATATGCTTACGGAATTTAGTGTCAACTGAGGTTTAATAAGTAGTATTCCCTTCATTCCTAAACACAAGATTTAATAAGTAGTATTTCCTCTGTTCCAAAATATAAGTCTTTTTAGAGATTTCAATAAAAACTACATACAGATGTATATAGACATAGTTTGGAATGTAGATTCACGTATTTTGCTTCGTATGTAGTCCATATTAAAATCTCTAGAAAGACTTATATTTAAGAACGGAGGAAGTATCCCAATATAAACTATATACGGATTAAAGTGAGTGAATAAGCACAGTAAAACGTGTCTATCTACATCCGATTCAAAAAAAAAAATTAGAATATCTTATACATACGAACGGATGGAGTATTTTTTTGTGAAAAGGAGGTAAACGAGTTACCTGTCAACTAATAAGTTATAAGAAATAAATTCTGTCAAAAAACTAAAAACTAAACTGAAACTGGGATTTACGTGTTGGGACCCATTGTTGGGCCAACTGAGATAAAGATTTAATCATTTAAATCTCTCAGTCAGCTAGCATACAGCCGCACCCCTGTTTGCATTAAATAAATCCCATAAAAGGCGACCTTAAACAACAGCATCCATGAGAGCATCTATAGAGTCCTCATATCCTTCTCAAACATCTGGATAGACAGCCGGGTCACCGTCCGGACAGAAGAGAGAAGAAAAAAAACAATCGGACCCTTCCCCCTCCTTTTCTCCATACGTGCATGGGAAGTCCACAAATCCCCATATCCAACTCATATATGAAGAGGGGGTGGAGATGTCTGGGCATGTCCGGATAGTCCGTACGTAGGATGCGGCCTATTGCGGACCACCTTTTCTCATTCTTTACTATTTCTTTTCTCCCTCTCTTTATCTCCATCAATCACATATACGTGACCGGACAGTACGAGAAGTGTGGTTGATTTGCAAGGAAATGGGGGAGGGGGGTAAAAGCGGACATGTCCGGACACTGACCAGACGCGTCCGCGGACGTTTGAGAGGTCTGATTTGTGCATCATGGTTGTAGATGCTCTGAGATATATTTTCACGGTCTTCATTTGTACATGTCGTCTTGGCAAATACTTCTTCGTACATACATCTTCTTACCGTTTCTTTGCGGAAAGGCCAAATCCGAATGCCACATAGGAGTATTAAATAAAATAAGCCCTTATAACAACTTTCTTAGAAGAAAAAGAAAGTATTAGAAAACCCTTGGAAGAAATCGGCACTATCTTCCTTTTGTGGGCAAAGATCATTGTCCCTCTGAGTCACCATCTCAGCGGAGCAACCTGTTGAAGCCCAGGTGGTTATGAAAACAACAGTCGAGGAGTCGTCAATGTAAACCAAAATATGTTGGTGACCGTGAGCTGAATAGAACACCACCCTAGAAAAATCAGCCCCAACGAGGGCTAGAAGATAATCCCAACTCCAACAGATAAAGAAGGGGAACACAAAACCTCACATGTTCCCTGACGTTGTTTTATTTGGTTGAGTTTCATTGAGGGAAAGATAATTGGAGGACAAAAATACACTGCAATGACATACCAACTGAAGGATGTCACGACCCTGAACAAACGCTAATCACGTTAGACTTGATTGCCCAACAATCGACACCGTCCTCCATCTTACCTATGCACTCTAAGAAAGGACATGGACATGGAAGAACTGGAAGACCCCATGAGACAAGGACATGGACGCTCAGATATGAGGATCCCCATCCTTCTGTCGTCGCAACGAGTGACAGAGGCAGCAACGGTTTGAGGGGATGAGCAACCGCATCCCCAATCACCTGATGTTGGGTGGTTGTAGCAAGGGGCTGGAGGGTCTTGGACCTTCCGATTCGGCAGCAACGACGAGGTTGCCAATGATTCTATGGTGGCGGCAGAGCAAGTGAATGGTGCGGGCCCAGAGCATCCCAACTTGGAATGCACTATTGCACCTTCCTCCCATGTTAATCTTTGTCGCGTGTGCAATAGTGACCTTCATCGCTCCGAGCCTTTCGTGACGACCATCTCTTGTTGTGGCTCAATTGCCTGCTTGTGCGGGCATGGTCTTCTGTTGCGTGACATCTCACGTCAAGATAATACCAGATGTCTTTGATTTGGTTGTGCTTCTTGAGTACCCGGTCTCGAGCTCTATGATGAAACCCTATGTCTAACCCTATTTGGTTATAGTCATGTCAGTGTTTCTTCTTCGTTATCATGTTGAACGCATTGCTTGGACTTGATATTCGGAATGAAAACCCATGATCTAGCCTTTGGTGCACTAGTAGAAAAGGGGGAATTTGTCCCGGTTCGTAAGGGCCTTTAGTTCCGGTTCATGAACCGGGACTAATGGGTCGTTACTAATACCTCCCCCCTTTAGTCCCGGTTCAAACACGAACCGGGACAGATGTGCCTCCACATGGCCGGTGCACCGAGCCCAGGCAGGGGGGCCTTTGGTCCCGGTTGGAGGCACCAACCGGGACCAAAAGGCCTCCACGCGTCAGCATTCTAGTGGCTGGGGTTTTTGTTTTTGTTTTTTGAAAGGAGGGGGGTTGGGGGTTTGGGGGGTTAATTTAGGTGTTTCATATATTGTGTTAGCTAGCTAATTAATAGAGAGAAGTGTCCTCTCTTATGTCCGTGCTTGCTCGACGCTACATACTATACAAAGAGAGGCCCTCGACACGCTAGCTAGTAAGAAAATGAAGGGAACCATTAAGTCTGAAGTTAAGTCATGCATCCGAGAGAAGTGATCGATCGACCTCTCCTTCTCCAGAGATTGGTCGAACAACAAGTTTCCGTATTATCTATCCGACGCTCTGGCTACATACATATACAATATGTAAGATCTCTTAATTACAATCCCTAACAATTGAAATCAACTTGCACATGGTATTCTCGGCTTTATTGATGGCGTGGTCAAGAAAGAATCCCGCCAATTCCTCTTGAATTGCTTTCATGCGATCTGGTTCTAGGAGTTCATTCCGCATCGCCACGTCTAATTTGAAGAAGGGGTTAATTAATACATATATATGAATGAAACTCAACAGAAATGATGGTGTAAAAAATGAAATTGTGAATATTATTGCTTACGCACTTCATATTGTCTTTTAGAGTAGCCCGCTTGTTTTTCAAAGTCGCGTTGTGGATGAACTCGCACACGTAGTATCCACGAAATCATTCCTTGTTCCTACCACAAGCACTTTACGAGAAATAGAGGTCAATCAAACTGATAATGAAGCATTATAAATGGCATTGATGAAAGTATAACTATAGAATCAATGGGAGATGCGCAACTAGCTAGCCGAGAGTACTTACTTTGGTATGTATATCGCAGCTCCTTCGGCGATCCCGAGCTTCTGCGGTGAACTGTTTCCAAACCCGCAAGACAAAGAAAATAATTATTATTACTTGAGATATCAGGAAATGAACAAAAAGTTGCTGATATGGTGCGATAATGATCGATTGAACTTACTTGTTGAGCAATTCAGTCATGTCCGCATAGGTTTCGGGATCTTTTCGTCTCGAGTCTAAGACGGTTACTAGTCCCCGCTCAAGCTTAATCTCAAGAAGAACATAGTGGTACCTGCGCACGCATGCATAACTCATCAATTACATTACTATAACCTCGCTCGGGTAATAGGGAAACCGAATATGCACACGACAGTAACACTCACTTGCCGTTGTAAGGAAAGAGTATGGTATCTTTATTTTGATTTTTGATCAACGATTGTAGCAAGTTATCCTCGGCCTCTTTGGCGTGCTTTTTAACCAGAAATTCTATGATATTTGTGTTAATGAACCCAATATCATAAATTTCTTGATTTTTGCACTCGATGATCTTCAATCTGCATAATATATTGAGGATAATTAATTATAAATACATGCAATGAAAGAGCCGAGCTATATATAGAGACTTAATGACAGAAATGGTACTTACAGGCAGTAGCAAAAAACCGTTCATTTATCGAGGGCCTTTTGATTGAAGAACGCGAAGAACTCCTCAAATGGAACACACAACAGATCACTTGCAAGGAGGTCGTGCTCCTCTTTAATGTTCAGATACAAACTATTCGTCCCCCCAGACTCTCTGCAGGTTTTCATGTACCAATTATGGAATCTTCGCATCATCGTTGTTAGAGATTTTTCATCTTTGACGAGAGGCTTCCCGTACTCGTATCTGTGTTCGTCCACCTCCATTAAATCAGAAAGTTGATTGTCAGGCAGGTAATCTTGTAGATTGCCATAACCGGCCACCATTCCTGGAGCATTAACGATGATGTTGCCGCTAGACACATTGAGCGGGGGGCACGATTGGTTTGCTTGTTCGCTGAGCTGGTCAATTTTTTTCACAGCTGCTCGTTCTCTTGACCTTTGATATCTGACAGTACTTCCCGACCGCTCCGCTTGGAGATATGTCTGTTCAGTAATGCGCTCATAGTTGGTTCTCGGCGGAGACTTTGCCGGTTTCCTCAGGGCATCGAGAGTGCGCTTTGCTTTCACCGGATCTACCTTCTCCTCCAGAGGTGGATGTCTCTTTGCTTTCACCCCTTCAAAGAACTCCTTCACGTGGGTCCGCACGATCATCGTATTTTCCTCCTCGGTCCTCTTGTACGGTAACTTATTTAGAGGCTTGAGAGGTGGACCGTATCTGTATTGCCTCCCGCCTCTGGTTGTGCTGCTAGACGCCGGAGCAGACGGAGCGGCTGCGGCGTCTGTCTTCTTTCGTGCTTGCTTATGAGGCGGAGGAGAAGGACTACGATGCGCCGGAGCAGCCGGGGCGGCGGCGGGTCTCTTCCGCCCTTGCTGGCGAGGCGGAGAGGAGGCTGCTGGCTGCTCGGGAGCGCCGGCGCAGGCGGAGAAGGAGGCAGAGTGCCGCCACGCGACGGAGAAGGAGGCGGAGTGCCGCCACGCGTGCCCTGATCGTCACTCGCCGCAGGAGGAGGCGGTGGAGGAGGTGGAGTGCCCTGACTCACCGGAGGAGGAGGAGGAGGCGGAGGCGTCCAGTTCGGAAGGTTGATGAGCTCCTTCCGCCATAGGCATGGAGTCTTCAGAGCAGAACCCAGCCTAGTCTCCCATTCACCGGTAGGGTGGTCAAGCAGGAGGTCCTCAAATCCCTCCGTTATTTCATCCACCATCACCCTAGCATATCCTTCTGGAATCGGCCGGCAGTGATAAGTTGCGCTGGGTCCAGTAGGATAAACAGAGCCAACAGCCGCCTTGACCTTCATATTCATCCATCGCGTCATAATGTGGCAATTTTGAGACTCTGTGATAGCATCCACGGGATAGCTGGCAAGAGCCGTCAAGACATGCTCCGGCTGAAGCAGCTCAGTGGAAGCCACGCTGCTTCTCCACTGAGTGGCGGGGTAGCTTCGGGGGAAGCTTCAGCAGGTCGTTTGTTGTGATCTGCTGCTTCTCGTTCCTCTTCTTGTTCCTCTAGCCCCATTACCCTTTCGTGCAGCGCCTACAGTTGGCCCTGCTCCAGTTTCTTCCTCCTCTCATGGGTTTTGTAACCCCCTGCGTCCGGAAAACCAACCTTCCATGGAATGGAGCCTGGCGTGCCTCATGTCCGTTCAGGGTGCTCAGGATTCCCGAGGGCCATTGTGAGCTCGTCCTTCTCCCTATCTGGAACGAATGTCCCTAGCTTCGCTGCATTGATATAGTGTCGAAGGTTCTTGACTGGTATTTGCAGTTGCTCGTCCGTCCAATGGCACTTCCCTGATACAGGGTCCAAGGTTCCGCTAGCCTCGAAGAACCAAGTCCGGCAATGGTCTGGCCAGTACATTTTCTCTGGTTTGATCCCTTTTTCAAGCAGATCACTCTCAGCCTTAGACCACTTAGGCCGGACTTTGAGGTAGCCACCTGACCCCGTGCGATGGTGAAGCTTCTTCTTTGCAGCATTTTGCTTGTTTGTCACCGACATCTTCTTACTCTTTTCCGATGTCTTGTGGGCCACAAATGCAGGCCAGTGATCTTTGATCTTCTCATATTTGCCGATGAATTCTGGTGTCTTTTTTTGTCGACAAACTTGTTCAGCTCTTTCCTCCACCTCCTGAATAGGGTTGCCATCTTCTTAAGAGCACAAGACTTGATTAATTTCTCTTTAACTGGCTTCTCCGGATCCTTCTCTGACGGTAGGATGAAATTTGCCTTCAGTTGAGTCCAAAGATCTTCTTTCTGCATATCATTGACATAAGACACCTCAGGGTCTTCCTCCTTAGGCGTATACCATTGATGGATGCTGATCGGGATCTTGTCCCTAACAAGAACCCTGCACTGAGCAAAAAATGCGTTCTTTGTCCGGATGGGTTCAATCGGTTCGCCGTCGGGCGCGATTTCTCTGATCTCAAACCTTTCATCCGAGCTCAACTTTTCTTGGGCCTCGTCTCCTTACCGAAGTTGTGCTCCATCCGGAGGGCTAGAAATTAAAAGGAAGAAAGACGAGAGTAATTAATATGTGTACATATACCAAAACAATGGATGCATCAATTAACTAGTCAGCACGGGCTTAACTAATATATATATATACCTGGCCGGACTCGGTTTGGTCACCGGAGCAGTCAGCACGGTCTCCTTCTTGTACCTCCATTGTGTCACCGGAGCCATCATGAACATAGCCCTCTTCTTGTACCGGCATTAATGGGCCGAAGCCATCATGAACATAGCTCTCTTCTTCACCCAGTCCTTCCAGACCATCGGTGTCGTTGAGGAATGACGCAACTTCATCACTTCCTTGTGCAATTATCTCCCCCAACATCGCTTCTGTTGCTTTGTCTCGGGAGTGCTCCATAGTTTCTGCAAATATTTACAACATGTCAATTATTATTCAAACATGGTACAGATGGATATATATATATATATATATATATATATATATATATATATATTAGTGGCAAACATAGAACTAGCTAGCTAATCACAATAAGGAATCATGTTAGTGGCCTCGATGCTGCTTCTCTAGGGTTTGGGGTCGCCTCGACACAACGCTTCAAGGGTTTGGGGTGGCCTCGATGACAACACTCTTTTAACTTGGTAAATTTGGGTGGCCTCGAGAGAGTTAATTTGTCGGGTAGGGGCGCGGCGGGAGGGGGTAGGAGACCAACATCGTTTTCTCTCTAGGGTTTGGGTGTCCTCGAGAGTTTTGGTCGAGCGAGAGGGCCGAGGGGGTGCTGCCGTTGTATAAGTTATCACGGTCGAGAGAGGGTATATATATCGACCGCCCCTCATGTCGAAGTTATCTCGAGGGGGTTATATCGACAACGACGCGACATACATATACATGGGGAAATAATGTTATCGGGGAGGGGGTATCGGTACCCCCCCTCGTGTTGAAGTTTCTTCTTTCTCCTCTATTCCTTTCTTTCTTCCTCTCCTCTTCTTTTTCTTCTTCTCCCTCGAGAAAGGAAAATAATTAAGGAAAAGGAAGGAAAGAGGAAGAAGGAAGAAGGAAGAAGAAGAAGAAAAAAATAAGAAAAAAAAGAGGAGAAGAAGAAAGGAATAGAGGAGAAGAAGAAAAAATAGAAAAAAAATTCTATTTTTTCTTCTCCTCCTCTATTCCTTTCTTCTTCTCCTCTTCTTTTTCTTATTTTTTCCTCTTCTTATTTATTTCTCCTCTTCTTTCTCTTCTCCTCTTCTCCTTTCTTCCTCTTCTTATTTTCCTTTTTCCTCTCATTCTTTTTCTTCTTCTTCTTCCTTCTTCCTTCTTCCTCTTTTCTTCCTTTCCTTATTTTACTTTTTCCTCTACACTAACCTAATTAAAATGCACTAACCTAGAATCGATATCTACTAACAACCTAAATAAAAAATTAATACATATATGAAAAAACATATATAAACAAAAAAATGCTATGAACATTATATTCGTACATACGTAGCCACATCCATTCATCATATAGCTACCACACATACATATATACATTAATTATATATATATGAAAAAAAATGCAATGAACAAAAAAATACACATGTATGTATGAAAAAAACCACTAAACACAGAGCCTCGATGGCGGCGGCTCACAACGGGGGCGGCCGGAGAGGGCGACGGCGGCGGCAGCGAGGGCGTCGGCGGCGACCACGGCGGGCAGGCAGGGCATGGCGGCGGGACGGCGGCGTGGTGGGGCAGGTCGTGGGGGCGGCGCGACGAGGCGGCCTTCGGCGGCGGCGGCGGCGATGACGGGCGTGGCGGCGACGACAGCGTCGGCGAGGCGGCGTTAAGCGGCGCTTAGCGGCGGACAGGCGGGGCGACGACGGGTCGGGCAGCGGCGCGGCTGACGGCGTCTGGCGGCGGCGGCGTTGGCCAGCCGGACGACGTCGATCTGGCGATCTGGCGGCGTCGATGAGCTCGGCATCGTCGGAAGGCGGGCGAAGCAATGGCGATGTGTTCGTCAAATTTTCCTAAGTGCTGTATATATAGCAATAGCATTGGTCCCGGTTCGTGGCACCAACCGGGACTAAAGGGTGGGCATTGGTACCGGTTCGTGGCACCAACCGGTACGTGGCACCAACCGGTACCAATGCACCCTCTTTAGTCCCGGTTGGTGCCGCCAACCGGGACCAAAGGCCCTTGTGCTGCCCGCGTCGGGGCCAAAGTTTAGTCCCACCTCGCTAGTTGAGAGGGGCGCAGTGGTTTATAAGCCCCACTGCCGCACCCCTCTCGAGCTCCTCTCCACCGTAGGCTTGCGGGCCTACTTGCTCTTGCTTTGCTCGATGGGCCTTACGGGCCCTCTGCGGAACTGAATCGACCCATGGTAGGGTTTCTAGTCGTATTCAGGCCATGGGGGCCCAGTAGGAGGCAATTTTTTGTTTTTTTGTTTTCTTTACTTATTGTTGCTATTTTTATTTTTATTTTCAGTTTTTTTGTTTTGTTTTCTGCATTATTTATTTTATTTTGTTTTTTTCTTTATTTTTTAATTCTTTTTGCTTTTAGTTTTAGGAAAATTATAAACTTTCTGTTAGTGTCATTAGTTTTCAAATTTGAAAACACTTTTTTTGTTTTTTTGTTTTCTTTCTTGCTTTATTTATTTTATTTTGTTTCTACTTACAACAAAATACTTATTGTTGCCATTTTTAATTATTTTCTAGTTTTTTTGTTTTGTTTTCTGCATTATTTATTTTCTTTTGTTTATTGCTTTATTTTTTAATTCTTTTTTGCTTTTAGTTTTAGAAAAAATATAAACTTTCTGTTAGTGCCATTAGTTTTCAAATTTGAAAACACTTTTTTTGTTTTTTTGTTTTCTTTCTTGCTTTATTTATTTTATTTTGTTTCTACTTACAACAAAATACTTATTGTTGCTATTTTTAATTATTACAAGGGCCGAACCATAAGACATTAAAGCATTTCAAATGAACTCTGAAAAAGTTGAAAGTTGGCATGGTATCATAAATTCACCCACATAGCATGTGCATATACAAAACGGATAATGGTGTCATACTAAATGCATTACAAAGTTGGCATGGTATCATCATAATAGTTGCGGAGAAAGTCTTCCTTTTTCTTCGCTTGTGTCATTTGCTTATTCTTGTAGTAACCATGGATAATCTTCATCGTTTATCAAGATCTTTGGGTCAGCCTTGACTTTGAAGGAGGAATTTCATGAAACTTTTCATAATCTTGAGACATGTACATCTTGCCCTCCACTCCCATGATGTCCTTTTTCTGAAAGAACTATGTGGCGCTTTGGCTCATCGTATGATGTATTCGCTTCCTTATCTTTTCTCTTTCTCGATGCGGTAGACATGTCCTTCACATAGATAACATGTGCCACATCATTGGCTAGGACGAGCGGTTTGTCGATGTACCCAAGATTTTTAGATCCTTTGTTGTCATTCCGTCTTGTGGGTCTACACATACCCGCCTCTGACAGATTGACCCATTTGCACTTGAACAAAGGGACCTTAAAATCATGTCCGTAGTCAAGTTCCCATATGTCCACTATTTAACCATAATATGTGTCCTTTCCCCTCTCGGTTGTTGCATCAAAGCGGACACCGTTGTTTTGGTTGGTGCTCTTTTGATCTTGGTCAATTGTGTAAAATGTATTCCCATTTATCTCTTCCAAATCAATACAGTCAAAGATGGTCCCTGGACAACAAGTACAGACTCATCACAAGCAGTGTTGTCACCTCGAGGCGTGCTTCCAACCAAGCTGCTGAAAGTCTGATGTGTTCACATGTAATCCGATCGTCGCCTTTGCTCGGGTGTTTGAGGCCTTGATCTGTTCTTGTGTTCATCGACATACGGGTCACCAAGGTAGAGTTACGTAGAAGCTGTGTAGTGTGCTTGAGACCAAGAATATCCGTCCTGCATATTATTGAGTCCTTTCCAAGCGTGCCTTTTCCAGTCAGTCTCCCCTCATACCGCGATATAGGGAGACCTATCTTCTTAAGGCCAGGAATGAAGTCAACACAAAACCCGATGACATCCTCTGTTTGATGGCCCATGGAGATGCTTCCTTCTGGCCTAGCATAGTTATGGACATATTTCTTTAGGACTCCCATGAACCTCTCAAAGGGGTACATATTGTGTAGAAATACAGGGCCCAGAATGACAATCTCGTCAACTAGATGAACTAGGACGTGCGTCATGATATTGAAGAAGGATGGTGGGAACACCAGCTCGAAACTGACAAGACATTGCACCACATCACTCCTTAGCCTTGGTATGATTTCTATATCGATCACCTTCTGAGAGATTGCATTGAGGAATGCACATAGCTTCACAATGGCTAATCGGACGTTTTCCGATAGGAGCCCCCTCAATGCAACCGGATGCAGTTGCGTCATAATCACGTGGTAGTCATGAGACTTTAGGTTCTGAAACTTTTTCTCTGCCATATTTATTATTCCTTTTATATTCGACGAGAAGCCAATCGGGACCTTCATACTAAGCAGGCATTCAAAGAAGATTTCCTTCTCTTCTTTGGTAAAACATAATGGCGGGACCTTCATCTTGCTTTGGAGGCATGCCGTCTTTTTCGTCTGCAAACGTTGCGGTCCTCCGTGCCTCGGTGTATCTTTTTCTTCCGTACCGCCCAAGAAGCCTAGCGAGTTCACGCAAAGGTTCTTCGTCACGTGCATCACGTCGATCGAAGAAGCGGACCTCTAGGTCTTTCGGTAGGGTAGGTCCCAAAATATAAATTTCTTCTTCCACATGGGTGCGTGTCCCCGGCGTCACTCGGAACAGCTAGTCCGCTGGGACCCTTTCCAAAGGTTACGTGTAAATCATTGACCATAGCAAATGCGTGATCACCGATGCGCATGGCGGGCTTCTTCCGGTGATCTGCCTCGCCTTTGAAATACTTGCCTTTCTTTCGACATTGATGGTTGGTCGGAAGAAATCGGCGATAGCCAGTACACATTCTTCTGCAGCTTCGGTATATACTATCGGTGTCAAGTAAACAGTAGCGCGCATGCATGGTATCCTTGTTTATGCGTCACGAAAGGTTCTTGAGAGTGGGCCAATCGTTGATGGTCATGAACAGCAACGCCTTTAGGTCAAATTCCTCCTGTTTGTGCTCATCCCACGTATGTACACTGTTTCCATTCCGCAGCTGTAAAAGTTCTTCAACTAATGGCCTTAGGCACACATCAATGTCGTTGCCGGGTTGCTTAGGGCCTTGGATGAGAACTGGCATCATAATGAACTTCCGCTTCATGCACATCTGTTGGATTTCGGGTTCCGGCAGACCCTTGAGGTTCGAACACTGGGGTGCGCGCGGAGATTCAACCCTCTGCCTGCATGTTCCTCGAAGAAACGCTAAGATCTAAACTACCAAACAAGACAACACAAGAGACACAAGGTTTATACTGGTTCAGGCCACCATTGTGGTGTAATACCCTACTCCAGTGTGTGGTGTGGTGGATTGCCTCTTGGGCTGATGATGAACAATACAAGGGAGAACAGCCTCGCGAGGGTCTGTTCTTCGCTGGTGCTACTTGGTTCTGGCTCTTGGATTCTCGATCAGGTCTAGCTTGATCTCTCGATGTCTAGATGGCTCTACCCCGGGGGTGGCTAGTCCTATTTATAGGCAAAGGCCCTGGGCCTCTTCCCAAATATTGAGCGGGAAGGGCGCCAACAATTGGCCAATTTGAAGGGGGACAGCGGGTGCACTTATCCTGACAAAAGTTGGTCCGCGCCTGTCAAAGGCTCTGGTGGTGACACTTGCTTGGGCTCCACAATGACTTCCTTCCGGCCGTTGGGCTGGTCTTGGTCTCGTTGCACCGAAATGGATGCCTTTGCTTGATGCTCTCACCTGCGCTTGCTCCTTTGCACCAAAGAGGAAAGGAGGACAACTGCGGGCTGGGCCCGATGGCGCCCTTGGTCGTCATGGCTTGCGTCATGGGCACCTCGTGAGTACCCGCCTTGAACTCTCCGCCTCCTCGCGAGCCAGCTGATGAGGCCGTGCACGAGAAGCTCCTTGTCGTCCGCCCGCAATCTGGCCCCTGCGAGGTCTTGAGCATGTGTTGATGAAGATGGGCTGCGTTGGGCCTCCTTTCGAGCCACGCCGCGGGCCGCAGGCAGGCAAGTCTAGGACCCCCATTCCCAGAACGCCGACAGTTGCCCCCGGGCCCACGGCGCCCGGACTTGGCCGAGCAAAGAGGCGAAAGGGCAAGTGCAAAGCGTCGCGGGCCCTAACAGCCTGCGGCCTTGGGTGCCGCATGGCAGTTGATTGGACGTGGGCGGCACTGTTCTCCCACGCTTCCTTATTTTGTGCCTTGCTAGGCGGACTCGCTGCCGCACACAGCCGCTCCCCTTTCTGCTGCTTGAGCGCTCCCTGTTCTTTCTTCTCTCGAACTCCAGCTTCCGCATCCAATCCAATCTCGAACCTTCCCCCTCCCTTCTCTGTCGTCATGGCCCCGTCGAGGAAGGGAAAAGGGAAGAAGCCCGTGCCGCCGCCTCGCTCGTCGTCACCGGCGGCCCCCGCCGTCGATTGGCCGGTCATAATCAATCAAGAAGGCCTGGGCAAGGTCAGCTCAGCCCTGGCCACCATCTTCAACGAGTGCGGGAGGACGACGGCCTGGCCCGCGTCTTGCTTCTCCGTTGACAGGATTCCCACCAAGGTCCGGTTCTTCACCGGCATACGTAGGCGGACTAGTTCCCCTTCTCTGATTTCTTCAACGCCGTGCTTTCCCATTATCAGATCCATATGATGCATCTGGGTCCTGAATCCATCACCCTTCTCGCGGTATTTGCCTTCGTTTGCGAGGCAATGATGGGCATCCTTCCTCCGGTTGCCTTGATGCGCCACTTCTTCTCTCTGCGCCTTGTCGACCCCACCCAATGTTCGGGGTGTGTGAGCTTCATCGCTGCGCCTGAGACAGTGGCTTCTGGAATTGACTTCGTTCTTCCTCCGCCCGCGCCTGGGTATCACGAGCGATGGCTATATTTGGACGTAGGGGTGCCTAGCCCCCTGCTGACGGAGCCATCCTCACCTGCTGTCCCCAACTCAGGCTGGGGCTAGGAGGCCTTCATGAGCCCCGGCTCGCCGTCTGGCGTCGCCGAGTTCTGAGGAGCTTGGCGTGACGGCGCCCAAGGTGGTGAAGGAGTTCTTGCTACGCCATGTCGCCCCTCTCCAGCGCCATTCTCATCGAATGTGGGCCTTCGGTGGTCGTGGAGATCGTATGCGGCTCCAGGAAGAGGACCTGACGCCTGAAGCGCTGCGGAAGGTGCTCTTGGTCTTGACCGGGGATCCTTCCCCCGGCGGCATTCGGCAAGGGGGGGCCTTGCTGTACCTCTGCTCGAACAGAGATGACTTCGTGAGCCAGATGCCCATCTTCGATGAATGGGGGCCGTGCCCTGCTGGCCTCCAAGGGCCTCGTGAGAACCTAGTGGTGGTGGTCGCCCTCGCAGCCGGCCAGGGCGACTCTTCCTCAAGTGGCAGAGCAGGGAGGCATGAGCCTCGGGAAGCAGAGGGTGCCCCCGGCGAGGCGACATCACTGGGCGGCGTTCATGAGGGAGCGGCTCCTGAGGCCCGTGCTGCCGCAGTTGAGTGTGGCGAGCGGCCGCTTGCAGTGCCTGCGGCTGAGGCTCTCGAGGCCCCAGCCGCTCTTCTTGGTGAGGCGACTGGCAGCGCGCATCAGGCGGACGCCCCCGACGCGAGTCGCCTTGATGCTTCCTCCTCGTCGCAAGCTGACCCCTGTGCTCAACTCTTGGGTCGCTTCCGTGTGGACTTCGAGGCCCTCCGGAAGAGAAGGGAGGCCCTTGGCGATGATTACCCTTGCCGCTTTCTTGAAGCGTGGGAAGTGCCGCCATCGATGAGTAAGCCTTCTCCTTCCTAGCTCCTAATTCTTACATTGCCTTTCACGATCCTTGCTTGAGGCCCTTCCTTCCGAGCTCATGGAGGTGGATGAGGGGCCATCCCCCTCGCCTCCGCCCTTTCCGCCATCTTTGATCGTTCCGAGCAGCAGAGCCCTTGTGGTGAGGCCGGTTGGTGAGGAGAACCTTCCCGAGGTGCAGCGCGGCCCTGCGCTCCCGTGGCCTTCCTTCGCGGGCCTCCTCGTGGCATAGCCAGCCTGCCATGGGCTTCTCGCCTGGCCGTGGACCGTGATTGGCTGGGGTACTCCCGGCGCTCTTCACTTGGAGATGGAGTGGCTTTAGGTCGGGCCTCCGGTGGTGCGCCGGTCACCTCGGCGCCAGCCCCAGCCCCCTTCCCGAGAGGAGTGCTGATCCGAGCCTGGACTTCGCTTGGGGCGGATGATGGTGTGGAAGAGCGTGCTTGGCGCGCGGGAGCGGCGCTCTTCGCCAAGGTTCCTCCGGAGGGCGGCTGACGTGGTGAGCCTGCTTGGTGAGGAACTCGCTGATGAGGACGCGCGCCTTGAGGCCGAGGGCCTTCGGCTGGTTGCGGGAAGGCGCGAGCTGGAGGCGGCTGCGGCCCTCGCGCACCGTCGGTGCAATCTTGATGATGAGGAGGCCAAAGCGTTGCTGGCGGCCTCTCGGGAGGCCCGTTCCCAGGCCGTCGAAGAAGCCCGGGAAGCTGACCAGCGACGAGAGGCCACGGAGGAGCGAGCACGGGAACTCCTGGCCCGGTGCCGCTCACTGGAGGAGCAGGTGGAGCTGCGCGAGGCGGCCCTTGCGTCGATGAAGGTGGCCTCCGGCGACCCAGCGGAACTCCAGAAGCGTGAGGAGGCGTTGACACTGGAAGCCACGAATCTGGCTTGAAACCTGGCGCTGGACACGAGGGAGTGCCGGGTGACACGGGCGGAGGACGATGTCGCTGCGCGGGAAGCCCGTGTCTCGGAGGAGGTCGGACGTCGGGTGGCGACGGCGCGCCTCAACCTCGAGCGCGAGTTCAAGGAGAGGCTGGAGTTGGTCCAGACCGAGGCCGAAGGTAGGACCACCGTCCTGAGGACCAAGCTGGAGGAAGCGACGCAGCGGGCTGATGCCTTGCAGGCCGCACTCGAGGTGGCGTAGGGGGAGTCGACTACTTCCCATGCCGAAATGCTTCTTCTCCGCCAACAGGTGGTTGAGGCTGAGGCCATCGCCCATCGAATCACGGACGAGATCGTCGTGGCGGCTCTTGGAACGAGCACGCCCCATACTCCTGCGCCGTGAGAGGGCCAACACGGCCTTAGGTAACATCTGCGAGGCGGCCGTCGGCGAGCCGCGTGCCATTAACTACGCCGGCAACATTCAGTTCTTCACCTACATCGTGACGCAGCTGGAGGCGCTGTCGGTCCATGCCAACAGGTTGGTGGAGGAGAGGAGCCGAGCCCTGCTAGGGCGCGCCTTTTCCTGCGTCTTCAGCCATCTCCGGAACATGGATCCTCACTTCAACTTTGACGCCGCCATCGCCCCGGTCCCCCAAGCCATCCGAGACGACCTGGCGTACTAGGTAGAGGACAACGTGGACGCCCTTGTCAGGTCCTTCGCTTCAGATGATGATGGCGTGATCGTGGTCGCCGACGAGGGCGGCGTGGTGAATGGCCCTGACGCCGCTGACGACAACGCGGTGGGCGATGGCGAGGCCAGCGACGCCAGCGACAATTTGGGTGGCGTTCCTGAGGATGCATTGGGGGATTTATCCGATTGACGGGGCATTGTTCTTGTTTCCTTATCCTGCATGAATAGAACTCAGGCTTTTGTCCTGATGGTTGTGAGAGCATTTTTGGGAGGGGGTGCCCCTCATGTAAAACCAATGTTCAGCGCACTAGTTAATGCTACATTGCCCATAGGCCCGTGCCAAGTGATTGGCTGAGTGACGAGCCGGCTGGTTAGTTTACCTTTGTCCCGCGCGGGTCCTGAGATAATCTGAGGGAGGTTGGGGTGCTTCGAATGCCTCCTGATTGAATCCGTAGGATCTGCAGTGAAAACCTTCTGAGGGGATAATGACGACGGTAGTCTGGGCTGCACGCAAGCTAGGCCAGACCCGGCTTGCGAGGGGCTCAAGAGGGGAGGCAGCTGAGGCAAGGTCGTAACCGAAACGTGAGAGATTGCTCAAACGAGACTAAGCACCCCTTCCCCAACACACGCAAATCTCAAATTCGAGTTCTACTTAAATCCAGCGGGGGAAGCAACAACCAAGGGAAAAGCAACGAAAGCAAACAAAAGGCCGCGTCCCGCACCTAATATAGTCTTGGACGTCTTCTCACCAGCGCGGAGCTAAGTGCTGCCACTGGGCATGGGAGGGAGCCCCAGGGCCTGAGGCCGGCACCCCTGAGACTCCGAGGTGTGTACAGCCCCACTCATTATTACGTGAGAGTGTCACGGGGCGGCGAGCTTCACAGGCACTGGGCCTTCTTCATAGGTACCGGCCTTGCTTCATATCGCCAGACGAGGGCCCCGCCTTGCGCCACACTCTAGTGCCACCAGCGACGACCGGAAACTAGGGCGCCGCCGATGGGGTAGAGTCGTGCGCCAGTTCCCAGCGACCATGGGTCCTCCGCCCGAGGCAGGCCACGAGGCACCTCCCAGCGGAGGCCTACCTCTGAGGAACGCCTTGCTCCGAGCGCGCGATGGTGATGTCGGATCTCAGCCCCTCTCCTGCAGCCCCAGCGCCCTCCTCACGAGGGTAAGAGGCTGCTGGGGCGGGGCGACTGCTTTCGCTGTGGCAACCTGCACCTCCTGCGACCCATGATTAGTGTATGCTGCTCACGAGGATTAGTGGTACCCGATAATCGTCGCTTCCAGCGTGGCGGCGGGGCCATCCGGGGTTCTGGAAGAGCTCAGCCGGCGCCTCGTCCCCGGCTTGGGCTGCGGGCGAGCCTTGTTCGCCCTCGCGGGTGCCCTTGATCCATCATGTGGGCACGTGCTCTTCGGGGCCGCTGCCCGAAGGCTGCGCCATAGGGCTCGCGTTCCATGCAGCTCGCTTGGCGTGGCAACTTTGGTGATGGTAGCTTGGCGGCCCACGGGGCCGTGGGTCACGACGAGTCCTTCTTCACTTTGGCGGTGGCCGGAGTCGGTCTTGCCGCCCGCCTCTGTCTTGACAACCGCTGGTGTTGGAGTAACATTGAAGCCAGCGGTTGCCGTGGTGCCCTCGCTGGCCATACAGGCTTTGAGGCGGAGCTGAGTGCAGAAGGGGTGAGCCCCCTAGGCGGCGAAGTCCAGGAGCTCCGCCACCCGCTCCAGCACCACGTCGCGGCCGCCTTCCATCAGCCTGCACTGCAGCAGCTCTCGGGCCACCGTGAGCGCGGCCCTTGAGTTCGCCTGCTCCCAGCGGGTGTACGGCACCGTGGCCGCGGTGTGGTTGGAGGCCCTTGCTGCCGCCCGTGTCTACCGCGGTGTTAGAGCTGTCGAGGCCTGTCCGCGTCACCCACGGCCCGCAGCGCCCTGCGGACCACGAGCTGCCTAGGGCATGGGGTTGCCCGGAGCGAGCGTGAAGGAAATATGCCCTAGAGGCAATAATAAAGTTATTATTTATTTCCTCATATCATGATAAATGTTTATTATTCATGCTAGAATTGTATTAACCGGAAACATGATACATGTGTGAATACATAGACAAAACATATAGTCACTAGTATGCCTCTACCTGACTAGCTCATTGATCAAAGATGGTTATGTTTCCTGACCATAGACATGTGTTGTCATTTGATTAGTGGGATCACATTATTAGAAGAATGATGTGATTGACATGACCCATTCCGTTAGCCTAGCATTTGATCGTTTAGTATACTGTTATTGCTTTCTTCATGACTTATACATGTTCCTGTAACTATGAGAATTATGCAACTCCCGTTTATCGGAGGAACACTTTGGGTACTACCAAGCGTCTGGCGTAAGCGGGTGATTATAAAGGAGTACTACAGGTGTCTCCGAAGGTACATGTTGAGTTGGCGTATTTCGAGACTAGGTTTTGTCACTCTGATCGTCGGAGAGGTATCTCTGGGCCCTCTCGGTAATGCACATCATTTTAAGCCTTGCAAGCAATGTGACCAATGAGTTGGTTGCGGGATGATGCATTACGTAACGAGTAAAGAGACTTGCCGGTAACGAGATTGAACTAGGTATTGGATACCGACGATCAAATCTCGGACAAGTAACATACCGATGACAAAGGGAACAACGTATGTTGTTATGCGGTTTGACCGATAAAGATCTTCATAGAATATGTAGGAACTAATATGGGCATCCAGGTCCCGCTATTGGTTATTGACCGAGAATAGTTCTAGGTCATGTCTACATAGTTCTCGAACCCGTAGGGTCCGCACGCTTAACGTTACGATGACAGTTTTATTATGAGTTTATAAGTTTTGATGTACGAAGTTTGTTGAGTCCCGGATATGATCATGGACATGACGAGGAGTCTCGAAATGGTCGAGACATAAAGACTGATATATTGGACGACTATATTCGGACACGGAAGTGTTCGGGTGATTTGGAGAAAACCGGAGTGGGAGGGTTCTGGAACCCCGGGAAGTATTGGGCCTTAGTGGGCACGAGGGAGAGAGAGGGCAGCAGCCCGGAGGTGGCGCCCCTCCCATGGGGAGTCCAGGTGGACTAGGGAGGCGCGGCCCCTCTTCCTCTCCCTCTCCCCTCTTTCCTTTCCCTTCCTCCTTCCTAGTTGGACTAGGAAAGGGAGTCCTACTCCCACTAGGAGGACTCCCCCTCCTTGGCGCGCCCCAAGGGCGGCCAGCCTCCCCTGCTCCTTTATATCACGGGGTGGGGGCACCCCATAGACACACAAGTTGATCTACGGATCGTTCCTTAGCCGTGTCGGTGCCCCTCCACCATATTCCACCTCGGTCATATCATCGCGGAGTTTAGGCGAAGCCTGCGCGATAGAACATCATCATCGTCACCACGCCGTCGTCTTGTGGAACTCATCTCCGGAGCTTTGCTGGATCGGAGGCGGAGATCGTCATCGACTGAGCGTGTGCTGAACTCGGAGGCTCCGTGCGTTCGGTGCTTGATCGGTCGGATCGTGAAGGCGTCGACTACATCAACCGCATTGTACTAACGCTTCGCTTACGGTCTCACGAGTGCGTGGACGAACACTCTCCCTCTCGTTGCTATACCATCACCATGATCTTGCGTGTGCGTAGGAAATTTTTTGAAATTACTACGTTCCCCAACAGTGGCATCATAGCCTAGGTTTTATGCGTTGATGTTATATGCACGAGTAGAACACAAGTGAGTTGTGGGCGATACAAGTCATATTGCTTACCACCATGTCATACTTTGGTTCGGCGGTATTGTGAGATGAAGCGGCCGGACCGACATTACGCCAGACGCTTCGCGAGACTGGTTTCACCGTTACGAGCACTCGTGCTTAAAGGTGGCTGGCGGGTGTCTATCTCTCTCACTTTAGCTGAATCGAGTGTGGCTACATCCGGTCCTTGAGAAGGTTAAAACAGCACCAACTTGACGAACTATCGTTGTGGTTTTTTTGATGCGTAGGTAAGAATGGTTCTTGCTAAACCCGTAGCAGCCACGTAAAATTTGCAACAACAAAGTAGAGGACATCTAACTTGTTTTTGCAGGGCATGTTGTGATGTGATATGGTCAAGACGTGATGCTATATTTTATTGTATGAGATGATCATGTTTTGTAACCGAAGTTATCGGCAACTGGCAGGATCCATATGGTTGTCGCTTTATTGTATGAAATGCAAGCATACTGTAATTGCTTTACTTTATCACTAAGCGGTAGCGATAGTCGTAGAAGCAATAGATGGCGTAACGACAACGATGCTACGATGGAGATCAAGGTGTCGCGCCGATGGCGATGGTGATCACGATGGTGCCGAAGATGGAATCACAAGCACAAGATGATGATAGCCATATCATATCACTTATATTGATTGCATGTGATGTTTATCCTTTATGCATCTTATCTTGCTTTGATTGCGGTAGCATTTTAAGATGATCTATCACTTAATAATCAAGAAGTGTTCTCCACGAGTATGCACCGTTGCGAAAGTTCTTCGTCTTTGAGACACCACGTGATGATCGGGTGTGATAGGCTCTCGTTCAAATACAGCGGGTGCAAAACAGTTGCACACGCGGAATACTCAGGTCATACTTGCGAGCCTAGCATATCTGAGATATGGCCTCGGAACACGGAGGCGAAAGGTCGGCGTGAATCATATAGTAGATATGATCAACATAGTGATGTTCTCCATTGAAACTACTCCATCTCACGTGATGATCGGACATGGTTTAGTTCATTTGGATCACGTGATCACTTAGATGACTAGAGAGATGCCTGTCTAAGTGGGAGTTCTTAAGTAATATGATTAATTGAACTTAAATTTATCATGAACTTAGTACCTGATAGTATTTTGCTTGTCTATGTTTGTTTGTAGATAGATGGCTCGTGTTGTTGTTCCGTTGAATTTTAATGCGTTCCTTGAAAGCAAAGTTAAAAGATGATGGTAGCAATTACGGACGGGTCCGTAACTTCGAGGATTATCCTCATTGTTGCCTGTAAAAGTTACGTCTGGAAGCACCGTTGGGTGCGAGGCCTGCTTCTTGATACTAACCGGCGGCGTTAAACGTCTGGCGAGCAAAGCGATGACTACTCGATAGTTCGATGTGCCATGCTTTACGGCTTAGAACCGGGTCTTCAACGGCGTTTTGAGCGTCATGGAGCATATGAGATGTTCCAGAGTTGAAGTTAATATTTCAAGCAAATGCCGGATTGAGAGATATGAAGTCTCCAATAAGTTCTATAGCTGCAAGATGGAGGAGAATAGTTACGTCGGTGAACATATACTCAAAATGTGCGGGTATAATAATCACTTGATTCAAGCTGGGAGTTAATCTTCACGATGATAGTGTCATTGATGAATTCTCCAATCACGCCACCAAGCTACAAGAGCTTCGTGATGAACTATAATATGCAAGGGATGAACAAGACTATTCCCGAGCTCTTCGCAATGCTAAAAGATGCGGAGGTAGAAATCAGAAGGAGCATCAAGTGTTGATGGTTAACAAGACCACTAGTTTCAAGAAGAAGGGCAAAGGGAAGAAGAAGGGAACTTCAAAAGAATGGCAAGCAAGTTGCTGCTCAAGAGAAGAAACCCAAGTGCGGACCTAAGCACGAAACTAAGTGCTTCTCTTGCAAGCGATGGACCTTTGGAAGCGGAACTGCCCCAAGTATTTGGCGGATAAGAAGGATGGCAAGGTAAACAAAGGTATATGTGATATACATGTTATTGATGTGTACCTTACTAATGCTCGCATGATAGCACTGGGTATTTGATCTGGTTACATTGCTAATATTTGCAACTCAAAGCAGGGACTACTGATTAGCGAAGATTAGCTAAGGGCGAGGTGACGATCGGCGTGGGAAATGGTTCCAAAGTCGATGTGATCGCGGTCGTACGCTACCTCTACATCTACCATCGGGATTAGTTTTAGACCTAAATAATTGTTATTTGGTGCGGCGTTGAGCATGAACATTATATCTGGATCTTGTTTGATGCGAGGCGGTTATTCATTAAATCAAAGAATAATGGTTGTTCTATTTATATGAGTAATATCTTTTATGGTCATGCACCCTTGAAGAGTGGTCTATTTTATTGAATCTCGATAGTAGTGATACACATATTCATATTGTTGAAACCAAAAGATGCAGAGTTGATAATGATAGTGCAACTTATTTGTGGCACTTGCCGTTTAGGTCATATCGATTGTAAAGCGCATGAAGAAACTCCATCTTGATGGGCTTTTGGAATCACTTGATTATGAATCACTTGATACTTGCGAACCGTGCCTTATGGGCAAGATGACTAAAACGCCGTTCTCCGGAACTATGGGCGAGCAACTGATTTGTTGGAAATCATACATCTTGATGTGTGTGGTCAATGAATGTTGAGGCTCATGGCGGATATCGTTATTTTCTCACCTTCACAGATGATTTGAGCAGATATGGGTATATCTACTTAATGAAACACAAGTCGAAACATTTGAAAAGTTCAAAGAATTTGAGTGAAGTGGAAAATCATCGTAACAAGAAAATAAAGTTTCTACGATCGATCGTGGAGGAGAATATTTGAGTTCTGAGTTTGGTCTACACTTGAAACAATGCGGAATAGTTTCACAACTCCGCCACCGGAACACCACAGCGAAATGGTGTGTCGAGCGTCGTAATTGTACTTTCTTGGATATGGTGCGATCTATGATGTCTCTTCTTGATTTACCGCTATCGTTTTGGGGTTATGCTTTAGAGGCGGCGCATTCACGTTAAATAGGGCACCATCAAAATCCGTTGAGGCGACACCTTATGAGCTGTGGTTTGGCAAGAAACCAAAGTTGTCGTTTCTTAAAGTTTGGGGCTGCGATGCTTATGTGAAGAAACTTCAACGGATAAGCTCGAACCCAAATCGAAATGTGTCTTCATAGGATACCCAAAAGAGACTATTGGGTACACCTTCTATCACAGATCTGAGGGCAAGATTTTCGTTGCTAAAATCGGATCCTTTCTAGAGAAGGAGTTTCTCTCGAAAGAAGTGAGTGGGAGGAAAGTAGAACTTGATGAGATAACTATATCTACTCCCTTATTGGAAAGTAGTTCATCACAAGAACCGATTCCTGTGACGACTACACCAATCAGTGAGGAAGCGATGATATTGATCATGAAACTTGGATCAAGTTTCTCTTGAACCTCGTGGGTCTACGAATAAGATCCGCACAGTGGTATGGTAATCCTATTACGGAAGTCATGTTACTTGACCATGATGAACCTACGAACTATGAGTAGCGATGATGAGCCAGATTCATAAAATGGCTAGAGGCCATGAAATCGAGATGGGATCCACGTATGAAAACAAAGTATGGACTTTGGTTGACTTGCCGATGATCGGCAAGCCATTGAGAATAAATGGATCTTTAAGAAGAAGGCGACGCTGATGGTAATGTAACCGTCTATAAAGCTCGACTTGTTGCGAAAGGTTTTCGACAAGTTCAAGGGGTTGACTACGATGAGACTTTCTCACCCGTGGCGATGCTTAAGTCTGTCGAATCATGTTAGCTATTGCTGCATTTCATGATTATGAAATTTGGCAAATGGATGTCAAAACTGCATTCTTGAATGGATTTACGGAAGAAGAGTTGTATATGATGCAGCGGAAGGTTTTGTTGATCCAAAAGGTGCTAACAAAGTATGCAAGCTCCAGCGATCCATTTATGGACTGGTGCAAGCATCTTGGAGTTGGAATAAGCGTTTTGATAGTGTGATCAAAGCATATGGTTTTATCTGAGACTTTTGGAGAAGCTGTATTTACAAGAAAGTGAGTGGGAGCTCTGTAGCATTTCTGATTTTATATGTAGATGACATATTATTAATTGGAAATGATATAGAATTTCTGGATAGCATAAAGGGATACTTGAATAAAAGTTTTTCAATGAAAGACCTCGGTGAAGCTACTTACATATTGGGCATCAAGATCTATAGAGATAGATCAATACGCTTAATAGGACTTTCACAAAGCACATACCTAGACAAAATTTTGGAAAAGTTCAAAATGGATCAGGCAAAGAAAGGTTTCTTGCCTGTGCTACAAGGTGTGAAGTTGAGTCAAACTCAATGCCCGACCACAGCAGAAGATAGAGACAAAATGAAAGATGTTCCCTATGCTTCAGCCGTAGGCTCTATCATGTATGCAATCTTGTGTACCGGACACGACGTATGCTTAGCAATAAGCTTGGCAGGAAGGTACCAAAGTAATCGAGAGTGGATCACTGGACAGCGGTCAAGAACATCTGAAATACGAAAAGGACTAAGGATATGTTTCTCATATATTGAGGTGACAAAGAGCTAGTCGTAAATGGTTACGTCGATGCAAGCTTTGACATCGATCCGGACGATTCTAAATCGCAAACCGGATCGTGTTTTTATTAAGCGGTGGAGCTGTAAGTTGGTGCAGTTCTAAACAAAGCGTCGTGGCGGGATCTACATGTGAAGCGGAGTACATAGCTGCTTACAAGCAGCAAATGAAGGATGCGGATGAAGGAGTTCATTTCCGATCTAGGTGTCATACCTAGTGCATCGGGACCAATGAAGATCTTCTGTCACAATACTGGTGCAATTGCCTTGGCAAAGGAATCCAGATTTCACAAGAGGACCAAGCACATCAAGAGACGCTTCAATTCCATTCGGGACCAAGTCCAAGTGGGAGACATAGAGATTTGCAAGGTACATACGGATCTGAATGTTGCAGACCCGTTGACTAAGCCTCTCTCACGAGCAAAACATGATCAGCACCAAGACTCCATGGGTGTTAGAACCATTACTATGTAATCTAGATTATTGACTCTAGTGCAAGTGGGAGACTGAAGGAAATATGCCCTAGAGGCAATAATAAAGTTATTATTTATTTCCTCATATCATGATAAATGTTTATTATTCATGCTAGAATTGTATTAACCGGAAACATGATTCATGTGTGAATACATAGACAAAACATATAGTCACTAGTATGCCTCTACTTGACTAGCTCACTGATCAAAGATGGTTATCTTTCCTGACCATAGACATGTGTTGTCATTTGATTAGTGGGATCACATCATTAGAAGAATGATGTGATTGACATGACCCATTCCGTTAGCCTAGCACTTGATCGTTTAGTATACTGCTATATTCTTCATGACTTATACATGTTCCTGTAACTATGAGAATTATGCAACTCCTGTTTACCAGAGGAACACTTTGGGTACTACCAAACGTCACAACATAACTGGGTGATTATAAAGGAGTACTACAGGTGTCTCCGAAGGTACATGTTGAGTTGGCGTATTTCGAGATTAGGTTTTGTCACTCCGATCGTCAGAGAGGTATCTCTGGGCCCTCTCGGTAATGCACATCATTATAAGCCTTGCAAGCAATGTCACCAATGAGGTAGTTGCGGGATGATGCATTACGTAACGAGTAAAGAGACTTGCCGGTAACGAGATTGAACTAGGTATTGGATACCGACGATCAATTCTCGGACAAGTAACATACCGATGACAAAGGGAACAACGTATGTTGTTCTGCGGTTTGACCGATAAAGATCTTCGTAGAATATGTAGGAACCAATATGGGCATCCAGGTCCCGCTATTGGTTATTGACCGAGAATAGTTCTAGGTCATGTCTACATAGTTCTCGAACCCGTAGGGTCCGCACGCTTAATGTTACCATGAGCGGTTTTATTATGAGTTTATAAGTTTTGATGTACGAAGTTTGTTGAGTCCGGATATGATCAAGGACATGACGAGGAGTCTCGAAATGGTCGAGACATAAAGATTGATATATTGGGCGACTATATTCGGACAGGAAGTGTTCAGGTGATTTGGAGAAACCGGAGTCTTGGGAGGGTTACGGAACCCCGGGAAGTATTGGGCCTTAGTGGGCTGAGGGAGAGAGGGCAGCAGCCGGGAGGTGGCGCGCCCCTCCCATGGGGAGTCCAATTGGACTAGGGGAGGCGCGACCCTCTCCTCTCCCTCTCCTCTTTCCTTTCCCTTCCTCCTTCCTAGTTGGACTAGGAAAGGGAGTCCTACTCCCACTAGGAGGAGGACTCCCCCTCCTTGGCGCGCCCAAGGGCGGCGGCGTCCCCTTGCTCCTTTATATACGGGCGGGGGCACCGCATAGACACACAAGTTGATCTCGGATCGTTCCTTAGCCGTGTGCGGTGCCCCTCCACCATATTCCACCTCGGTCTTATCGTCGGGAGTTTAGGCGAAGCCTGCATGATAGAACATCATCATCGTCCACCACGCCGTCATCTTGATGGAACTCATCTCCGGAGCTTTGCTGGATCGGAGGCGGAGATCGTCATCGAGCTGAGCGTGTGCTGAACTCGGAGGCTCCGTGCGTTCGGTGCTTGGATCGGTCGGATCGTGAAGGCGTCGACTACATCAACCGCATTGTACTAACGCTTCGCTTACGGTCACGAGTGCGTGGACGAACACTCTCCCCTCTCGTTGCTATACCATCACCATGATCTTGCGTGTGCGTAGGAAATTTTTTGAAATTACTACGTTCCCCAACAAAGCGGCTCTGCGCGGGCGGGCCAAGCCGCCCAGGGATCAGGGTTACCCACCTGGTCGCCGGACATGGTGATGATGATGCGACGGGACACGAAGTGGCAGAAGGCGGATCCCGGCGCATCCCTACCTGGCGCGCCAAATGTCGGATTTCGGGTTCCGGCAGACTCTTGAGGTTCGAACACTGGGGTGCGCGCGGAGATTCAACCCTCTGCCTGCCTGTTCCTCGAAGAATCGCTAAGATCTAAACTACCAAACAGGACAACACAAGAGACACAAGGTTTATACTGGTTCAGACCACCATTGTGGTGTAATACCCTACTCCAGTGTGTGGTGTGGTGGATTGCCTCTTGGGCTGATGATGAACAATACAAGGGAGAACAGCCTCGCGAGGGTCTGTTCTTCGTTGGTGCTACTTGGTTCTGGCTCTTGGATTCTCGATCAGGTCTATCTTGATCTCTCGATGTCTAGATGGCTCTACCCCGGGGGTGGCTAGTCCTATTTATAGGCAAAGGCCCTGGGCCTCTTCCCAAATATCGAGCGGGAAGGGCGCCAACAATTGGCCAATTTGAAGGGGGACAGCGGGTACACTTATCCTGACTAAAGTTGGTCCTCGCGTGTCAAAGGCTCTGGTGGTGACGCTTACTTGGGATCCACAATGACTTACTTCCGGCCGTTGGGCTGGTCTTGGTCTCGTTGCACCGAAATGGATGCCTTTGCTTGATGCTCTCGCCTGCGCTTGCTCCCTTTGCACCAAAGAGGAAAGGAGGACACTGCGCGGGCTGGCGCCCGACTGGCGCCCTTGGTCGTCATGGCTTGCGTCATGGGCACCTCGCGAGATACCCCGCCTTGAACTCTCCGCCTCCTCGCGAGCCAGCCTGACGAGGCCGTGCCTGAGGAAGCTCCTTGTCATCCGCCCCGTGAGGCTTGGCCCCTTGCGAGGGTCTTGAGCTTGTGTTGATGAAGATGGGTTGCGCTGGGCCTCCTTTCGAGCCACGCCGCGGGCCGCAGGCAGGCAAGTCTGGAGACCCCGTTCCCAGAACGCCGACAACATCCAAGGAGGAAGGTTATACATACATAGAGTCACGGGCCAGGTGTTGTGATTGCTGCTCTGCTCCCCGAAAGGATTAATGCCATCCGCGCTTAAAGCAAACCATAAGTTCCTTGGGTCACTTGCAAACTCATCCCAGTACTTCCTCTCGATTTTTGTCCACTGCGACCCGACAGCGGGTGCTCTCAACTTCCCGTCTTTCTTACGGTCCTCACTGTGCCATCGCATCAACATGGCATGCTCTCCGTTTCTGAGCAGACATTTCAACCGTGGTATTATAGGAGCATACCACATCACCTTCGCAGAACCCTCTTCACGGGGGCTCGTCGTCAACATCACCGGGGTCATCTCGTCGATCTTATACCGTAATGCAGCGCATACCGGGCATGCGTTCAGATCCTTATCGCACCATGATAGAGGATGCGATCATTAGGGCATGCATGTATCTTACGCACCTCAATCCTAGAGGGCATCGACCTTCTTTGCTGCGTATGTTACGCCGGGCAATTCGTTATCCTTTGGAAGCTTCTTCTTCAATATTTTGATAGCTTCTCAAATCCTTTATCGAGCCTGGCATTCTCTGCCTTCCACTGCAGCAATTCGATGACGGTACCGAGCTTTGTGTTGCCATCTTCGCAATTGGGGTACAACCCTTTTTTGTGGTCCTCTAACATGCGATCGAACTTCAGCTTCTCCTTTTGACTTTCGCATTGCGTCCTTGCATCGATAATGACCCGGCGGAGATCATCATCATCGGGCACATCGTCTGGTTCCTATTGATCTTCAGCAGCTTCGCCCGTTGCAGCATCATCGTGCACATCGTCTGATTCCTCTTGATGTTTAGTAGCATCACCGTATTCAGGGGGCACATAGTGGTCATCGTACTCTTCTTCTTCGCCGTCTTCCATCATAACCCCTATCTCTCCGTGCCTCGTCCAAACATTATAGTGTGGCATTAAACCCTTGTAAAGCAGGTGGGTGTGAAGGATTTTCCGGTCAGAGTAAGACTTTGTATTCCCACATATAGGGCATGGACAACACATAAAACCATTCTGCTTGTTTGCCTCAGCCACTTCGAGAAAATCATGCACGCCCTTAATGTACTCGGAGGTGTGTCTTGAACCGTACATCCATTGTCGGTTCATCTGCGTGCATTATATATAATTAAGTGTGTCAAAAATCATTACAGAATATCATGAATAGATAATTAAGTGACCAAATTAATAGAAGTTCATCATCATATTAAAACCAAAGTACATACATAGTTCTCATCTAACAACATAAAGCTCTGCAGAGCATCTAAATTAATTAAACCATACATTGAAACTATGTAAAACATTTCAATGCAAAAACAAATGCGATCATAATCGCAACCAATGTAACAACTGATCCAACGACATAATGATACCAAGCCTCGGTATGAATGGCATATTTTCTAATCTTTCTAATCTTCAAGCGCATTGCATCCATCTTGATCTTGTGATCATCGGCGACATCCATAACATGCAACTCCAATATCATCTTCTCGTCCTCAATTTTTCTAATTTTTCCTTCAAGAAATTGTTTTCTTCTTCAACTAAATTTAACCTCTCGACAATAGGGTCGGTTGGAATTTCGGTTCAACAACCTCCTAGATAAATAAAATCTATGTCACGTTGGTCGGCATAATTGTCATAAACAATAAATGAACCAATAGTTATGAAAAGATAATATATACCACATCCGAATCATAGGCGGGCCGAGGGCCGACGGCGAATACCAAAACCATCGCACTATATAAGATGCAATAATAAAAGTAAGAAAAATATACAAGTATCTATATAAACATACAAGTAAAATTTTTTCCTTTCGGAAAGAAGATAAGAACAAGAGGCTCACCACGGTGGTGCCAGTGAGCGAGATCGGCGCAGGCGATCGGCAGCAGTGAAGACGGGACAGGACATGACGGACCGCTAAACCTAGACAAATATTGAGGAAAATGGAGCTTGGAGGTCGAGCTTGAGAGGAGAAAGCTTAAGTAGTGTGGCTCGGCATTCCATCGAACACCTCGTGTGCATAGGAGGTGAGCTAGAGCACCACAAAGCTCTCCCTCGCCGGCCACGAAAAAGCAGAGCGATGGGAGTGCTCTCTTTCATGAGCGAGGGTATATATAGGCAATTCATTGGTCGGTTCGTGGCATGAACCGGGACTAAAAGCAACCTTTGGTCCTGTTCGAGCCACGACGGGACCAATGGTGATGGGCAGAGCGAGGCACATTGGTCGGTTCGTCCCCACCCGGGACCAAAAGTCTGACGAAGCAGGACCAATGGCCCCATGGCCCAGCCGGCCCCCGGGGCTCACGAACCGGGTCAAATGCTTCCATTGGTCCCGGTTCTGGATTGAACTGGGACTAATGGGCTGACCTGGCATGGACCATTGCCCCCTTTTCTACTAGTGGTGTTGGATTCAACGACGACGACTCTTGAAGTCATTTCCTTTCTGAATGTTCCTACTGGATAACTTTTATTGTTGTTGTCTTTGTGATGTCATAAGGTGGTTGATGCGGATGGTCGTTGACTTAGTTCGTCAATTGTTGTTCTGATCATTCGTATTTTTTTCCATCTGCCTAGGCATACCGTTGTTTTTGTATAACTTTGCTCTTTGTCGACGTAGTTTTGTAGGTGTACGAGTTAGTGTTGGTTGCATGCCTCTTGATCATGCAAAGACTAGGCGTGTTTTTTTACATAGAAGATCAAGTGTATGCTCATTGTGTTTGTATCCCCTTACTTTAGGACATGGGAGTTTCGTAGCTCGAGCTCATATGAACTCGATGAACAGTTAAACTATAAAAAAAATATTCAAAAATTCTGTTTTTTTTGTGATAAACATTTTCAAAAGTTGTCAATGCTTGCAAATTTTCATCGTGAAATAACATTTGTAAAAGTTGTGACAGAAAAACTAATCGATGCTCCAATAATGTCATTTCCAAAAGCATTTTGGTGTGATGATTTTTTTTTGCCACTCCCTCTGCAAATGTCATTTCATGTTGAAATTGTACATGCGCTGAAAACGTTTGTCAATGATCATTAAAAAATACAATTTCTTGAATTTGTTTTTTTAATTGATTTTGTTGTTTATCCGGGGCTCATTTGAGCTCGAGATTAGAAGAGTACTTTCGCCTATTTCATTCCTTCATATATAAAAAAATCCATCATGTCATCATCGACAATATGCGGCCCTTTCCTAGGAGATAAAAAATCACTCATGCATGACAAAAACAAATTCAATGTCATGCATCAAGTTTGTCAAGGAAATCCAAAAAAACAAGATACTTATATACTGATCTGACGGCTGATGTTTCTTTATCAGTCTGATTTGATGCCGCGGTTGGCCAGTTACTGCCTGGCGTGGGGTAACCCGGTCATAAATTCCGGGCGAGCGGATCAAATCAAATCAGAGATTTGGAAGCCTTTGCGCTCAAGCAAGCGTCGTCGACACACGGCAGCGCTCGAGTGTCCGTGTCTCCGGGCGTCTCGTCGTCCCGCGCTCACCCCGTCCGTCACACGTCGACCCCCCACTCTCGCTGTCCATCCATCCGTCAACCCGCGCGTCCATCGGTTTTAGCCCGGTTTTCCGTAGATTAACCGGGCAATTCTCTTCTTCTTAATTAATCGACGAGGCAATTCTTTTGCCTCCGTTTCGAAAAAAAAAAAACCCGCGCGTCCATCCGCCGTCTTTTCCCCCGCGCTGCGCTCCATGTACGTAATCGACAGCGTACGCAACCCATTCATTCAAGCCGATGGATGGGTTGCGTGTGCATCTCGCGAAAAAATCTACGAGGGTTTCAGCGCGGCATGAGGTGATCACATTGAGTCGCCGGCTCTTCCGTGGCGGGCAACGCTGTGGCCGTTTACGGGCCGATCGGCCGCCCAGCCGGCCGGGCGGATGGACGACGGTCTGCTCGCCCCCCCGTGTGCTGCCGGTAAAGAAGAAGATCGGCAGTGAACTGGCCTGCAGTTTGCTCGCCCCCTCTGGACATCGACGTACGAACGGAGTGCGGTGGCGCTCGTCATGCTGGCTCCTTAATTTTGTTCAGAGATGTCAGGTAGCCTGTGTTTCTTAATCGAATGTCCAGATTAACAGTACGGGATTAAAAACTAGGGTTGTTGGTTTGAAAAGGGTCATGGGCTATGGCCTGCAAACTGACCTTGCAACAGCTAGCAAAACGGTGTTTTGTCAACGGTATAATTAAACCGATCGACGTGAGCTCGACGGTTCTATAATACTGCAGGACCATTTGATCTCCATTTGGCGATTTGGCACGCCAGACGTCGGCCATGAACCGGCAGCGACACGCTGTCCACGTGTGCAGGGCTACTAAGCGTCAGGTGAGCAGGGAGCAGGAGATAGCATGAGATGGGAGGTCGCCCTCGTCACAGCCGTGACAGCCGCGTAAGTGGCCCGACAGGATTGCAGCCAAGCAAGTGAGGCCTTCACAGGCCCGCTCGCCCGGCCGCTCGATGGCCCCAAGAACTAAACTGATTAATCGTCCGGGTAGACGCCACTGTTGCCGCCGCGGCATCTGCATGCCGGATGCTCTCCTCTTCGGCTACAGGCTTCCCTACCTCCAGCGAGCGAAACCATCTCCCGGTCTCTCCAGTCTCCACCACCACCATCCCTCTTCTGGAACGGGTATAAAAGGGGAGGGGGCGCCTCTGCCTCCTCTCCATCGCCATTAGTGCCTCACGCTCCTCAGCCCTCACTGGGAAAAGCGACAGACTACACTGGAAGGATCAGCGAAAAGGACCGCGCTGGAGAAGCAGGGCACGTGCATGCATGCGAGCCTGCTCGATCTCCTCCTGCCTCCGTCGGTGGGATCGGAGCTGCTAGCCTTGCACTGCACGTGTTCTTCTCCTCCATCACGGTCTTTCCTCGCTCCGGAGCCCGGCGCCGCCGTCGGCCTGCCACGCCCGCCCGCGAGCACGAACCGCACCACGTCGTGCGCCCTCCGGTTCCACGGTCGATCCACGAGGTATGCGTCTTCAATCTTGAACCGTGCTACGTTGTGTGCCAGGATGAATCGTACTCCTACCACGTTGGTTGTATGCCCTCCATGGCCGAGTGATCCGCAAGGTATGCACTGGCTAGGGTATCTTCAACCTTTGATCCGGCCGCTGTTAGTTTCACGGCGACACTGATGACCCATGCATCCCTCCGTCCATGCGCACGCTTAATTAGAGCCTAGAAGGCAATGCATTTCTCGCATGTATTTCGTGTTTTTAAGCTTTTGCGGCGAGCGCTTGCCTCCCACTCTAGTCAATTCGTGTCGATCGATTGCGTAAGACCTGCTATGTACTTTGATCATTCATACTGCTTTTCGCCGGAGAACAGGCTAGCTAGCATGTTCCTGCAATCCTGCATATACTTTTCCTTTTAGAATAAAAAAAATATGAATACTTAATTTTTATGCTGGCCCCAAAGGAATAATAGTACAAGTTCATCTCCCTCTCTAATATAAAACTACTCCAATTGGCATGTGTTGAAGAGGCAAGTGTACATATCAAAATTTTGCCTTTAGCGTCTCAACTTGTTTACAACCGAAGATTCAACGCGGCAGACAGAGGAACCGACAAGTTCCTTGCGCGCGCTGCCCCTTGACTGTATCAAACTGGTGTGCGTGTGTGTGCGTGTTCTTCATACACTGCGTCAGTACGTGTGCCGATGCGAGCGTGCATGTCTACATGTGACGCACACACGGAGGCGCGTCGCAGACCAACCCACGGCCCAATTGGCTGCCCCCGTCGATCGACCGGGCTTAGTGTGGTGCACATCACGCCCTAGTTTATAATTGCAGATAGATTGGCCCGGTAATTACAGGCATCTACGTCAGGTAGTACGTACAACTTTTGGGTAACCGTCATTGTCCCGCGGATTCACGGTGGCCTGGTCGGATTTGCTGCTTTAACTCCTTTTGAAAGATGATTTTCGTTCGTTTTGACATGACCACGCAGCTGAGAGGTACTAGTATAGGCTATAGCCGCTGCGGTAATCTCCGTTTTTCTCCATAGGGGGGGAGAAAATTGGCCTTTTGGCTGGAGGCTAGCTAGCTAGGGGCGCAGGGAAACTGAGTGTGACCTTGGCCCCTCTGGGCTGGTGGAGGGAGATGCGGATCCGATCGAGGAGGCAAGTGCACCGAGCAATTGCAACGACATTTTTTTTCATTTTTTGCGAGATGCGCTCCAGAACCAAAGCTTGGGATGACTGTGGTGGCAATTATTTCAGTTCGGTCTCTTTTCTAGCAAAGTGTTCACCTCTTAGATTTTTTGTATGTATGGAAGTGTTGGTTGTCTATTTTACCTCTCTACACCGGCCCACTAGCAGCTAGGTGTGCTCCGTACGCCATGTACTGAGATCCAGCACGATTGCACGAAACCGTGGTATAACTGACGTAGCGTAGAGAAGCATCACGCAAAGTTTTTATGCAACGTATAACTTATTTTACAGCAACAAAATAATGAGCTTGTTTGAAACTTTGGCCAATCAGACTCCATGCTCGGCGCAGCCCTTTATGATGCTGAAGCTGTGTATATCCATGCATGCCGCTTGTGCTGGCGCCAAGATAGATGGCATGCCATATTACCATGTGACTGAGGCGGAACCCCCTCGCGTCGCCACCCCAGGGCGACGCTAGGGGGGCCAAACCCTAGCGCCGCCAGCCCCTCCTCCCTGGCAGATTCCTGTCGTCAGCGTTGGCCACGGTGGCGGTGGCGCCTGGTGCCAAAGGTGCTATGATGGGATGGTTGCGGTGCTTCCCTCATGAGGTGGCTAGGGCGACTCGTGTGGGGTGGCCTTGCACGGCGTCCAGAAAGGAGGTCTTGGCTGTGCGGCGGTAGCTGGTGACCAGATGGCCGGCAGGGCGATCTCGTGGGCTACCCTCTTATGTGATGGGTGGCGGCGGTGGTTGTGGATCTGGCGTCCCGACAAAATTTGTCGCGACGTGGCTTTGGCCGGCCGGCGGCGCATGGTGGGACCGGTGTGGGTCGGCTGGAGGCCCTCTACCAGCATTCAAGTGTCGTCGTACGTGCACATGGCGAAGCTGCATGTGGATCCAGTCAGCGGCAAGATCTAGGTGGCACGACTTCGGATGAAAATCATGCCGACTTCGGTCATGGCGGACGATGACGGCGTCTGCGACGGCGTTGTCTCAACAAGGAAACGAGTCTCGGCGGCGTGGCGCAGTGAGGTGTCGGAGTTGGACGCGTGCTGATGGGCGCACACATGAGGGTGGCGATGTCCGGCGTCGTGGTGACGTCGATGGTAGAATAGTCTGACAAGGTCAATGCATTGATCTCTTCTGAAATGGGACGGTGGAAGATGGTGGTCGCAAATTATAGAGCGTGTGCATCCGGTGCGTGCTAAGGGTCTGCTAGAATGGTTGGTGCTCCCGGCTGATCGGCTTGGTGAGGCTACCGGATTACTTGGTATGTGTTGGTGTGAGCCTGCACAGATTGGTTCAAAGTGTGCGTGTGTGTGTGTGTGTGTGTGGGGGGGGGGCACAACCCCAGGAACACATATAGCTCCGCCACTGGTATGTAGGGCGACAATGTTCACCAGGAAGATGGTTTTAGGTTGATTAATGTATTTATTTTATATGACTGTGTTGAATAATATAATAAAAATGATGTGCATCACTCGATCGGATTATCCTCTTTTTCAAAAGAAAAAAGATGGCATGCTAGCTGTCTAGCCGGGGCCTGGGGCAATGATGACCTGGCCGAACATGTGCCATGTCAATGAGAAAATAATCGGGACAAATACATACCAGCGCCTTCGAGAGTACTCCTCCTAGACATGATCATGATCATGTTCAATCCAGATTGATGCTTGTCGGGCCATAAAATGACAAATAAGTTGACCGATCAGCAAAAACATGGGCATTACTGAATTGGGGTGTATAGTCCTATACGTACGTGATACAATTTGTACAGGATTAGCGGCCAGTCATGCATGCATAGAATCTTGGCGTCGCCATAGTTCATTTTTCTGAAAATTGTCGCAGAAATGTTCAAACCTTATTACAAAACTTGGTGTGTCGTTGCTGCGCGCAACCGGCCGAGCACGGAGAAAGAAGGAGCGCTCGTACGTGGATGCATGGGCACCTTCCCCATCGGGGCGTCGTCGGGCAGAAGATGGCCGGTCCGGTCGGGAGGGAACCCAAGCCAAAGCCATGGAGCAGAAGAGAAGCAAGCGCAAGTGCACACGCAACGGCCGCGTACGAATCCATCCAAGGGTCCGGTCAGTCGGACGTCACACAGCCGCACAGCACGGTCCACGGATGCGCGTCTCCCGGGGGGACGACGGGCAGAGGAGAGCAGCGCGCGAGCCAGGCCGGCCCGCCGGGATTCGCGGGGGCGCCCGCGATCTGACGGAATTTACCGCTGCGAGCTAGCAGCTCCACGGCCAGGATTCAGAATTCGGAATTCAGAATCGTACTCCTCTCCGTTTCCAGCGTCCTGCTGCACTGCTCGCAAGTACTCTACTGCGAGTACTCTGCTCTGGGGCGCTGACATCAAGATTGGAGAAAGCTACTGCAGAGAGTACAGAGGTGACGGTGGGTGAGTGTGGGAAGGGAGGGGAGGGGAGGGGAGCGCGTCAACTATGACACGCGGTGACGCGCGGGCTGACCGCCTGATTGGCAGCCGCGGTCGAGTCTGTCGGGGGCTCCGTGCGTGCCGTGCCGTGCCATGCAGCGAGGGTAATGCCGCTGCGTCGGATTTTGCGAAAGGAGCGAGGCAAGGCTAGCTCAAGTTTGGATGACACGCAAGGTCTGTTTGGTTCATGACTAACTTTGCCACAATTAAACTTAGATAAAGTGTGGCTAACAAAATGGCCACAAGTGTGGCAAGATTTGGCAAGTTAAGGCTATTTGGTTCTAGACGAAGCATTGTTACACTTTGCCACACATTTTTGCCAAGCTTGCCTAAGGTTAGTTCATCAAAATAAAAGTCACAAGTTGACAAGCCTAAAGAAATCTTGCCACACTTTTTGTGTGTATGCCATGTGGGACCCAAGTGTGGCTTGCCAAAGGTATGGCAAGAACTAAACACTTGCCTAAATTGATCAAACTTGCCTAACCTTAGCTGTGGCAATCTTTGACAAAATTAGTCACAAACCAAACAACCCCGCAATAGTAGGACTTGCGGCAGGGCAATGGCTGGCCTACGGCGTATACGCTAGACCGGCGGTTGGCACTTGCCAGACGCAAACACGCAATCAGTGGTACGAGTACAATGTCGGGTCGCGCACCTTTTTTTCTTTTTTTTTTCTGAGTAAAACGCCGCACACCGTCTTTGTGGCGCCACTTATAACGTTTTTCGTACGCGCGCGCGCCCACCACTTTCGAACTAATTTATGTGGGCCGGCACATTAATAGGTATTCGTGAGTACAGTTCGGTAGCTGGTTTTGCAAAGCTTCCAGAAGCTTCCCGGCCAGTTGGCTGTGCACGGTTCACTTTTTACGCCAGCTGACGCGCTTCCGCCACCAGCCTCCGGCGGCTCCCCTCCGTTGGCGACTTTGGTCATTGGTGGTGAGGGGGGTCGCCGGATCCACGCGTGTGGATCGTTTTTTAGACTCTCGTAGTTTAGGTTTTTAGGTTATTCATCGTTTTTTGCTTCGGCGGCGGTGATGGTGACACTGAATAAAGTTTCTTCAGATCCTACTTCAACGAGGCGATCGGTCCTGTGATTGGGGATGGATTTGGAAATCAGTTTGTTCAAGCAAGGATGGCATGGCGGCGACGACATCCTCATGGTGGACCTATGTCCTCGGGTTCCGCTGCTGCGACTGCGTTTGCTCTAGCGCTGGCGCGGAGCTTGAGATGTAGTCCGGGAGCGGATGCATATTGTGGTCTGCATCGGCGGCATCTGGAAGATGGTGGATCGTGTGCTGGGTTTGTGGTTCGTGGATGGTTTTCTCCTTCGATGTCTTAGTCGTGCGGGGGTGCCAGATCTGGAGTTCGATGGCGTGTCAGGGGTGTTACCCCGGCCTTATTCGTTCAACGGTAATGGTTTCACTTTTGGTGAACCACGTTGGAGGTCCGCAAAGCTGCATATCAGCGATGGAGCCGCTTCGAGCTCGGGTGTGAAGGTGATCCATCATTGTTTTTTTTGGTGGCTGCTATGGTGGTCCCAGAGGCCTGTGGCGGGCGTTGGTGTCAAGTTCAAAGGTTTCTTCGGTCTTAATTGTAATTTTACTTCTTGGTTGTTGTTCCTTTGTGCAAAGGCTAGAATTTTGATGTCTTTTCAGTTTTGCTAGAACAGTTTGTACGTGGCTTGTACTATGATCCTTATAATATAAATGAGACACGTATTACCATGCAAAAAAAAAAAACCTTCCCAACCAGTTTTTTCGTATTTTTTTGTTTTCTGGTGGTTTTTATTCGTTCTTTATTTAATTTTGTTTTTAAAATACGCCAATTTTTTCAAAATCTAAATCTTACTCTAAAATCTGAACTTTTTTCATGAAAATATTCAAATCCACAAACGTTTTTCAAATTTATGATTTCTTACAAAACATGAACCGCTTTTGAAATTTGAGAAGTTTCTAGAAAATTGATGAAGTTCTTCCAAATCAATGAATTGTTTTTCTTCAAAATCCATGTTTTCTTTTACAAATTTGTGAACTTTTTATTCAAAATTCATTAACTTTTTTCAAATCCGTGAGTTTTTCTAAAAAAATCTGTGAACTTTTTCCAAAATCTATGAACTTTGTTTCAAACTCGTGAACTATTTTGAATCCCCAGACATTTTTTCTACTTTGTGTACATGTTATAGATTTTCCGGATTTTTTAGATCACAAAATATTTCCGTAAAAAGTCAACGGTCAATGATCTATGGACAATGGTCTGCAGTCAGAGGTCAAAGGTCAAGCTCTCAGTGGTCACCGGGTCAAACTAGTTAGCGAATCATCTAGCTTGAGCGACCGCTCCCGTGAGAGCAGGTGTGTTGGGCCGGCCAATGAATCCTCTCGCGTGAGCACCGGATATATTGGGCCAAGTTGAGAGCAGGCGAGTATGGGTGATTTGTGTCGTGCAGATTTTTTTCAACATATACATGATTTTTTCCTACCTTTTTCAAACTTAGAGATACATATTTTCACTGAGCTACTATGTTTTCCATTCCAAAATGTGAGGCATGCACACAACCCAACATTTGGTTAGTTTAACTATTTATAAATGTGAGCTATGGGGCACAAAAAAGATTTAATGTGGCCACTCTTGTGTCTTATAAACATTTTGTGTATCTAAAATATTAGGTAAACTTAAATTTTGGGATGTGTGTATGGCTTACATTTTGGGTCCGAGGAAGTATATTGCAGTATCCTATTTCAATATAAGCTGCCCATTTTGTTCGATCCAATGGTAATTATTAGTACTCCCTTAATTCCCTTATACAAGGCCACAAACTCAGATTACATGTACTCCCTCTCTCTCAGTTTACAAGGCGTGCGCGTACCCCTAGATCGTCAATTTAACCAACCTAATAGAAGTCATATATTACAAAAAACATATCATTATAAACTACAATTTTTCTATTTTCAAACGGTATAATTTTTGTGTTATATAGTTTATATTAAGGTGATAAAATTGACAACCTAGGTGTACGCGCAGAACTTGTAAACTGAAACGGAGGGAGTACCAAATTAAAATTTAATGAGTGATTTGCAAGCCAACTTTTCTTTTCGTTAACCGGGATTATTAATGCTCCGCATGAATGCAAAAAAAATATAAAGAAAATAGCTCAGTGTCATTATGACTACATGCATGCAAGTATTAAACAAGTTGCTAGTATGCGAAAACATCATTAATTTTTATCTCGATTATCATTAGTGCCTTTGTATACATGCAAAATGTATTTTTTTATAGTGGCCTTGTATAATGGAATGGAGGGAGTAATAACTTTTAACATGAATACTCCCTCCGTTTCAAAATAATTGAAGTTCTACGTTTGTTCCAAGTTAAACTTGTTTAAATTTGTCCAAGTTTATAGAAAAATATGATAAGATCTACAAAACTAATTATACGTAGTATGAAAGTATATCTTATAAAGATTCTAACGAGTTTAATTTTGTATTGTGTGTATTGATATATTTTTCTATAAACTCGGACAAACTGGAAGAAGTTTGATTTATAGAAAAACCTAAAACTTTAACTATTTTGAAACCAAGGGAGTAGTATGATGCACGCAATCCAAACTTGATGAATAGTAGTAGTATGAGCGTCCAGGGTTAAAAATGGAAATGAATAATGGCAACCAAATTGAGCATATTCAACTTGGCCCAATATATCTGAATTCAAAAACATTGAACTTGTGTCACGATCCCACAGAGGCTCGCTAGAGATGGAAGCACCGCGACCACCCCAAAAAATATTTCCAACCCCCTCGCCATTGCCACCATAGATCTAGTCATGGCGGCGATGGATCATGGGTCCTTCTTGTGCATATGTGGTCATCGACATATAGGACAACGATCATGGTTTCCATTCTCTCTCCCATGAAAGTTCAAATATGTCAAAAACCATCCGTTTCTATGTAAAAATTATTCAAGTATGAATGGATATCTCTAGGGTTGTTTAAATATGCATCAAATTTGTTTAATTTCATTAAATTTTGACCGAAATGCAACCGGACATATGTGGCTATCTTTAGATGGCTGGCTCCCACATCAGTTTCCGCGGACTAGTCCCCCTCCGTCCGCGGACCAGTGCGACGTCCGGTTTACAGGTCGGTATGCCCTAAATGTAAATAGTAAAAGTAGTAGATGATTAGGACATGTACAATGGTTGATAAAGTAGTCTTATCTTAAATCTTGCGTGTAATTTAGATATGACAAAAAAACATGTCTACAATGGATCATCTCTTAGTCTTATGTTTAATAACTAATTATTCCGAAAAATGTGGTGAGACATATTGTGCTAAGAGATCATCATTAATAACTAGCTATTCTTAAATAACTAGTTATTCTTAAATAAGAGAAGACAAACATTTTTCTTATGAGTTCTCTCTCATCTATCTCATCATTTATCCTATGTGTCACTTCTAAGATAGCACAATTCTACACGCCCTTTACAGCAAAATAAGGAGAAAAGCGTTAGGAAACATTTGGAAGCAGCGCGCCGGCGAAGCTTGCCGATCGCCTGAGCCTGTGAAATCGCCCAGCCCCGCTGCACGCCAATCTCGTCGGCGAGGCCGCTCCCTACCCCAGCATCGCCCCTCCCACCCCTCCCCCCTTCCTCTACCACCCCTCCCACCCGCCCCCCCCCTCCCCCCCACCCACCCATTGCAGCCCAATTTCGTGGGTGAGGCCGTCATCTCCCCCCGCATCAGCCTCATCGCAGGATCAATGAAATGCTGCAACCAGCGTGATGATTTGCTGGAACCACTGTCGCGGTTTGCTGGAACCGGCTTTTTCCCCCCTCAATGGTGACCATGGTGGCCACGATGACCGCGGGGAATGTAATGCATTTTTGCTACAACCATATCCTGTTTTTGCTACCACCGATGACTTTTTTTGGTACATGCATGGCAGACGACGGCGTCGATGCTTCAACCTGACATGGGAAAAAGCTTCAACTGGCCTACAAGAAGTTACCACCGGTCCCCAAAAAGCTTCAACAGGCATAGCGGGAAAAGCTTCAACCCCCCATGAAAAAGCTTCAGCAGGGTAAAAAAAGCTTCAATCGGCATAGGAAAAGCTTCAACCAGAGGTCAAAAAAGCTTCAATCGGCATAGGAAAAGCTTCAATCAGAGGTCAAAAAAGCTTCAACCGGAGGACGGAATCTGTGGACGCACGAGTGGCGATGGCGACGAGCGGCGAACGGCGAAGGGGGAGAGGACGCAAGTGCTGCGACGAGTAGCGACAGCGAGGAAGAGGACGCGGGTGCTTTCGCATCTCACCGGAGCACACGCACATCGAGGGCTGGGGAAGGAAGGTCGCGCTGAAACGGATCTGATGCAGGGAGGAAGAAAGAAGACGTGGGGAGCGAGGATCGGACGGCTCTGCACGGTGGATCGCCGCGGCTGCGGTGCGACCGCCCAAATTTGGGCGGCGCACCGCGCCTATGGCGAAATCACATATTTGACTGAGGTAGAAATCAATTCACAAACTGACCTGCTTTCAAAAAATTTCACTCGGTGACCCTTTCGTGTGGCGCCCGATGGTGGCGCTGCACACAACTATCTGCAGCTCCTCGGCCTTAGGCGTTGCACCTCCTGCCAGCGTGGCAGCCCTGGTCCAGTGCGGCCCCCTGCCTTTGTCTGGCGCCTTAGTCTTAGGCGCCAGATCATGTATATTGCAGCGCCCTTGTCTTAGGCGCTGCACATTGACTTAGCCCGCATCGGGCCAGCCCTCCTGGGAGTTCTTCCCTCTCCAGAAGTTGCTCTCTAGGCAGAGAGCAGCGGCGGCGCGCCCATCGGATCCCCCATCCCTCTCAGATTTGAAGATTTGATCCGTGGATTCGATCTCCAATCCCTCCTACTAGGTAAACTCCTCCGTTCCTTTCTTTTCCTCCGTAAATTTGTTGCCATTTAAGAGATTTGTCCAAGATTTGGTGGAATCCTTGATTTGCTTGATTTGCTTGGTTTAGGATGTGTAGTAATAGTGGTACTACCGTAGTATTGTTCATTAGTTCACAATATATGATTCTTGTTAGTGAAACCCTAGATTGTTTAGTTTTTTTAGATATATATGAGATGCCTATTTTTGTAGACATATATGTGATGTTTAATTTTTTTAGATATATATTAGATGTTGAGTTTTGCGGACATATATGTGATGTTTAGTTTTTTTAGATATATGTTAGATGTTGAGTTTATTTGAAATATGAGATGTTGAGTATTTTTGAGTATTTACAATCATTTATTCATTGTGCGAGAAGAACATGTTGAGATTGTTGTAGTTGAACACATATGAGATGTTTAGTGTATACCGATATTTGAGATGAAAATGAACTCATATATGTTTATTGTTTGAACTTTGTAAGGATGGTTTGGCTTCTCGACGATGCCTACGACACACGACACCGGGCCTACATGATGCGTGAGAAGGAGATGGTAATAATGAGTACTCTAAATCTTTTGCAAATTTGCCTTTAGTTGAAATTTACATGCCCTAAGATTTGTCATTACTTTTTTTTGCAGAAACTTGAACCTCTGAAGATTCGGTATCACGGGGTCTCTGGTCTGCCATGCCTTCTGACGAGCGGTACACACCGTCGTCAAGCGGCAGGACTACTCCGTGGATTCTGTTGGTCGGCCGGTCCACGCCGAATCTGAGCGCTCCACGGTGTCTGCTCTTGTCGATCGATGGAGGCGGAGCCCGAGTTTCCATGTTGGATGGGGAGATGACCGTGGCGCTTGAGGATGTCGCGTTTGATCACCGGTCTTGCTATCGACGGAGGCCTCTCTATATGAGCACCGATTACGATGGGTGGCGCAAGCGAATGATTGCTCTAATCGGTATGGCTCCTACCGAGGTGAGGCTGATGTAGAGGAGGAGAAGAGAAGAAGAAGAGGAAAGGAAAGCAGGTGGAGCTGCTTTCACGTGAATTCAAAATAACTGCGGCGTGCCCTCCGGATGCCAGCGATGAGGTGATCCGGACACATGCTCGTGTGTATATGTGGTACGTTGTGTCGAGGACTTTGTTTCGACTCCTTGGCAAGAACGCTCCATGGATGTGGTGAAGGCGTTGACCGTCTTTGATAGCAAATGGAGCTGGGGTTCGGCGACTCTTGCCTACTTGTACCGGCGGTAGTTGGTCTATTTTGTGATCAACTCATTTCTTCATTAGCAATGCAAGCTTGCTGTCAAGTTAACATTGTTTTTTTCTTTCATATGTAGCTGGACGATCGTGTTGCGGGATCACAGATAGTGCGAGCATTGGTGGTAATCTGCTTCTACTTTACGTATGGAGCTGGGGCGTCTGCTGTTGGGCCTTGAGAGCGTCGAGTTTGATCCTTGGTATGCGAGATGAACATGGCGAATTCTGGCGCCCGTGGGCTTTCAAGTGGGATATTGTTTCGAGATGACGACGATGTCAATCTCATGTACCAAAAGTACATTGCCGAGTTGGACACGATTACGCTGAAAGCGGTAAGGAGGTCATTACTTGGACCTCAAATTTGCATTGTCCTTTCTCATGCTTGCTTGAAACATAGTCATCAAATTTGCATTGTTGCCTGTTTCATAGGTGGAATGGCAGCCATATGGCGCGGGTGAGAGGTTGGGGTACACCGAGGAGTTCCGCCTCAACCCGATGTGCTTATGGATAAGGATCTCGGCTTATCACGGTGCCCATTGATATGCAACTAGGCGGTTGAGTTTCATTTGCCGCATCGCGTTTATCGTCGATTTGGTGCATTCCAACCTCACCCGCGGACTGGGTGGACACGGACAAAGCACTTCATAGGTAAGAGAGCATGTCTGCGTATTGTCTAAGCATCGGGACTCCTTTTATTGTGCTAATGCTTGGTTTTATACCACGCAGTTGGACAGAGAAGGCAGCGGAAGATAAAGGATGGGACAAGCATCATGCTTCGTATGTTACCGCTTCCGACTTTACGTGGAGCAAGCTCGTAACCGCACGCGCCCGCTTCATGAGCACAACCAACAAGCTTTTGATAACTACGTGCGATGGTTTATTGGAACTACTCGAGTTGAGATATTGCCGCGGCATATAATGAGATATTCTTGAAGAACCGATAAACTATGAGGATCTAGCAAAGGGAAGTACAACAGAGATGTCGGGAAAGGGCAAGGAGTGCTGCTGTTCGGTGATTAACTATGTGGTAAAGTGTTCCGTTCTTTACTTTCCGTTCACCGTATTACACATGTTTGAATGGCTAACACATTCATTCTTTCTCATCCTTAGCGCACCGAGATCAAGAAAGCGGTGATGAGAGCCACTCTATTCGGAGAAGACACGGTTGGGCGGCAATGATGATGGTTCACTACGAGCATTCCTCAAGGTACATATCGCATTCACTATGAGAGCCAGTCTATGTTGCGAAGTTTGATATGTTACACACTTGTTCATATTCTGTTGTCGAGCCAAGAAGTTAAAGGCGGTTATCGAACTTACTCGGTTGTCGTGATCCTAAATATGAATCACCATCTGCCTCTAGGTCTGGTACACCATCAGACCCCGCATCTCACCATGAGGGGGACGATGTGAGTTCCTCCTATGCTTATATGGATGATGAGGGTGCGCTCACCCAAGAGGTATGACTAAGCCTTTAGATGTGATTGTCACTTCATTACAACACCGGCCTTCACCATATTGTTTCGTTCTGTTATAGGGCCATGAGCTTGATGATGACATGTTATTGGCGGACGCTCAAGCTCAGTTCGCATATGTGTTCAAGCCTAGGCAGCCCAGACGCCGGTACACACCCAACGACTATGACAACAGAGGCAACCCAAAGGTGGTCGTAGGGACCTCGCGGATGGCTAGCTTGGATGATGAGGCGGAGGAGGAGGCGGAGGTGGAGCCGCAGGCGGAGGAGGAAGTGCACGAAGAGGAGCCTCGTGCTCCTAAGAAGAAGAAGATTGCCTGCAGGCGTGGCACCAGGACCACGCGTGGAAGGCATTAGTGCTTTGTGTTAGGTTGATGAACTTGTGAGGTTATGTTATATGATGAACTTGTGAACATGTTAGGTTGATGAACTTGTTAGGTTGATGAACTTGTGAGGTTATGTTATGGTATTTGTGTTTGCAAACTTGAAGCAAACTTTATTTGTCTTAAATGATGTGATGTTCAAGTTATTAGTTCTCTTTGCTTAGCATGTCCAGTTTATAGTACTTTTATTGATGTTTTAGTTATTTGAGTACTGCTGCACCCCACCCAAAATGGCATCTGTTTCTGCAGTTTTGCTTATAGCAACAACTGCAGCCTAATCTTAGGCGTCTTGTCTTGTGTGGCGCCTAAGCTGTTAGGGCGCCAGATTGCATGCAGTCTGCGCCCTACCCTTAGGCGCTGCACTACTGCCATGGCTATCCATAAAGCCAACAGTTACTCCCATGGCTACTCCCACTACATCCATAATACTTACAATGACTGCAGCATCACAGCAATATGAACAAACACAAATTTTATGCCGACGATGTTCATAACTTAAGATAATTCAAACATTAGTGCGACATGGTTCACGACACATTCATTACAAATGACAAATGGCAGCTTGCCCTAGAAGATAGTTCACCAACATCTCACATGCCCTCACAACTTCACGACACATTCATTAGAAGATAGTTGACGAGGAGTGCACGGCGAAGTCCCTCTTGAGTAGAGCGAGGCCATTTCCCCTTCTTGTCACGCGTCGAGTCCTTCTCTTGCGCCTCGCGAGCCTTTGCAAGCTTTCTTGCCCTCTCCTCCTCACGAGCAAGTTTAAGCTTGGCGTGCCCTCTCCTCCTCTCGTTTCTTCCGCTCCATCCTCTCCTTCGACGACGCTCTTCCTCCAAGCCCCTTGAAGCGATTCTTTGAACCTCCGTTGCCGCCTAAGACAATCTGCGTATTGGTCCTTTTCACATCTTCGGCACTTCAAGATCTATCCACGTGAAGTACTTGCATAGAGGCGGTGACTGCATAAAAATTTGTTGTTAGTGTTGACACACATTTCAGAGTAACATTTTACTTCTCGAGCTTACCGGTGGTTGGTCATAGGCGTTAGTTGGAAGTGCACGATCATAAGCATAGTTCGGGCATACAAAATATCTCCGCCCTTCCGTCCATGCTTTCTTTTGGTCGGTGGACACCTTCACCTTGCAAACATCTCCACACCAACATGGCGGGATGTTGACATCTTTCTTCTTCACCTTGTCCAAAGACGTGTCCTCCCACTTGTTCGGCATGTCTTCTTGCTTAGCACACGGTGGCCTCGTCATAGAACCGGATCAAGCCATGCCTACAAAACCGAGAATTATTGGCGAACACTAACCCCCACTTAACAATGAACACAACCCTAAGACCAACATAACCCTAACACCAACATCAAACACACATAACCCTAACCCTAGCATACTACGAAAGCCTAACCATACCAAATTAGCAAAGAAACAAAAATTTCCAAATCCAATCAAAAACTAGGGTTTCCACCACACTAGCAAGATCTGGGCAAATGTGACAATTCCTATGGATGAAAACGAGGGGATCGGAGGAGATTACCTTAAGGGAGGGGATTGGCTTGAAATCCACGGTCAAATACTCAGATCTGAGAAGGATTTGAGAGGGGAGAGAGGAGGCGAGAGGAGGCCTTGAGCTTCGGGTTTGTGTTGAGGGTGGGGGTGTGGGGTGAGATGGGTGGGAGGAGTTGGTACAGCCTAATAAATGTCGGTGTGCAGCGCCCATGGGAAAAGCGCCACACTACAGTCTGGCGCCTTGCACTTAGGCGCTGCACACTGGACATTCAGTCAGAGAAGCAGCGAAGCGTTCAGTAGCTTTACCACATGCATGGCTGCTAAGTCGGTGTGCAGCGCCTACCATTGGCGCCACACTACACTATGCGGCGCCCAACACCTAGGCGCTGCATAGTAGAGTGTGGCGCCTTTCCTTAGGCGCTGCATAGTAACTTAGCAAAATTTATGGTGCAAAACCCATTGGGCACGCACATGCTCTCTGGACTAACATATCCATGTGCAGCGCCTAAGGGCAAGGCGCTGCATTGTGTAGTGTGGTGCCTTGGCCTTAGGCGCTGCACACCTGGACATGCCAGTCCAGAGAGCAACAGAAGCATTCCAGTTGCTTTTCCACCCCAAAAACTGCTAAGTCAGTGTGCAGCGCCTACCCGTTGGGCGCCACACTACACTGTTCTTTTTGTTTTGTGATTCATAAAGATGCCACATAATCACATCCAAAACACAGAAATACTAGTCCAAATCACATACTCATACACACATAGCACATATACTTGTCCAAATCACATACTCATACACACATAGCACATATACTTGTCCAAATCACATAGGGTCTCACATAGTCATACACGGAAATATTAGTCCCCTAACATAGTCATACACACATAGGGTCTCCATGTAGTTTCTTCTTCTTGCTCTCTTCTTCTTCTTTTCTTCTCCTCCTCGCACCACCAAGGGTCTCACCTTCCCCTCCGTGTCCTCCACCCCTTCATTGTTTCCATACCTCTGAAAATGGCAATATAATAGTTAGTCACACAATACAAAATGACAACACAAGCATTGAGCCAAAAGAACAAGATCATAGTAAGACACATACGGCAATGGTCCATTGAGCCAAGAGAACATTCCTCCACTACGGCCGCCGCCAAGGCCAAGATCACCACCACGGCCTCCACCAGCACCACGGCCTACACCACCACCACCGCGGCCTCTACCAGCACCATGGCCAAGACCATCACCACGACCTCTACCACCACCACGGCCAAGACCATCACCACGGCCAAGACCATCACCTAGGCCTCTACCACCACCACGGCCAAGACCTTCACCACGGCCAAGACCATCACCACGGCCTCTACCACCACCACGACCTCTTCTAAGACCAAGTTGACTCCCTCTTTGTTGCCTAGTTCCTCGTTGACTTGTTTGATTTGAGTGGTTTGGCACTCCGCCACTTGTTTGACTTGGTTGGCTACCCCTTGGTTCACTTGGTTGGCTATCATTTGCTTGGCTTGTGCTTGAACCATTTTTCTTTGATCTCTTTCTTGGTTTGGGACAAGTTCTTGTGTTGTGTCCCCATTATTGCAGCCCCCACAGCAGGATTCCTCACGAGGCTCTTGGAATTGGCGGTGCCGTATTCTCCACCGCCACCACGGCCCCATCCGTCCATGTCACCTCTAAGGCGCTTAGTCTTACGTCTTCCTCGACTAACGACCTTCAATTCGGGTCCGGCCATAGTTGAACTCCATGATACTCCGGCCATTGTGATTGGTCCAAGTATGCATTTGGAACCGTGGAGTCCATGTCTTCTTTACCATCATGATTGAGAACTCGGACTCCCTCACGGTTAGAGGGTGATTGGCGACCACATTCCTAACCGGGATGCATTTAACAAGTGCGAGCATGGGAGATGAAGCAAAGACGGCCTCATGCAGCTGCAATCACACCGTGTTAGGGAGACCTTGAAAGCCCGGCCTCCGTGTTGGCGGCCATCATTTGTGGTTCCTCGGGCTCTTTCACCTCATACTTCCACTCGTTGTCGTCATATAGAACAGCTTCTTGAGTCCGCCTTTCGTGATTGAAATTCCAACCATTCTTCAACCTTTGGTGGGAAATTGTACTTGTGCTTATCCTTGTTCTCACCAAACAATCGCTTATCGGTCTCCATTGAGTGCTTCAAAAGTATTCATTCATCTTGTCAAATGTGTATTGAGCTATTGCCGTCACGGGTAATGCACGTACACCCTTGAGCACCTTATTGAAGCATTCTGCCATATTGCTTGTCATTTGACCGTACCTCCGGCCATCTTCATCGAAAGCACGTGCCCACATATTCCTTTCGGCAATGTTCCTATTGAGAAACTCCTGACCGCCGGGGTCAAGTTTCTTGTGTCTGAGCAATGCATTGAACAATGTGGCAAACCGCTTGTTGGTGAAAGCAAGACAACAATCCTGAAGATCATCGGCCAACTCCTTGATACCACATGCCCTATAGAAGTTTGCACAAAAGTGCCTCATGCACCATCGATGATGCAACTTTCTATGTCCGGAATGTCAATCACCACCGCATTTAGAATTCGGGATGGCGATCCGATATGACACAAATTTCCCTTTCAGCCGATAATACCCTTGTTCTCAGTTGACGCAAGAACCACTCCCAGTTATCATTGTTCTCCACCTCAACCAAAGCGAAAGCCAAAGGCAACACCCGGTTATTGGCATCACTTGCTATTGCAACCAATAAAGTGCCCTTGTATTGTCCGGTCAAGAACATGCCATCAATGGCGATGACGGGCCGACAATGCTCAAAGCCCTCACGCATTGCTCAAAGGCCCAAAATGCACGACCAAATACTCGGACGGTCCTCCCGTTATGAATCAAAGTTTGGTGCCCATGAGGTTCAACCACGTGAACCATGCCTGGGTTTGTGGCGGCCATAGCTAACAACAACCTAGGGAGTCGGTTGTATGCTTCCTCCCAATTGCCATACAACATCTTGAATGCGGCTTGCTTCGCCTTCCATGCCTTGCCGTACTTCACCTTGTAATGAAAGATGGCCTTCACAAGGTCAATGACACTCTTGATGCTCATTATTGGAAGTGTGGATATTTGGTTGGACAGCCTGTAAGCAATGAAGTCGGACGTGAGTTGTGCGTGTTGTTGGTGCACAAGCTTGCCATCCGCATTCTTGTGCGGCACATGTGAGTTGGTAGACAACTCACTATGCGCCAAGTGGGACCTCCTTTCCATGGCCTTGCACGCACAATCCATGGACATGTTGGCACTTCACATTTGACCGTGTAGCATACATTAACATCTGAGTTGGCCACTTTATGTGGGCGATAATGTGTAACCGAGTAGTTGTCGAGCCACATCTTCAATTCCAAGAAGGATTGAAACTCACATCCGGGTTTTATACCGTTCTTGCCGTCTTCAAATCACGGTGAGAACTTGGCCTAGCTCAAGAGATATGCATTTGCCACCATCCACAACGGCTTCATCCATGAGACTAAGATCCTTGAACAATGGTGTCTTGTGATCCCGCCCAAATACCTTCTTGAATGCTTGGGCCTCCTTGGCGTGAACCCTCCTCATCAACTTCTTCATCGGGACCATCGTCATCCGAGTCCGATGCATATGCACGGAAAAAGGGATGGATTGGTCCATTGTCTCTTGCACATGATATTGGTCAAGATCACCCACATTGTTGTCATGGAGGTCAACTTCGTTGTCATCCTCCTCGTACTCATCATTCTCCTCTTCAAAACCTTCATTTTGGTTGTTTGGAGTCGGGCTCAATGTTGGCCAATCTTATTGCGTGAATTGAGGTTCACTCATTTGATCTTGGTTCATGGGTGGGGAGTGCTAGCAACCAACGGGAGGGTTCGGTTCAAGTCTAAATTCAAAGTAGACTCAACCTTCTTGGAGACAAATAACTCAAGAGCCTTGTCTAGAGATTCGCAACCGTCTCCTTGTATGCAACCCAACGTTGCTCGGAGTTCTACGCATTGTCTTCCAACGGATGTGCATTCCAAAACCAACATTATGCCTTCCTCGAACTCAACAACGTCACTTGGGTCCATCAATTCAAATCTTTCCTCACTTGTTCCAAAAGCTCCGCATAGCTAGGACTACTCTCAAACACCATGTCAAGCTCATTCGGATCCGTCTCAACATTGCCTTTCAAAAAGGCCTCTCTATCCACATGATGAACATAAACACATGTTCTCCCCATCCCTACAATAATAAAAACACACATATATCAAGTAAATACTTAAGAAAAATATTTGCACACATATGCCCTAACATATAAAACAACCATAACCATAGCATAACCCTAACACCAACATCAAACACACATAACCCTAACCCTAGCATACTATGGAAGCTTAACCAACCCAAGTTAGCAAAGAAACATAACATCATTCAACACAAATTTGCAAATCCAAGTCAAAACTAGGGTTTCCCCCAAACTAGCAAGATTTGAGCAAATGTGACAATTCTTATGGATGAAAACAGGGGATCGGAGGAGATTACCTTAAGGGAGGGTTGGCTTGAAATCCACGGTCAAATACTCTCGATTTGCAAGATTTGAGAAGGATTTGAGAGGGGAGAGGGAAGAGAGGAGGCCATAAGCCTTAGGGTTTGGGTGGGGTGGGGGTGTGTGGGGTGGGGGTGGGAGGGAGAGAGAGGTGGGGCCAGCCAAGTGGAACCTGGTGTCTGCAGCGCCCACGAGCTAGGCGCGCTGCACATTACCATGTGTGGCGCCTAAGACTAAGCTGCTGCAGTGCGTGTGGGGCCTTGGTGGACCGAGGCGCCTGTTGGCGGGAGGTCAACGCCTAAGGTGAGGCGTTGCATAGTTGTGTGCAGCCCAGCTATCGGGCGCCACACGAAATGGTCAGCTGAGTGAAATTTTTTTGAAAGCAGGTCAGTTTGTGAATTGATTTCTACCTCAGGTCAAATATGTGATTTCTGCCGCGCCTAGCGGTGCCCAAAGGCAGTAATCTGAACTGACTTGCCAGTTGCCACCCTGTCAGTTAGTCACCCGCTAAGTTCAGGCCGGCCCCGATACGATGGTCGTCGGCGGGAACCCGCCCGCGGCAGATCGCAGAAACTAGAGCGAGCGTGCGACAGCGTCGGGTACCGTCTCGACCGCGCGCCTCCTTTCGCCCCCGCCATGATGGCGGCCGCAGCGCAGCCCGAGCAGCCGGACCTGGGCGGACTGGTGGACGCGCTCTGCGCGTCCGGCCGCTCCGCCGAGGCGCACCACCGCGTGGCGCTCCTCCTCTCCTCCGCATCCGCGTCGCGCCGCCTCGACGCGCCCACCGCCAACGGCCTCCTCGCCCGCCTCCTCCGCGCGCGCACGCCCCTCCTCACGCTCCGCCTCGTCCAGGCCGCCCCGTTCGTGCCCTCCCTCCCCAACTACAACCGCCTCCTCGCCCTGCTCTCCTCCGCCGCCGCGCCCTGGCTCCTCCTCCTCGCTCACCGCCTCCTCCTCCGCATGCGCGTGCCTCCGAGCGCCGTCTCCTACGCCGCGCTGCTGGACGGCTACGCGTGCGCCGCGGACCCACGTGCCGCCCAGAAGCTGCTCGACGAAATGCCCCGGTGGGGGCTCGTCCCCAGCTCCCTCGCGCGCACCTTCCTCGTCAAGGCCTTCCTCCGCAGCCGCGATGTCGGCGCGGCCATGGACCTCGTCGACAACCAGCTCTGGCCCAGCATGGAGCGCTGCCACGAGGAGGACCAGGGGCTCAAGAACGCGGCGTTTGCCAACCTTGTGCAGTGCCTGTGCGGCGAGGGGTTCTTCCACATTGTCTTCCGCGTCGCCGAGGAGATGCCGCAGCGCCGCTGCCTTGTCCCAGACGAGTTTGCCTATGCCCAGATGATTGACTCTCTCTGCCGGGCTGGACAGCACCATGGCGCCTCCAGAATAGTGTACATCATGGGGAAGAGGGGCCTGTGCCCAAGCACCCTGTCCTACAACTGCATTGTTCATGGGCTATGCACCAGCCAGAAGCCCGGGGGACGCCTGAGGGCGTACCAGCTGGTGATGGAAGGTGTGCGTTCTGGGTACCGACCGAGAGAGGTAACATACAAGGTACTCGTCGAAGAGCTCTGCCGGGAGAAAGAGCTTGCCAAGGCCAAGGATGTCCTGGAGCTGATGCTGCAGCCCCAATGTGGGCATGACAAGCCTGATGAGGAGACCAGGACTAGGCTATACAATATGTTCCTTGGGGCACTGCGTGCTGTGGACAACCCAAGCGAGCAGCTCAGTGTGCTCGTGTCCATGTTGCAGGGGGACTGCAAACCAGATGTCATCACTATGAACACTGTCGTTCATGGCTTCTGCAAAGTTGGGCGTACCCAGGAGGCTAGAAAGATTTTGGACGACATTATTAATGGGAAATTCTGTGCTCCTGATGTTGTCACCTTCACCACACTCATTTCTGGATACCTGGATGTAGGCGAGCATGCAGAAGCCCTCCATGTGCTGCACACCTTGATGCCCAGGCGCCGGTGCGCCCCTAATGTTGTCACTTACAATTCTGTCCTCAAGGGATTGTTCTCCCTTGGGCTAGTTGACAGAGCAATGCAGGTCATCGATGAAATGAAATCAAGTAGCATCATTGCCGACTCTGTGAGTCACACTGTGGTGATCAAAGGGTTGTGCGATGCGGGGCAACTTGAGAAAGCAAAGGCATTCTGGGACAATGTGGTCTGGCCATCAGGGATACATGATGGTTATGTGTACAGTGCGATCTTGAGAGGCCTCTGCAAACTGGGGAAACTGGAGCAGGCATGCGATTTCCTGTATGAGTTGGCGGACTCTGGGGTTTGTCCCAGTGTTGTCTGCTACAACATACTCATTGACACTGCCTGCAAGCAGGGATTGAAGAAGTTGGCCTATCAATTGGTGAAGGAGATGAGAAGGAATGGCCTTTCACCGGATGCTGTGACTTGGAGGATTCTTGAGAAATTGCACCTTTATGGCAATGAAGAACAAGAGGAGGAGCACCAGGTCCCCACTTTTCATGTCGATCAAAGTTCTGCAGATGACAGAGTAGAGCCTATCGTCTCGACAAAAAATGAGATGCCTTCGTTGTCATCGTCATCATCGTCAGAGCATTTGGATGAAGTATGCAAGAATAACAACGAAGCTAAGGTTGAAGAAGCTGGAAGGTCACCAGAAATGACTGAGAACCCATCAGATCTTACTGAGCCAGCAAAAGAGCAGAACTATCTGATAGGAAATTCAGTGGTTGGACCAACAATGGACAAGGATCATACAATCAGTGATGATGGCTTCAACAAGCAGGATATGCAACCTCTAAGAGAACCACTTTCCGGAGTAGCCAGAAGGGTTTTTGGGTTGCTCTAGAACAAGAACAAAGTGTTGCTGGTTAGAAGGGGCACATACTTTTCAAAAAAAAGAGAAGGGGCACATATTAGCACATTGTGCAATGAAGGCTAATTTTTTATTGTTATTTTGGACCTGTCAATGAAGGCCTAGTTAGTGACAACGGCAAAGCTGGTAACCTGTCCACCTATTGGAGAATAAGGCTTGAGCTTGACTGACACAACTTATTTTTGGCTGCACTTGACATAAGCTTGCCGATAACAATTCTGACATGTTTTATAAGTGAATCTCTACTCAGTACTCACCCAACAACTGAAATCCATAACTTTGCAGAAACCGATGGAGAGTAAAGAACACTGCATGTAGTGTCTTCAGGTTGCTCCAGTTTTGCAATTGCTCGCAACTGTCAGGTCTTGTTGTATTTGTGATGCATATGAAGATACTTGGGAGCATGCTCTACTTTATTCTACAATGTCTAAGTGCACCTGGGCTCTTTGGATGAAGATCTCATGGAGATGCTTGCAAGCCTGTGAATCACTGATCCAAGACATTGGGGTTTCCATATATGTAACAGCATGTCATAATGTATGGCCAAGGTACTTAATCACTTCATGGGTGGTATTGTTGGCGCGTCGCAAGGTATGAGAGCGTTTTGACATGGACTGATGCTACTGTCGGGCTTGTTAACTGTATGCTGCTAGCCTGGAGTTCATCTATGAAGAGCAATTTGCTTCTGGTGATGGCGGAGCTCTAAAACACAGGATTAGGGGATGGATCTTGCTGGGTCCAAGGGAGGTGATACTGAATGCTGACACTGCTCTTCTCTGAGGCGATTCCATGGCAGCAGACACTGCTGCGACCAAAAGAGCCTGGTATAATGGAAACTCTGGTGAGCGGCGATGTTTTGATTTTATTAGGGTGGCTTCAGATTGCTAATTCCATCACCAACTTTGTAGGAGACGAACAGGTGCTCTGACATGATGTTGATCCAAGACATGAAGAACCGTGCACAGGTTGGACATGGTATGTAGGGATACAGAGGTCGCAGCTCCAGCTTAGCATTGCTCGCTTGTACTCTGGGTGTTGATGACCATATATGGAAGGTAATAAACTGCGCTTTAATGCTAGCTGATGTAACTTTTTAGTAAGTATTAAAAATGGAAAAAAAATATATAGGCACCGAATTGCTCCATGCCCATGGAGGGTTTAGCCGCCGCCACACATCATTCAGCATCAGTCGGAAATGAGGACGGAGATCTGGGGGGCAGGTCGCATGAGCAAGCGAAACCATCGTAACCTTGCTGGTTCCTTGCGATGTTGTGGCAGAGATCATCCTTTGCATAAACGCGGCCACGGTGGGGAATGGTCAGTCAAAATTCCCCATCCTCTATCCTAGTTTCTCCTGTTTTTCTATTTCTGATGATTATCCTTGTGCCGGCAGGCGAGATTGGCCGAACCTGCCGACAGTGCTCCTTGACGATATCGCCGGTTGGCTTCTGCTCTACGACGTGGCCGAGTATATCCGCCTCCGTGCTGCGTGCAAGGAGTGGAGGAACTGCACCGATGATCCGCGCGCGGGAGGCGGCCTGGACTGCCGCTTCCGCCCCCGCCGCTGGATCATGCTGTCCAACCGCACCGAGGGCGACGGCCGTCGCTTTCTCAACCTCTCCACCGGTGCCAGCGCATGTGTCGATCTCCCGGAGCTCTCCCGCCACCACCTTGAGACCAGCACCGAGGGCCTCCTGCTCCTGCGCGGCAAGGCGAGCCATGCTGTGCGCCTCTTCAACCCACTCACCAGGGCCTTCACCAACCTCCCGTCCATCACCCCTGACCTCGGCAGGGCGTACATCGTCTGGACAGGGCTGTTGGAGTCCTCAGAGCGCCTCATCTACGCCGGCATCTCTGAAGAGACCTCCCCAGAATCAGTTGTGCTCCTGATGATTGACCGTGGGCGTGCCATAGTCTACGCCAAGCCTGGCGACCGTCGGTGGGCTGTGATTGAGCATGACGAGATTGGGAGACCCAATCGCTACGCATCATATCGGTTATCGTCAGCATCAACCCTGCAGGGGCGCTTCTACTTTGCAACTCTTGAGGGGAATATAATGCATGTGAGGCTCTGTCCTGAGCCTCGGTTGGTGCCCGTGGTGACGAACCAGCCCAAAACCAGGGGCGATGTGTCCTCCTACCTTGTCCCTCCCGACGACCACCGCTACGGCGGCATGCTCATGGTGCGCTACTACCTCGACCTTGATCACCTCAGCGCTGACGAGCGGAGAATCATGACGCGCAGGAGGAAGCGCATGGATGTGATCAGGGTGGAGAACAGGCTGAAGGAGTGCCGGTGGAACCTGATCCAGGTGTTCGAGGTGAATGTGGCCGGAAAGAGGCTCGTCCCGGTGGAGGACATTGGCCGCCACCGCGCTGTGTTTGTCGGGGAGGCGGCATGCTTCTCCCTCTCTGCCAGGACGTTTCCGTGCGTGGCTGGGAACGCGGTGCACCTGGGGGCGACTGGTGCCCGCTACCCTCCCGTCGGCGTGCGGTATCTGGCAGACAAGAGTGCGGATCCACCCTTTGAGTTCACCACTGACGGGCCAGCTTCTCCAGTTGAACCACTGAAATGGTACCACCGACATAACAGGCCAGAGCTGAATCTTTTTCTTGACACTGGACCAGAGCTGAATCTAGTGCCTCTTGCTCGCCCCTGTACCCTGCAAGAGTACCTGGTCTGTTGCGCAGGCCTCCCTGGCGGCCTCAAGGACTAGTCAAATCCTGAGCAAGTTAGGTATGTCATCTGTCCGTTCTTGGATTGTGTGTTGTTGAGAAGTTTAAACATCAATGCTATAGCTCCTCGGTTCATTTCTCCTTTGTGTTGCCCCAAAAAATTGTGAAAGATGGGCAATGAAGTCTAGAATTATGCAATAGCAGTTGTTACCTCTAAAGTTCAAGCTGATGTATTCTTCAAATACTTGCCTCGGTTAATTTCTCACCTGTGTTGCTCCAGGAAATTCTGAAAGATGAGAATACAATCCAGTGTAGGATTATGCAAGACCGCTTGTTTTCTTCCCTCCAAATTTTAAATGATATGTTATTGAAATACTACATGGCTCTGAGGATATATATATATAGAAATTGCATAAGAACCTTTGGTCCTAATCCATACTGCAGGAACCAAAACCTATATCAGGATATAACATTTAGCTTTTGTGTGAACTCCATTCCCATCTTTGTCTGCAAGCACCAATTGTGCAATGACTAAAGAGCGATATGCATGCGATCTTTTTAGCTCCTCAAGGGCAACTGTTGAGTGAGGCATGAACATGTAGGAACATACAAAACTTAAGAAACCTAACACCAATACACAGAGGAACAAAGATGGACAAAAATTAAGCAGGAATTTGACAACCACAAAACCATGCAGAGCTTCGAACCAGTCTAATGAGAAGTTTGATACGGTCACTAATAGATGGAAAGAAACATCACCCCACAAAGAAGAAACAGCCCAGGAGAAAAGGAGTACGATCCACAAACCTAAGATAGCATGTAAAAGCACATATTAAATCACATAGATCTGATGGAGGTGATAGTGATAATGTAGATTCTGATGAAGATTTCTATGACAGTCAGGGACAATGTACAAAGAAGGTGATGTTGATATGTATGCTACCAATGCAGATGAGGATGTTGAAGATGTTCTACTTCCTAGCAAGGGCAAGAAAGTGGAAGAAGAGGATGCAAAGAACCTATAGAAGATCAACTTGATCTACCATCTTCAGATGAAGAAAAAAAGAAATGAAGTTCAGATTCAAATCTTTCCCAGAGGCTGACATGGCTGCACCTCATTTCAAGCCGGACATGATATTCTCCACGTTTAAGAAGCTGGGAGATGCCATTGATGAATATAGTACTCCCTCTGATCCATACTACTTGTCGCGGCTTTAGTACAACTTTGGACTAAAGCTGCGACAAGTAATATGGATTGGAGTGAGTATTAGAAATAGGGTAGTCATGAGCAGGACCTCGAGGTCAAGGGTGGAGGTGCACCGTGCTCATGGATGCCTTTGATATTTTTATGCAATTTAAGTAGTTCAAGAAGCTTACTTGTGGAGAGATATGTGGCTCAATATACTTGTGCCAAACAATGACATCAAGGCTGTGAAAGCTCCTTATCTTGCTAAGAACTACGTTGAATCATTTAGAGATTATGAGAAAGATGACCATATTTCAAAGACTACAAAAGAGTACACCCCCTGCGGCTCCCTCGTTTTCTTGCTTCATCTTTTAGCCCCTTGTGGCCTTTCTCTCTTTCAGCTAACACAGACATTGTTAAACTGCTGCTGTAACTTTTCTCCCTCTGAAATGCATCGACATCGACAGCACCACTGTCTTTTGCCTCAAAAAAGAAGGGAAAAAAAAGGTACAATGCGAAGCCTAATAGAATCAAGCTAATGAAGGCTGAGAGGGAGCTCTGAAAAGGTTGTCTATGGAGATGAGCTGAAGCGATATCGTGTGTTTTGGACTATGGCAGGGAGCGAAGACACACCAATCATGCAATAGCTTGTATCTAAACCTAAACAATGGTGCCTTGAGTACATTCTACTTCTTTCTAGAGGTTGGAAGAGTGTAAACCTATCATTTACTTTCATAGATGTCACAGTGAAATAAACAAGGGAGAGGTCTTAACTGCATCCAAATGATTGTATGTTTCCAGTTTGCTATGGTAGTGATTGAAGTGCGGCGCAAGTGTAGCTGGAAATGGTTCTTCAACACCTTAGAGCAAGACCTTCGGATATGCATGCCCATTTGTCTAGAACCAATTGTGCAATGACCAAAGAGCAATATGCATGTAATGACTAAAGGGCAACTTTTGAGTGAGGCAGGAACATGCAGGAACATTCAAAACTTAAGAAACTAACACTAATGCAGTGGAACAGAAATGGATAAAAATCAAGCAGGAATTTGGCAACCACCAAACCATGCAGACCTTCCAGCCATCGGCATAAAGAGAAGTCCGATACGCCCACTAATAAATACTCGCTCCGTCCCATAATGTAAGACATTTTTTGACACTAATGTAGTGTTAAAAAACGTCTTACATTATGGGACGGAGGGAGTAGATGGAAAGAAACATCACCCCACTTGATTCGCACCGCAGCTCACGTCGAAGGAGTCTCACCGGAAGCGCGATTCGCAAGTCGACCGGCGAGAGCCTTTGAGGACCCGAAACCCTACACTCCCGGGAGGGACCCCGTCAGGGAGTGCAGCGGCTATGGGCTGCCCTAGGTCGGTCAAGCCGCCCCTAGAGCCTCGGTATTCGCAGCTCTCCAACACGAAGAACGACGAAGAACGAGGGAGCAAGAACGAGGGAGGGACAAAACGTAGATGAAAAAGTTGTAGATGTGTTTGCGATTGTGTGTTGTTCAATCGGCCGTCACCCCCAACATATATAAGAGGCGGCTGGACTTCCCGTACAAGAAAAGGATTCATCTAGCCTTTCCTTACAATAAAATTGCATCAATTCACGTCCAAAACCCTAGTCAAATTCGGACTGGTTTTATCCGAACTTTTCAAAACGGTTCAGTTTACAACCTGGCTGCACCTTGCGGGTCATGTTTGAGGCAGTAAACGACCTCGGATGGAAACGAGTCCAAAAGCAATCTTGACCGTTTCGACGAGACGAAAAACTTTCATGTTGAACGATTTTTTATCAGAGGTCATCTTGAGGGTCAAATAGCTCGCGCAAAACGGACTGTGGCGCAAAACATCCGTCCCTCGCCCTACCCATCAGACATGGCGTCTGGTGGGGCGCGCCACACTTCGCCTCCTGGCAGGGCTACATTTCGATGGCTCTAATTTTTGCATACGAATTCGGATTTGAACGATTTTTATATCGAAATCGATCATTTCGACGAGACGAAGACAATCCGTGTATATCATTTTTTCGTACGAGGCTGTCTTGATGGCGTAATGAGCCGAATAGTGTTTTGAATACAAAATCTCAGTATTTCAAACACAACTTCAGCCTTCGAGATGAGATCGGATGGCGATGACCCAAACTTCAAAGATGTTTATATCAACAGCACGGAACTTTTTTATGTAGATCACTTCTTCATTTGAGGACATATTAATTAAGTTCTTGACCGTGCCAAAATCTGGTGTCAACACATGCCCCCCTGTTTTTCGGCAAAGCTAGCGTGCCGAAAAATAACTTGTACCATGTTTGTTCTCAGGACGATGTCAACACTCCATCGGCCATTTACAGTTTCTTAGGGCGATAATTATATATCGGCCATGTTTATGCTAAGGGCGATAGTTATTATCGGCCATGTCTTTCTTAGGACGATAGTGAATATATCGGCCATTGGCTATCTAGGCTTCTTGCCACACACTTGGGTGATATTTCTTTAAATATTTGCCATTGAGAGCTCGAGGTACTAATATGCCTTGTACGGATTCCACCAAATATGAGTTTCCGGGAACCACTCTTGTAATCTTAAAAGGACCTTCCCAACTTGGAGACCACTTCCCGAATTTTCTATCTTTTGAACCAATTGGTAGAATCACCTTCCACACAAGATCGCCAACTTGAAAATTCTTCAACTTGACCTTCTTATTGTAAGCTCTTGCCACCCTCAACTTATCTCTCTCTATGGCATTCAAAGCAGACAAACGTTTATCGGCGACTTCATCAATATTGTCCCTCATCAAGTTATAGAAGTCCACCGCCGATAAATCATTTTGTTTGGCTATTCTCAAAGCATTCAAATTCACTTCCACTGGTAAAATGGCCTCCTGACCATATACAAGCTCATATGGAGTCACCTTTGTAGCACCATGCCTTGAGATCCTATGTGCCCACAAAGCTTCGGACAATAGCTCATGCCATCTCCTTGGATTATCATCAATCTTCTTCTTGATGAGCTTGATTAATATTTTATTACTAGACTCAGCTTGTCCATTGGCTTGGGCATAATACGGAGAGGAATTGAGCAACTTTATCTTATATGATTCAGCAAATTCTCTGACTTGATGTGACATAAAGGATGAACCTTGGTCCGTAGTTAATGTTTGAGGAATGCCGAATCTATGAATAATATGCTCAGTTATGAATTGAATTACCTCTGTATGCGTCATATTTTTGAGTGGTATTGCTTCAGACCATTTAGTGAAATAATCAGTCGCCACCAACACGAACCGATGCCCCTTTGAAGAAGAAGGATGAATCTCTCCAATAAAGTCTAATCCCCAACCTCTAAAAGGCCACGGCTTGATAATAGGATGTAACATAGCAGCGGGAGCCAACTGAATATCACCAAACTTTTGACAAGCTTCACACCCTTTATAATACCGGAAGCAATCATTAACCATCGTCGGCCAATAAAACCCAGCCGCGTCAGAATAGCCATTTCATCTTGGGAGCCGGTGATGAGTGCCACAAATACCTTCATGGACCTCTCCCATAGCAACTCTCGCTTGGTCCTCGTCCAAGCACTTTAAAAGAACATCATCAACCGTTCGGCGATAGAGACCATCATCTCTCATTGTGTATTTGAAAGCCATACGCCGAACAGTCCTGTCCACCCTTTTACTAGGATCACACAAATAATCAATAATGGGTTTCCTCCAGTCTTGACTTTCTCCTGCATTAAATTTTTCATTAGTGGCCAAAACGGTGGGCTCCGGTTCGGCCTCCCCTACGTTGGCAAGACTAGACATAGGCCCTTGAGAAATATGAAACATGCCACGATCAACATGATAGTCGGATGCTTGTTGTGCTAACTCATTTGCTCTCCAATTGTCATGTCTAGATATATGAGCAATGCTAAAATAATCCAAATCTGAAATTATATCTAGACATTTATCAAGATAAACATTAAGTGATTCGTCAAAACATTGAAAGACTTTGGATATTTGTTGCACTACTAATAACGAATCACCAAAAGCCTCAATATGTGTAGCACCTGTGGCAAGCAACATCTCTAAGCCGAATAACAATGCTTCATATTCGGCTTGATTATTTGTGCAAAAGTATTCTAAGCGGCATGAGGCTTCAAAAACAGCACCATGAGGAGATATATAAACAATACCAACACCTTGGCCATTGCTACACACTGAACCATCAAAATATAATCTCCATGGTACTAATGAGACAAGGTTTATATCAATATCATGCTTGTCATCAATCCCATGCTCAACAATAAAATTAGCAACAATTTGGCCTTTCATGGATTTCAGAGATTCATAAGCCAAATCATATTCAATTAGAGCATAAGCCCACTTGCCAATTCTACCACTAAGAATTGGCCTATGCAACATGTATTTGATGACATCAGCTTGACAAACTATAATGCAAGTACTAGGCACTAGATAATGTCTCAATTTTGTGCAAGCATAATATAAGCATAAGCATAGTTTCTCAATAAATGTATACCTTGTCTCGACGTCCAATAACCGTCGGCTCAAATAAGTAATAGCATGCTCCTTTCCTTCGGTCTCTTGAGTCAAAACAGCACCAATAACACCTTCCTGTGCTGCAATGTAAAGTCTAAATGGCTCCCTGTGCCTGGGCGCTTTCATAACCGGAGGAGTGCACAAATATTTCTTAATCATATCAAATGCCTCTTGCTGTTTTGCCCCCAAGTAAAATCAACATCATTCTTTAACCGAAGGATAGGAGTAAATGCATCAACCTTCCCTGATAGATTGGCTATGAACCTCCTCAAATAATTGACCTTGCTAAGGAATTTTTGCATATCTCTCTTGCATGTTGGAGTCCCTACTTTCTGTATAGCTTCTATCTTTTTGGGATCAATTTCCACGCCATCTTCATGAATAATGAAACCCAGTAACTTCCCAGCCGATACACCAAAGGCACACTTCAAAGGATTCATTTTCAGCCCATATTTCTTCATTCTTTCAAAAGCCAAACGCAAATCGGCTAAGTGAGATTCAAAAGCATCCGATTTGACAACAATATCATCAATATAAACCTCAAGTATAACACCAAGTAAATCATGAAAAATTAAATTCATAGCCCTTTGATACGTGGCACCGCATTTTTAATCCAAAGGTCATCACTGCCCACTCAAATAAACCAAGAAAGCCGGGACATCGAAAAGCCGTTTTGGACATGTCCTCTTCGGCCATAAAAATCTGGTTATACCCCGCATTACCATCAAGAAAGCTAATGACCTTATGTCCAGAAGTATCATTAATAAGCATATCGGCTATTGGCATGGGATACTCATCTTTAGGTGTAGCTCTATTCAAATCTCTGAAATCAATGCACACCCTCAACTTGCCAGAGCCTTTCTTCTCTACTGGTACAATGTTAGAAATCCACTCGGCATACCTGCAAGGTCTAATAAAATTAGCTTTAAGCAAACGACCGATCTCTTCCTTGATCCGGTCATACGTTTTTGGATTAAACTTTCTGGCCGATTGCTTGTATGGTCTAAAACCGGCCTTTATAGGTAACCGATGCTCCACTAGCTCTCGGCTTAAACCCGACATCTCATGATATTCCCATGCAAAGCAACAAACATATTCTTTCAATAGCTCGATCAACTTAGCCTTATGATCGGCTCTTAAATTTTCATTTACAATGTCAGCCTAGGAATTGAACCATCTCCTATATATATATCTCTTCTAATGGATCGGCCGATGTAAAACCTTGTCCTAACTTATCCATGTCATCTAACTCCTCTATGGACTCATACATATCGTTCTCATTGGACCGATATTCTACAAGACGCTTTCGTAACCACTCGGAGTTAGGATCCATTTAAATACATCATACCTTGGAGCCGATTATCGCCAACCGGCTTTAAAGAAACGGGCACGAAACCACTTTTTGTGGCGCTAAGAAAATCATATTCTGATAAGTCACGCCCCGTCAAGCAAGTAGCATTGGGATGTTGCCAATCCACCGATGCATCGGCCAAAGCAACACAAGCCGAATTATCCGCATGAATGACTTCTACTTCATCATCAACCCATTGAATCAAAAACTGGTGCATAGTAGATGGCACGCATTGGTTCGCATGAACCCAATCGCGGCCTAATATCACATTGTAGTTACCTTGCACCTCGGCGACAAAGAATGCGGTAGCCAAAGTTTTGCTTCCCACCGTAAGCTCCACATACATCACACCTTTGGCTTCAGTTTTTGCTTTGCCTTCAAATCCATTAAGCACCATGTTGGTCTTTATTAACTCTTCATCACACGGCCCCAATTTTTTGAAGACCGAATATGGCATAAGATTCACCACAGCACCACCATCGACAAGCATTCTAGCAACCGGCGATCCATTAATATGACCTTTAAGGAACAATGGCTTCAAGTGCGTCACCTGTTATTTTGGCTTCTCGAATATAGCATTTTTAGGACCAAAATCTAGCTGAGCTACTTCCCCTTCTTCATCTATAGCACGAAATTCAGCGGGTAAGTAATACACCATATTAATATCCATACCTTCATGAACTGGTGTAGACTCATAATCAAGCATTTCATCTCCTTCCGCAAGCATGTCCACTGACTCCGAAATATCTTCAAGGGAAGAGGAAGTAGTAGGCAAAGTGGACGATGTAATAGTAGCTGCATCGTCCTCCGTTGGTGGTGTAGGTGTTGCTATGATCAATGCAGAAGCTGCAATGTTTTCCTTTTGCTTTGGCCTCCACACTTGTTTTGGGGGTACCATGGGACGGCTTTCATTGAATAATTTATCCCTTAGCTTTTCTGCTTCTTGTTCCTCCTTCTCATGACTCCTCATGCGCTGCAATCTCCTTTTTTGCGCCTTGGTCAAACCGGAAGGACACCACTTAGGCTGAGTATATTTTGGATCCCTCGACTTGGCCTTGCTTATGCTAGCTTCCTGATCATTAGCCATGGGGCCTTGCTGGACCGCAGCCACATCTGTATTAGAATCAGCCGGATTATCAACAATAATCGGCTCTTTGATTATAATTTCTTTAGTGCCTATCATAATAGTTTCACCACTAGCATTCTTCTCCTTTTGCTTGCTAGGCTCTGAAATTTCAGCACTTGGTGATTTGGCACACCACACTTGCCGGTTGACCCTTTTTTGATTATCTTGCATTGGCCGATTGACACCATTGTTCAAACGGCCTCGTGTGGGATAAGAAAGTCTCTCATGAACGGGCCTCCTTGGTTCTGCCCAACCCGGATGAAAAGCATAAGGGGCCATTGGGGGCTGCCCCCATCCCCCATTGAAGCCTCCCATGTAGTATGGCGCATAGGGGGGCGGCACCATCCATGGTCCTGGTGCCCATGACCCATATAGCCTTGCGTGATGATGGGATTCTTCCCTCGGAGGTGATCTCGAGCGCTTCAAATTTGATGACCGGTTAGAGCTAGAACCGGCCGCTTGATTGGCATACTTGGACAACAGCATATCAAAAGTTGGCTTGATTCTCTTGCGCTGCACTTTAGCTTCATTCGTCTTCCACTTGCCAACCTCTGGACTCTTGGGCTTAACAAATTTGACATGAGTGTTCTCTTGCACTTGTGGTTGCCCCCCGAGTGTAGGATTCTTGATGGTGATTTTGATTATCTCCTTGCCACCGGGTTGCTTGTCAAGCACAACCTGTCTCCCCAAGACCTTGTCGCCCTCCTTGTCTTTCCTGGGCTCACCAACAATGACATTAGCTTTATTAGCAGATTTGGCAACCTCCGGCCAAATGAGTAGTTTCTTCCCCTCCAACTCCATGGTATTCATTGGAAAGGGCTGTTTATCAACTTGCATCTCAGAAAAGTTCAATCGTCCATCATTAATGGCCGATTGTATCTGCCGTCGAAAAACATTGCAATCATTTGTAGCATGAGAAAAAGAATTATGATACTTGCAATAAGCGCACCGTTTCAGCTCTTCAAACGGCGGTAAAGTATGAGATATTCTAATAATCTTAGCCTGCAGCAAAGCATCAAATATTCTATCACACTTAGCAATGTTAAAAGTAAACTTCATCTCTTCATCACGATTCTTATGAATCAGTTTCAGATCATTGCAAGTAAAGGGTTTGGCCTTAGACGGCCAAACAAATTCAGTAGCAAAAACATCACCCTCATCGTCCGAGTGATCACTATCATATTCCACCATATTCATCTTTGGACGATCGGTTTTGTATCTATGCACTTCTCGAGGTCTTTGCTTGGCTTTCTGAGCCAAAGCCCTTTGTAAGACTTGGTTGATATTTAAGAACTCATACCCTTCTAGCTTTTCTCTAATGGGAGTCCTCAAACCACTCAGCACTAGGTCTGCTAAGTCTCTCTCGGTTATCACCAAACTAAAACACCGGGTTTTTGTTTCTCTGAATCTCTTGATGTAATCGGAGACCGATTCATCATGCTTCTGTTTAACCGATGTTAGATGTGATAACTTGAGTTCATTGTCGCCGCTATAAAAGTGATCATGAAACTTCTGCTCTAGCTGAGACCAAACCCGAATGGAACCATGTGGTAAAGAAGAAACCCATGAAAATGCGGTACCAGTTAATGATAAAGGAAATAAACGCACTTTCAATTCATTCAATGAGCCTGCCTCACCCAATTGTGCTAAATATTGACTAACATGCTCCCATGTGGTTTTTGTGCCTTCTCCATTAAATTTAACAAAATCTGGAATTTTATATCCTGGAGGGCACTGGATGGCATCAAAGTACTCGGGGTACGGCTTTTGGTAAATCCGATTCCGAGGTAACTCAACTCCAAAATTCCCTCGAAGCATCTTAGCCATCTCCTCTCTAAGATTAGCTAGACCATCATCCATCGTGGACGATGAAGCTTGTGGCAGTGGCATAGGAGGAGTAGGGTTACTAGCTGTAGGTAGGAATTGTGGCATGTATGTCGAACCATAATTTAGTAGTGGTTGAGTGGTTGTAGCTGTAGGTAGGGTTTGGTTCGGTGTTGCCACCAAACCTGGCATGCTTATAATAGGGTTGATGGGTGCAGTCACAATCTGATTTGTTTGGGTAGGATAATAAGCCATCGCACGGAGGCGCCGATGCAATAGGTAAAAGCAGATTAGGGTTTTGCACACTAGCAGCTACACCATCATTACCACTAGGCGATTGAGATGTATTCTTACGAGCATTAGTATTTTCTATGAAAGTTTGATAGACTAGATTGTTACCATCAGCAATACGACTTTCAATCTCAGCCCACTTTCGGGAGAAAAGGCGATTTACAGAGGGTTTAACCTCGCTCGGCTTGAAGAGGAGGAACTTGATTTCTTCAATCGGAGTGATGTTGCCTTGGCGATCCTTCTTGAACTTTGCAAGGAACTCCTGCAAGTCCTTCTCCTCGCGCGCCTTCTTGTACTCCTCATAGACTTGGCGATGATCGGCCGATATCTCATCAAGACTGGGCTTAATGATGTTATCGGCGTCAACCTCAGATGGCTTGGGAAGATCAGACATGGTGGATGATAAGGATTGATCTTGATTCCCAGCGGAGTCGCCAAAAAGTGTGTTCGCACACGAACACGTCACGTGTACCCTCGACGTCGGGGGTGATGCACCGCAGCCAGTGGCGGAGCCAGGATTCGAGTATAGGGGGGGCCGAGTATGTATATTTATCTAATCTCTTTGGTAATTACTCATCATTTCTACTAAAATTGTTGATCATTGGGGGGGGGGGGCAGGCCCCTGCTCGTCCCCCCTGGCTCCGCCCCTGACCGCAGCTCACGTCGAAGGAGTCTCACCGGAAGCACGATTCACAAGTCGACCGGCGAGAGCCTTTGAGGACCCGAAACCCTACACTCCCGGGAGGGACCCCGTCGGGGAGTGCAGCGGCTATGGGCTGCCCTAGGTCGGTCAAGCCGCCCCTAGAGCCTCGGTTTTCGCAGCTCTCCAACACGAAGAACGACGAAGAACGAGGGAGCAAGAACGAGGGAGGGACAAAACGTAGATGAAAAAGTTGTAGATGTGTTTGCGATTGTGTGTTGTTCAATCGGCCGTCACCCCCAACATATATAAGAGGCGGCTGGACTTCCCGTACAAGAAAAGGATTCATCTAGGCTTTCCTTACAATAAAATTGCATCAATTCACGTCCAAAACCCTAGTCAAATTCGGACTGGTTTTATCCGAACTTTCCAAAACGGTTCGGTTTACAACCTGGCTGCACCTTGCGGGTCATGTTTGAGGCAGTAAACGACCTCGGATGGAAACGAGTCCAAAAGGAATCTTGACCGTTTCGACGAGACAAAAAACTTTCATGTTGAACGATTTTTTATCAGAGGTCATCTTGAGGGTCAAATAGCTCGCACAAAACGGACTGTGACGCAAAACATCCGTCCCTCGCGCTACCCATCAGACATGGCGTCTGGTGGGGCGCGCCACACTTCGCCTCCTGGTAGGGCTACATTCCGATGGCTCTAACTTTTGCATACGAACTCGGATTTGAACGATTTTTATATCTAAATCGATCGTTTCGACGAGACGAAGACAATCCGTGTAGATCATTTTTTCCATACGAGGCTGTCTTGAGGGCGTAATGAGCCGAATAGTGTTTTGAATACAAAATCTCAGTATTTCAAACACAACTTCGGCCTTCGAGATGAGATCGGATGGCGATGACCCAAATTTCAAAGATGTTTATATTGACAGCACGGAACTTTTTTATGTAGATCACTTCTTCATTTGAGGACATATTAATTAAGTTCTTAACCGTGCCAAAATCTGATGTCAACACCCACAAAGCGAAAGTGCCTTTCTGCTCCCGAGCTCAAATGAGCTCGGCGAACGGTAAAAATTCAAAAAATTCCAATTTTTTTTGGAGAAACACTGACAAAAGTACTAAGTGCTTGCAAAAGTTCATCATGGAATCACATTTCTGTAAGGCGTGGCAGAGAAAACAAATTCAGTGCTCCAAAATGCATTTGAAAGTAGCATTTTCAGAGTACCGATTTTGTTTTTCTTGCCACGGCTTCTAGGAATGTGATTTCATGACAAAATTTTGCAAGCACATTGATTTTTTTTTAATTTTTTTTTACTGTTCACCCGAGCTCATTTGCAGAAACTCTACGTCACACAAAGAAGAAACAGACCAGGAGAAAATGAGTACAATCCACAAACTGACAAACCTAAGATAAGGAACTCATTGCCATTCTCTTGGGTCCTCCCCACCCATTCATGGTCTTCGCCCCCGCCACCACATGTGTGTGCAACATCAATGATCCCACCCTGAATTCAACTGGTGGGGTCGGGCGTCTCCTTTCATATTTGATCTCCCCACCTTGAATTCAGCTGGTGGGGTCCGAGTGTCTCATCTTTTTTCCTCTCACCCTGACCACCACTTCCTCTCTTCTGGCTCAACCACTTTTTTTTGTCGTGTCGTCGGTCTTCTTCATCCGCTCAACCTCTGTTGTGGAAATGCGTGCAATTATCTTTTGATGAATGCATAACCAACTCGTTACGTACATGAAATTCAACTGATGGGGCCCGGCGTGTCCTTCCATATTTGATCTCCCTGCCTTGAATTCAGCTGGTGAGGTTCAGGTGTCTCCTCTTTTTTTTCTCACACCTTGGCCACCACTTCCTCTGTTGTGGCTCAACCACTTTTTTCTATCGTGCCATCGGTTTCCTTCATCCGCTCAACCCCTGTTTGTGGCAATTGGTGCAATTATCTTGTGATGAATACATAACCAACTCGTCCCGTACATGGACATGAGAGATGGATGCAACAGCAAAAAGCAAGGTCACAATTTCGACGAATAAATGCCCACCGAACATGTGAAGTGACATATATCACATCTAGACGAGGATTAGACACACCCTCAAAAACATGCCCATCATGGTGTCATCCAGTACAAGGACTCGTAATTTTGAGATCCGTAAGTCTATTTTCCTTTGGCCAATTTGTTTACTTTTGGGCAAAAATGTCTATCATAGCTTACTGGCAAAACAGCTACCGCAGCCACAAACCCAGGTTCTGTGACTCATGCGGCATTGAAAAGATAAAATATCTGGCAAGATTCAAGCAAGGTCATGCTTCTCCGAATCTGCCAGGTATCTCACCTTCTATCTGAGTTTGGAATTGTAGTTCAAATAGATGTATAAGTGCACTGGGCAACCTCTATGGATGGAGCCAAGAACCAATAAAGTGGATGGGGGTTAAATTTAATTTTAACCATTTTTATATGGAAATTTCAGGGGTACATATAGTTTTTTTCGATCTTGAAGGTGGGAGGGGGCATTAGCCCCCCTAGCTCCATCATTGTGTGTATGTTTTACGTTACATCGTACAAATTCTCATGCACATTATAGCACCAGCAAGATTCACCGTCCACCGCCATATATTGCAACAATCATGATACGAGATCATGATATGATTCTCAACCATCTCTTTCTTCGTTTAGTTTTATGCCACATCATCAAAATTGCCCAGTTTACATGCATGATACTTGCTATGATACTCCCACTACAGGTGGCAGGGGCGGAGCTAGAGCAAAATAACTCTGGTGCACAACTTTGTCATCAACACCCTGGGCCACCTTTGTTGGGAGGTTTACCTAGGATGAAAACTTCATACGCGGTTTCAAAGCTTGACACACCTCCCTCACATGCACGGTTGGTGGCCTTTCAGTACTGAGTGACACGTCCATGTGACTAAACCAAAAATCTTCCAATCAGTTTCCTGTTTACATTTGCAAAGTTTACAAGTTTACGAGCATAATTGGTTTGCTACCAACATTTGGCAAGCCAACATTTGGTAAAATCAGTGTTGGCAACTTTTTGTGAGATTGACAATGAAAATTGGCAAGCAACCAATCTCTAGCCAATATTTGGCACTTGCCAAAATTTGGCATGCCAACTTTTGGCATCAAACCAATTATGCTATACCTCTCGTCGAAAGAGTTGTTCCGATCTCGCCGAAACTAGTGACGGAGCTAGGGGGTTCCCATCCCCACCACCAGGTTGGAGAAAATTCTATACACACCCATGACATTTCCATATAAAATGGTTAAAAATTATATTTAACTCCATCCACTTTATTGATTCTTGGCTCCATCCATGGAGGTTGCCAAGTGCAATCAGATATTTACCTGAACTACAATATTCTTGGCTCACAAGAGGGTTGTTCTAAAGAATTGTTTGCTGGCTTATGCAAGGACCGGTTACCTACCACAATTTCGACGAGACATGGATAGGCTAAACATTGCGATTAAGAGGGCGATCCGAAACTAGGTCTTGGAATTTGGGAGAGAAGAATGGGTGGTGGATGCTGAGTCAGTAGCCTTTCGTCGGCAAAACCTGCCACGATGCCAACAAAGGAAATTGCTTCTTCTCTCAGAAAGAAAATTGGGACCAATTCACGGCTTTCATGTTGTTTGTACAGGATATTAATCTCCTGTTAATGTTGTTGTGCATGATGAACAATGAGATGTTGGAAATTAGGACCAATTCAAGGTTTTTCATGTTGTTTGGATAAAAGCTTAGTCTAATGATATCTTCCATATCAATACTATAAAATTTGGTATGCCAATTTGATAGCAGCAAACATCAGACTCAAATTCCTGGAAGGTCAGCTTTATCAAAACATGCTATCAGGATCTTGAGAATGGGAGAGAACTCAGGCCAGTACTTGAGTGGCAACTGCAGACCATCACGAAAGGGTCTCAAAATCAGAAAGGAGAAAACTTCACATGAAAAGCAGCACCATTTCACACGGCAGTTCATTACTTGACTTGGATCCATAGTTGAGGCGACAAAACATATGGATTCTTCAAATTAAACCATCCATATTCAGTAGAGCCCAACATAAGATAGGTGATAACTAGGAGGTACTCCGATCGATTATCAAAATTAAGAAGCTCCTGTACCACATAGCAAAGGAGCAAGCCATGGCAACTGCGGAGGAGTCCAGATTGTAGGGTTTCAGAAGGCCAGACGAATGATAGACAGACAGATTGGTGGTATAGCAAAAGAAAAAGTAAGTTGCAACAGTATACATAGCTCACCACTAGTGGAGTAGGCTCAAATCAGATTGAAGAAAACTTTAGGAGTGGAAAGCACCACTGCTTCACACCGCAGTTCGATGGAAACAGGAACAAATCTGCATAATACTCGTCTATAGGTTCAGACATATGGATACACGGTAGACAAAATAAGGATCCTTCGAATTAAACCATCCATGTTCAACGGGGCACAACATAAGATAGGTGGATAACTAGGAGGTACTCAGATCAAGTATCAAAACTCAACAAGCACTACAATATAACAATGCACTCTAATCCTCCTCCTCGCCCTCGTTCTCAGCGATGTTGAAGTACCGGAGCTCGTACACGTTGCGCTCCTTGTTGGCTGCGATCACACGAAGCCAGTCCCGCACATTGTGCTTCTTCAAGTACTTCTTGGTCAAGTACTTGAGGTACCTGAGAAGACAGAAGAGTGATGTGATGAGACCAAATGGCAACAAAAGATGGGCACTGCTAATAGCATGTAAATTGTTGTACAGACAGAAAGAAAAAGCCCATCATTCAGACAATGTTGGATAATGAATAGAATAACCGGCCTGAATGTTCAGTGTTTATGCAAGGTAAAGATCAGTTCCAACGCCAAGGCAATGGTAATTAGAACATTCAGACAAAGCAAGTTATCTCGTTTGATGTTCCAATGGTGTTATCTACAAATACTAAAGCTGCACAAAGAAAATAAAGTGCAAACAATACACTTACAAGGATCATGATATATATTGTAGCATTCAAGTTTTTAATACTGTTGACAATCGAAAATATTCAGCTAATTGAGTTAGACATTTGCATTTAGGAAAAGCCAGAACGCTCTGTACAAGGGTGAAAGCTAGAACGCTCTGTCATGATATAGATAGTTCTTCCTGCAGCTACAGGCAACTTGAGCATGTATCTCATACGGTGCAGAGCAATATACAGCAACAATCGAAACAACAGACATATTGGCCAATCGCAACTACGTCACCGCAAAATGAATCAATCCAAGCTCATACTTAGTTCTCAGATCTATCACACACAGGCAAAGGGGTGATGGAGCGTGGAAGGGCGCGCGGCGTATACCTCTTGGAGAAGGCGCCGTCGGAGGTGACGGTGACCTTGCTCTTGTCGCGCGTGACGGTGACGGAGTCGCCGAGGTTCCCGGCCTTGCCGCCGGCGACCTTGATGCGCTCCTGGAGGAACTTCTCCAGCGACGCGATCTCCATGATCTTGTCCTCCACGGGCTTGGTGCAGTCGATCACGAAGGAGACGGATCCCTTCTTCTTGCCCTTGGCAGCCGCCGCCGCCGTCGCCGCCGTGCCGCGAGCCATCTCACCTTCTCTTCCTCCTCGCTCGGGTTGGGTGGGGGGTTCGTGTGGCGGCGCGCAGGCGGCTAGGGTTACAAGCGCGAGCGAGAGAGGGGTCGCGCGCTATATATAGGCCTTGTGGGCTGCCATTCTCGTGGGGCAAGTGACTGGGCTGGCTCGTTGGGTCTCCGCGACATTGGAAATTAGCGGGATAAGTTGGGCTTTAGGTTGGATCTTCGAAGGTAACTGAGGCCCATACAGCAATTGAGCATTTAATGTGAGGAGGTGCAGATTTGGGGAGCAACTAATTAAGGAGAATTCCTAAAAAAAACTAATTAAGGAGAGCAACTAGTTAACGAGCGCTCCTCACTTGGCGCGCTTTCAGCCGCCCGCTGCGTGTCGCGCTCTGGATGCTTCCTCCGAATTTTGTTTTATTTTTATTTTTCCGCACGCGTTTCTGGCTTTTTAAACGGGTTTTCTGGGGGTTTTCGACGTTTCGGTTTTCAACCGGTCTTCCTTAACTTTTGGAACAAAAAAATCGAAAAAATATTTTTTTGCATGAAAAAACGTATTTTCTTTTTTTTCTCGCGAGAGGCACGGTTTTGCTTTTGCGAGATTCACGGCCGTGACTCTCGGAAACTGAAAAAATAAATGTATTTTCTGTTTTTTTTCCTTCCGTGAGAGGCACGGTTGTGTTTTCGCAAGAGGCACGGTCGTGCCTCTCGGAAACGGGAAAAAACGCGTTTTCTGTTTTTTTTTCTTCCGAAAGAGGCACAGTTATGCTTCCGCGAGAGGCACGGTTGTGCTTTCACGAGAGGCATGGTCGTGCCTTTCGGAAACAAAAAAAAAATATGTTTTCTATTTTTTTCAAGAGAGGCATGGTTTTGCTTCCGCGAGAAGCATGATTGTGCTTTCGCCAGAGGCACGGCCGTGCCTCCTCGAAAACAGAAAAAATGCGTTTTTTTCCTTCCACGAGGGGCACAGTTTTGCTTCCGCGAGAAGCACGGGCATGCCCCTTTCGAAAAGGGAAAAATCCCGTGCTCTCGGTTCGGTTTTTTCGTCCGGTTTTTTTCGTAAATAAAGTTCGTCAAAACCTATCAACATGTGATCTAGTTTTGAAGATCTCGACGCAAGGAATCCGGTGAAAAACGGTTCGAGATTTGGATGCACAGTTTAAGAGATAAAACGTTTTGAATAAATGAATCTACGGAAAAAGGGAAAACTCTCAGGTTGCGCACATGCAGCGCGCCACTTGTCGCAACTTGGGTAGGTGGGAGTGATCTTTGCAACAAGTACTTCTTAACTAGTGATTTCGCTAATTAAGGAATTACTTTTTGGATGACTCCCACGAGAGGTCGCTTTTTCGGCCCGAGAGCGCACCAAGTATTGCGCCCAACAGGCACCACGTGTTGTGCACTAGGTCACCCTCGGAATTTCAACTTTTTTCCTTTCCTGCACGTGTTATTGTTTTTCAGGCTTTTCGATTTTTGCTTGGTTTTTTCTAAGTTTTGGCGGATTTTTCTTTTTAGAAAACATTGCTTATTTGCGAGAAGAGGACTTCAAAATCGGGAGACGAAGGAAGGAGGAAAGAGCTAGCCATGACGACGGAATAAACGGTCTAACGCACGAGCACACAAGAGGCAAGCGAAAAAGAGGCGAACGGGAAAAAGGGCGAATAAAACGGCAAGGGTAAAGTGGGGGAGAGGAAAACAAGAGGCAAATGACAAATAATATAATGCGAGGGAGAAGAGTTTGTGATGGGTACTTGGTATGTCTTGACTTGTGCGTAGACCTCCCCGGCAACGGCGCCAAAATTTCTTCTTGCTACCTCTTGAGCACTGCGTTGGTTTTCCTTTGAAGAGGAAAGGATGATGCAGCAAAGTAGCGTAAGTATTTCCCTCCGTTTTTTGAGAAACCAAGGTATCAATCCAGTAGGAGGCTAAACGCAAATCCTTCATACCTACACAAACAAACAAGAACCTCGCAACCAACGCGATAAAGAGGTTGTCAATCCCTTCACGTCCACTTGCGAAAGTGAGATCTGATAGAGATAATAATAAGATAAACATTTTTTGATATTTTTATGATATAGATTGGAAAGTAAAGATTGCATAATAATGTAGATCGGAAACTTATATGATGGAAAATAGACCCGGGGCCATAGGTTTCACTAGTGGCTTCTCTCAAGATAGCATAAGTATTACGGTGGGTGAACAAATTACTGTCGAGCAATTGATAGAAAAGTGCATAGTTATGAGAATATCTAGGCATGATCATGTATATAGGCATCACGTCCATGACTAGTAGATCGAAACGATTCTGCATCTACTACTATTACTCCACACATCGACCGCTATCCAGCATGCATCTAGAGTATTAAGTTCATAAGATAGGCAAGATGACATGATGTAGAGGGATAAACTCAAGCAATATGATATAAAACCCATCTTTTTATCCTCGATGGCAACAATACAATACGTGCCTTGCTACCCCTGCTGTCACTGGGAAAGGACACCGCAAGATTGAACCCAAAGCTAAGCACTTCTCCCATTGCAAGAAATATCAATCTAGTAGGCCAAATCAAACTGATAATTCGAAGAGACTTGCAAAGATAACCAATCATACATAAAAGAATTCAGAGGAGATTCAAATATTGTTCATAGATAATCTTGATCATAAACCCACAATTCATCGGATCTCGACAAACACACCGCAAAAAGAATTACATCGAATAGATCTCCAAGAAGATCGAGGAGAACTTTGTATTGAGATCCAAAGACAGAGAAGAAGCCATCTAGCTAATAACTATGGGCCCGAAGGTCTGTGGTAAACTACTCACACTTCATCGAAGAGGCTATGGTGTTGATGTAGAAGACCTCCGTGATCGATTCCCCCTCCAGCGGAGCACCGGTAAAGGCCCCAAGATGGGATCTCACGGGTACAGAAGGTTGTGGCGGTGGAAATAGGGTTTCGTGGTGCTCCTTGATGTTTTCAGGGCATGTGGATATATATAGGCGAAGGAAGTCGGTTAGGGGAGCCACGAGGGGCCCACGAGGGTGGGGGGCGCGCCCACCCCCCTGGGGCGCGCCTCCCTGCCTCGTGGCTTCCTTGTTTTCTTCTTGACGTCCACTCCAAGTCTCCTGAATTGCGTTTGTTCTAAAAATAACTCTCCCGAAGGTTTCATTCCGCTTGGACTCCGTTTGATATTCCTTTTCTGCGAAACACTGAAATAGGCAAAAAAACAGCAATTTGGGCCGGGCCTCCGGTTAATAGGTTAGTCCCAAAAATAATATAAAAATGTATAGTAAAGCCCATAAACATCCAAAATGGGTAATATAATACTCCCTCCGTTCCTTTATATAAGGTGTATTTGTTTTTTGATAAAATTTCACAATGTAAGGTGCATTTGTTCTAATTCCTCGTAATTCCGATCTTGCCCCTCCAGAAAAAGGAAAGTATCTCTCCCCTGATTGCATGTATCTCTTCTTGTATAGAAAGAATAGGAAACTATCTCTCTCTCGATTGCATGTATCTCTTCCTTAGGAAACTATCTCTCTCCCGATTGCATGTATCTCTTCCTTTCCTATCCTAAATGATTTACTTGCTGCTAATCTACGAAATAGACAAGGGTAATTTTGTCCCAAGTAGTCCATAATTATGTGTATTGGTTAACGTGCTGAAAATAATACACCTTAGATAAAGGAATGGAGGGAGTAGCATGGAACAATAAAAAATTATAGATACATTGGAGATGTATCATGAACTACTCTTCAATTCAGGAGAAGGTACAATTACCTCATAAAGTTCTACTTTCGTCCCACTAACTTCTTTGGAGAGAAACTCCTTCTCTAGAAAGGATCCATTATTAGCAATGAATATACTGCCTTCGGATCTGTGATAGAAGGTGTACCCAACAGTTTCTTTTGGGTATCCTATGAAGACACACAATTTGGGCTCGAGCTTATCTGGTTGAAGCTTTTTCACATAAGCATCGCAGCTCCAAACTTTAAGAAACAACGGCTTAGGTTTGTTGCCAAACCACAGTTCATACGGTGTCGTCTCAACGGATTTTGACGGTGCCCTGTTTAACGTGAATGCAGCTGTCTCTAATGCATAATCCCAAAACGATAGTGGTAAATCGGTAAGAGACATCATAGATCGCACCATATCTAATAAAGTGCGGTTACAACGTAAGGACACACCATTATGTTGTGGTGTTCCAGGTGACGTGAGCTGTGAAACTATTCCACATTGTTTTAAATGAAGGCCAAACTCGTAACTCAAATATTCACCTCCACGATCAGATCATATAAACTTTATTTTCTTGTTACAATGATTCTCCACTTTGCTCTGAAATTCTTTGAACTTTTCAAATGTTTTAGACTTGTGTTTCATTAAGTAGATATACCCATATCTACTCAAATCATCTGTGAAGGTCAGAAAAATAATGATACCTGCCACGAGCCTCAACACTCATCGGACCGCATACATCGGTATATATTATTTCCAATAAGTCATTAGCTTGTTCCATTGTCCCAGAGAACGGAGTTTTAGTCATCTTGCCCATAAGGCACGGTCCGCAAGTATCAAATGATTCATAATCAAGTGATTCCAAAAGCCCATCAGCGTGGCGTTTCTTCACACGCTTTACACCAATATGACCTAAACAGCAGTGCCACAAGTATGTTGTGCTATCATTATCAACTTTGCATCTTTTGGCATCAATATTATGAATATGTGTATCACTACGATTGAGATTTAATAAACCATCAACATTGGGTGTATGACCATAGAAGGTTTTATTCATGTAAATAGAATAACAATTATTCTCTGGCTTAAATGAATAACCGCATTGTAATAAACATGATCTAATCATATTCATGCTTTAACGCAAACACCAAATAACACTTACTTAGGTTCAACTCTAATCCCGAAAGTATAGGGGGCGTGCGATGATGATCATATCAATCTTGGAACCACTTCCAACATACATCGTCACTTCACCCTCAACTAGTCTCTGTTTATTCTGCAACTCCTGTTTCGAGTTACTAATCTTAACAACTGAACAAGTATCAAATACCCAGGGGTTACTATGAGCACTAGTGAGGTACACATCAATAACATGTATATCAAATATACCTTTGTTCACTTTGCCATCCTTCTTATCCACCAAATATTTTGGGTAACTCCGCTTCTAGTGACCATTTCCTTTGCAGTAGAAGCACTTAGTTTCAGGCTTAGGTACAGCTTTGGGCTTCTTCACGGGAGTGACAACTTGCTTGCCATTCTTCTTGAAGTTCCCTTTCTTTCCCTTTACCTTTTTTCTTGAAACTAGTGATCTTGTTTAATCATCAACACTTGATGCTTTTTCTTGATTTCTACCTTCGTTGATTTCAGCATCACGAACAGCTCGAGAATCGTTTTCGTCATCCCTTGCATACTATAGTTCATCACGAAGTTCCAGTAACTTGGTGATGGTGACTAAAGAACTCTGTCAATCACTATCTTATCTGGAAGATTGACTCCCACTTGATTCAAGCGATTGTAGTACCACTACTGGAATCAGAAGATTTGCCATCAGCCCTTTCTTTGCCGTCTGCTAGTGGACGACAAAGGAGGTCTTTGCTGTCCGTTTCCAAAAAACAGACGGCAAAGAACTGGCTGATGGCAAAGATCATATTTGCCATCAGCCCTTTCTTTGCCGTCTGCTAGCGGACGACAAAGAAGCTTTGCCGTCGGCTAGCGGATGGCAAAGAGGGAGGGGGGCCCACTGACGAGCTGCTTAAAAAAAACTTAACGGCCCCCCTCTTTGCCGTCCGCTAGCGGACGGCAAAGAGCAAAAAAGCGGACGACAAAGGGGGGCAGACGACAAAGATTTAACTTATCTAACGGTAATTGCGCCCACCCGCCCCTCTCTCTCTGTTTCTCTCCCTCTTCACACGCGCGCCGCCGCCCCCACCACTCTCCGCCGCCCCGTCGCCCCACCACTCTCCGTCGCCCCGTCGCCCCACCACTCTCCGCCGCCCCGTCGCCCCACCACTCTCCGTCGCCCGTCGCCCCACCACTCTCCGCCCTTCACCACTCTCCGCCGCCCGTCGCCCACCGACCCCGCCGGTGCCACGTGCGGGTCGCCGCCTCGTCGCCGTCTCGGCGCCACCGCGCCCGCCCACAGGCCGCCGCCGCCCCGCCTGCCCAACCACCCGGCGCCCATCGCCCCTGCCCATCGCCTTCCCGCCGTCTTGGTCTTGGCGCCTGCCCACGGCACTCGCCCAGGCGCGTCACCGCCTGCCCCATCCTCGTCATGCCATCGCCGCCTTGGCGCCGCCTCAGCCGCCCCGCCTCCTCCACCGGCCACCTCCTCCACCGGCCCTGCCCCAGGTGAGCTCTACCTCCTCTTTTTTCTGTTTTTTTCTGTTTTTTAGTTTCAGGTTTATGTTTAGTTTAGATTTAGTTTTAGTTTTAGTTTTAGTTTTAGGTTTAGTTTTAGTTTAGTTTTAGGTTTAGATTTAGTTTTTTCCTTTTTTTTTATTTTTTAGTTTTAGGTTTATGTTTAGTTTATATTTAATTTTAGTTTTAGTTTTAGGTTTAGGTTTAGGTTTAGGAAAGAAGAAGAAGAAAAAAAGAGGAGAGGAGGAGAAGAAGAAGAGGAAAAAGGAAAGGAAGAAGAAGAAGAGAAGGAGGAGGAGAAGAAAAAAGAAGAAGAGGAAGAAGAAGAAGAATAAAAGAGAGGAGAGGAGGAGAAGAAGAAGAGGAAAAAGGAGAGGAAGAAGAACAAGAAGAAGGAAAAAAGGAAGAAGAGGAAGAAGAAGAAAAGGAAAAAAGAGGAAAAAAACCCGACCCGACACGGCACCCCGACCCCGACCCGGCACCCCGACACGACACCCCGACCCCGAGACCCCGAACCCGACCCCGACACCCCGACCCCAACCCCGACACCCCGACCCCGAGCCTGACCCGATCGACACCCCGACCCCGACACCGACGGCACCCGACCCGACCAAGCACCCGACCGACACCCGACCCCGAGCCCGACCCGACACCCGGCCCGACAACCGACCCCGACCCCGACACCCCGACCCGACACGACACCCGACCCCCTACCCCAAACAAAGCACCCGACCCGACATGGCACCCGACACCGACACGACACCCCAACCCCGACCGAAACAGCACCGATCCGACGATATGCTTTGCTCGGGATCCGACGATAATTCGTCGTTGCCTCCCTGTTGTTCTCCGGGTACACATCCTCTATGTTTATTGCAGAGACGTGTATCAGGAGAACAACGGGGAGGTGCTGCCGAAATTTTGCGTCGGATCCGGAGCATAGCATGGGAAAATGAACCCAATCTACACATACTCGGATGGGACCTATCATTACCTATTAGAGTGTAGGTTGCATGGACGTAATAAATTTGACAAAGTAGATCAACTGATGAATATATACATGGTGAATTATGTATATAATTGTTGTGTGTCCAGTGATGATGATGATGATTATAGTGATGATAGTGATGATGATGATTATAGTGAGCCCATCATTGATTATAGGGTTAATTATCCTTTTGCCCTTAGTGGTGTCCATCTGCTCAGTTTTGCCCTTACATGCGAATTGTCCTCAGTTTTGCCCCTAGTCCGAGCACAACAACTACGACGAGGCCAAACGGCCATATTTGAGTCCATTCCGTCCGTCGGCGTTAGTAGTTGTGGGTCCGAGCTTACGTGGGACCGCGTGAACGTGGGTCCGAGGCGACATGTAGGCCGTGCAACTAAATCCCCAAATCATTTGTAGCTCACACCCATCCGCCTGCCGGCTGTCTGCGCGCGCCGCCGCCAAGGCCACAAGCGCAAGACTGCCCGCCACCACCTGCACGGCTGCTCCGCCGCTACCTCCTGCGCCTTCGCTCCACGGCTACTGAACGCCCACCACCTTCTGCGACGCCACGGGTGGGCGCCCGCCACTGCTTTCGACATGGCGCGGCCTAATTCCGCGCGCCCGGCCGAGCGCTCAAAGGTGGGGGGGCTGGAGCTATTTGAACTAGGAGGAAGAACCCTAGGGCGAAATGGTGAGCAGCGGCGACCCCGGAGTATTTGGCGAGGCAAGCATCGGGCCGAGATCCGCCGCGTCCACGATCGGGTTCCCGAGGGTAAGTCTCGCCCTCGTTTAGATTGAGCTTAGTTGTGCATTTGAACACTCGATTCGAGTAGGTTTGCCCAATTAGTGTGCTGATTGCGTCTCTTTTTTCGCTGGTTAGGATGGAGTTGCGGTTTGCTTTCTTGATGCACATTAGAAGGGACCGATACACGTTCGATGCAAAGGATCGGAAGAAATACCAAGGAGGTTTTGATTATCGGTTGCCAATGGCTAGTAATTGGAGTTTCGCACAATTTGGGGAGGTAATTTGTAGCCAATATCCTTGGGGTTTGCTTGATGAAGTGGTATACAAATACTATGATGGGGAAAAGAATTGGGTGACAGTTAGTAATGATGAAGAGCTAGCTACCATGTTTGTTAGGCATAAAGAGAAAGATAATTTTCATGTGAGGCTGCAAGTTGATGTGCTTGAGCAGCATTAGGACCTAGGATGGCGGGTGCAACATCTCGAGGAGAACCAAGTCGTCGTAATGGCATCTCTAGCCGAGCAGTTCGGTTGGTGCACAATGACGTGGTGGCTCGACAAGTGTGGGCAACAGCAGAGGGTCCCCTTGAAGTGGAGCCCGATGGCTACAATTCGGGGTTGATGAAGAGAAGCTATATTCGATGTTATTCGAATTTACGACGGGCACCTCGGATGAAAACCAAGATGAGGCTCACAATGCAGTCCGTGTGGATGATGACGCGATGGGTGAGGACGAAGACCTTGCAGGTGTTGAATGGGACCCTTTGAACCCTCAAATGGAAGAAGGTACAGTTTTGCATCCATGAATGAGTGTAGAAATGCACTTGTGACATCTTGCATCAAGGTAGAACGTACTTTCAAAGTTGACAAGAGCGATCAAATGCGTTCTGAGTGCATCGTCCGTGAGGGTTGTCCATGGAGGCTGCTTGCATCTAAAATGCGGAATAGCACTAATGTTGGTCAAAGTGAACCCTTTTAAGCACACATGCCAGAATCAACCCTTAGGAAGGATACAATCAAGAGAGCCAAGTCAAGATGGGTGGGAAGAAGTAAAAAGTGGGTGAAAGAAAACCAGCAAGTGGGTCCAAAGGAATTGCGAGAAGAACATCAAAGATAAGTTCAAGATAGATTTACCATACATGAGGTTATTCAATGGTAAACAACATGCTATGGATTCTATTTATGGTAGCTGGCGGGAAAGTTTTCAATTGTTGTATTCATTCAAAGGTGAAGTGGAGAGGACAAGCCTGTAGTATTGTAGATATTGATCACCACACCGTGGAGTACACATTCGTGGGAGTGACAAAGACCAAGGAATGCTTTAGAAGGGTTTTATGCGCTTTGAGGCTTGTCGCCGGGGTTTTTTGGCAGGCTGCAGGCCTTATTTAGCTATTGATGCCACTTTTCTCACAGGGAGGTTTAAAGGACAGTTAGTAGCAGCTTGTGCACTTGATGCACATAGTTTTGTATTTCATTGCCTATGGTGTCTTTGGAGGCAGTCTGAGGAGAGCTGGACTTGGTTTTTGCATAATCTCCGCCGGGCTATTGCACATCCCAATGGGTTGGTCATTCATACAGATGCCTGCAAAGGTTTAGAAGTGGCCGTGGACAATGTGTTCCCTGGAGTAGAGCATAGGGAATGCATGCGTCACCTTGCTGCAAATTTCATGAAGAAATTCAAAGGAAAGGTGTATACCGACAATTTATGGCCAGCATCTTTGACATGCAGTGTGAAGAAGCACAACTACCACTTGAGGCAGTTATACATGAATCCCAAAGTGAAAGAATACTTGGAAACACACCACTCCAAGTTATGGGCAAGAAGCCAATTCAGTGAAGTGAGCAAAGTTGACTATGTGCATAATAATCTAGCAGAGTCTTTCAACTCAACTATCCGGAAACTAAAGGGTCATTATGTGGTGGATTTGCTTGACGGGATAAGGATAGAATACATGCAAAAATTTCATTATCGTGCAGGAATAGCCGAGGCAAAATTCATGGGCCACATTATCATCCCCGCCGTGATGAATGAACTGAAGCGAAGACAACAGCTTGAAATGAACATGACGCTTTGCTCGGGTACCACAGCAGAGATATCATATTTGGATAAAGAGAAGAGGGAATGGAGATATCCGGTGGATTTAGAAGCTAGAACTTGCAGTTGTAGGCAATGGCAGATAAGCGGGTTGCCATGCATTCATGCGTTGTTTTCATCACTTCTCTCCTGTGTCCAAAGCAGGAACATACAAGCGATATGTGCATGATTACTACTCTGTTGCAAGGTTCAAAGCCACATATGCTTATGCCTTGCCTGCTATGGAGGGAAAACAGCAATGGGACATGGTGGACCCTGGATTCAAGCTTTGCGCTCCAGTTCTGAAGAGAGCAGCAGGTAGACCAAGGAAGAGTCGAATCGGACCTCGCAGTCAAGGAGCTGGACTTGGAGCGAGGAAGCGAGGTGCACAAGGTGTGGTGGGTCCGGTCATTTTGGTAAGTATTGTGATAACACAGTAGATCCAGCGTTCGGAGAGAGTTTCGATGAAGGCTTCGATGAAAATGTTGGTCAGCAGCCGGTTGCCTCAACAGATGATGAAAATGATGGTCAACAGCCGGTTGCATCAGATGAGGATTTTGACGAGGTTCCAAATGATGATGGTCAACAGCCGCATGATTTTGACGATGATCCAAAATATCCTCCAAATAATGATTCAAGTGAGGCTCCAAATGATGATCCAAGTGAGGCTCCAAATGATGATCCAAGTGAGGCTCCAAATGATGATCCAAGTGAGGCTCCAAATGATGATCCAAGTGAGGCTCCAAATGGTGACCAACCTTACATTGTTGTGAGTTCGCTAGGTATGTAAATTTTGCAAGGGTCCAATACTACGGTACATCTATCACTTGACACGATCTCATTACCGTTTATGTTTTGCACAGCTCTATGGTAGGTTTGAAGAAGGCGCAAGGTAATCGACAACCAAGAGAAGAAGAGAAGAAACAATGAGCACAAGGTGCACGAGGAGCAAAGTGATGGCAAGAAGCTCAAGGAATGCATGTAAGCCCCAACGCTATGTATGAACAATTATGAAACATTATGAATAAGGAATGATGTTGTATTATGAAACATTTATCACTTGACATGTTGTATTTCTGTTGGATGATGTTGGACCTATGTTAGAAGTATGTTTGACATGATGTTTAAATATCTGTTGGATGATGTTTGAATGAGCACATTGTTTTTCCTTTTTTTGATTTTGCTCATTTAAATTCTGGTCAAACCTAACTTTGACCAAGATTTAAATAAGTCTAAAACATCAAAAATGAAGAACTAAGCCTGGATACTTCTTAGTCAATCCAAAATGAAGTTGTGGTGAGGTTTTGAAATTTTCATGAAAAATGTGCTAAAAAGGGGTCCAAAGGTAGGGTAAACGGCCTCATTTCTAAGCAAGGTTTTTTCGACCTTATCTAAATCAGCCAAATAACTTTCCTACACATATATTCTATATATTCTATACATACGGACTATGTGCGATGGTATTCCAATTTTTATTTTTTTAAATTTGTTTTGCTCATTTGAATTCTGGTCAAACTTAACTTTGACCAAGATTTAAATAAGTGTAAAACATCAAAATGAAAAACTAAGCTGGATCCTTCTTAGTCACTCTAAAATGAAGTTGCGGTGAGTTTTTTGAAATTTTCATGTTTATTTCCCCAAAACACTTATCTTCACTTCATACAAAAGAGTTTGAGATACTCGAGATATCATACAATACACATGAACTTATCGTTTAAATGTATGTAAATCTTGTTTATCAACTTAAATCGTTAGTATATGACATAAGAAGACTATGTGCGCTGGTTTTTTATTTTTCTGATATTTATTTAATTTATTATGCTCATTTGAATTCTGGTCAAACTTAACTTTGACCAAGATTTAAATAAGTGTAAAACATCAAAATGAAAAACTAAGCCGGATCCTTCTTAGTCACTCTAAAATGAAGTGTGGTGAGTTTTTGAAATTTTCATGTTTATTTCCCAAAACACTTCTCTTCACTTGATACAAAAGAGTTTGAGATACTCGAGATATCATACAATACACATGAACTTATCATTTAAATGTATGTAAACCTTGTTTATCAACTTAAATCGTTAGTATATGACATAAGAAGACTATGTGCGCTGGTTTTTTATTTTTATGATTTTTATTTAATTTATTATGCTCATTTGAAATCTGGTCAAACATAGCTTTGACTGCTCCAAACCCTCCCAAACCCCGCTAACCCTAGCGCTGAACCAGGACCGTTCATCTAACCCTAGCGCTGAACAAGGGCCGTCGATCTAACCCTTCTAGAAGGAATCTGTGGGGAGGAGGGGGGCGATCCGCGAGATGCAATCCGATTGGCTGCGAGATTCTTTTTTTAAAACAAATATCGGGCGCGCTGGATGGACCGTTGGGCCGTCTCGTTGTCTGGGCCTGAGACCGCAGTAAATAGCCCGTCTCGGCCTTTCTGTGCCTTGCATGCATGCATGGGAGGCGGTGGCGATGCATAGGCTGCGGCGTGGGTTTGCATGCGGGAGGCTGCGCGGGCATGCATGTGAGCGAGGCGAGCGGCGTGCTAAGCGTGCTAGGCGCGCTAGGCTCGCGAGCCAGCTAGGTGGTTCAACGAGTCGATGCACCGTCCGGTCAAAGAGCTATGCTGATGATTCAAATGCACGACGCGCCCCATGCATGCAATGTTTTGTGCAAAAATTTAAGAGTGCAAAGCGTAATGGATACACACGCGTTCGATTCACACACGCACTGTTCTCACCCTTTCTCTCTTCCTCTCCCACCCACAGGCCTATAAATGCGGTGCCTCCTTCCTCTCCCACCCACAAGCCGATCCGATCCTCTCCAACTTCAAACACCCAAGCGACCGAGCCCTCCCCAAGCGAGACCAAGTGAAGAAGATGCGTTCAACGGGCCGACCTTCACCGTCCACTTTGTGGTGCCGGAGCTGCGCTACCCACCGGGCGTGCTCGTGGAGAGGGAGCTCGTGTGTGGGCTATGTCAAGGTGGAGGGGTCCGTCGAACTCACCGCGCCTTCCTCCGAGCCGGCTATGCCCACCTCCCACGGGCTCGCCGAGGATGTTCACCCTCACCGAGGTTCGTGATCGGCGGCATCCTCCTATCGCTCACGGTCACCTTCACCAACCCATTTGACGCCTTGAGCTCCTCGGCCAAGTCTTTTGGTGCGGCTGCGAGGCCATCTTCTTCACCATCTACAACATCTTCACCAACTACGAGCGCATCTTCCCCGCTCCAGGCCAGATGCACTCCCTTCCCTACGATGACGAGGAGGAGGCGTGAAGATGAAGACGGTGTTGAAGGGGCGCGCGCGGCCAAGGTGGAAGAAGGAGGTCAAGATGAAGATGTTCAAGCCCGGAGTCAAGCTCGTCATGTTTGGTTTTTTTTTGTTGCTTTTCTATGTCGTGTCGTGTCGTGTCATGTGTCCGTGAACTGTCCGTGAACTGTCCGTGAACTTATCTAAGTTATTTCCATCTTATTATGTGTGTTAAAAAATGTCCATGCCCAAACTTATCATTTCTTCCCTAAACAAGTCATGAAGTTCGAGAATTGTGGTTTTTGGAGGGGGTGAGAAGCCCTCTGTTTCATTCAAACAAAAAGTCATGAACTAACATGCAAATTCATTCCCTTTAAATCCTAAACCAAGTGCCACTCTAACCCTAAACCAAGTGTCACTCTGACCAAAATCATGTGGTAGTGCAACATACATTTTCAACCTTCCAACCCTCCCAAATTTAAGTGCAAAACAAAGGAAAACCACTCTCACGCGTGTGCAAACATTCACGGTCTCACTATTTTTTTAAAAAAAAATTCACAGTCTCACTATGTATAACTTCCTTCCCTACCCATGTCAAAGTCTTGCCATCTATCCTAGCGGTTACCAACAAGAGCCCTAAACATCACAAACCCATGCGGTCCCGGGTTCGAGTCCCCACCGCACCAATTTTTGTGCATTTTCCACCCTTCATTTTTTAGACATATTATATTTTTCTCAATGTAATGCCCTTAAAAATGTTCATTTATTTTGGCACTGGCGTAAACCTCTACCAGAGGTGAGGCACATTTTCCATGACATTTTGGTCTTTGATTTAAATCACGGTGTATTTGAATTGGATTAATTAACAGCTCCAAAAATTTGAACCTTAATTGTTTGGCTCGAATAATTCAATTAGCTTCCACAAAAGTTTCAAAGATTATGATTTATCGCCTAAATTAAATCAGAAAAGAAAACAGAAAAATACGCAAGAAAACCCCGAATGGGCCTAATTGGATGCAGTTGGCCCATTAGTCTAACTCGCACTTGGCTCTACGCTCTGAATTTGGCCCAAGAGCAACCTTTTTTTGGACAGAAGGCGAGCAGAGAGCTGCATTTCATTGATCAAAAGTTTATGAATTCCTAATTTCTTCTCTTTTTTCCAACATATTTAAATGTTGGTCACTTCTTCTCTTTTGTTTCAACATTTAAACAACTTTAACCAACATTTAAACTAGGTGAATTTCTCAAACAATTTCAAGATTACAAATTCCTTCATAATTCATGCCTTTCCATACATTTTCAACATTACAACCAAGCGATTACCATACCTACAAATGCCCAAAAGTATTTGCAAATGGGTATTGGTAGTGCTTGATCTTCAAGCTTCCTAACCTTCTTACGCAACATCCTAAGCTCAATAGCTAGCTCTCTGTCGGTCGTGCTTCGCCATCCATCTCTTCTTCCGGAGCTCGTGGTGTGGCTATCGCCGTTCGTGGCAGCATGCTTAACCATTCTTCATGCTCTTCTTGCAGTTCATTCATCGAGTCTTGGCGAGCATCGACCCAAAGAAAGAAACATGTCACCTGCATGAACACCAAACAGATCAACCCATTGCTCAAACATCCCGACGAGCGAAAATGGTGCATCCGCCCGATTCTTACCCCATGCTCGCTACACACGTAGAACGGACGATTCTGGTTCCTCGGCGATGAGAAATCCTTCGATCAACGCCCGCCTAAGCACCGCGGACAGACAAAGACAGCATGTCCACACGCGCCGGCTCAGCATCCGCGAGGTGGCGCGGAGCTTGAGGAAGACATGGAGCTCGGGCCGAAGGAATCTCAACGCCGCGCGCCCTCCATCGCTAGCTTCCCACCGCGCGCCTCCACAGCTAGCTTCCCGCCGCGTGCTCTCTCTCTCGCCGCTCTCTCGCCGTGGTCACCGCCGTCTTTGTCTGTCGCCGTGGTCACCACCGCTGCCGCCGCTTATATAGCACACCCGCCAACGGCTCTCGCTCAACGGCTCTTTTTGGGTCCCACAAGCCACGCGTCTAACGGCTCAAGCGGCTCAACGGCTCAACGGCTCTTCCGCCGCGCTGGTCCCACTGTAAGGGCGAGTCAAAAGGTTGACCCGACGGAGACGGCAGAGTTCACTTAACGCAGTCGGTGCACACGGACTAGGGGCAAAACTGAGCACAATTTGCATCTGAGGGTAAAACTGAGCAGATGGACACCACTAAGGGCAAAAGGATAATTAACCCTTGATTATAGTGATGATGATGATTATGCATTTATTGATGATACTGATCGAGATTATTAGTAGTGTCAGGTATTCAATTTTTTTATGTTGTACTTGATGATGATACACTTAAGTGATATACATATTATTATTCATGTTGGTACTTTTTTTTATGTTGTACTAATTTCGTTTATTCTTTGTCATGGCAGGTGTTGAAAGATGGTGGGCGCTGGTCGGGAGCGCGCCGAGGCCCCTTCTTCGTCGGCGCGTGGTGCGAGGTCTTCCATTGCACACGCACCTCTCCACCGAGCGTTGCTGGACAATATGTCGACACCATCGGGCCCTTCTTCATTGACTGCGGTGCCCAGCAGGGGATGAGGTAAGAAGAAGAGAGGAGGTGGAACACGTGGTCGTGGGAGAGGAGGTAGGGTGACTCTTACGGCGCCTTCCTTGCTGCCACCCCCAGCTATTTCACCCGAGCACGTGACTGCTAGGGTGGACTCGTGCGAGGAGGAGGCTACACGGACTCCGGTCCACGAGCCTTCGATCCACGGGTCTTCGGCCCACGAGCCTCGGGTCGACGGGCCTTCGTCCCACGAGCCTCCGGTCGATGGGCCTTCGGCCCACGAGAGTTGGGCCCACGAGACCCCGGAGGAGCACACGTCTGGATGGGGTACCTGGTCGGGTCAGCCTAAGGAGCTGAGTGGCCATGCTGATGATGGCGGGCAGCCGAGTGTCCATGCTGATGATGACGGGGAGCCGACTGATATTGAGGAGGAAGGGGGCAATGTCTACCAGCGTGGTGCTACACGGCTCCCGTCCGTGCCGGCGACCCGCGAGCAAAGGTGGTTGATTTTCCCTGATGGGGAGAGGTAAGTGCATTTAATCTTTTTGTACCTTCTGCATTCACGTTTCTTCAAATAACTAATGTGTTGGCCTTGTCATGCTGCAGGAGTTGGGACCACCATGAAAGTGTCCGCCGGCCCAACTCCGTCCTTGGAGTTCTGATTCGGCAAAACTTCCCGGGGTTTGTCATGTCGCCTGGTGAGGGTCGGCTTCCAGAGGTTGGATTGAGTTGGGAGCACTACTTGGCTGCCCCGTCCCCGCCGGGTGAGATTATCGAGAGTGCCTTGTGCAAGACGAGGGTAGACGTGGTGATCAGAAAGTTCTGGGTAATTTCTCCTTTACACAATTAAAAATCTTGAACTAGCTAGTTATTAATTGTACTAATCAATATTGTCTCATTTGATTGCAGACATCCTACAGGTGTGAGGAGGGATACGAGGAGGAGGCGGCAGATGTTATCGACAAGGAGTGCAAGCGCCTACTTCAGAACTTACGACATGAGGTTCGGGTGCAGGCTGTTCGAGACTACTACGCCGGGCGTGGTATCAAGAAGCCCAAGTAGGAGTGTCACGATAAGTTCTTGAGTAAGGAGCAGTACATGAAGGTAATTCTTAAGGCCTTGTACTTACTTCCTTTATTTAGTAATTCATAGCCGTAGCGCTCAAGTTTCTATTTGCTAACTTAGGCCCCTCCGAGATGGTGTGCGGATCGGATGGATTGTTGGGACGTGTTGGTCAATGCGTGGTGCTCAAAACAATGGCGGGCCACCCACAACGAGGCCAAGGACAAACGTGCCCAAATGGAAGGTGTGCCACACCACCAAGGCAGCTCCAACTTATTTTAGTACAGCATGAACTGGTATGTGGTTTGCTTCATGATTCATGCAATTCATTCATCATGCTAGCTTTAGCCCTTTAATTACTAATTTACTTTGTTTCTCTCTTTCAGGCACGCTACAATAAGGCGGATAAGGTGCCAGAGGTGTACGACCTGTATGCCATGGCCCACACTGGCCCTTACAAGAAAGTCAAGGCATTCTCTGCGTCTGACCTCGATGATCCAAAGAACTTCACCAACATCTCCGCCCACGACAAGCTCGTGCAATATAGAGATCAGGGGAAGGCGAGGAAAGGGGAGCACTTTAACCCGAGCCAGGGTCCCATTGATACAGAGCTGCTGATGATATCTGGTGGCGGGAGGTCCCATGGCTCCATAGCCATGGGAGATGGACTTATCCGTTGTCCTAGCACTCTCCCGGAGATCAAGGCATGCCAGTCGAGCTCCGCTCCTGAGATAAGGCCTCGTGAACGGCCAGTCCAACTCGCCTTCAAGGTTAGTTATAAGTACTCAGCTATCTTTCTCCATTACATTGTGTGCGCTTCCATCAATGATTACAAATGGTCATGTGAGTGGTGTTGCAGGCTGCTATCTGAGTGAGAGAGATAGAACGGAGAAACTTCCGCAGAGGGCGGAGAGGCGGCGGGAGTTGGAGGAGAGGATGACAAAGATGTTGGAGGAGGAGAGGGCACGGAATGACATGCGTGCAAGGGCCATGTACGAGCTCCTTGTGGTAAGTTTCTTCTGCAGATTACTTGCTAGTCTTAACATTTGAGTCTCATTACTAACTAGTATGACTCTGTTGTGAAAACCAAATGTGCAGTCTGTGTGCGAGAAGTCCGGTCAGACCGCTCCGCCGATGACAGTGATTGCTCCTGGGAGCACGGTGAGTTTAATTACAATGGACATTACTTGCTAGTCTTAACATTTAAGTGTCATAATGCTAACGAGACATTGGAAATGATCTTTGGTGCAGCTTAACTCCAGAAACGCATCGCACGATCCTTCTCCAGCTACCGGCGTGAGCCAGCCTGCTCGTACACCTCCCTGATCACGGTAAGTTTCTCTAGTGTTTTTCTTAACAAATGCATAAAGATCTAGACTTAGCTTTATTTCCTCCAATATGCTTACCATAATGACCTAGAGTTAGCTTCTTTTCCTCCAAAATGACTTAATATGCTTACTGACCTCATAAACCGTCCATTCTACCTAAGTTAGCTCTAAAACGATATGTACTTAGGTTACTTATGTCAAAAATTGCATAATTAGCTTAGTTAGCTCATAAATGATCCATTTTACCTAAGTTAGCTCTAAAATGACTCATTTTACCTTAGTTAGCTTACAAGTGATCCAATTTATCCAAGTTAGCTCTAAAATGACCCATTTTACGTAGATTAGCTCCTAAATGATCCATTTTACCTGCGTTAGCTTTAAAATGACCCATTTCACCTAGGTTAGCTCCAAAATGACCCATTTCACCTAGGTTAGCTCCAAATGACCCATTTCACCTAGATTTTCTCCTAAACGATCCATTTCACCTAAGTTAGCTAAAAACGATCCATTTCACATAAATTAGCTCTTAAATGATCCATTTCACCTAAGTTAGCTCAAAAACGATCCATTTCACCTTAATTAGCTCAAAAACGTGGCATTTCACCTTAGTTTGGTCATAAACGACCCATTTCAACTAAGTTAGCTCATAAAAGCTCATAAATGATCCATTTCACCTAAGTTAGCTCAAAAACGATCCATTTCACCTTATTTAGCTCAAAAACGTGGCATTTCACCTTAGTTAGCTCATAAACGACCCATTTCAACTAAGTTAGCTCATAAAAGCTCATAAATGATCTATTTCACCTAAGTTAGCTCAAAAACGATCCATTTCACCTTACTTAGCTCAAAAACAATGCCCTTCACCTTAGTTAGCTCATAGACGACCCATTTCAACTAAGTTAGCTCATAAATGATCCATTTCAACTAAGTTAGCTCATAAACAACCCATTTCAACTTAGTTAGCTCATATATGATCCATTTCACCTAAGTTAGCTCATAAATGACATATACTTCTTGTTCTAGTCTTCTTCTTGTTCTAGTCACCTATTTCTAACTTTCTTATTTACCATTTTGCAGATTTCACTCACTTCATGGAAGATAGCTTGCTATGATGGAGTGCTTGCTTTTCCTTTGATGAAACTTTGCATTGTATCTAGCTTGCTATGATGGAACTTGCTATCTTGATGAAACTTTGCATTGTAATATGTATATGGATGAAACAATGTGTATGGATGGAACTTGCTTATGTATGAACAATGTGTATGGATGAAACTGATGTGATATGTGATATGAAACTTATGTGCTGGATATGTGATATGGAAATATATCTATATATGTCATATATATTTGCTGTGAAAATTGTTGGATTAAAAAACAGAAAAAAGAGACAATATGAGGGCTCTTTGCCGTCTGCCACCGACGGCAAAGAGGCCACATGGCAGGCAACTGTGCTTCCTGGGAGGCTGACCAATTTGGTCAATTTGCCTACAGTGGCTGACGGCAAAGGCTTTGTCGTCCGTTGCGGACGGCAAAAAGAAAAACTTTGCCTACAGCGGCGGATGGCAAAGGCTTGCCGTGTAGTGACGTCGGCTGACATCATTCGGCGGACGGCAAAGGCCTGCCGTTAACCACCTAACAGAGTAACAGCGCATTTATTGCCATCTGCCTTCTTTGCCGTCCGCTGCTGATGGCAAAGGCCCCTTTGCCGTCAGCCACCCGAAGCAGACGGCAACGTAGCTCTTAGCCGTCCCCTACTTTGTCGTCCCCTTTTGCCATCCGCGGCGGACGGCGAAGGTCTTTGCCGTCCGCCATCCATGCCTTTGCCATTCGCCGTGGCAGATGGCAAAGTAGCTGATTCCTGTAGTGTACCCAGGCATTCTGAGCACATGCTCATTAGCTGAGCATTTCTCCTCCATCTTTTAGGAGAAGTACTTGTGAAAGGTCTCATACCTCGACACGGGCATGAGTTTGAAATACCAATTTCAGCTCTTTGGAACACCTCATATGCTTCGTGGTGTTCAAAACATTTTTGAAGTCCCAGTTCTAAGCCGTGAAGCATGGTGCACTAAACTATCAAGTAGTCATCATATTGAGCTAGCCAAACGTTCATAACGTCTACAGCTGCTCCTGCAATAGGTCTGTCACCTAGAGGTGCATCAAGGACATAATTATTCTATGCAGCAATGAGGATAAATCTCAGATCACGAACCCAGTCCGCATCATTGCTACCATCTTCTTTCAACTTAGTTTTCTCTTGGAACATATAAAAAACATAGGGAAGCTACAACGCGAGCTATTGATCTACAACATAATTTGCAAAATACTATCAGGACTAAGTTCATGATAAATTAAAGTTCAACTAATCATATTACTTAAGAACTCCCACCTAGATAAACATCCCTCTAGTCATGTAAATGATCACGTGATCCATATCAACTAAACCATGTCCGATCATCACGTGAGATGGAGTAGTTTTCAATGGTGAACATCTCTATGTTGATCATATCTACTATATGATCCACGCTCGACCTTTTGGTCTCAGTGTTCCGAGGCCATATCTGCATATGCTAGGCTCGTCAAGTTTAACCCGAGTATTCTACGCGTGCAAAAACTGGCTTGCACCCGTTGCATGTGAACGTAGAGCTTATCACACCCGATCATCACGTAGTGTCTCGGCACGATGAAGTGTAGCAACGGTGCATACTCAGGGAGAACACTTATACCTTGAAATTTAGTAAGGGATCATCTTATAATGCTACCGCCGTACTAAGCAAAATAAGATGCATAAAAGATAAACATCACATGCAATCAAAATATGTGACATGCTATTGCCATCATCATCTTGTGCTTATGATCTCCATCACCGAAGCATCATCATGATTGATGTCGCTTGAACCTACGTCGGTATTTCCCCAAAGAGGGAGGGATGATGCAACACAGCGGCGGTAAGTATTTCCCTCAGATATGAAACCAAGGTTATCGAACCAATAGGAGAACCAAGCAACACAACGTAAACAACCCTTGCACACAAAGAACAACACCTCGCAACCCGACGTGTTAAAGGGGTTGTCAATCCCTTTCGGGGTACGACGCCTCAAGATAGGCAAATGACGTGAGGTAAATTTGTAGATAGGATAAATAGATCGTGGAACAAATAAATTGGAGCAAGGTATTTTTGTATTTTTGGTTTAATAGATCTGAAAATAAATGCAAGAGAAAATAGATCGCAAAGGCAAATATGATGAAAAGAGACCCGGGGGCCGTAGGTTTCACTAGTGGCTTCTCTCGTAAAAAATAGCAAACGGTGGGAAAACAATTACTGTTGGGCAATTGATAGAACTTCAAATAATCATGACGATATCCAGGCAATGATCATTATATAGGCATCACATCCAAGATTAGTAGACCGACTCCTGCCTGCATCTACTACTATTAGTCCACACATCGACCGCTATCCAGCATGCATCTAGTGTATTAAGTTCATGGAAAAACGGAGTAATATAATAAGAACGATGACATTATGTAGACAAGATCCGTTTATCTATTGCGACAGATATGGATCCCATCTTTTTATCCTTAGTAGCAATGATACATACGTGTCGGTTCCCTTTCTGTCACTGGATCAAGCACCGTAAGATCGAACCCACTACCGGGCACCTCTTCCCATTGCAAGATAAATAAAACAAGTTGGCCAAATAAAACCCAAATATCAGAGAAGAAATACGAGGCTATAAACAATCATGCATATAAGAGATCAAAGAAGACTCAAATAACTTTCATGGATAAAAACATAGATCTGATCATAAACTCAAAGTTCATCGGATCCCAACAAACACACCGCAAAAAGAGTTACATCATATGGATCTCCAAGAGACCATTGTATTTATAATCGAGAGAGAGAGAGAGAGAGAGAGAGAGAGAGAGAGAGGAAGCCATCTAGCTATTAACTACAGACCCCTAGGTCTACAAAGAACTACCCATGCATCATCGGAGAGGCACCAATGGAAGTGGTGAACCCCTCCATGATAGTGTCTAGATTGGATCTGGTGGTTCTGGACTCTGCGGCGACTAGATGAATATTTCCTCAAATCCCCTAGGGTTTCTAGAATATTGGGGTATTTATAGAGCAAAGAGGCGGTCCGGGGGCACCCGAGGTGGGCACAACCCACCATGGCACGCCTGGGCTTCTCGGTGCACCCCGATGGGTTATCCCCTCCTCAGAACTCCCCCAGGTGCAACCAAGTCCAAATTTCTTCCTTTTGGTCCATAAAAAATCATCGTGAAGTTACGTGGCATTTGGACTCCGTCTGATATTGATTTCCTGCGATGTAAAAAACATGCAGAAAACAACAACTGGCACTTGGCACTATGTCAATAGGTTAGTACCAAAAAGTGATATAAAATGATTGTAAAACATCCAAGAATGATAATATAACAGCATGGAACAATATAAAATTATAGATACATTGGAGACGTATCAGCATCCCCAAGCTTAATTCCTGCTCGTCCTCGAGTATGTAAATGATAAAAACAGAATTTTTGATGTGGAATGCTGCCTAACATGTTTATCACATTCTTTTGTTTATAGCATGGACATATGGACTTTTATGTGATTCAAAGCAATAGTCTAGTTTTGACATGAAGAATTTAATACTCAAGCATACCAACAAGCAACCATGTCTTTCAAAATATCAACACTAAAGCGAGCTATCCCTAGCCCATCATGCTCAGTCATTGATCCATTCATGAAACACACTCGAATATTAGCTACACCCAATGCTCAAATACGATCATAGTGCCCCTTAGTTGGTGCTTTATAATAGAAGATGGAGACTAAAATTAAAATAAAAATTGCATAAGTAAAAGAAAGGCCCTTCGCGGAGGGAAGTAGTGATTTGTAGAGGTGATTGAGCACAAAGCTTTAATTGAGAGATAAAATTATTTTTGAGAGGCATACTTTTCCTACCAACAAAAACGACTTGGAGCATCCCAACACTTTCCATGCTAGATACAGGCTGTTCCCAAACAAAAAAATAAAGTTTATTCCTTTTTCCACCATAACTTTCACTTTCCATGGCTAACCGTATCCACGGATGCCTTCCATACCAACACTTTCCAAGGAATTTATTATTTGACAACATAAAGTAAATTCATTTTTCATTTCGGGACTGGGCATCCCTAATACCTTTGTCGTACTCTCGTGCAATGACAAGTGAATAAACACTCATCGTGAGAATAACACATCTAGCATGGAAAATAGTGGCTACCCTTTACCGCCTCGCGAGTAGTAGAGCACACAAAAGAGAAATTTATTTTGAACATTAGAGATGGCACATGCAAATTTGCTTAGAACGGCATGGAAGTACCTCATATAGGTAGGTATAGTAGACTCATAAGCAAAACTAGTTTAAAGGGTTTTGGATGCACAAGTAGTGATCGTACTTAGTGCAAAATGAAGGCTAGCAAAAAGATTGAGAAGCGACCAACCAAAAAGCAAAAAATCTCATACCCAAGCATTAAGCATAAGTAACACTAAATAATGCACCATAAGTAGGATATAAATTTCATTGCATAACTATTGACTTTCGTGCTTGCATAGGGAATCACAAACCTTAACAATATTCTTACTAAAGCACAATTACTCATCAACATGACTCATATATCATATCGTCATATCTCAAAGCCATTACTAAGAATCAAGTTTATTTTGTCCAACGATCTTCATGAAAGTTTTTATTATATCCTCCTTGGATATCTATCACTTTGGAACTATTTTCATATGTTGCTTTTTGGTAAGCTCAAACAAATATAAGTGAAGATCATGAGCATAATTTTTTTCTTTCTCTCAAATTAATCTAAGTGAATCAAGAGAGAATTTCTTCAAAATTAACAAAGCACACCGTGCTCAAAAAGATATAAGTGAAGTACTAGAGCAAGTCCATGGCTCTAAAAATTTAAGTGAAGCATAGGAGCAAGCATAGCATAATTTTTGGCTCCCTAAAAAGGGTGTGCCCAACAAGGATTCAACACTTAAAACACAAAGCAAAACAATCAAAGACTCATATCATACAAGACGCTCCAAGCAAAACTCATATCATGTGACGAATAAAAATATAGTTTCAAGTAAAATACCGATGGTCGTTAGAAGAAAGCGGGGATGCCACTCAGGGGCATCCCCAAGCTTAGTTGCTTGCTACTTCTTTGAATATTATCTTGGGGTGCCTCAGGCATCCCCAAGCTTAGCCTTTTGCTTATCCTTATTCCTTCATCCATCATAAGATAACCCAAAACTTGAAAACTTCAATCACACAAAACTCAAACAAAGCCTTCGTGAGATCACCCTGAGTCATCCAAGAGCAGTCGACCGTTCTGCGTCTTCCACAATGTGCACAGCCACAACACCAACAACTGCCATGAGCTCAGGGCCCTCCGCGATGGGCGCCTCGGTCGACGCCTCGAGCGTAACGATCGAGGCTACGGTCATGGAGGTGGCCAAGGTGGAGGATGCTGGGACGGCCGCGACCATCGCCAGGAGTGGCGCGACCAGCCTCGGGTGGACTGCTGGCAGGGCCAGCCACGCGTGGGCGCCTGGAGGGACCAGCCTCGCGAGGATCGGCCTCAGGGCAACGCTGGTCGTCCTCCGCTGCCTCCACCGCCAAGAAGGAACGAAGATCACCACTAGGACGAGGGGGCTGGGGGCTTCCAGGAGCCTCGTGCCATCACCTGCATCTTGGGCGACTCCCAGGCCCCGGCCTCTCACTGCGTCCTCAAGCTATTCACGCGCGAGGTGAACACAGCGCTCCCCAAGCTCGAGGCGCACGCCCGCTCAGGTGGTCCAAGTACGCCATCACCTTCAACTCCTCCGACCAGCTCAAGTGCGCGGCGACAGCTGGCGCGCTCCCAATGCTCTGCTCGCCCATCATCAGGAACGTGCTCGTCACCAAGATGCTCATCGATGGCGGAGCAGGGCTCAATGTTCTCTCTGTCCAGACGTTCAACAGGCTCCAAGTACCGTACCGGCAGCTCCAGCCTACCAAGCCCTTCTTAGGAGTGACCAACGGCTCCATGCATTCGATAGGGCAAGTCCGCCTCCCTGTCACCTTCGGCCAGTGCAACAACTACCACACCAAGCTCATTGACTTCGACATCGCCGACATTCGCCTGCCATACAACGCCATCCTCGGGTACCCAGCACTGGCCAAGTTCATGGTGGCAATGCACCATGGCTACAACGTCCTCAAGATGCCAGGGAGCGGCGACATCATCACGGTCACCTGCGAGGAAAAGGACGCGGTGTGCTCTCTCGAGCGTGCCTACCAGGCTGCAGCGGTCGAGAACCCTGAAGACGAGGGTGATGTCCTCCCTCCTGAGGTCACCCCCAAGATGAAGAAGTTGCAGTTGGGCCAAGGATCTAACGAGGAGGCATCGCCCGACAGTGCCGCGCTGAGCCTCGCGTTCGTGGATGGGGCGCCTTCACCTATCGCATAGGAAGGCGCGCCCGGCGCCCCTCTCAGGTTGGGCTCGGGGGCTCTCCTCTGGAGGGCCTCAGACCTAGCCAACGTCATGAGGGAGGCGCTCGGGCACCATGTGGAGGCATGCTTCAGCGCACGCTTCCCAGGAGAAGGCACCCACCACCAGGTGATTCAGCAACGCAGTCAAGGAGATTCAGGAGGCAAGGGATCTGCAGGGCAATTGCCACCCACCACCAGGCGTGGCTCCATGCCCTGGAGAGGGTAAGGAGTTCCGTGTCTACATCGACATCCCAGGGCTCAACAGGGCCGTGTCTTGGCAGCTTTTTTGGCCGTCCCATGTCGGCCGATGCGAGGGTCCCCCTCACAGCTATGTTTGCATGCCCTTTGGCCCGCCGAGCGCGGCTGTTGCATTTCAGCACTGCATGCGGGACGCCCTAGCGACTCGGGAGGCTAGGCACCAGGCGATCCTGGAGGAGATGGAGATGGATCTTCAGGAGCCCACCGGGCCCCCGGAGCCTCCCGAGGCTCAGGGCCAAGGCGGCTCATGAGGAACGACTTCAGCAACATGCATCTTCTGCTACCCCGACATCTCTTCAACAATGGTACCAGGTGACATCTTTTAGTTCGTTCAGTTGGGGGCGCCCCTCGGGCTGCATTATTCCCAAGTTGCGTGGGTCCGTCCCTACGACATGTATCCCTTTTGCATCCATCCGAACTAGTTTACCTTCCTCTATGAGTTGCCTTAAAATTATCAATTGCCTGTCCGTTGCTTCGTCGCCAAGAACATCTCATGCCCTTGCGAGCCCACCCACGACCACCTCATGATTAAGGACTGGCACGACGTCTGTGCTCAGGTCCGTCCCTGCAGCGTTGCTAAACCCAAGAGGCTAAGCTCTGGCTCACGTTCCAGCTCTCGTGTACGTCACCTCCCATGGCCCTTGGTGCCTTGTTCTGGCATGATCTAATCGCGGGCAGATGAGTGAGGGCGTGCGACCTGGTGCCTCGTCACCACGGGAGCCGCGCGTCGGTTGTTTTTCTTCAGGACCTTTGCATGAGAAGACTGGGCACGGCGTCTGTGCTCGGGTCCGTCCCTGCAGCGTCGATAAATGCAACGGATGAGCTCTGTCTGGCGGGCCAGCCTTGTTCACGTCACCTCCTGGGGTCGTTGGTGTCTGGCCTTCTCATGCAATAACCTCAGGAGACTCATTCGGCGTAGGTTGCGTAACCATCTTGCAGGACTGACACAAGTATTCCCGATCAAATTCAGGTGCAACCCGCCTTGAGGTAGGGCCTCGTGAGTCCTGCACTGGCTCACGAGTGCCCATACACACCTCCTCTAGCACTACCGTGCAAGCCACGTGTCAGGGCGGGGTTGTACATGCCTCGGGGGCCCCCTCCCACGCACCAGTGGAAGCACCATGCTCCATGATGGCAGTCGACACTGCCGAGGAGCGGCTATGCCCATGCAAGAGCGGTAGTGCCATGCTCCGCACTAGTGATAAACAACTGAGGGTAGCCTCATGACTGCAGCAACCTCACAGAGCCTCCAGGGTCAGTACTTAGCCTCACCGCGCTGCTCTCCCTCGGAAGGGTAGCGCGAGGGGGCTGGGTACAGGGGCTACGCTCAGGTCACGCCTAGCGTACGCCATCCTGCCAGGTCCCACGGACCTGGTCTTCGCGCGCCCCTCCCGAGCGGGAGCTCGGCGAGGAAAGGTATGATGGTTTGTTCGTACGTCAAGGGGGACTCCTGAGCATCGCGTCTCAGGAGCCTAACTGGCTACATAGCCCCTCACCCCTTGGTCTCGTCCTGGCGATCTGGACGACCCAATGGCGGCTGAGGTACGCGTGGGGTCGGGCCCTGTCGATGCAGAACACCAAGGCCTAACTCTCGTCCTCCTTTCCCAAGCCGTTTGTACGTCAAGGGGGACTCCTGAGCATCATGTCTCGGGAGTCTAAATGGCCACGTAGCCCCTCACCCCTTGGTCTCGTCCTAGCGATCCGAACGACCCAACGGCGGCTGAGGTATGCGCGGGGCCGGGCCCTACCGACGCAGAACACCAAGGCTTGCCCTTGCATCTCCCTTCCCAAGATGTTCGCACATCAAGGGGGATTCTTGAGCATCACGTCTTAGGAGCCTAACTGGCCACGTAGCCCCTCACCCCTGGCCTCGTCCTGGCAATCCGGACGACCCAGCGGCGGCTGAGATACGTGCAGGGTCGGGCCCTGCCTACGCAGAACGCTAAAGCAACAGAAAAAGAGATCATGAAACCATAAGATAATTATTACAAAACATATTGTTCCAAGCATAAGTTCTTACGCCTCCACAAGGCATGCTACATGTTGCAGAATAGCCACCTCTTCAGCCTTGGCCGTCGCCGTCGCCCGCCTGTGGAGTCCCGTCGTCGACGGCGTTGCCGTCGCCCTCGGTCCAGCCGTAGGACCAACGACGAGGAACTTGTCCAGCAGGGCCCCCACCGGACCCTTCACGGCGTCAGCAGTAGTGTCGCAGGAGTCAGAGTCCATGGGCTCGAGCAAGGCGGCGATGTCGAAGATGGCATCCCAGAGTGGCTGAAGGGGCGCGTCAGGGCCGAGGAAGAGAGTATGCGAGCCTAACCTTCCAGCATGGAGGCAAACCCGGTGACGACGTCCTCGAGCGCCTCAACGAGCTCAGGGAGCAGAGCGGCAGGGCTCTCCTTCGGGGTCACCACTGTTCCCTGGGGCTTGCTCCCAAAGACTTCCTGCTGCGCCTCGTGGAACCTCGCCTCAAGGGAGACGAAGGCGCCATGCTCCATGGCTGCCGCCTTCTCGGCCTCGGCAAGGGACGCCTGGGCCACCTCCGCCTCCTCCTTCAACTTCTCCAGGCGGCCACGCTCCGCGGCCTGCTCCTGGGATGCCTGCTCCTGGGCTGCTTGCTTTAGCTTAGCGTCACAATCAACAATTGCAGCCTCCTGGGCCTTCAGCTTCTCCTCTCTCTCCTGGAGCTGACCGGCCTGGGCGGCCTGCTTATCTCGGAGGGCCTTCAGCTTAGCCTCCACTACATAGCACCGTTCCTAGGCATCCTTGGCCTCCTTTAGCACCACGTCAGGCTCAGCAGCAGCAACGCCGGCCACCTTTCGGGCCTCCTCCACGAATACCGCGACTTGACTCCAGGCCGCCCAGACAGATGCATCGGTCAGGAGCCACCCCGAGACCAGCTCTAGGCGCCCCGATGCCGCGCGCCGGTCCGGACCTCGAAGATCAACCTGGAGCTGGTCCAGCACGGATCGGGCCTCTTCCAGGGCCCCGGAGGCAGCAGAAGCACCACAGCCCGACGGCGTGGTGGGTGGAAGAAGAGGCGCTCCCGACGCCGAGACTGGTGGAGCTGCGGTAGCAGGAAGGACACAGGGCTCCAGAGGCCTCGCGTCCTCAGTGGCCGCGTCAGGGATGGGTGCCGCCAGGGTCAGCCCTGTCGCAGAAGCCGATTCCTCCTGAGGCTCGGCCTCTAAGCTTCGAGAGGACGGCGCCGCTGCTGGGTTCACTGGAGCCGCCGCACCCCTTTGCACCAAAGCCGCGGCAGCCGCCACAACGCGCTCGACCTCGGCGGCCTCAACACCCCCTTCTTCTTCACCACCGACTGTGGCCTAACATCAAATGAAGATACTAAGCATCGCATCGAGATCCAGGAGCAGGGCCAAGAAGGAACACTTACTGGTCCGAGGCGACGTAGCTCCTCTTCAGGCTCATCAGTGCAGGCTTTGCGGGTGCGGCTGGAGCTGCGCTCTTGGGAGCAGGCGAGCACGCGGTCAGCGCCACACTGTATGGTGATGGCGAAGGAGAAGCGCTGCCCAGGGGAACCAGTGCCGACCTGCCTTTCTTCACGACTACTCATTTCAGCTTCTTCGAGGAGGTCCCCCCGGATCTCGTGGTGACCCCGGCAGGGCGGGCCAGCTCCATGACCGGATGCACGTCCTCGTCGTCGTCATCAGAGAAGTCACGGAGGAGATCTCTCTGCCTCGAAGCAGAGGATTCCGCCTCCCCCTCCTCAGTGGCTTCAGAGGAAGGGTCGCTGGAGGACAGGTCCACCAAGGATGCGACTAGCGGGGGAGGCCCCGTCGACACGAGCCCGCGCTCGTTGAAGGCATGCATGGCGGCAGTGATCTTCTCCCCATCTTCTCGATGGTACATTGGGAGGCAATCGTCTGGAGGGCCGCTCGGGTCCTTCCCGGTCAGGGAAAGCAGGACCTTGCTCAGTTCCTCATCAGGCAGGCTGTCCTGGCACAACCGGAGCTTGTCTTTGGCACCCCCAAGCTTCCACAAGGGACGAGAGCGCTCCTGGAGTGGCGCCAGGCGCTGTGTCAGGAACTCCTTGATAATCATGGCCCCGTCAGCTTCTCGACCTTCAAGTCGACCTCCATCTTCTTCATCAGCGGCCTCAACTGGTGGTCGGCAATCTTCTCGGAAGACCACCCCTTCTCATAGGACGGGAACCCCTTCGGCAGCTCCAGCAGGACGTGGGAGCACTTGGCGTCCATGAGGACCCATTTGTTCCGGACGTCCTCCACCTTCTTCCCGACGTGGGAAATCACGTTGCTGCCATGGGCCGTCATGAAGCCAGCACACCCTGTGGGCTGGTGGCCATTCACATGGAGGTAGAAGAAGTTTCAGAGCATTGCGATGGAGGGCATCACCCCCACAAATGCCTCGCAGTAGAAGGTGAAGATGGACAGAAGGAGGACAGAGTTGGGATGAAGGTGGAGTGCGTGGATACTGTAATGGTGGAGGACGGTGTAGAAGAAGCGGGCGAAAGGAGGAATCAGCCTTAAATAGACACTGTGCAGGAAGAAGGGGTAAAAGGTACTGTTCGCGGGTTCCGGTATGGCGGAGGCAACCCGAGCGCCATCTTTCCCCATTCACTGTCATCGCTCACCGTCAGGAGAAGCACAGTCTGGAGCTTCTCCTCAGCGACGGAGGGTGTGATCAGCGCCGACTCGAACCAGGCAGGGCCGGCAGCCGGTGCTAGAACTTTAGCTTTCTCGGCGGCCATCGGGTGAGAGCTTGGTGGGGAGGATCGACAGATCTGTAGGTATTTTTTCGGCGTGGAGAGAAGGGGATCTAGAGCAAGAAGGAAGGAAGGCAATGAAGGATTAGCGGCAGGTGTCAGCCCCTTTTGTCAGCTAGGAACGGTTGCCGAGGCAGCATGGGGAAGTGGAGACGCCCACGTCCTATAAATCGCCACACGTCGTCCAAGGCCGCAGGCAGTTAGGGCCCGCGGTGCTCTGCATTTGCCCTTTGGCTTCACCTATAAGCCAAGTCCGAAGCGCTTTGGGCCCGGGCTCTTGTCAAGATTCGGATATGGGGTACCAGACTTGCTCGCTATGCCCATCTGCGTGGCTCCGTCGATGGCTTCGTATGTCCCAACTTCAGCATCAACAACTCAAGACCCTCGCGAGGGGCCAAGCCTCGCGAGTCGGACGACGACAAGACCTCCAAGGGATCGGCCTCCTCAGGTTGGCTCCTGAGGAGCAGAGATTTCTATGCAAGGTGCACCTCACAAGGCTCAGCTGACGTGAGCCATGACGATCAAGGCGAGGCGGGCGCTAGTGCACGCAGAGTACTAGTTTCCTCTTTGGTGCAAAGAAGGCAAGCAGCAGGCGCGGAGTCCCGAGGAATCAACCAAAGGTTTCCGTTCTGGTGCAACAAGACCAAGACCGCTAGGATGGCAGGACGGAGGTCATCGCCGAGCCCACCGCAGCGTCACGACCAGAAGCTTTTGCAGGCGAAGACCACTTTAGTCAGGATAGGATGTACTTCTTGTCTCCCTTCAAATCCGGCCATTGTGGTATCCCTTCTCGCCAACATTTGGGAAGAGGACCGAGGCCACTATAAATAGGACTTAGCCACCACCAAAGAGAGAGATCAAGCAGAACGGAGCAAAGCCATTCCTCCTTCACCAGCTCACTTGGGCTCAAGAACACCTGGCTGTTCGTCCTTTGTATTAGTTCATCCTCAGCCCCTCGAGGCAATCCACCACAAAGCTGGAGTAGGGTATTACACCGTAAGGTGGCCCGTGAAGGAAATATGCCCTAGAGGCAATAATAAAGTTATTATTATTTCCTTATTTCATGATAAATGTTTATTATTCATGCTAGAATTATATTAATCAGAAACTTAGTACATGTATGAATACATAGACAAAACATATTGTCCCTAGTATGCCTCTACTTGACTAGCTCATTAATCAAAGATGGTTATGTTTCCTAACCATAGACATGCGTTGTCATTTGATGAATGGGATCACATCATTAGGAGAATGATGTGATGGACATGACCCATTCATTAGCTTAGCATTATGATCGTTACAGTTTCATTTCTACTGCTTTCTTCATAACTTATACAAGTTCCTCAGACTATGAGATTATGCAACTCCCGAATACCGGAGGAACACTTTGTGTGCTATCAAACGTCACAACGTAAATGGGTGATTATAAAGATGCTCTACAGGTGTCTCCGAAGGTGTTTGTTGGGTTGGCATAGATCGAGATTAGGATTTGTCACTCTGTGTTTCGGAAAGGTATCTCTGGGCCCTCTCGGTAATACTCATCACTATAATCCTTGCACTACAAAAAAACACTTCCGTGATGATACGTGTTTGTCACAGTAGGTCACGTTTTTTGTCATGCATGTACATCCATGACGATTTTATGACAGAATCAAGATAGTCATACCTGTGCAGTCGTAGAAGTGTTCCATGGCATTACCAAAATTATCATCACGGAAGTGTCCACTTCCATGACGATAAATCGCGCATCATAGAAGTGCTTTCATCAAGGGTGACCGACACGTGGCATCCACCGTAACGGAACGCCGTTAAGCTATCGGGTCGGGTTTTGGATCCGATAGCCCGTTAACAGCCCGGACCAATGGGAAATTTCCATGTGTAAAATTCTGATTGGCCGGATGAAACACGTGTCAGCTCGTCTGTGGGTCAGATAGGCGCCTATGATATGTCGACACGTGTGACGACCCACCACTGGCCCATTTAGCTTACAAAGCCGACCCATTTGACTTGGTCGAAAGTTAACGGGCTGGCCCATGAAAAGCCTGTTAACGGTCTCTTCACAAATAGCCCATTTTACGGCCCGGTAACTCACGGTTCGTCAGGGCCTAATGGAAATCGGCCCAACAACGTCATGTGGGCCGTTGAATATAACACCAACCCATTTCACTTTCGGCCCATGTATGGCCCACGACATCTTTCGGCCCATATGAGGCCTTCGTATCTTTAGGCCCTTTAGAGGTCCACGGTGACTCTAGCCCATAATGAATAGTAAATTTCTTTGTACACGTTAATGGCCCGTGATTCACATGGGCCGTTTCCAGCCCGTGTTAGATTTCGGCCTATTGACGGCCCATATGTTCTTGGGCTCCTTTCCGGCCCTCGATTACTTCCGGCCCGTTACTGGCCTGTTCCCCTAATGGGCCAAATTCGGCCCGTGACAAGAGTCGGCCCATTTCTGGCCTGTTAACCCGTTGCGTCATTTCCAGCCCGTCCTATATTCCAGCCCATTAACGACCCATTATGCCTGTGACAGAATTAAGCCTTTGCTGTCCTTCGGCCTATTAACGACCCGTTACTGTGCTGGGCCGATACCAATTACGCATGTTTACAGCCCATGTAAACTCATTTATCCGACGGCTCGAGGCCCACCGATTCTACGACCCTGTTGGAGGCCCATTTATCGACGACCCATAGGAGACCCATGGATCCTACGACCCATAGCAGGGTCAAGGTTACAATGGTCCATATATGGCCCATGGTTGTTGCGGCCACTAGCAAACCAGGGAAAAAGAAGACTAGGACATAAATAAGGCCGAAACTAATGCTAGGCTATTAAGGCGATTGCACAGATTACATCCACTCGGCATCAAAGATCGCCACCAGTGCAAATATAGGGAACACCCTACAATATACAAAAATGACTTGTTGTTTTCTTCAGCCGGTGGCTGCACATTAAGAACAAATTTTGTATCGCGCCAAAACAAATTACGACTATAAGGCAAAAGGAAGGTTGGCATATAAGTTAACAGTCTAGCAAATAAATGCACCACCAGAAGTTCAGAAGCTCAGTTCATTTGACCTGACTGTTACGTTTTCATGTTGTATTGTCCGATAGAGCACCATAACCTTCTCCTTCATTTCTCCTAGGCTCCTGAACAACATAGCAAATGTCTGATAGTCTGGTTTCAAAACCATGCATATCTTGACGACACCGAACAATGTCTCTCCTTATTTCACAAAGTGTCTCTGTTAGGGAATGGACTTGTGTCTAGAGCGCAGATACAACATTGTTTTGAGCTTGCATATCTTGATCATGAGGCAGTTTGGACGAGATTGCCTTAACAACCAACCCAATATTACACAGGAACATGCTTTTGGCGCTGTTAGTGGACATGTACTGACCCACTGCAGCAAGAGCTGACATTGCGGTTATAGTTGCCTCGGCACCTTCAGAAGGTGGCGGTTCCACCATTTTTTCCATAGCTTGCTGAAAAGTTGAGTTTTTACATTAGTAGTACGAGTAAGTAAGATATTAAGGAGGCAGCAAAACCAAACAAAATAGCTTTGGTCTATATACAGAACTTATTCTGGTGAACCCATGTAAAATATTAGTTGTAATATATTGCAAAGTAGATAATAAAACCAGGTTCCAAACATATAACATGTACCATCGCTAACGTATTGTCTATTTCTTCACATTGTATTGAGGGCTAAGGATAAAGAGACGAAGTTTATAATATGGTAAGCATAGTATGACATCATTCATATCACAAAACAACTGAGAACAGACAAACATGCAATTGTAACATTGTGTGGGCAAGTCCAGCATGGAACTAGATTATAGGTCAAGATCAAAGGAACATCACTCCTCTCTTTTAAACCTTGTTAGGTGCAACAATAAGCTAAGACAATTGTGTATAAAATTGAAAAGAGTAATAGACATTGGTTGCAAACCATGCAGTTCAAGGCACAAGTCAGAGTAAGTAGTAGTTAAAAGGCATGAGGATTAAGGACTTACAACAGCGGCTTTGACTGGTGTAGTCATGCCCTTCTTCTTGCTGGTGTGACAATCCTTGAAGATTTCCACAACATTTGGTTCAGGTACTTTTTGGTCCTTGCGGGCTTTCCTCCGCGTTTGGAACAAGTCAATATAGATATGATAATATGGTACAGCGAGAAGAGTGAAATAGCAGCTAATTACAAGAGCCTCGTAGTGTGCAATATAGCTACGAGATCTTGTCGTCCGTTGGAATTTCACTTTCATACGGTTGGCCTTGTTCTTTGAACAGTTCACCTACAAGAAGATAGATTTGTGTGGCACATGTGTAAATAGGACTTCAACATGTGATCTGATCACGTATATATAATGTACCTGATACTTCAGATCAGACTAGTGTTTAACGAGGCCTCTCCAGTCTTCATCCGATATATATTCCACTCGAGATGTTTGGGCAAGTTCACTGTTAGCCTTGCCTTCAAAGTGAGTTTTCCTCAAGTTATACCGATACTGTCGTAGAGCAGACTTGAAAACATGGGTACAAGCTTGTCTGGTTGCATCATCTTGGCTATCCAACTTGAACCTCATCTGTTGAAAATTATGGGTGTCTCATTATCAGCAACCTAGAAAGTATGGGACAGAGTAAGACGATATTACTAGTTTCCATAGATAACCATACTTACAGATAAATGGTCGAGGAAGGTGTTGAACTGGGTTTCGTCTTTGTCATTCCTCTGTTGAATCCATGTTGGGAGGATACGTACATGACACCTAACGGCAACTGCTGCTTCTGATACTAACTTGGCTGACTCTGTAGCATCACATGGCCTTTTTAAACCTGCCTCAAAACGGATCTCCATTCTTCCTCCACTAGATTTAGTTAACCTATCGAGCATTATCCCTGACGTTTGTTTCCTATTGCGCCTAGGTGCTAGTCCAACAACGAACATAGGAAGTGTTAGTGTACATCAAACTGTGAGACTACAGATAAAGAAGCATGCAACTGTAACTTGACTCCAGCAACTACCTTCTTGTTGTTGAAGCTCACAAGGTTCATCTGATCTTGCCAACCCGTCTTGTGTCAAGAGTGCTTGGGAAGTAGTTGTTGGGGAACGTAGTAATTTTAAAAAAATCCTACGCACATGCAAGATCATGGTGATGCATAGCAACGAGAGGGGAGAGTGTTTTCCACGTACCCTCGTAGACCGAAAGCGGAAGCGTTATGACAACGCGGTTGATTTAGTTGTACATCTTCACGATCCGACCGATCCAAGCACCGAACGTACGGCACCTCCGAGTTCAGCACACATTCAGCTCGATGACGATCTCCGGACTCCGATCCAGCAGGGTGTCGGGGATGAGATTCGTCAGCACGACGGCGTGGTGACGATGATGATGTTCTACCGACGCAGGGCTTCGCCTAAGCACCGCAACAATATGACCGAGGTGGAATATGGTGGAGGGGGGCACCGCACACGGCTAAGGAACGATCACCATGATCAACTTGTGTGTCTAGAGGTGCCCCCTGCCCCCGTATATAAAGGAGGGAGGGGGGAGGTGCGGCCGGCCCCCTAGGGGTGCGCCTGGAGGAGTCCTACTCCCACCGGCAGTAGGACTCCCTCCTCTTGCCTTGTTGGAGAAGGAAAGGGGGGAGGGGAAAGAGGAAAGGGGGGCTGAGGGATCGAAGAAGGTGAGAGTGTCTAGAGGGGGGGGGGGTGATTAGACTACTCGACAAGATAAAAATTATGTCTTTTATCAAGGACAGATTTTGGCAGATTTTGCATAACACACAAGTCAAGTAGCACACTACACATGCAATTCTAGAGTATGGGCAGCGGAAAGTAAATTGCACAAGTAGTAAAGAGAAGTGGAGAAGATCAAACGCAATTTGGAGACGCATAATGATTTTTCCGTGGTTCCGATAGGTGGCGCTATCGTACATCCACGTTGATGGAGACTTCAACCCACGGAGGGTAACGGCTGCGAGAGTCCACGGAGGGCTCCACCCACGAAGGGTCCACGAAGAAGCAACCTTGTCTATTCCATCATGGCCTACGCCCACGGAGGGCTAGCCTTACTCGGGGTAGATCTTCACGAAGTAGGCGATCTCCTTGCCCTTACAAACTTCTTGGTTCAACTCCACATCTCGATGACGGAGGATCCCAAGCGACACCTAACCAATCTAGGAGGCACCACCCTCCAAAAGGTAATAGATGTTGTAGATGATGATGAACTCCTTGCTCTTGTGCTTCAAATGATAATCTCCCCAACACTCAACTCTCCTCACCGATTTGGCTGTGGTGGAAGAAAGGATTGAGTGGAAAGCAACTTGGGAAGGCTAGAGATCAAGCTTCATATGGTGGGAGTGGAGCAACTTGATCTCAACACAAGGGTAGGTAGTTCTCTTCTCGTAAATGTAAGGTAGGAGTGGTAGTTCTTTCGATGGCTCTCTCCACGAATGAAGAGGGGTGGAGGGGTATAAATAGCCTCCACACAAAATCCAACCGTTACACACATTTGAGCAATCTCGGTGGGACCGAAGTGGACAACTCGGTGAGACCGATAGTTCAAATAATGTGAGCGTTGGGATTTTTAGTGGGACCGAATATACAATCTCGGTTAGTCCGATTCGTGCAATGACACGAGCATGCAGTTCGGTGGGACCGACTTCATCATCTCGGTGACACCGATTTGATGATGAAGATTACGTAAACTTGGCCACTCATGTTTGGTGAGACCGAGTTGAATCGGAAAATCTGAGTTTACTAGGGTTTGGCTTATGGTGAGGTGGTTCATCTCGGTGTGGTGAGTTTGGAATATCGGTGGGACCGAGACTACTTATGAGTGTCTATGGCGGTGAAAGTTTGCGATAGTTTAGGAGATGTATCACTAAGCACTTGAGCAACCAGATCATCATCATAACCTCATCCCTTTTAATAGTATTGGCTTTTCCTATGGACTCAATGTGATCTTGGATCACTAAACCAAAAATGGAGTCTTGAGCTTTTGCCAATGCTTGCCTTAGCATTTTGAGGGGTCCACTTCTTTAGTCCTTTTGCCATGCCAATGTGATTGAATTTCTGAAACATACTTGATAAAAGCATTAGTCCAACCACAAAGTATGTTGTCATTAATTACCAAAACCACCCGGGGAGCAAATGTGCTTTCAATCTCCCCCTTTTTTGTAATTGATGGCAACACACTAAACAAGACATCAAAGCTTATTGAAAGAAAGACAGAATTATCACGAAAGCTTTGACAAACATGTAGTACACAGTGCTCCCCTACAAGTGTGCAAGATTTTCATAAATTATGGTTTTGGACTACCACAAGCACACAAGAGAGATAAGCAAGATGTGCTACATGCAGCTTGGCTATATGCATCAGAGCAGATGAAAAGAAGTGAGTGATAATGCATATGTGCATGGTGATTTCTTGCGAACAAGTATTCACAAGCAAGTCACCATCATGCACATTCGCAAAGTGCATATACTTACCTTGAGGTTCCTTGGCATTGTACGAAGAGATAAACTTGGGAAAACAAGGTTAGATAACACAAGAGTATTTCTTCAACCAACTGCAAGAACATCAAGAGTACCAAGCCAGGATGACATGTATAAAGAGTGTCTCATATTGAGCACAAGCTTGAATCAACAAACATGTCTCCGAAACTAAAAGATTTTCAATGAACTCGAGAGATTTTGCTTTCCATAAGATATCAATTGTGAAGATTCCTCTCCTTTGAGTTCTCTCGGATCAAGGGTTTGATGGAAAGAGCAAAATCAAAAGAATGATGCCAAATGAGAATGACGCCAATTGTAATGTCCAATGTGAAACACGGCAAGAAATTCTCTTATAAGGAAAAACACGGCAAAGCTTTGATGTGATTCTCTCCCCCTTAAGGTAAGATTGCTCTTCTTCTCCCCCTAAATCTTCTCTTCTCCCCCTAAGTCTTCTCCCCCTTTGACATCAAGTGCCGAAAAGGACAGCAAACTAGGAAGGTCGGGGAAGATGGAAAGAAAGAAGTGGGATCCTTAAGAATCACAACAGGCAAAAGGAACATGCATAGAGAATCATTGAGTGGAGCTGCAGAAGATGATATCCTGGAAGAAATAAATCGGTGACACCGAAGTTAAGATGGATCGGTGGGTCCGAAAGTCGGGACTTAGGGTAGATCCTTTTAGGTTAGACCGAAATATTTAAATCGGTGATGCCGAGTTTAATTCAAGGAAATACTGAAATAATTCAGCTCACTTTGCGAGGAATGTTTCAAAGGATTTGCAATGAATTTGTGAATGATTTTCGAGGAATTGATCAGAGCCAGAAGGATATTCACAAAGACAGAAGAATAGAAATGAAAAAGATTCCTAGATGAAGTTTTTTAATGAAAACTCAATGAGAGAACATAAGAGAAAATAGAAAGACTCCAAAACATATGTACTTCATCTAGATAAAGGTCGGCGACAAGGTCACCTATGTTTGAGTATATTGACTTAGGAGTCGAATGAGGACATTTGATCATAGGTCATACTCATCATTTAAGCTCAAAATGGGGTTGCCATTTTTCGATTAAGCATTCGATGTGATCACATCTTATGAAGCTGCTTGTACTCATGACTTTGAGCAAAGCTCCTTAAAGATGTGAAGAACATACCTTGGGCTTGTTGTTGCTTTGCTCATGTAGGTAAACTTGATGTAGGTGCTCATTGAATGTGAAGTTGGGCGCCATTTCCACTTGTGTAGTTCATCTTCCTACATGGGTTAGGCAAGCAAGGAAATACTCAAGGATATCCAAGATGACAAGAGTGAAATACTAGATGTATAAGATGTCAAAAGGATATGTGGAATTTTGTTCCTTGAACTCAACATCCCAAAGGGCTAGATACTTGGTCAATGACAAGATTACTCATGATTTGAGTGTGTGGTAATCTTGTGGAATGTAGATCATCCAAGTACACGCAAGGAGTTAGATGCAATACAAGGAGGCAAATGTGTCCAAGACATATGATCACCATCATAAGAGAAATATCAAGGATTAGTCAAGTGGGCTCATGCCTTGCATGCATCAATGGAGTTCTCACTCCAAGTTTGAAGCATCAATGATGTTCAACTCACTTCTTAGCGACAAAACACCTTCTCATCAAGAGGTTTTGTAAAGATATCACGAGTTGTTTGTCGATCGAACATGCTTAAGATTGATGTCACCCTTGGCAATGTGATCACGAATGAAATGGTGACGAACTTCAATATGTTTAGTTCGAGAGTGTTGCACGGATTGTGTCCAATTTTAATCGCACTCTCATTGTCACAAAGCAAGGGAACATGTCTCACATGTATCCCATAATCCTTAAGCGTTTGTGTCATCCATAGCAATTGAGCACAACACGAACCAGCAGCAATATATTCCGCTTGGCGGTGGATAATGATACGAATTTTGTTTCTTGGAGGACCAAGATACAAGGGATCGACCAAGGAATTGACACGTGCCGAAGTTGACTTTCTATCAACCTGTCGCCGGCATAGTCCGAGTCGGAATAGCCAACAAGGTCGAAAGAGGCCCTCTTAGGATACCAAATGCCAAAGTTTGGTGTGTGTATCAAATATCTCACAATCCTTTTAACAGCTTTAAGATGACATTCTTTAGGGGCTGCTTGATATCGAGCACACATGCATACACTCAACATTATGTCGACGAGAAGCACAAAGATATAGTAGAGAACCAATCATAGATCGGTAAACCCTTTGATCAACGGGTTCTCCATCTTTGTCAAGTCATTATGTCCACTTGTAGGCATGGGGTTCTCATACCTTGCTTTCTTGCATGTTGAACTTCTTGAAGAGATCCTTGGTGTACTTTGTTTGTGAGACAAAGGTACCCTCCTTAGATTGCTTGATTTGAAACCCAAGGAAGAATTTGAGTTCACTCATCATGGACATCTCATACTTCTCCGACATGAGCTTTCCAAACTTCTTGCTAAAATGAGGGTTAGTTGAACCAAAGATAATATCATCAACATATATTTGGCACACAAATAGTTCACCATTAACCCTTTTCGTGAACAGCGTTGAGTCTATCTTTCCAATCTCAAAGCCTTTTTCAAGAAGAAAGCTAGTCAAGCATTTGTACCAAGCTCTAGGAGCTTGTTTAAGACCATAAAGAGCTTTGTGCAACTTGTAAACATGATTAGGCTTTTGGGATTCACAAATCCGGAGGTTGTTTCACAAATACTTCCTCCTCAATTTCACCATTTAGGAAAGCACTTTTGATATCCATTTGATAGAGAGTAATATCATGGTGATTGGCATAAGCAAGAAGAATGCGAATGGACTCAAGTCTAGCAACGGGGGCATAGGTCTCACCATAGTCCATACCTTCGACTTGTGTGTAACCTTGAGCTACGAGACGAGCCTTGTTGCGGATGACTTGTCCATCTTCATCTTGCTTGTTCCGAAACACCCATTTGGTTCCAATGACGTTTTGATCATCATTGGGCTTCTCTACCAAAGTCCATACCTTGTTCCTCTCGAAGTTGTGTAGTTCTTCGTGCATAGCGTTCACCCAATCCGGGTCTTCAAGTGCTTCTTCTACCTTCATAGGTTCAATACTAGAGATAAATGAGTAATGCTCACAAAAGTTAGCTAAGCGAGTTTTAGAGCGAGTAATTCTCCCGGAGTTGATGTCGTTCATCATTTGTTCCACGGGATGATTTTTCTTGACTCTTGCTCGGACTCGGGATAGATTTTGTTGAGGTTGTGGCTGAGCTTCCTCATCATCTTCATCTTCCTCTTCTTCTTCTTCATTGTTGTTGGTGTTGTCTTGAGGCGGTGGAGAAGGAGGTTGTGGTGGATCTTCTTGTTGCACTTCCTCATCTTGGTGAGTTCCACTTGTGGAGGCCTCCATGTTGCCTTGAGGTTCATCTCGCCGTGAGGTAGGGGCTCCACATATGTAGATGAGGTACTCTCCTTCACTTCCATGGGACGGATCTTTCCAATAGATAAATCTTGGATAGCTTCCGATGGGTCCTTGTCTCCTACATCAATAGGCATTTGCTCTACTTGCGAGCCATTAGATTCATCAAACTTCACGTCTACCGTCTCTTCAACCTTTGGGTGAAATTATTGTAGACACGGTAGGTGTGGGAGTTTGATCCATAACCAGAAAAAAGCCTTCATGAGTTTTAGGAGCAAATTTAGACCGACGATGCTTATCAAGGATATAGCATTTCAACCAAAGACACGAAAGTATCCCACTTGGGGTTTGTTACGGTGAGGAGCTCGTATGATGTCTTGCCGAGGAGCTTATGAAGATAAAGCCTGTTGATAGCATGACAAGTCTGTCTCGACCGCTTCCCCCAAAAATGCTTCGTGTCTTGTATTCATCAAGCATCGTTCTCGCCATCTCTATGAGCGTTCGGTTCTTCCTCTCAACAACTCCATTTTGTTGAGGAGTGTGCGTAGTCGAGAACTCATGTAGAATCCTTCCTCATTGAGAAAAGAGTCTACATTGGCGTTCTTGAACTCCGTTCCATTGTCCTCCGAACTTTCTTGATCTTCACCTCAAATTGATTTTGGGCCTTTTGGCAAAGGTTTTGAAGATTCTCACGAACTGCGATTTGTCATCAAGGAAAAATACCCACGTAAATCTGGAATAATCATCAACTATAACTAGACCAAAGGAGTTACCACCAAGGCTTTTGTAAGCATTGGGACCAAGAGATCCATATGAAGAAGCTCAAGCGGTCTCCTTGTGGTCATGATGTTCTTCACGGATGACTTCCACCTACTTGTTTTCTGCTTGACAAGCACTACAAAGTCTATCTTTGTCAAAGAAAACATCTTTAACGCCAAGAATATGATCACCTTTGATCAGCTTGTCTAGATTACGATACCAACATGTCCAAGCCTTCTATGCCATAACCAACCTTTAGAGGATTTAGCAATGAAGCAAGCTCTAGGTTGGGCTTTCTTAGTGAAATCAACAATATATAGATCACCTCTACGGATACCGTAAACGCCATGTTATGATTGTCACGACGAAAGACTTGGCAATCTACTTGATGAATAGCACATTGAATCCAAAGTCGTAATCTAGACACGGAAAGTAAATTGTATCCAAGAGATTCTACAAGCATGACATTTTGAGTAGAGCTATCATGAGATATGGCCACCTTACCAAGGCCAAGTACCTTACCCTTGGAGTTGTCTCCAAAAGTCACATACTTGCGTGGACCATCGTTCTTTGCAAGCTCTCGAAACATGTCTTTGTCTCCGGTCATGTGGTCGGTGCATCCACTATCAAGAATCCACTCTTTTCCACGGACATGTAGTCTCTCGATTTGCCATAAGATTGAGACTCTTCATGATCTTGTCTAGCTCGGTGTCCAAATCGGAGTAATCATCATCATGCTCATGCTCATCATCATATTGACCCATAGATTGTTCATCATCAACACCTAGGTCAATTTGATAACTACTTGCATTAGTTTTGTCAATGTGACAATAATCATCGGAATGCAATACAAGAGCATTTCTAATTAGAACATTGATAAGAACGGGATCACCCTTCTTTTTCATAAGATCAGGAAGCTCAAAGAAGCATTTACAAAGTTGGGATCATTGGGGCGCATCATATCAAATTCAATAGTCTTGTATAGAATTTCATCAAGACCTCTCAAAGAGTAGTCCGGATAAAGTTCTTCCAAGAACTTCCACATAGCATAGGCGCACTCAAAGTTTGTAACGAGCTCAAGCAAGTTATCGGGTAACCCTCTAATGATAAGATTTACAGTCCTAAGGTTCTGAAGCAAATCAAGCTCTTCATCCATGGTAGGATGCAAGGGGTCAAATGGAGGCACATAGGGGTCTCAACATATTTGCTAAATAGTACGTCTTAAAGATAATAAGCATTTCAATCCTCCACGAGTTATAGGACACTCCATTAAGAATAGGCACTCTATGGCTAACACTCCCAAACGTAGACACGTCCATCTTCCTCCAACGGTGTGTAAACCAAAGCAATGGAGACCAAAGCTCTGATACCAATTGAGGGATCGAAGAAGGTGAGAGTGTCTAGAGGGGGGGGGTGATTAGACTACTCGACAAGATAAAAATTCTGTCTTTTATCAAGGACAGATTTTGGCAGATTTTGCATAACACACAAGTCAAGTAGCACACTACACATGCAATTCTAGAGTATGGGCAGCGGAAAATAAATTGCACAAGTAGTAAAGAGAAGTGGAGAAGATCAAACGCAATTTGGAGACGCGATGATTTTTCCCGTGGTTCCGATAGGTGACGCTATCGTACATCCACGTTGATGGAGACTTCAACGCACGGAGGGTAACGGCTGCGAGAGTCCACGGAGGGCTCCACCCACGAAGGGTCCACGAAGAAGCAACCTTGTCTATTCCATCATGGCTCACGCCCACGGAGGGCTAGCCTTACTCGGGTAGATCTTCACGAAGTAGGCGATCTCCTTGCCCTTACAAACTTCTTGGTTCAACTCCACATCTCGACGACGGAGGCTCCCAAGCGACACCTAACCAATCTAGGAGGCACCACCCTCCAAAAGGTAATAGATGTTGTAGATGATGATGAACTCCTTGCTCTTGTGCTTCAAATGATAATCTCCCCAACACTCAACTCTCCTCACCGATTTGGCTGTGGTGGAAGAAAGGATTGAGTGGAAAGCAACTTGGGAAGGCTAGAGATCAAGCTTCATATGGTGGGAGTGGAGCAACTTGATCTCAACACAAGGGTAGGTAGTTCTCTTCTCGAAATGTAAGGTAGGAGTGGTAGTTCTTTCGATGGCTCTCTCCACGAATGAAGAGGGGTGGAGGGGTATAAATAGCCTCCACACAAAATCCAACCGTTACACACATTTGAGCAATCTCGGTGGGACGAAGTGGACAACTCGGTGAGACCGATAGTTCAAATAATGTGAATGTTGGGATTTTCGGTGGGACCGAATATACAATCTCGGTTAGTCCGATTCATGCAATGACACGAGCATGCCAGTTTGGTGGGACCGACTTCATCATCTCGGTGACACCGATTTGATGATGAAGGTTTCTGAAACATGGCAACTCATGTTTCGGTGAGACCGAGTTCGAATCGGAAAATCCGAGTTTACTAGGGTTTGGCTTATGGTGATGTGGTTCATCTCGGTGTGGTGAGTTTGGAATATCGGTGGGACCGAGACTACTTATGAGTGTCTATGGCAGTGAAAGTTGCTGATAGTTTAGAAGATGTATCACTAAGCACTTGAGCAACCAGATCATCATCATAACCTCATCCCCTTTTAATAGTATTGGCTTTTCCTATGGACTCAATGTGATCTTGGATCACTAAACCAAAAATGGAGTCTTGAGCTTTTGCCAATGCTTGCCTTAGCATTTTGAGGGGTCCACTTCTTTAGTCCTTTTGCCATGCCAATGTGATTGAATTTCCTGAAACATACTTGATAAAAGCATTAGTCCAACCACAAAGTATGTTGTCATTAATTACCAAAACCACCCGGGGAGCAAATGTGCTTTCAGGGGCGCCGCCCCGCCTTCCTTGTCCTATTCGGACTAGGGGGGGAGGGGGCGAACGGCCTGCCCTGGCCGGCCCTCCTCTTCTCCCTCATGGCCCATGTTGGCCCATTAACCCCCGGGAGGGTTCCGGTAACCCCCCGGTACTCCAGTAAAATCACGATTTCACCCGGAACGATTCCGATATCCAAATATAGGCTTCCAATATATCAAACTTTATGTCTTGACCATTTTGAGACTCCTCGTCATGTCCGTGATCATATCCGGGACTCCGAACAACCTTCGGTACATCAAAACTTATAAACTCATAATAAAACTGTCATTGTAATGTTAAGCGTGCAGACCCTACGGGTTCGAGAACTATGTAGACATGACCTAGAACTGTTTCCGGTCAATAACCAATAGCGGAACCTGGATGCTCATATTGGCTCCTACATATTCTACGAAGATCTTTATCGGTCAAACCGCATAACAACATACGTTGTTCCCTTTGTCATCGGTATGTTACTTGCCCGAGATTCGATTGTCGGTATCCAATACCTAGTTCAATCTCGTTACCGGCAAGTCTCTTTACTCGTCACGTAATGCATCATTCCGTAACTAACTCATTAGCTACATTGCTTGCAAGGCTTATAGTGATGTGCATTACCGAGAGGGCCCAGAGATACCTCTCCAACAATCAGAGTAACAAAAAACTAATCTCGAAATACGTCAACTCAACATGTACCTTCGGAGACACCTGTAGAGCTCCTTTATAATCACCCAGTTATGTTGTGACGTTTGGTAGCACACAAAGTGTTCCTCCGGTAAACGGGAGTTGCATAATCTCATAGTTGTAGGAACTTTGTATAAGTCATGAAGAAAGCAATAACAACATATTAAACGATCAAGTGCTAGGCTAACGGAATGGGTCAAGTCAATCACATCATTCTCCTAATGATGTGATCCCGTTAATCAAATGAAAACACATGTCTATGGTTAGGAAACATAACCATCTTTGATTAATGAGCTAGTCAAGTAGAGGCACACTAGTGACATTTATGTTTGTCTGTGTATTCACACATGTATTATGTTTCCGGGTAATACAATTCTAGCATGAATAATAAACATTTATCATGATATGAGGAAATAAATAATAACTTTATTATTGCCTCTAGGGCATATTTCCTTCAGTCTCCCACTTGCACTAGAGTCAATAATCTAGATTACACAGTAATGATTCTAACAGCCATGGAGTCTTGGTGCTGATCATGTTTTGCTCGTGGAAGAGGCTTAGTCAACGGGTCTGCAACATTCAGATCCGTATGTATCTTGCAGATCTCTATGTCTCCCACCTGGACTTGGTCCCAGATGGAATTGAAGCGTCTCTTGATGTGCTTGGTCCTCTTGTGAAATCTGGATTCCTTTGCCAAGGCAATTGCACCAGTATTGTCACAGAAGATCTTCATTGGTCCTGATGCACTAGGTATGACACCTAGATCGGAAATGAACTCCTTCATCCAGACTCCTTCATTTGCCGCTTCCGAAGCAGCTATGTATTCCGCTTCACATGTAGATCCCACCGCGACGCTTTGTTTAGAACTGCACCAACTTACAACTCCATCGTTTAATAAAAACACGTATCCGGTTTGCGATTTAGAATCGTCCGGATCAGTGTCAAAGCTTGCATCGACGTAACCATTTACGACTAGCTCTTTGTCACCTCCATAAATGAGAAACATATCCTTAGTCCTTTTCAGGTATTTCAGGATGTTCTTGACCGTTGTCCAATGATCCACTCCTGGATTACTTTGGTACCTTCCTGCCAAGCTTATTGCTAAGCATACGTCAGTGTCCGGTACACGACATTGCATACATGATAGAGCCTATGGCTGAAGCATAGGAACATCTTTCATTTTCTCTCTATCTTCTCATTGTGGTCGGGCATTGAGTCGACTCAACTTCACACCTTATGTCTGAGGCAAGAACCCTTTCTTTGCACGATCCATTTTGAACTTTTCAAAACTTTATCAAGGTATGTGCTTTGTGAAATTCCAATTAAGTGTCTTGATCTATCTCTATAGATCTTGATGCCCAATATGTAAGCAGCTTCACCGAGGTCTTTCATTGAAAAACTTTTATTCAAGTATCCCTTTATGCTATCCAGAATTCTATATCATTTCCGATCAACAATATGCCATCTACATATAATATCGAAATGCTCTGAGCTCCCACTCACTTTCTTGTAAATCTGAGGCTTCTCCAAAAGTCTCAGATAAAACCATATGCTTTGATCACACTATCAAAACGTTTATTCCAACTCTGAGATGCTTGTACCAGTCCATAAACGGATCGCTGGAGCTTGCACACTTTGTTAGCACCTTTTGGATCGACAAAACCTTCCGGTTGCATCATATACAACTCTTCTTCCAGAAATCCATTTAGGAATGCAGTTTTGACATCCATTTGCCAAATTTCATAATCATAAAAAGCGGCAATTGCTAACATGATTCGGACAGACTTAAGCATCGCTATGGGTGAGAAAGTCTCATCGTAGTCAACCCCTTGAACTTGTCGAAAACATTTCGCAACAAGTCGAGCTTTGTAGACAGTTACATTACCATCAGCGTCAGTCTTCTTCTTCAAGATCCATTTATTCTCAATGGCTTGTCGATCATTGGGCAAGTCAACCAAAGTCCATACTTTGTTCTCATACATGGATCCCATCTCAGATTTCATGGCTTCAAGCCATTTTTCAGAATCTGGGCTCATCATCGCTTCCTCATAGTTCGTAGGTTCGTCATGGTCAAGTAACATGACTTCCATAATAGGATTACCGTACCACTCTGGTGCGGATCTTACTCTGGTAGACCTACGAGGTTCAGTAGAAACTTGATCTGAAGTTTCATGATCAATATAATTAGCTTCCTCACTAATTGGTGTAGTTGTCACAGGAACCGGTTCTTGTGATGAATTACTTTCCAATAAGGGAGCAGGTACAATTACCTCATCAAGTTCTACTTTCCTCCCACTCACTTCTTTCGAGAGAAACTCCTTCACTAGAAAGGATCCAAATTTAGCAATGAAAATCTTGCCCTCAGATCTGTGATAGAAGGTGTACCCAATAGTCTCTTTTGGGTATCCTATGAAGACACATTTCTCCAATTTGGGTTCGAGCTTATCTGGTTGAAGTTTCTTCACATAAGCATCGCAACCCCAAATTTAAAAAACGACAACTTTGGTTTCTTGCCAAACCATAGTTCATATGGCGTCGTCTCAACGGATTTTGATGGTGCCCTATTTAACGTGAATGCAGCCGTCTCTAAAGCATAACCCCAAAACGATAGCGGTAAATCAGTAAGAGACATCATAGATCGCACCATATCTAGTAAAGTACGTTTACGACATTCGGACACACCATTTCGTTGTGGTGTTCCGGGTGGCGTGAGTTGCAAAACTATTCCGCATTGTTTTAAATGTAAACCAAACTTGTAACTCAAATATTCTCCTCCACGATCAGATCGTAGAAATTTTATTTTCTTGTTATGATGATTTTCCACTTCACTCTGAAATTCTTTGAACTTTTCAAATGTTTCAGACTTGTGTTCATCAAGTAGATATACCCATATCTGCTCAAATCATCTGTGAAGGTGAGAAAATAAAGATACCTGCTGCGAGCCTCAATATTCATTGGACCACATACATCAGTATGTATGATTTCCAATAAATCAGTTGCTCGCTCCATAGTTCCGGAGAACGGCATTTTAGTCATCTCGCCCATGAGGCACGGTTCGCAAGTTCCAAGTGATTCATAATCAAGTGATTCCAAAAGTTCATCAGTATGGAGTTTCTTCATGAGCTTTACACCGATATGACCTAAACGGCAGTGCCACAAATAAGTTGCACTATCATTATCAACTCTGCATCTTTTGGCTTCAACATTATGAATATGTGTATCACTACTATCGAGATTCAATAAAAATAGACCACTCTTCAAGGGTGCATGACCATAAAAGATATTACTCATATAAATAGAACAACCATTATTCTCTGATTTAAATGAATAACCGTCTCGCAACAAACAAGATCCAGATATAATGTTCATGCTCAATGCTGGAACCAAATAACAATTATTTAGGTCTAAAACTAATCCCGATGGTAGATGTAGAGGTAGCGTGCCAACCACGATCACATCGACTTTGGAACCATTTCCCACGCGCATCGTCACCTTGTCCTTAGCTAATCTTCGCTTAATCCGTAGTCCCTGTTTCGAGTTGCAAATATTAGCAACGGAACCAGTATCAAATACCCAGGTACTACTGTGAGCATTAGTATGGTACACATCAATAACATGTATATCACTTATACCTTTGTTCACTTTGCCATCCTTCTTATCCGCCAAATACTTGGGGCAGTTCCACTTCAAATGTCGATCGCTTGCGGTAGAAGCACTCGATCTCAAGCTTAGGTCCAGACTTGGGTTTGTTCTCTTGAGCACAACTTGTTTCTTTGTTCTTTTGAAGTTCCTTCTTCTTCCCTTTGCCCTTTTTCTTGAAACTGGTGGTCTTATTAACCATCAACACTTAATGCTCCTTCTTGATTTCTACCTCCGTAGCCTTTAGCATTGCGAAGAGCTCGGGAATAGTCTTGTCCATCCCTTGCATATTATAGTTCATCACCAAGCTCTTGTAGCTTGGTGGCGATGATGAAGAATTACATCAATGACACTATCATCGGGAAGATTAACTCCAGTTGAATCAAGTGATTATTATACCCAGACATTTTGAGTATCGTTCACCGATGAACTATTCTCCTCCATCTTACAGCTATAGAACTTATTGGAGACTTCATATCTCTCAATCCGGGCATTTGCTTGAAATATTAACTTCAACTCTGGAACATCTCATATGCTCCATGACGTTCAAAACGTCGTTGAAGACCGGTTCCAAGCCGTAAATCATGGCACCTTGAACTATCGAGTAGTCATCGGCTTTGCTCGCCAGACGTTCTTAACGTCGTCGGTTGCATCAAGAGAGCTTGGCACCCAGCGGTGCTTCCAGGATGTAATTCTTACGTGCAGCAATGAGGATAATCCTCGAGTTACGGACCCGATCCATGTAATTGCTACCATCATCTTTCAACTTAGCTTTCTCAAGGAACGCATTAAAATTCAGCGGAACAACAAAGACGAGCCATCTATCTACAACAAACATAGACAAGCAAAATACTATCGGTACTAAGTTCATGATAAATTTAAGTTCAATTAATCATATTACTTAAGAACTCCCACTTAGACAGACATCTCTCTAGTCATCTAAGTGATCATGTGATCCAAATCAACTAAACCATGTCCGATCATCACGTGAGATGGAGTAGTTTCAATGGTGAACATCTCTATGTTGATCATATCTACTATATGATTCACGTTCGACCTTTCGGTCTCCGTGTTCCGAGGCCATATCTGTATATGCTAGGCTCGTCAAGTTTAACCTAAGTATTCCGTGTTTGCAAGTGTTTTGCACCCATTGTATTTGAACGTAGAGCCTATCACACCCGATCATCACGTGGTGTCTCAGCACGAAAAGAACTTTCGCAACGGTGCATACTCAAGGAGAACACTTCTTGACAATCTAGTGAGAGATCATCTTAAAATGCTACCGTCAATCAAAGCAAGATAAGATGCATAAAGGATAAACATCACATGCAATCAATATAAGTGATATGATATGGCCATCATCATCTTGTGCTTGTGATCTCCATCTCCGAAGCACCGTCGTGATCACCATCGTCACCGGCGCGACACCTTGATCTCCATCGTAGCATCGTTGTCGTTATGTCATCTATTGCTTCTACGACTATCGCTACCGCTTAGTGATAAAGTAAAGCAATTACGAGGCGTTGCATTTCATACAATAAGCGACAACCATATGGCTCCTGCCATTGCCGATAACCGGTTACAAAACATGATCATCTCATACAATAAAATATAGCATCACGTCTTGACCATATCACATCACAACATGCCCTGCAAAAACAAGTTAGACGTCCTCTACTTTGTTGTTGCAAATTTTACGTGGCTGCTACGGGCTGAGCAAGAACCGTTCTTACCTACGCATCAAAACCACAACGATAGTTCGTCAAGTTAGTGTTGTTTTAACCTTCGCAAGGACCGGGCGTAACCACACTCGGTTCAACTAAAGTGAGAGAGACAGACACACGCCAGTCAGCTTTAAGCACGAGTGCTCGTAACGGTGAAACCAGTCTCGCGTAAGCGTACGCGTAATGTCGGTCCGGGCCGCTTCATCTCACAATACTGATGAACCAAATTATGACATGCTGGTAAGCAGTATGACTTGTATCGCCCACAACTCACTTGTGTTCTACTCGTGCATATGACATCTACGCATAAAACCAGGCTCGGATGCCACTGTTGGGGAATGTAGTAATTTCAAAAAATTTCCTACGCATGCGCAAGATCATGGTGATGCATAGCAACGAGAGGGGAGAGTGTTGTCCACGTACCCTCGTAGACCGAAAGCGGAAGCATTATGACAACGCGGTTTATGTAGTTGTACGTCTTCATGATCCGACCGATTCAAGCACCGAACGTACGGCACCTCCGAGTTCAGCACATGTTCAGCTCGATGACGATCCCCGGACTCCGATCCAGCAGGGTGTCAGGGATGAGTTCTGTCAGCACGACGGTGTGGTGACGATGATGATGTTCTATCGATGCAGGGCTTCGCCTAAGCACCGCAACGATATGACCGAGGTGGAATATGGTGGAGGGGGGCACCGCACACGGCTAAGGAACGATCACGATGATCAACTTGTGTGTCTAGAGGTGCCCCCCTGCCCCCGTCTATAAAGGAGGGAGGGGGGAGGTACGGCCGGCCCCCTAGGGGTGCGCCTAGAGGAGTCCTACTCCCACCGGGAGTAGGACTGCCTCCTCTTGCCATGTTGGAGAAGGAAAGGGGGGAGGGGAAAGAGGAAAGGGGGGCGCCGCTCCCCCCTTCCTTGTCCTATTCGGACTAGGGGGGAGGGGGCGGGTGGCCTGCCCTGGCCGGCCCACCTCTTCTCCCTCATGGCCCATGTAGGCCCATTAACCCTCAGGGGGGTTCAGTACCCCCGGTACTCCGATAAAATCCCGATTTCACCCGGAACGATTTTGATATCCAAATATAGGCTTCCAATATATCAATCTTTATGTCTCGACCATTTCGAGACTCCTTGTCATGTCCATGATCATATCCGGGACTCGGAACAACCTTCGGTACATCAAAACTTATAAACTCATAATAAAACTATCATCGTAACGTTAAGCGTGCAGACCCTACGGGTTCAAGAACTATGTAGACATGACCTAGAACTATTTCCGGTCAATAACAATAGCGGAACCTGGATGCTCATATTGGCTCCTACATATTCTATGAAGATCTTTATCGGTCAAACCGCATAACAACATACGTTGTTCCCTTTGTCATCGATATGTTACTTGCCCGAGATTCGATCGTCGGTATCCAATACCTAGTTCAATCTCGTTACAAGCAAGTCTCTTTACTCGTTACGTAATGCATCATTCCGTAACTAACTCATTAGCTACATTGCTTGCAAGGCTTATAGTGATGTGCATTACCGAGAGGGCCCAGAGATACCTCTCCGACAATCGGAGTGACAAAACCTAATCTCGAAATACACCAACTCAACATGTACCTTCGGAGACACCTGTAGAGCTCGTTTATAATCACCCAGTTACGTTGTGACGTTTGGTAGCACACAAAGTGTTCCTCTGGTAAACGGGAGTTGCATAATCTCATAGTTGTAGGAACTTTGTATAAATCATGAAGAAAGCAATAGCAACATATTAAACGATAAAGTGCTAGGCTAACGGAATGGGTCAAGTCAATCACATCATTCTCCTAATGATGTGATCCCGTTAATCAAATGACAACACATGTCTATGGTTAGGAAACATAACCATCTTTGATTAATGAGCTAGTCAAGTAGAGGCACACTAGTGACATTTATGTTTGTCTATGTATTCACACATGTATTATGTTTCCGGCTAATACAATTCTAGCATGAATAATAAACATTTATCATGATATGAGGAAATAAGTAATAACTTTATTATTGCCTCTAGGGCATATTTCCTTCAGTAGTGTCAGGTGGCAAGGGAGCTTGGGAACGTGCTGCTAGCTCAGGTGATGCACGAGTAACACGTACAGCTGGTAGTACTGTGGAAGGTGTTGCAAGAACTAGGGTTGTCTCTGCTTGTTTGGTGGCAGCTATTTGTTTATGTTTGGCTTTTTCTGCAGCTCGTGTACCACGGGATACCCTGTTTGTAGAATTTTCTGCTAGACTTTGACCTTCTATTGCACCATCAGTACCAGCAAAATCTGCAGGATTCTTCCGCTTCCCATTCCCTGCCATTCTGTGTTTCTTCCTCTTTCTTTGTGCCATGTTAATTTAGTCAAGCCGACAAGAAAAACGAATAACAATTTAGTTCTTCAGAACAAATTGATGTGTGATATAGACGAACTGAACTTTGATGTTAGACAACCACATGATAGGAGGATGTAATATGTATGAAAAATAGGACGGAAGAGATAACCAGAACTATGATGTGTAAACTAAGCAGAAGACATTTCACTAAGCTAGAAGCAATGCAATGGAAAGTAGACACCATATGAAAGATGCTACAAATATCGCTCTGCCAAGTTAACAGTGTCTCGTCATAAATGGTGTTTAAACAAATGTGAAGCTGTACACAAAATAAATCATATGCAAGATGCAAACAACATCACACTACCAAGTTAGGGTCTCTCGTCATTAGTGCCATTGCATATTCACAACATTGCATATTCATAGCTTATGATGTGTAAACTAAGAAGAAGGCATTTCAACAAATTAGAAGAAATGAAATCTAGACACCATATGAAAGATGCAACGAATATCACTCTACCAAGTTAAAATTGTCTCGTCATAAGTGCCATTTCAACAAATTAGTAGTACAAGCTAGAAAAGAATGTGAGATGTAACCTATATCACACTCCCAAGTCAAACGTGTCTTATGATAAGTGATTGTTGCAGGTTACACAACAGTAGTAATTTGATGTAAGAACATGGTGTTATAGACAGATATTGTATGTTCTAGAAACAGGAACACGTGTCTTATTCACAAGTATAATGTGTAAAGTAAGCAGATGGAATTCAACAAAATTAGAAGCAATACAAGCTAGACATCACACATAACATGCAACCACATATAACAGTGCCAAGTTAGAGGGAGCATCGGTGATGGTGCACTAGGGGAGACGTGCTCATCATCAACACAACTACATTGAGTGTCTATGCATGTGTTGTCTTGCAGATCATCTTGTGGGATGGAGGAGTAGAATCTGTAGAGGCCCTCCGTTTGGAAGGAGCACCTTTATCCGCTGCCTTGCTAACTTCCTTCCACTTTATTGATTTTGAATTGTCAAGTAAAATCGACAAGAAAAAGCAATAAAATTCTCTCTTCAGAACTCATTCATCCATGATACTGACAATCACTACTTTGATGTAAGGCAAACACATGATACCAGGATGGAATATGTACAAAAAACAGGACGGCATGGCATGTTCACAACTGTTTGTGTAAACTAAGCAGAAACCATTCCAACAAATAAGAAGCAATGCAAGCTAGACACCGCATGAAAGATGCAACCAATATGACTCTGCCAAGTTAAAAGCGTCCCATCATAAATGGCATTTCAACAAATTAGAAGCAGCGCATGCTATAAATCATATGGAAGATGCAACTAATATCGCACTGCATATACTAAAGGTGTCTCGTCATATTGATTGATGTGGGATACAAAAAACAATAGTTTTATGTAAGGACATGCTTAATAGACAGATGTACTATGTACTAAATACAGGAAGGCATGTCACATTAACAGGTATAATGTATAAGCTAAGCAGAATAGCACATGCAATTTAACCAGATTGGAAGAATTACAATCTAGACACCATATGCAACATGCAACCACATATCATGCTGCCAAGTTAGAGCAAGCACCTGCGATGCTAGTGTAGGGTAAATGCGTAATCAACTACAGAGCTACGTTCACTATCTTCATCTAGCCTTGCTGTTTCTTGAGAATCGTGTCGGGAGGCTGATGCTGCATTCTTTAAATGAGGAGTAGTCCACTTGCCTGACTGCCTCATCATAAGTGATTGATGAGGGATACACAAGAACATTAGTTTGATGTAAGAACATGGTTAATAAACAGATGCACTAGTATGTACCAAAAATAGAAAGGCATGTCATATTCAAAGGTATAATGTGTAAGCTAAGCAGATGCAATTTAACCAAATTGGAAGCAATACAAGCTAGACATCCGGCTGGAGTGGTGAGCATGATCATCTAGGACCTGAGAGCCTGGTGGGAGGCGGGCTACTTCGCCACCATCGTGGATTTTTAGTTGGCTTCCAGGTGATGCCTGTCTGTCTTTGGGCTTGTCTTGGCTCGGCAAAGGCCTCGACTAGCTATTTGTCTTCTAGTGCTCACGGGATGGTGGTTCATATAAAAAAATCTTTCCTTATCTTAATAAAGACCGACTTCGGCCTTTTGAATACAAGCTAGACACCATATGGAACATGCAACCACATATGACACCATAAAGTTAAAGCAAGCACACAGGATGGTGGTTCATTGAAGCGAGGTCATCAACTCGAGAACTCGTTTACCGTCAACATCTGGCGACCTTCGCACCTTTATAGTCTTTGTTACGTGCCTTGCCTACACGCATACCAAGCTGGAGCAACTTCTCTCTTTCTTTTACGCTTCTCTCGAGGCGGACTCAAATACCCTTGCATAAAAACACAATAGTGAGAGTATGGGTGAAGTGTGTGCGAGAACTAGTGCCTTTGTAAAAGTAGTAGATAGCGGTGGCTGAAAAATAAATGACAGGAGACATATGATAGCTCTACAACATTGCATGGCAAAAAAATTAGATTCTAGTCTGTATGATTTTGTAATATATGAGCACAGGAAATGCAGGTACTCCTCCAGCACACCACCACATGTGGTCATATCAAGATAACAGTCGACTGAAAATAAATAGGTCAGTCGATTTTTTTATGAACCGTCCAATCTATAAGGAACAGGCAGATGGCCTTCTTCTACCTCCCGCCAGTCACTGTTGACGATCTTTCTTGAACCGCTAGCGACCACCAGCCTAGACCCCTGCCTCTGCCACCCCACCCTCCCCTCGACCTCACACCACCGCCATGCTTGGCAGCACCCCCTGTTGGTGTCAAAACCAGCGGATCTCGGGTAGGGGGTCCCGATATGTGTGTCTAAGGCTAATGCTAACAGGAGGCAGGGGGACACAATGTTTTACCCAGGTTCGGGCCCTCTCGATGGAGGTAAAACCCTACTTCCTGCTTGATTGATCTTGATGATGTGAGTATTACAAGAGTTGATCTACCACGAGATCATAGAGGCTAAACCCTAGAAGCTAGCCTATGATGATTATGATTGTCCTTATCCTATGGACTAGACCCTCCGGTTTATATAGACACCGGAGGGGGCTAGGGTTATACAGAGTCGGTTACAAAGAAGGAGATCTAACATCCGGATCGCCAAGCTTGTCTTCCACGCAAAGGAGAGTCCCATCCGGACACGGGACGAAGTCGTGAGCCTTGTATCTTCACGGTCCACCAGTCCGGCCAAAGTATATAGTCCGGCTGTCCGGATAGCCCCTAATCCAGGACCCCCTCAGTAGCCCCTGAACCAGGCTTCAATGACGATGAGTCCGACGCGCAGATTGTCTTCGGCATTGCAAGGCGGGTTCCATCTCCGAATACTCCAAAGTACATGTTGTAGCGAACAGTGTCCGACTTCCCATCAATGTTGTACTCCTCGGCTTTTGTGCTTCAATAATGGACATCTCCACGTGTCGAGCGAATACAAGGAGCCGGAGCATTTTTACATTTGCCACCCCGACCCTGCAGGAAAACCGTTTATTAAAGAGACGGGGACCCTTAGATCCAAATCTCACCTTCTTCCCTTGAGCAAGCATTCAGCAGAGCGCATCTGGAAGAAACCATTCCATCATGGCCGGTCGCTGCAGCTCCTCTTCTCGCTCCCATAGCTCTAAGCCAGGTGATTGGGAAGAACGTTCTGTACCCCATAGCCGTTTAGTAGAGTTGCAGACCCAAGGGTTTCTTCCACCATCGTACATGGTCCCGGTCCGAGCCGGACTAGCCACCTACAATGACGGGGAGCAAGCGGAGAGATCTCCTAACCCATCTCAGGGGGAGCGAGTATGCCTCATCCCGCATTTGCTAAGAGGCGTCGGGTTTCCAATCCACCCATTCCTTCGCGGTCTCCTGGAGTTCTATGGCCTCCAGTTGCACAACTTCACCCCTGCCTCCATGCTGCACATTGATACGTCTCCAACGTATCTATAATTTTTGATTGGTCCATGCTATTATATTACCCCTTTTGGATGTTTATGGGCTTTATTTTACACATTTATATCATTTTTGGGACTAACCTACTAACCGGAGGCCCAACCTGTATTGCTGTTGTTTTGCCTATTTCAGTATTTCGAAGAAAAGGAATATCAAATGGAGTCCAAACGGAATGAAACCTTCGGGAGCATGATTTTTGGAACGAACATGATCCAGAGGACTTGGAGTGCAAGTCAAGAAGCAGCTGAAGCTTCCACGAGATAGGAGGGCCCCCCCATAGGGCGCACCCCCTGTCTTGTGGGCCCCTCGGGCATCCACCGACGTACTTCTTCCTCCTATATAAGCCTACGTACCCCGAAAACATCCAGGGAGCGAACGAAACACAATTTCCACCATCGTAACCTTCTATATCCGCGAGATCTCATCTTGGAGCCTTCGTCGGCACTCTGCCGGAGGAGGAATCGACCATGGAGGGCTTCTACATCGACATCCTTGCCCCTCCGATGAGTTGTGAGTAGTTTACCACAGACCTACGGGTCCATAGTTATTAGCTAGATGGCTTCTTCTCTCTTTTTGGATCTCAATACAATGTTCTCCCCCTCTCTTGTGGAGATCTATTTGATGTAAACTCTTTTTGTGGTGTGTTTGTCGAGATCAGATGAATTGTGGGTTTATGATCAAGTTTATGTATGAATAATATTTGAATCTTCTCTGACTTCTTTTATGTATGATTGAGTTATCTTTGCAAGTCTCTTCGAATTATCAGTTTGGTTTAGCCTACTAGATTGATCTTTCTTGCCATGGGAGAAGTGCTTAGCTTTGGGTTCAATCTTGAGGACAGGGGGAAGCGACGCTGCCTCCCGGGTCGCTCCCGCGAGCGACTCCGGAGGCCCCAACCCTAGATCGAGCGAGTGGCCTTTTTCCCCCTCCCTCCCCCGGCCGCTGCCGCCGCAGTCTGGCGGTGGCGGCCACGCCCGGCTGCCAAAGCGGCGGGCGAGGAGCGCCTCGGCGGTTCCCCTTCGTGAGGCGGATGTCCCATGGGCGGCGCGGTGGCGGTGTGGGTCGTGGCGCTGCATCGCCCGGCGCACGGCAGAGGCGCGAGGAGCGGCGGACTGGCGGAGAAGGGCAACCTTGTCTTTGGTGGCGGACGGGCACGGCAGCGTGCTAGAGGCGGCGGCGCGATCTACATGCCGAGTTGGTGGCGGCGCCGTTGGCTCGGCTAGGCGGGTGCTCTGGCGGCAGCAAGCGGCCGCCACCGTGGGCTGTGTGGTGGCGGCGAGCTCTCCTAGTAGCGCCGACGTGATCTTTATCCACCGTCGGGCTGGTCGATCTGGCGTTTGGTCCGATCTGGGCCCTTAGTCTTTGGAGTCCTTGCAAGGCCGTCCCTTGAGTAGGTGACGGCCGTCACGGACGGTCCTCGCCCTATCCGGAGGTGTGGAGGGGCTGCTGTTCTTCGGCCAGGTCAAGTCAGATCTGGCGCGTCGGATGGCTCCCGGTCGGGTGCTGCTGGAGGCTGGTTCACAGCGGGATGCTCGACGGCGCTCCCCTGGATTTGCACGAGGGGTGCAGCGGGAGAGTGGATGTGGGTGGTGCGCTGATTTCGTCGGTGGAGGCAGCGCTTACGCCGCCATGGAGGCGGCGGCGCCGTGAGGCTTCGGCTAAGCGAGGCCTGGCGGCGGCGGCGCCCGACCACCTACGTGTGAGGTGCCGGCGGTGATGCCTCGGTGAAGTGGGCGTCGAAGTGTGGTTGATGGTGCGTGTCAGATCCATCTGTGTGGCAGTCCCTAGGTGCGGGTGAAGGCCATCGCGATGGATCTGGTCCCTGCATCGATTGGTGGTTGCTGCGGTTCCTTGTGTGCTGAAGGCGGTGACTTGAGGCGTGCTTCCTCGGCAGTGATGTGTGGCTCCGACTGCAAGTGGCTGCGGTGCTGGCGGTGTGAGACATCTTTCGGGGCAGGCCGGAATCTTGGAGGCGTGGAAATGTGCAATGCTACGAATGAAAATTCTGTTCGGCCTTGGTCGGACCGGCGTCGATGGCACCCGTGGGTGTCATTCCCCTTCCTGGAGGCGTCGCTGAGTGTAGCGCCATTTTCCACGTTGCCTTGTATCGGCAAACATCTCCAGGGCGAAAGCCTTGTTTCGTAGGATTGGCACGATGGCGACGTCTTCTGACGCCGTTTCTCTGTTGGGAGCTTTGTGCTGGGAGATAAGAGGCCCTATGTTGCGCTCCTCCGGCGTGCACCGCTGCCCGGACTGTTCTTCTCTGGCGCTATGTACGGTCGTTGCTGGCTCTACCAAGGAAGCTGGAGTTGCTGTTCTTCGGTGATCACCGGCGTCGGGCGAGACGCGGCGAGGCTTTCAGTTTTGGGTAGGCTCTTGTAGGTCGTAGTGTGTAGTCGTGTGTGGTTGTCCTTGTTTGTGTCGAGTGTGGAGTTGTGCTACCCTCGTTGTTCGCAGCGAGAAGTAGATGTGCTTGTATGGCTGTATTTCTCTTCTTCTATAAAGCTAAGGTACGCAATTTGCGTACCCTCGAAAAAAAATTCTTGCGGTGTCCTTACCCAGTGACAGAAAGGGTTGCAAGGCACATATTGTATTGTTGTCATCAAGGATGACAATATGGGGTTTATATCATATTGCTTGAGTTTATCCCTCTACATCATGTCATCTTGCTTAAGGCGTTACTCTGTTCTTATGAACTTAATACTCTAGATGCAAAAGTGGAGTCGGTCGATGTGTGGAGTAATAGTAGTAGATGCAGCAGGAGTCGGTCTACTTATTACTGAACGTGATGCCTATATACATGATCATGCCTAGATAATCTCATAATTATTAAGCTTTTCTATCAATTGCTCGACAAGAATTTGTTCACCCACCGTAATACTTATGCTATCTTGAGAGAAGCCACTAGTGAAACCTATGGCCCCGGGTCTATCTCTTATCATATTTGCTTCCAATCTACTTTTATTTGCATCTTTACTTTTTGCATCTATATTATAAAATACCAAAAAATATTTATCTTATCTTACTATCTTTATTAGATCTCACTTTCATGAAGTGGTCGTGAAGGATTGACAACCCCTTTATTGCGTTGGTTGCGAGTTCTTTGTGTGTTTGTGTAGGTGCGTGGGACTTTTGAGGAGCCTCCTCTTTGGATTGATACCTTGGTTCTAAAAACCGAGGGAAATACTTACGCTACTATTGCTGCATCACCCTTTCCTCTTCAAGGAAAACCAACGCAAGCTCAAGACGTAGCAAGAAGGATTTGTGGCGCCGTTGCCGGGGAGGTCTTCGCTCAAGTCAAGACATACCAAGTATCCATCACAAACCTATCTCCCTCGCATTTACATTATTTTCCATTTGCCTCTTGTTTTCCTCTCCCCCACTTCACCCTTGCCGTTTTATTCGCCCTCTCATTCCCAATCTCCTCCTCTCTTTTCGCTTGCCCTTTTTCTGCTTGCTTGTGTGCCTGTTTGTCCTTATGGCTTTGTCTAAGGGTTCTGACCACCTTCTCAGAAGGTTGGAAGAGATTGAATCAAATATTAGAAGCTTTATGAATTTGCAATTTGAGCATAATAATTTCTTTAGAAAAGAGTTGAAGGAACAAAAAGGTTTTTTGGGGTTTATGAACAAAGAGCTTGATAATATGAATAAAGAATTTTATGGTGTTAATGCTCAAATTACCCGGCTTGAAAATGCTATAGCCAAAATTTCTGATAAGCAAGCCACCTTAGTCAATAAGATGGCCGCCAAACCAGAAAAGTTATATGAAAATAATGATGAAGATCTTAAAGTTATTGATGCGTCTCCTATTAGATCAATTTTTTGCAATATGAATCTTGATAATTATGGGACTGATGATGAGTCAACTTTACCTAGAAGGTGTCTCGAAAATTCGGAGTTTTTAGATCTTGATGCTAAATTTGGTAAAAGTGGGATTGGAGAGGTCACAACTTTAAATAGCATTGAACCCACTATCTCGGATTTTAAGGATTTTGATTATGATAATTGTTCTTTAGAAGGTTGTATTTTCTTGTTGCAATCCGTTGTTAATTCTCCTCATGCTTATAGTCAAAATAAAGCTTTTACCAAACATATTGTTGATGCCTTGATGCAATCTTATGATGAAAAACTTAATTTGGAAGTTTCTATACCTAAAAAACATAATGATGAGTGGGAACCTACTATAAGGATTAAAATTAAAGATCATGAGTGTTTTGCTTTGTGTGATTTGGGTGCTAGTGTTTCCACGATTCCAAAAACTTTATGTGATATTCTAGGTTTCCATATCTTGATGATTGCTCTTTAAATTTGCACCTTGCGGATTCCACCATTAAAAAGCCAACGGGAAGAATCAATAATGTTCTCATTATTGTAGATAGAAATTTGGTGCCCGTGGATTTTATCGTTCTTGATATAGATTGCAATCTTTCTTGCCCTATTATTCTTGGTAGACCTTTCCTTACAACGATTGGCGCGATTATTGATATGAAGGAAGGGAATATTAGATTCCAATTTCCATTAAAGAAAGGCATGGAGCACTTTCCAAGAAAGAAAGTCAAATTACCTTATGAATCTATCATGCGGGCTACTTATGAATTTAGTGCCAAAGATGGCACTCGTTAGATCTATCTTCGCTTTTATGCCTAGCTAGAGGCGTTAAACGATAGCACTAGTTGGGAGGCAACCCAATTTTCTTTATGTTTTTTGTTTTTGCTCCTGTTTAGTATAAAATCTTGCATCTACCTTCTGTTTAGATGTGTTTTTATCTTTTAATTAGTGTTTGTGCCAAGTAGAACCTATAGGATAACCTATGATGATAGTTGATTTGATTCTGCTGAAAAACAGAAACTTTGCACGCACGAATTTAGTTTTGCTAAATCACAGAAACGTTCTTTTGCGTTGATTCCTTTTGCTGCTGATCAACAAACAAAATTTCCAGTACTTCCTATTTATGTAGGATTTTTAGAGTTCCAGAAGTTTGCGTTAGTTACACATTGCTACAGACTGTTCTGTTTTTGACAGATTCTGTTTTCCGTGTGTTGTTTGCTTATTTCCATGCATCTATGGCTAGTAAATTAGTTTATAAACCATAGAGAAGTTGGATTACAATAGGTTTAACACCAAAATAAATAAAGAATGAGATAATCATAGTACCTTATGTGGTGGTTTTGTTTTCTTTCACTAACGGAGCTTATAAGATTTCCTGTTGAGTTTTGTGTTGTGAAGTTTTCAAGTTTTGGGTAAAGCTTTTATGGACTATGGAATAAGGAGTGGCAAGAGACCAAGCTTGGGGATGCCCAAGGCACCCCAAGATATTCAAGGATAGCCAAAAGCCTAAGCTTGGGATGCCCCGGGAAGGCATCCCCTCTTTCGTCTTCGTTCATTGGTAACTTTACTTGGAGCTATATTTTTATTCGCCACATGATATGTGCTTTGCTTGGAGCGTCGTGTATTATATTAGTCTTTGATTTTTAGTTTACCACATTCATCCTTGCTGTACACACCTTTTGGGAGAAGCCTATTTGTTTAGAATTTGCTAGAATACTCTATGTGCTTCACTTATATTTTTTGAGCTTGATAGTTTTTGCTCTAGTGCTTCACTTATATCTTTTAGAGCACGGCGGTGACTTATTTTTGTAGAATTTTCTAGTCTCTCATGCTTCACTTATATATTTTTGAGAGTCTTTTAGAACAGCATGGTATTTGCTATGGTTATAAAATTGGTCCTAGAATGGTAGGCATCCAAGTTGGGTATAATAAAACTATCATAGGAAGTGAATTGGATGCTATGATCAATTTGATACTTGATAATTGTTTTGAGATATGGAGGTAGTGATATTAAATTCATGCTAGTTGGGTGATTATGAATTTAAAGAATGCTTGTGTTGAAGTTAGCAAGTCCCGTAGCATGCATGTATGGTTAAAGTTTTGTAACAAATTTGAAACATGAAGTGTACCTGGCTTGTGCATCCTTATGAGTGGTGGTCGGGGACGAGCGATGGTCTTTTCCTGCCAATCTATCCCCCTAGGAGCATGCGCGTAGTACTTGATTTTTGATGAATCCTAAATTTTTGCAATAAGTATAAGAGTTCTTTTGACTAATGTTGAGTCCATGGATTATACGCACTTTTACCTTTCCGCCATTGCTAGCCTCTTCGGTACCATGCATTGCCCTTTCTCACCTTGAGAGTTGGTGCAAACTTAGCGGTGCATCAAACCCGTGATACGATACACTCTATCACACATAAACCTCCTTATATCTTCCTCAAAACAGCCACCATACCTACCTATTATGGCATTTCCATAGCCATTCCGAGATATATTGCCATGCAACTTTCCACCGTTCCGTTCATCATCATCATGACATACTTTACTTTTGTCATATTGCCATTGCATGATCATGTAGTTGACATCGTATTTGTGGCAAAGCCACCATGCATTATTTTTCATACATGTCACTCTTGATTCATTGTACCATCCCGGCACACCGCCGGAGGCATTCATATAGAGTCATATCTTGTTCTAGTTTCGAGTTGTAATTCATATGTTGTACTCAATAGAAGTGTGATGATCATCATTATTAGAGCATTGCCCAAAGAAAAGAAAAAGAAAAAAGAAGAAGGAAGGCCCAAAAAAAAGAAAAAAAGAAAATAAAAAAAGGAAAAAAAGAAAATAAACAAAAAGGGCAATGTTACTATCTCTTTTTCCATACTTGTGCTTCAAAGTAGCACCTTGTTCTTCATGTAGTGAGTCTCATATATTGTGCTTCAAAGTAGCACCATGTTTTTCATATAGTGAGTCTCATAAGTTGTATTTTTCATACTAGTGGGAATTTTTCATTATAGAACTTGGCTTGTATATTCCTACGATGGGCTTCCTCAAATGCCCTAGGTCTTCGTGAGCAAGCAAGTTGGATGCACACCCACTAGTTTTCTTTTGTTGAGCACTCATTTATAGCTCTAGTGCATCCGTTGCATGGCAATCCCTACTCCTCATGTTGACATCAATTGATGGGCATCTCCATAGCCCGTTGATTATCCTCGTCAATGTGAGACTTTCTTTTTTTTTCTTCTCCACACAATCCCCATCATCATATTCTATTCCACCCATAGTGCTATATCCATGGCTCACGCTCATGTATTGCGTGAAGGTTGAAAAAGTTTGAGATTACTTAAGTATGAAACAATTGCTTGGCTTTTCATCGGGGGTATAGAAGTTGGGAACATCTTTGTGTGACAAAAATGAAGCATAGCCTAACTATATGATTTTGTAGCAATGAACTTTCTTTTGCCATGTTATTTTGAGAAGACATGATTACTTTGATTAGTATGCTTGAAGTGTTACTATTTCTTTTATCAATATAAAATTTTATTTTGAATCATTTGGATCTGAATATTCATGCCACAATATACATTGAGAATTATGCTAGGTAGCATTCCACATCAAAAATTCTCTTTTTATCATTTACCTACTCGAGGACGAGCAGGAATTAAGCTTGAAGATGCTTGATACGTATCCAACGTATCTATAATTTTTGATTGTTCCATGCTATTATATTACCCCTTTTGGATGTTTATGGGCTTTATTTTACACATTTATATCATTTTTGGGACTAACCTACTAACCGGAGGCCCAGCCCGTATTGCTGTTTTTTTGCCTATTTCAAGTATTTGAAGAAAAGGAATATCAAACGAGTCCAAACGGAATGAAACCTTCGGGAGCGTGATTTTTGGAACGAACGTGATCCAGAGGACTTGGAGTGCAAGTCAAGAAGCAGCCGAAGCTTCCACGAGATAGGAGGGCGCCCCCCCCCATAGAGCGCGCCCCCTGTATCATGGGCCCGTCGGGCGTCCACCGACGTACTTCTTCCTCCTATATAAGCCTACGTACCCCGAAAACATCCAGGGAGCGAACGAAACACAATTTCCACCACCGTAACCTTCTATATCCGCGAGATCTCATCTTGGAGCCTTCGTCGGCACTCTGCCGGAGGGGGAATCGACCACGGAGGGCTTCTACATCAACATCCTTGCCTCTCCGATGAGTTGTGAGTAGTTTACCACAAACCTATGGGTCCATAGTTATTAGCTAGATGGCTTCTTCTCTCTTTTTGGATCTCAATACAATGTTCTCCCCCTCTCTTGTGGAGATCTATTTGATGTAAACTCTTTTTGTGGTGTGTTTGTCGAGATCCGATGAATTGTGGGTTTATGATCAAGTTTATCTATGAATAATATTTGAATCTTCTCTGAATTCTTTTATGTATGATTGAGTTATATTTGCAAGTCTCTTCAAATTGTCAGTTTGGTTTGGCCCACTAGATTGATCTTTCTTGCCATGGGAGAAGTGCTTAGCTTTGGGTTCAATCTTGCGGTGTCCTTACCCAGTGACAGAAAGGGTTGCAAGGCACGTATTGTATTGTTGCCATCGAGGATAACAAGATGTGGTTTATATCATATTGCTTGAGTTTATCCCTCTACATCATGTCATCTTGCTTAAGGCGTTACTCTGTTCTTATGAACTTAATACTCTAGATGCAGGCAGGAGTCGGTCGATATGTGGAGTAATAGTAGTAGATGCAGGCAAGAGTCGGTCTACTTGTTACGGACGTGATGCCTATATACATGATCATGCCTATATAATTTCATAATTATTCTCTTTTCTATCAATTGCTCGACAGTAATTTGTTCACCCACCGTAATACTTATGCTATCTTGAGAGAAGACACTAGTGAAACCTATGGCCCCCGGGTCTATCTCTTATCATATTTGCTTCCAATCTACTTTTATTTGCATCTTTACTTTTTGCATCTATATTATAAAATACCAAAAATATATTTATCTTATCTTACTATCTTTATTAGATCTCACTTTCGCAAGTGGCCGTGAAGGGATTAAGAACCCCTTTATTGCGTTGGTTGCGAGTTCTTTGTGTGTTTGTGTAGGTGTGTGGGACTTTTGAGGAGCCTCCTACTGGATTGATACCTTGGTTCTCAAAAACTGAGGGAAATACTTATGCTACTATTGCTGCATCACCCTTTCCTCTTCAAGAAAAACCAACGCAAGCTCAAGACGTAGCACACATCGTAGGATACGTCGCCCTTTGTGAATTATTCCTGGGTTGTGAGGCTCACTTTGAGCTATGGAAGAAGTTATTCTGCCTTGTCCCTCGCAATCAGGGGGAATGTCACAACCTAGCTAGTTCATGCACTAGAGTGCTTGCATCGTGTTTATCATTCATCAGAAACTTGAAATGGGGATGACAGAACCCCCAGCCCCCTCTGAAACCAACTAGGGTTTACTAAAAATAATTTCAGTGAACCCGAAATGCCCTTCTATAATGTCCATCATTTTTGTCTTGGTCCAGAACCTCTGCCAAAAGTGGTTCACATTTTTCTAGGACACATAAGGTCACTGGATTAATTCTTATCTATTTGCATTTGGGCATTTAAATGCTATAGAATAATTCAAATGCCCAAATAATTCTGGATTTAAGTGAGGGCTGTTAGAAATAATCCCAACAGAGCCCACAATTATTTGCAGGGTTTTTGGAAACGTTTTAGTATTTTTAATAAAGCCCAACATTTACAGAAAATTAGAAAAACAAATTAAATGAAAAAGGAGAGAGAGAGAAAGGCCGGGAGGCCACTTACCTGGCTGGGCCGGCCCATCTGGCCCGTGCCAGTCACCACCTACCTCTGCCAGTAGGCAGAGGAGGGACACCGCGATGCCGCCGAGCTCGCCACACACCTCCCCGCCTGCCTGCCCTCGCCCGAGCCAGCGCGACGCCTCGAAACATCTCCTCGGCGCCGCCCCGACCCCCTAGACACCTCACTCTCCCCCCTGCCCTCTCCTTCGCACTCTCTCGCCATGGCCGAAGCAGCCGCCGCCGTAGCCGCGCCCACCGTCGTCCACGCGCCGATCCACCGTGTCTAGAAGCTCCACCACTTCTTCCTCGACCGCCTCACTGAGCCACGCCCCGCCGGAGGCCCTCGAGCATCTCCACCGAGCTCGTCTTCAACCTCCTAACGGCCAGATCGCCTCCGCCGCCCCGCTTGCCCCGGCTCGTCCCTGACTCCTCCGACCCACTCGTCCAACGCGCCGTGAGCCCTGCTACCTCCTCCTCCTCTCTGTTTGCCTTCTCGTGCACCATAGCGACCACAACAAGCCGCACCGCACGCACCGCCATCGAGCTCGTCGCCAACGAGGCTCCAGCCATGCAACGGCCACGCCACCTTGCCCACTAACCTCACCGCACTCCCAGGAGGCCGTAGCACCACTCCACGCGCCTCGCCGCGCCTCCTAGCAACGAGTCCGAGCTCATCCGAGCTCCGGCCGCTGCCAAACTCGTCGCCGGTGTCGTTTCTAGCGACCCCGAGCCCAACCACTAGCACCACCCACCGCGGCTCACTCCCAGCTACCCGTAGAGCCCAACGACGCCTCGAATGGTGCCCTGTAGGTGAAACCCGCACTGCCCCGCTGCGTTTGGCCTCGCCGGTGGCTAAACGCCAGCGAGTTTGACCCCACTGACCCCGTTTGACCTCGGGTGGGCCCAGTTTGACCCCCTGGGTCAATGACAGGTGGGGCCCAGCCCTGCTAATTAACTAGGATTAGTACTAACTAAAATTTAGTTAGACTAATGACACTGACATGCGGGACCCACTAGTAAGGTTTGACCTGGACCGTCCCGTTGACCCCGACGTCACCACGACCTTAATCTTGTGTGATAATTTAATTACTGGAATTATTCTTATACAAGAAATTCCAAAAAATACCACAAACTTCAAAAAATCATAGAAACTAATCTGTAGCTCCAAATGCAAAGTGTTATATATGAAAAATGATCAGAAAAATCCAATCTATCCATCTGTACTAGTTTCATGCATGTTTAAACAAGTTAACCTGCTGTTTAGTGCAGAACAAAATAAAGCACTATTAAGGGCCATGTATGAGCTTGAAACTTGAATCTTTGATTCAAAATGGTTCAACCCCATCTGGTCTTAGTTGCATTAGCCCAAAACACTCATTTTGCCATGTCTCATGCATGCATCATATTGTTGCACTTTGTTTGGTGATGATTGTATATCGGTGCTCTCTGCGACAGGTTCTGCCCCCGAGGAGTATCGCGAATACCCCAACGAAGAACAATACCAGTCCACGGACCCGCAAGGCAAGCAACCAACCATTTGATCATATTGATACAATCCCATATTCTCGCCTCTACTCTCTTTTACTGCATTAAGACAACGTGATTCAAACTGTTGTGTGCTACGGTAGTTGAACCCATTTCCTCTGCATGACCTGTCATTGCCACAGTAACTAGATGAAACCCACTAGCATGTGTAGGAGTTGATTGAGCCATGTGTATGTGTTATTCCTACCTTGCTATGTCTGCTATGCTTAGAGTTGTGTCAGGTCTGGATCATTTGGGTGATGGGCTAGAGTGAAATGATCATGTCGGTAATGAGGGTGATGTGTTGAACACGATTTGGTAAAGGTATCGATGAGAGGCCATGTAGAAGTACATGGTGGGTTGTTTCATTGAAGCTGTCCTTAAGCACTGAGATCTGTATGTGTGATTTAAGATTCAGCTACTACCATGCATTGGGCCCTGAAATATGACCCCGCTCGACTTCTTATCCACCCTAGTCCTTTGTCTAGGAGTTACAAGTAGTTTCTGGTGTTTGTAGCTTACTGGAGGACGTGGGCAGCGCTGACCCGCGGGGTGGGCTGTGATGCGGTAGGTACGTGGCATGGTGTACCGGATGCCTGTTAGGTATCTCGGGAACCCTGCACACATCGTTCGGGGCCGTATGTGGAAACCTTGGCTGGAGTCCCTGCGGATGGAACCTGGATAGGCGATAAACCTAGACTAGAGACTTAGGTGTTTAGGTAGGTCGTGGTCTACACCCACGCTGGCTTTCGCTTGAAGTCTGCCGAGCACATATCATGTGCAGACGCTAATTGGTGGAAACATGTATGAAGAAGTACACCCCTGTAGGGTTAACATCATCTATTCGAATAGCCGCGTCCGTGGTAAAGGACTACTTGGTTTCCTATACAGTTCATAGACAAGTAAATGGATACTACTAAAAGCCTCAATATAAGCGCGAGTGCCAAGGATGGCTCTTCCGTAGGATGACGGAGGTTGGTCCTCGGTAGTGTATTGAAGTGGTGAGTAGTGGACTCGAGTGCACAGAACTAATTTCAAGTTTTAGTCTCGTAAGATAGCTTAGCCAAGAGTCAAAGCTGGCTTGCTGCAATAACCCCACCAACCCTTCTTGATAATGTGCATGTATGTAGGATCTGATGTAAGTCTTGCTGAGTACCTTTATACTCATGTTGCTTAATTTACATTTTACAGAAGACGCTGCAACCCCTTCTGATTGGTTCTTCATAGACGTCAATGTCGACGAGTAGGCTGAAGCCCAGGTGGTGATCCTAAGCTCACGATGGGCCATGTAGTATAGTCAGGCTTACCCAAGCCTCTTTTATTTCCTAGTTGTCTGTACTCAGACAAGTTACTTCGGTTGCTGGCTTGTATGTTTGTATGACTTGAATGCTGGTTCGTGTGACCCGTACTTGTGTGTATGATATGTATGGCTCTCCGAGCCTTTAAATAAAGTACTTGTGTTGTAGAGTCATGTTGTGATGCCTTGTTATATTTGCACATATCGAGCATATTGTGTGTATGATTGAAATGCTTGGCATGTGTGGGATCTGACTATCTAGTTGTTTATCCTTAGTAGCCTCTCTTACCGGGAAATGTCTCCTAGTGCTTCCACTGAGCCATGGTAGCTTGCTACTGCTCCAGAACACTTAGGCTGGCCGGCATGTGTCCTTCTTCGTTCCTATGTCTGTCCCTTCAAGGAAATGTCACGCGATGAATACCGGAGTCTGTTAGCCGCTTCTGACCGGTTTACGAATCTGCAAGCCCAGTGCTATAGCCGGATTCACTTTCCGATGACCGACACGTTCGTTCTTTGGGTCATGTATGCTGTCCCTATAATTTAGTGCCACTTTGGGTTTACGACTAGCCATGTCAGCCCGGGCTCCTTATCATATGGATGCTAGCGACACTATCATATATGTGTGCCAAAAGGCACAAACGGTCCCGGGCAAGGTAAGGCGACACCCGTGGGAATACCGTGCATGAGGCCGCAAAGTGATATGAGGTGTTACATGCTAGATCGATGTGGCATTGAGTCGGGGTTCTGACAGCGTTGGCATCGAGCGGACTGCTGTAGGTTCTCAAGCCAAGCTGGTCGATGTTGAGTCTAGAAATGCTTTAGTTATATGTAGGGGAATTGATTGTGGGATGGAACGTAAGGCTCTTTTTACTCCTTTACCTCATGGCATTCTGATCTGAGTCAGTCTATTCTTCCACCGGGGGTTAAGGATTAGGATCTCTTCTCTCTATCAGGTTCACGTGTTACTAATCAGTAGTACCTTATAGGTTTGATGGATACAAGCCTAGTTCAGTTCTACTACCCCATTATGTTATTAAGATGGACCCAGAATCTTGATATGATGTTGTTGAGTGTCTATGCAATCCTTTGCAAAGTGTCTCAAAATCTTTTTTTGAGCATTTATAACCGTTATGCTGTCCAATTTCTGCTAGAAATTCTAATGCCTTTGCATTATATCGTGTTTCAGATGGCCTCCCGCACCCAGAATCAAGTTGTTTGTCTGACTCGGTGTCTCGATGTACCTGGCCATACTGCTATGTTGGTCCGTGTAATGATCGAGGTTGGTTACCGATGGTATCCCGAGTACACCGTTGAGCAGTATAGAGACTTCAATCAAAGCCAATACCTCTGCACCGTCAGGATATTCCCTTCCTATCCTGGATCCACTGAACCCCTCCATTGCTCATATGGACTTGGGGTTACCATCGAGATGTCCGTGCAGGACGCTGCATATTCGATGATGACTATTATGCGGGCTAGGACTTTGAGGGATCGAAGAAGGTGAGAGTGTCTAGAGGGGGGGTTGATTAGACTACTCGACAAGATAAAATTCCGTCTTTTATCAAGGACAGATTTTGGCAGATTTTACATAACACACAAGTCAAGTAGCACACTACACATGCAATTCTAGAGTATGGGCAGCGGAAAGTAAATTGCACAAGTAGTAAAGAGAAGTGGAGAAGATCAAACGCAATTTGGAGACGCGGTGATTTTTCTCGTAATTCCGATAGGTGGTGCTATCGTACTTCCACGTTGATGGAGACTTCAACCCACGGAGGGTAACGGCTGCGAGAGTCCACGGAGGGCTCCACCCACGAAGGGTCCACGAAGAAGCAACCTTGTCTATTCCATCATGGCCTCGCCCACGGAGGGCTAGCCTTACTCGGGGTAGATCTTCACGAAGTAGGCGATCTCCTTGCCCTTACAAACTTCTTGGTTCAACTCCACATCTCGATGACGGAGGCTCCCAAGCGACACCTAACCAATCTAGGAGGCACCACCCTCCAAAAGGTAATAGATGTTGTAGATGATGATGAACTCCTTGCTCTTGTGCTTCAAATGATAATCTCCCCAACACTCAACTCTCCTCACTGATTTGGCTGTGGTGGAAGAAAGGATTGAGTGGAAAGCAACTTGGGAAGGCTAGAGATCAAGCTTCATATGGTGGGAGTGGAGCAACTTGATCTCAACACAAGGGTAGGTAGTTCTCTTCTCGAAATGTAAGGTAGGAGTGGTAGTTCTTTTCGATGACTCTCTCCACGAATGAAGAGGGGTGGAGGGTATAAATAGCCTCCACACAAAATCCAACCGTTACACACATTTGAGCAATCTCGGTGGGACGAAGTTGACAACTCGGTGAGACCGATAGTTCAAATAATGTGAGCGTTGGGATTTTCGGTGGGACCGAAAATACAATCTCGGTGAGTCCGATTAGTGCAATGACAAGAGCATGCCAGTTTGGTGGGACCGACTTCATCATCTCGGTGACACCGATTTGATGATGAAGGTTCTGAAGCTTGGCAACTCATATTTCGGTGAGACCGAGTTCGAATCGGAAAATCCGAGTTTGCTAGGGTTTGGCTTATGGTGAGGTGGTTCATCTCGGTGTGGTGAGTTTGGAATATCGGTGGGACCGAGACTACTTATGAGTGTATATGGCGGTGAAAGTTCTTGATAGTTTAGGAGATGTATCACTAAGCACTTGAGCAACCAGATCATCATCATAACCTCATCCCTTTTAATAGTATTGGCTTTTCCTATGGACTCAATGTGATCTTGGATCACTAAACCAAAATGGAGTCTTGAGCTTTTGCCAATGCTTGCCTTAGCATTTTGAGGGTCCACCTCTTTAGTCCTTTTGCCATGCCAATGTGATTGAATTTCCTGAAACATTCTTGATAAAAGCATTAGTCCAACCACAAAGTATGTTGTCATTAATTACCAAAACCACCCAGGGAGCAAATGTGCTTTCAATCTCCCCCTTTTTGGTAATTGATGGCAACACACTAAACAAGACATCAAAGCTTATTTAAAGAAAGACAGAATTATCACGAAAGCTTTGACAACCATGTAGTACACAGGCTCCCCCTACAAGTGTGCAAGATTTTCATGAATTATGGTTTTGGACTACCACAAGCACACAAGAGAGAAAAGCAAGATGTGCTACATGCAGCTTGGCTATATGCATCAGAGCAGATGAAAAGAAGTGAGTGATAATGCATATGTGCATGGTGATTTCTTGCAAACAATTATTCACAAGCAAGTCACCATCATGCACATTCTGCAAGGTGCATATACTTACCTTGAGGTTCCTTGGCATTGTACCTGAAGAGATAAACTTGGGAAAACAAGGTTAGATAACACAAGAGTATTTCTTCAACCAACTGCAAGAACATCAAGAGTACCAAGCCAGGGATGACATGTATAAAGAGTGTCTCATATTGAGCACAAGCTTGAATCACAAACATGTCTCCGAAACTAAAAGATTTTCAATGAACTCTGAGAGATTTTGCTTTCCATAAGATATCAATTGTGAAGATTCCTCTCCCTTTGAGTTTTCTCAGATCAAGGGGTTTGATGGAAAGAGCAAAATCAAAAGAATGATGCCAAATGAGAATGATGCCAATTGTAATGTCCAATGTGAAACACGGCAAGAAATTCTCTTATAAGGAAAAACACGGCAAAGCTTTGATGTGATTCTCTCCCCCTTAAGGTAAGATTGCTCTTCTTCTCCCCCTAAATCTTCTCTTCTCCCCCTAAGTCTTCTCCCCCTTTGACAACAAGTGCCGAAAAGGACAACAAACTAGGAAGGTCAGGGAAGATGGAAAGAAAGAAGTGGGATCCTTAAGAATCACAACAAGGCAAAAAGGAACATGCATCGAGAATCATTGAGTGGAGCTGCAGAAGATGATATCCGGGAAGAAAAATCGGTGACACCGAATTAAGATGGATCGGTGGGTCCGAAAGTCATGGACTTAGGGTAGATCCTTTTCGGTTAGACCGAAATATTTAAATCGGTGATGCCGAGTTTAATTCAAGGAAATCTGAAATAATTCAGCTCACTTTGCGAGGAATGTTTCAAAGGATTTGCAATGAATTTGTGAATGATTGTCGAGGAATTGATCGAGCGAAGGATATTCACAAAGACAAAAGAATAGAAATGAAAAAGATTCCTAGATGAAGTTTTTTTAATGGAAACTCAATGAGAGAACATAAGAGAAAATAGAAAGACTCCAAAACATATGTACTTCATCTAGATAAAGGTCGTGACAAGGTCACCTATGTTTGAGTATATTGACTTAGGAGTCAAATGAGGACATTTGATCATAGGTCATACTCATCATTTAAGCTCAAAATGGGGTTGCCATTTTTCGATTAAGCATTCGATGTGATCACATCTTATGAAGCTGCTTGTACTCATGACTTTGAGCAAAGCTCCTTAAAGATGTGAAGAACATACCTTGGGCTTGTTGTTGCTTTGTTCATGTAGGTAAACTTGATGTAGGTGCTCATTGAATGTGAAGTTGGGCGCCATTTCCACTTGTGTAGTTCATCTTCCTACATGGGTTAGGCAAGCAAGGAAATACTCAAGGATATCCAAGATGACAAGAGTGAAATACTAGATGTATAAGATGTCAAAAGGATATGTGGAATTTTGTTCCTTGAACTCAACATCCCAAAGGGCTAGATACTTGGTCAATGACAAGATTACTCATGATTTGAGTGTGTGGTAATCTTGTGGAATGTAGATCATCCAAGTACCGCAAGGAGTTAGATGCAATACAAGGAGGCAAATGTGTCCAAGACATATGATCATCATCATAAGAGAAATATCAAGGATTAGTCAAGTGGGCTCATGCCTTGCATGCATCAATGGAGTTTTCACTCCAAGTTTGAAGCATCAATGATGTTCAACTCACTCCTTAGCGACAAAACACCTTCTCGTCAAGAGGTTTTGTAAAGATATCGATGAGTTGTTTGTCGATCTGAACATGCTTAAGATTGATGTCACCCTTGGCAATGTGATCACGAATGAAATGGTGACGAACTTCAATATGTTTCGTTCGAGAGTGTTGCACGGATTGTGTCCAATTTTAATCGCACTCTCATTGTCACAAAGCAAGGAACATGTCTCACATGTATCCCATAATCCTTAAGCGTTTGTGTCATCCATAGCAATTGAGCACAACACGAACCAGCAGCAATATATTCCGCTTGGCGGTGGATAATGATACGAATTTTGTTTCTTGGAGGACCAAGATACAAGGGATCGACCAAGGAATTGACACGTGCCGAAGTTGACTTTCTATCAACCTGTCACGGCATAGTCCGAGTCGGAATAGCCAACAAGGTCGAAAGAGGCCCTCTTAGGATACCAAATGCCAAAGTTTGGTGTGTGTATCAAATATCTCACAATCCTTTTAACAGCTTTAAGATGACATTCTTTAGGGGCTGCTTGATATCGAGCACACATGCATACACTCAACATTATGTCAGGACGAGAAGCACAAAGATATAGTAGAGAACCAATCATAGATCGGTAAACCTTTTGATCAACGGGTTCTCCATCTTTTGTCAAGTCATTATGTCCACTTGTAGGCATGGGGTTCTCATACCTTGCTTTCTTGCATGTTGAACTTCTTGAAGAGATCCTTGGTGTACTTTGTTTGTGAGACAAATGTACCCTCCTTAGATTGCTTGATTTGCAACCCAAGGAAGAATTTGAGTTCACTCATCATGGACATCTCAAACTTCTCCGACATTAGCTTCCCAAACTTTTCACTAAAATGAGGGTTAGTTGAACCAAATATAATATCATCAACATAGATTTGGCACACAAATAGTTCTCCATTAACCCTTTTAGTAAAAAGAGTAGAATCAATTTTTCCAATTTCAAAGCCTTTTTCAATAAGGAACTTGGTCAAGCATTTATACCACGCTCTAGGAGCTTGTTTAAGACCATAAAGAGCTTTGTGCAGTTTGTAAACATGATTAGGCTTTTTGGGATTCACAAATCCGGGAGGTTGTTCACAAATACTTCCTCCTCAATTTCACCATTTAGGAAAGCACTTTTGATATCCATTTGATAGAGAGTAATATCATGGTGATTGGCATAAGCAAGAAGAATGCGAATGGACTCAAGTCTAGCAACGGGGGCATAGGTCTCACCATAGTCCATACCTTCGACTTGTGTGTAACCTTGAGCTACGAGACGAGCCTTGTTGCGGATGACTTGTCCATCTTCATCTTGCTTGTTCCGAAACACCCATTTGGTTCCAATGACGTTTTGATCATCCTTGGGCTTCTCTACCAAAGTCCATACCTTGTTCCTCTCGAAGTTGTGAAGTTCTTCATGCATAGCGTTCACCCAATCCGGGTCTTCAAGTGCTTCTTCTACCTTCATAGGTTCAATGCTAGAGATAAATGAGTAATGCTCACAAAAGTTAGCTAAGCGAGTTTTAGAGCGAGTAATTCTCCCGGAGTTGATGTCGTTCATCATTTGTTCCACAGGATGATTTTTCTTGACTCTTGCTCGGACTCGGGATAGCTTTTGTTGGGGTTGTGGCTGAGCTTCCTCTTCATCTTCATCTTCCTCTTCTTCTTCTTCATTGTTGTTGGTGTTGTCTTGAGGCGGTGGAGAAGGAGGTTGTGGTGGATCTTCTTGTTGCACTTCCTCATCTTGGTGAGTTCCACTTGTGGAGGCCTCCATGTTGCCTTGAGGTTCATCTTGCCGTGAGCTAGGGGGCTCCACATATGTAGATGAGGTACTCTCCTTTACTTCCATGGGACGGATCTTTCCAATAGATAAATCTTGGATAGCTTCCGATGGGTCCTTGTCTCCTACATCAATAGGCATTTGCTCTACTTGCGAGCCATTAGATTCATCAAACTTCACGTCTACCGTCTCTTCAACCTTTCAGGTGAAATTATTGTAGACACGGTAGGTGTGGGAGTTTGATCCATAACCAGAAAAAAGCCTTCATGAGTTTTAGGAGCAAATTTAGACCGACGATGCTTATCAAGGATATAGCATTTCAACCAAAGACACGAAAGTATCCCACTTGGGGTTTGTTACGGTGAGGAGCTCGTATGATGTCTTGCCGAGGAGCTTATGAAGATAAAGCCTGTTGATAGCATGACAAGCTGTCTCGACCGCTTCCCCCAAAAATGCTTGTGTCTTGTATTCATCAAGCATCGTTCTCGCCATCTATATGAGCGTTAGGTTCTTCCTCTCAACAACTCCATTTTGTTGAGGAGTGTGCGTGAGTCGAGAACTCATGTAGAATCCTTCCTCATCGAGAAAAGAGTCTACATTGGCGTTCTTGAACTCCGTTCCATTGTCACTCCGAACTTTCTTGATCTTCACCTCAAATTGATTTTGAGCCTTTACGCAAAGGTTTTGAAGATTCTCTGAACCTGCGATTTGTCATCAAGGAAAAATACCCTCGTAAATCTGGAATAATCATCAACTATAACTAGACCAAAGGAGTTACCACCAAGGCTTTTGTAAGCATTGGGACCAAGAGATCCATATGAAGAAGCTCAAGCGGTCTCCTTGTGGTCATGATGTTCTTCACGGGATGACTTCCACCTACTTGTTTTCCTGCTTGACAAGCACTACAAAGTCTATCTTTGTCAAAGAAAACATCTTTAACGCCAAGAATATGATCACCTTTGATCAGCTTGTCTAGATTACGCATACCAACATGTCCAAGCCTTCTATGCCATAACCAACCTTTAGCGGATTTAGCAATGAAGCAAGTTCTAGGTTGGGCTTTCTTAGTGAAATCAACAATATATAGATCACCTCTACGGATACCGTAAACGCCATGTTATGATTGTCACGACGAAAGACTTGGCAATCTACTTGAGTGAATAGCACATTGAATCCAAAGTCAGCTAATCTAGACACGGAAAGTAAATTGTATCCAAGAGATTCTACAAGCATGACATTTTGAATAGAGCTATCATGAGATATGGCCACCTTACCAAGGCCAAGTACCTTACCCTTGGAGTTGTCTCCAAAAGTCACATACTTGCGTGGACCATCGTTCTTTGCAAGCTCTCGAAACATGTCTTTGTCTCCGGTCATGTGGTCGGTGCATCCACTATCAAGAATCCACTCTTTTCCACGGACATGTAGTCTCTCGATTTGCCATAAGATTGAGACTCTTCATGATCTTGTCTAGCTCGGTGTCCGAATCGGAGTAATCATCATCATGCTCATGCTCATCATCATATTGACCCATAGATTGTTCATCATCAACACCTAGGTCAATTTGATAACTACTTGCATTAGTTTTGTCAATGTGACAATAATCATCGGAATGCAATACAAGAGCATTTCTAATTAGAACATTGATAAGGCCGGGATCACCCTTAAGCTCAAAGAAGCATTTATCAAAGTTGGGATCATTGGGGCGCATCATATCAAATTCAATAGTCTTGTATAGAATTTCATCAAGACCTCTCAAAGAGTAGTCCGGATAAAGTTCTTCCAAGAACTTCCACATAGCATAGGCGCACTCAAAGTTTGTAACGAGCTTAAGCAAGTTATCGGGTAACCCTCTAATGATAAGATTTACAGTCCTAAGGTTAAGAAGCAAATCAAGCTCTTCATCCATGGTAGGGTGCAAGGGGTCAAATGGAGGCACATATGGGGTCTCAACATATTTGCGCAAATTGTATGTCTTAAAGATAATAAGCATTTCAATCCTCCACGAGTTATAGGACACTCCATTAAGAATAGGCACTCTATGGCTAACACTCCCAAACGTAGACACGTCCATCTTACTCCAATGGTGTGTAAACCAAAGCAATGGAGACCAAAGCTCTGATACCAATTGAGGGATCGAAGAAGGTGAGAGTGTCTAGAGGGGGGGTGATTAGACTACTCGACAAGATAAAATTCCGTCTTTTATCAAGGACAGATTTTGGCAGATTTTGCATAACACACAAGTCAAGTAGCACACTACACATGCAATTCTAGAGTATGGGCAGCGGAAAGTAAATTGCACAAGTAGTAAAGAGAAGTGGAGAAGATCAAACGCAATTTGGAGACGCAGTGATTTTTCTCGTGGTTCCGATAGGTGGTGCTATCGTACTTCCACGTTGATGGAGACTTCAACCCACGGAGGGTAACGGCTGCGAGAGTCCACGGAGGGCTGCACCCACGAAGGGTCCACGAAGAAGCAACCTTGTCTATTCCATCATGGCCTACGCCCACGGAGGGCTAGCCTTACTCGGGATAGATCTTCACGAAGTAGGCGATCTCCTTGCCCTTACAAACTTCTTGGTTCAACTCCACATCTCGATGACGGAGGCTCCCAAGCGACACCTAACCAATCTAGGAGGCACCACCCTCCAAAAGGTAATAGATGTTGTAGATGATGATGAACTCCTTGCTCTTGTGCTTCAAATGATAATCTCCCCAACACTCAACTCTCCTCACTGATTTGGCTGTGGTGGAAGAAAGGATTGAGTGGAAAGCAACTTGGGAAGGCTAGAGATCAAGCTTCATATGGTGGGAGTGGAGCAACTTGATCTCAACACAAGGGTAGGTAGTTCTCTTCTCGAAATGTAAGGTAGGAGTGGTAGTTCTTTCGATGGCTCTCTCCACGAATGAAGAGGGGTGGAGGGTATAAATAGCCTCCACACAAAATCCAACCGTTACACACATTTGAGCAATCTCGGTGGGACCAAAGTTGACAACTCGGTGAGACCGATAGTTCAAATAATGTGAACGTTGGGATTTTCGGTGGGACCGAAAATACAATCTCGGTGAGTCCGATTCGTGCAATGACAAGAGCATGCCAGTTTTGGTGGGACCGACTTCATCATCTCGGTGACACCGATTTGATGACAGAATGTTACAGAAGCTTGGCAACTCATATTTCGGTGAGACCGAGTTCAGAATCGGAAAATCCGAGTTTGCTAGGGTTTGGCTTATGGCTGAGGTGGTTCATCTTGGTGTGACTGAGTTTGGAATATCGGTGGGACCGAGACTACTTATGAGTGTATATGGCAGTGAAAGTTGCTGATAGTTTAGGAGATGTATCACTAAGCACTTGAGCAACCAGATCATCATCATAACCTCATCCCCTTTTAATAGTATTGGCTTTTCCTATGGACTCAATGTGATCTTGGATCACTAAACCAAAAATGGAGTCTTGAGCTTTTGCCAATGCTTGCCTTAGCATTTTGAGGGGTCCACCTCTTTAGTCCTTTTGCCATGCCAATGTGATTGAATTTCCTGAAACATACTTAATAAAAGCATTAGTCCAACCACAAAGTATGTTGTCATTAATTACCAAAACCACCCAGGGAGCAAATGTGCTTTCAGACTTCCTTGCTTCAGAACACTGACTTCCGCTATATGCCAGCGTCACTCCCTGGGGCAGAAGGTTACTTCATAGCTATTTACACCGACTCTTCTCATGAGGATTCGCTGCTCCGCACCACCGCACAGATGCTTGAGGACAAGTACCGTGAAAATCGTGCCTTGCGATTGGAGCTTTTCAACTCCCGGTCTGATCACTGGGCCACCTTGACCCGGTTTGCACTTGTCGTGCAGGCAGGGTATATGGATATGCGGGATCTGTACCCCGTGCGGTCTACTCTGCCGGACCATATGGATTGGTGTAATGTAGGGGGCATCACTCCTCCCCGTGGACCTCTTCTGCCGCCGTTTGTTGGGCCCAGGCCACACCTGAGTCCTTATGGACCGCAGGCTCCACAGGATCGACTGTTTCCAGATGATCACGTCCAGCTCCCAGGACATGGGGGTAATCTCTATGAAGATTACTACGGAAATGTCTGAGCTGATAGTAGCACCACTAGTATTGTAACAGTTATATCGTCCACCGTCCTGCGCGACTCGTGGGATATGACTTAGTGTGTACCACTTTTCGGAGGTGTAGAAAAACAATGTATAGGAGCTTGGGATGCCTCCGATGAGATGTAATCTTCCTTTCACCGCAATTGTACTCTGTTTGGTCTTGTACTAAACCTTGTATGGTGTGTATGACGATGGAATAAATGTAGCAGTTTTTGTATTTACCATGTCATATGGATAAACATCTTGCATTCTGAGTTGTCCCTTACATTCTGCATTTCCATGTCAGAATCTTATCATTCTGGACTAAACCATTGTCTTGTTTTCCTAGGATGGTCAACACCCGCGACAACCCTGCTCCCCCGGAGCAGGACGAAGGCAGTGGAGCCAGGGAAGCGAACCTGCCTCATCCTCCTTCTCTGGTTGAGGTCATGCTGGAGGCTGAGAGAAACAAGCGAGAGACCAACTGTTTGCTGGAGCGCATCGAACAGAACACAACTCTGCATTAGAGGAATAACTTGGTGTCACTCAGTGACTTCATCAAGTTACATCCACCCACCTTCCATCACTCCGTCGAGCCCCTCGACGCTGATGACTGGCTTCACAGCATTACCCACAAGCTATGTTCTGCACTCATAGCTGAGGCTGATAAGGTCACTTTTGCTGCCTATCATCTCGAAGGCCCCGCCAATCTCTGGTGGGACAATTATGAGGCCATGCGCCCAGCTGGCCATGTCACTACTTGGGCAGAATTCAGTGAGGCTTTCCGTGAACATCACATTCTGGAGGGTCTTATGGACCGTAAGTGTGAGGAGTTCTACAGTTTCACCCAAGGCAGACTCTCTGTGGTTGCATACAGCAGGGAGTTCGGTAACCTAGCACGCTATGCAACTGAGAAGTTTCCACCGATGCCAAGAAGCAGGCAAGGTTCCGCAAGGGACTTAGACCCGAGCTTCGTCGTGATCTCCGTCTGCACGAGTGCACTTCCTTCCAGAAGCTTGTGAACAAGGCCATCGGTGTTGAGACAGGTCAGACTAATTTCAAAGCAACACGCAAGCATGGTCGTGACACTAGTTCCTCATCTGGTTCTGGTCCTCAGAAGCGCCGGGTGTGGGTGCCTAACACTGCCTTGCCACCTAGGTTCACACCGAGGCCATCCTATCAGGCGCCTCGTCCAGCTCAGCAATATGCACCAGCCAAGCCCTATGGTGGACCAACCAACAATGCTCCTCCACGCACCAGCACTGTGACGTGTTTCAAGTTTGGAGAACCGGGCCACTACATGCGAGAGTGGCCCCAGACCAACCGCAACCAGTCTGGAAAGGCTATTGGCCGTGGCAAGCCAACAGGGAAGGTGTACTATGACAAGCCGGCCACCGCTGCACGTGGCCATGTGAACTGTGTCTCAGCTGAAGAGGCTCAGGAGGATCCTAACGTCGTTCTCGGTACGCTCCTTGTTAATTGCCATCCGGAATCTGTTCTTTTCGATACTGGAGCATCTCATTCATTCATATCCGAAAGCTATGCTCGTTTGCATAACACCACATTCTGTGATATGCCCACCTCCATGGTAATTCAAACCCCGGGATCCAAATGGCAAACTTCTAGAGTAAGCCATGGAAATAAAATTCAAGTTGACAGACTTGTTTTCCTTGCATCATTGATAGCTCTCAAATCTTTGGATATTAATATCATCTTGGGTATGGACTGGATGTCAGCCCATCATGCTAAGATCGATTGTTTCTCTAGAACTGTTCAGCTTACACATCCTTCGGGAAAGATAGTCAATGTCTTGACCCGAGTAGCCAAACGACAGCTAAACTCTCTTAATGCCAGTCCTTTGCCAGACCTCGAAGACGTTCTGGTAGTCCGTGACTTTTCGAATGTCTTTCCAGAAGAATTGCTAGGTGTTCCACCTGACAGAGATGTCGAGTTCGTGATAGATCTTGTTCCAGGAACTGTCCCAATCTCTAGAAGACCCTATAAGATGGCACGACTAGAACTAGCCGAGCTTAAGAGACAACTCGATGAGTCCTTGAAAAAGGGTTTCATCCGTCCTAGTTCGTATCCATGGGCTTGCCCCGTCCTCTTCGTCAAGAAGAAGGATGGTACGGATCGGATGGTTGTAGATTATCGACCCGTTAACTTGGTCACAATAAAGAACAAGTATCCGCTCCCCAGGATCCACGACCTGTATGATCAGCTCGCTGGATCCTCAGTCTTCTCCAAGATGGATTTGAGGTTGGGCTACCATCATATCAAAATCAAGAACGGGGACATTCCCAAAACGGACTTTGTTACTCGTTATGGCCGATACGAGTACACCGTCATGTCCTTCGGTTTAACCAATGCCCCAACCACTTTCTCTCGGTTAATGAACTCAATCTTCATGGAGTACTTGGATAAATTCGTCGTGGTTTACCTCGATGGTATACTCATCTACTCCAAGAATGAGGAAGAACATGCCGAGCATCTAAGGCTAGTGTTGATGAAACTTCGAGAGCATCGCCTTTATGCCAATTTTTCTAAATGTGAATTTTGGTTGCCAGAAGTGACCTATCTAGGCCATGTAATCTCTGGCAAGGGTATTGCTGTCAATCCCGAGAGAGTTCAAGCCGTTCTTAATTGGACTCCACCTGAATCGGTTAAGCAAGTTTAGAGTTTCCTTAGCTTAGCGAGCTATTGTCGCTGCTTTGTCGAGAACTTCTCCAAAGTTTCTATACCTCTAACTGAACTCCTCAAGAAAGATAAAAAGTTCGAGTGGACCCCACAATGCGAGCACAGTTTTCAGGAACTGAAAAGACGCCTGACTTTTGCTCCCGTATTGGTACCACTAGACTTCTCCAAGGACTTTGTTATCTATTGCGACGCCTCACGACAAGGACTAGGTTGCATTCTCATGCAAGATCGTCACGTAATTGCTTATGCTTCACGGCAATTGCACCCACATGAGCAAAATTATCCTACTAATGATCTAGAGCTTGCAGCTGTAGTCCATGCACTCAAAACCTGGCGACATTACCTCCTCGGTAATCGTTGCGAAATCTTCACCGATCACCAAAGTCTGAAGTATATATTCACCCAACCAGATTTGAATCTCAGGCAAAGACATTGGGTCGAGTTGATCACAGATTTCGACTTAGGGATAACTTACACCCCAGGAAAAGCCACTGTCATGGCTGATGCACTAAGTCGTAAATCTTATTGTAACAATCAGATGTTATAACAAAGTCAACCACTTCTCCATGAAGAATTTCGGAAGCTTAACCTTCACATCGTTCCTCAAGGATTCCTTTCCACCATGGTGGCGAAACCTAGCTACCCTTATGGATCAAATCATCGCTGCCCAAAAGCGAGATAAAGGGATATCCCGGATCAAGGAGAACATTGCTAGCGGAGATGCTAAATGTTTCTCTACAAATGATCATGGTGTTGTGTACTTTGAGAACCGTCTAGTGGTTCCCAAGAACCAGCATCTACGGTAGCTGATCCTTAAGGAGGCTCATGAATCTCCTCTCACCATTCATCCCGGTAGTACCAAGATGTATTAGGACCTACGCTAGAGGTTCTGGTGGACTAGGATGAAGAGAGACACTGCTCAATTTGTTGCTAATTGCGACGTCTGCCGTCGTGTAAAAGCAGAGCATCAACGGCCTGCTGGCACCCTTCAACCTGTAGCTATTCCTGAATGGAAATGGGATAAGATTGGTATGGATTTCATCACCGGTTTTCCCAAGACCAAGAGAGGGAATAACGCTATCTTTGTCGTTATCGATCGTCTTTCCAAAGTGGCCCATTTCTTGCCTGTTCGCGAGAGTATAACTGCTAGCTAGCTAGCAGACTTGTATATCTCCCGAATAGTGTCTGTCCATGGTGTTCCCTTGGAAATTAACTCGGATCGAGGAAGTCTCTTCACCTCTCAATTTTGGGAAAGTTTCCAAAATGCTATGGGAACCCGCCCTTTCCTTTAGCACCGCCTTTCACCCTCAATCAAGTGGTCAAGTAGAACGCGTCAACCAAATTCTAGAAGACATGCTTCGAGCTTCTGTTATCTCATTCGGAATGGATTGGGAGAAATGCCTTCCATTTGGCGAATTTGCTTATAACAATAGCTATCAATCAAGCTTGGGTAAAGCCCCTTTTGAAGTTCTCTATGGACGAAGGTGTCGAACGCCTCTTAACTGGTCGGAAACAGGGGAAAGACAATTATTTGGCCCGGATATGATCCACGAAGCAGAAGAGCAACTTCGCATCGTTCGTGAAAAGTTGAAAATAGCCCAATCTCGTCAAAAGAACCAATATGACCGAAAGCATAAGGCTATGACTTTTGAGGTTGACGAGAAGGCTTACCTTCGGGTTACTCCTTTGAAGGGAACCCATCGCTTCGATATCAAATGCAAATTGGCTCCTCGCTACATTGGACCCTTTCGCATTCTTGCCAAACGAGGAGAAGTTGCCTACCAATTGGAACTACCTCCGCATCTCTCCAGAGTCCATGATGTATTCCACGTTTCTCAACTCAGGCGTTGCTTCTCGGATCCTCTCCGTGGAGTGGACCACGAAACGCTTGATTTTCAAGACAATCTCACGTATCGAGAGCACCCCGTTCGTATCCTCGATCAAGCCGAGCGTACCACTCAACGTCATAATATCCAGTTTCTCAAGGTTCAATGGTCGCACCATTCTGAGAAAGAAGCAACCTGGGAAAGGGAGGATCGTCTTCGACTCGAGTATCCTGCCTCCTTTCCGGAGGAACCTAAATCTCGGGACGAGATTTTCCTGAGTGGGGGTGAGTTGTCACACCCTAGCTAGTTCATCCACTAGAGTGCTTGCATCATGTTTATCATTCATCAGAAACTTGAAATGGGGATGACAGAACCCCAACCCCCTGAAACCAACTTGGGTTTACTAAAAATAATTTCAATGAACCTGAAATGCCCTTCTAAAATGTCGATCATTTTTGTCTTGGTCCAGAACCTCTGCCAAAAGTGGTTCACATTTTTCTAGGACACATAAGGTCACTAGATTAATTCTTATGTATTTGCATTTGGGCATTTAAATGCTATAAAATAATTGAAATGCCCAAATAATTCTGGATTTAAGTGAGGGCTGTTAGGAATAATCCCAACAGAGCCCACAATTTTTTGCAGGGTTTTTGGAAACGTTTTAGTATTTTTAATAAAGCCCAACATTTATAGAAAATTAGAAAAACAAATTAAATGAAAAAGGAGAGAGAGAGAGAGAAAGGTCAGGAGGCCACTTACCTGGTTGGGCCGGCCCATCTGGCTCGTGCCAATCACCACCTACCTCTGCCAGTAGGCAGAGGAGGGACACCGTGACGCCGCTGAGCTCGCCACGCACTTCCCTGCCTGCCTGCCCTCGCCCGAGCCAGCGCGATGCCTCGAAACATCTCCTCGGCGCCGCCCCGACCCCCTGGACACCTCACTCTCCCCCTGCCCTCTCCTTCGCCCTCTCTCTCCATGGCCAAAGCAGCTGCCGCCGTCCCGCCGCCGTATCCGCGCCCACCGTCGTCCACGCGGCGCTCCACCGTGTCTAGAAGCTCCGGCACTTCTTCCTCAACTGCCTCACCGAACCACACCCCGCCGGAGGCCCCCGAGCGTCTCCACCGAGCTCGTCTTCAGCCTCCTGATGGCCAGATCGCCTCCGCCGCCCCACTTGCTCCGGCTGGTCCCCGACTCCTCCGACCCGCTCATCCGATGCACCGTGAGCCCTGCTACCTCCTCCTCCTCCTCTCCGTTTGCTTTCTCGTGCACCACAGCGACCACAGCAAGCCGCACCGCACACACCGCCGTCGAGCTCGTCGCCGACGAGGCTCCGGCCATGCAACGGCTGCACCACCTTGCCCGCTAACCTCACCGCACTCCAAGGAGGCCGTAGCACCACTCCATGTGCCTCGCCGCGCCTCCTATCGACGAGTCCAAGCTCCAGCCGCCGTCAAACTCGTCGCCGGAGTCGTTTACAGCGACCCCGAGCCCAACCACTAGCACCACCCGCCGCGGCTCGCTCCCAGCTACCCGTAGAGCCCAACGGCGCCTCGAACGATGCCCTGTAGGTGAGACCCGCACTACCCCACCGCGTTTGGCCTCGCCGGCGGTTAAACGCCGGTGAGTTTGACCCTGCTGACCCCATTTGACCTTGGGTGGGCCCAATTTGACCCCCTGGGTCAATGATAGATGGGGCCCAGCCCTGCTAATTAACTAGGATTAGTACTAAGTACTAACTAAAAATTAGTTAGACTAATGACACTGACACGCGGGACCCACTGGACAGGTTTGACCTGGACCATCTCCGTTGACCATCGCGTCACCTCGACGCAATCTTGATCTGATAATTTAATTCTTTGGAATTATTCTTATACAGGAAATTCCAGAAAATACCAAAAACTTTAAAAAATCATAGAAATTAATTTGTAGCTCCAAATACAAAGTGTCATATATGAAAAATGATCAGAAAAATGCAATCTATCCATCTGTACTAGTTTCATGCATGTTTAAACAAGTTAACCTGCTGTTTAGTGCAGAACAAGATAAAGCACTATTAAGGGCCATGTATGAGCTTGAAACTTGAATCTTTGATTCAAAATGGTTCAAACCCATCTGGACTTAGTTGCATTAGCCCAAAACACTCATTTTTTCATGTCTCATGCATGCATCATATTGTTGCACTTTGTTTAGTGATGATTGTATATCGGTGCTCTCTTCGGCAGGTTCTGCCCCCGAGGAGTATCGCGAATACCCTAACGAAAAAAAATACCAGTCCACGGACCCGCAAGGGAAACAACCAACCATTTGATCATATTGATACAATCCCATGTTCTCGCCTCCGCTCTCTTTTACTGCATTAAGACAACGCGATTCAAATTGCTGTGTGCTACGGTAGTTGAACCCATTTCCTCTGCATGACCTGTCATTGCCACAGTAACTAGTTGAAACCCACTAGCATGTGTAGGAGTTGATTGAGCCATGTGTATGTGTTATTCCTGCCTTGCTATGCATGCTATGCTTAGAGTTGTGTTAGGTCTGGTTCATCTGGGTGATGGTCTAGAGTGAAATGATCATGTCGATAATGAGGGTGATGTGTTGAACATGATTTGGTAAAGGTATCGATGAGAGGCCATGTAGGAGTACATGGTGGGTTGTTTCCTTGAAGCCGTCCTTAAGCACTAAGATCTGTATGTGTGATTTAAGATTCAGCTACTACCATGCATTGGGCCCTGAAATATGACCCCACTCGACTTCTTATCCACCCTAGTCCTCTGTCCAGGAGTTGCAAGTAGTTTCTGGTGTTTGTAGATTACTGGAGGCCGTGGGCAGCGCTGACCCGCGGGGTGGGCTGGGATGTGGTAGGTATGTGGCACGGTGTACCGAATGCCTGTTAGGTATCTCGGGAACCCTGCACACATCGTTCGGGGCCGTATGTGGTAACCTCGGCTGGACTCCCTGCGGATGGAACCTGGATAGGCGATAAACCTGGACTAGAGACTTAGGTGTTTAGGTAGGTCGTGGTCTAAACCCACGTCGGCTTTTGCTTGAAGTCTGCCGAGCACATATCGTGTGCAGACGCTAAGTGGTGGAAACATGTATGAAGATGTACACCCCTGCAGGGTTAACATCATCTATTCGAATAGCCGCATCCATTGTAAAGGACTACTTGGTTGCCTATACAGTTCATAGACAAGTAAATGGATACTACTAAAAGCCTCAAGATAAGCGTGAGTGCCGAGGATGGCTCTTCCGTAGGATGATGGAGGTGGGTCCTCGGTAGTGTATTGAAGTGGTGAGTAGTGGACCCGAGTGCGCAAAACCAATTTCAAGTTGGAGTCTCGTAAGATAGCTTAGCCAAGAGTCAAAGCTGGCTTGCTGCAATAACCCCACCAACCCTTCTTGATAATGTGCATGTATGTAGGATCTGATGTAAGTCTTGCTGAGTACCTTTATACTCATTTTGCTTAATTTACATTTTACAGAAGACACTGCAACCCCTTCTGATGGGTTCTTCATAGACGTCGATGTCGACGAGTAGGCTGAAGCCCAGGTGGTGATCCTAAGCTCACGATGGACCATGTTGTATAGTCAGGCTTACCCAAGCCTCTTTTATTTCCTAGTTGTCTTTACTCAGACAAGTTACTTCCGCTGTTGGCTTGTATGTTTGTATGACTTGAATGCTGGGTCGTGTGACCCGTACTTGTTTGTATGATATGTATGTCTCTCTGAGCCTTTAAATAAAGTACTTGTGTTGTAAAGTCATGTTGTGATGCCTTGTTGTATTTGCACATATCGAGCATATTGTGTGTATGATTGAAATGCTTGGTATGTGTGGGATCTGACTATCTAGTTGTTTATCCTTAGTAGCGTCTCTTACCGGGAAATGTCTCCTAGTGCTTCCACTGAGCCATGGTAGCTTGCTACTGCTCCAGAACACTTAGGCTGGCCGGCATGTGTCCTTCTTCGTTCCTGTGTCTGTCCCTTCGGGGAAATGTCACGCGATGAATACCGGAGTCCTATTAGCCCGCTATAGCCGGTTTACTGGAGGCCTGCTAGCCCAGAGCTACAGCCCGGATTCACTCGCTGATGACCGACACGTTCGTTGTTGGGTCATGTATGCCTGTCCCTGTAAGTTAGTGCCACTTTGGGTTTACGACTAGCCATGTCAGCCCGGGCTCCTTATCATATTGATGTTGGCGACACTATCATATACGTGTGCTAAAAGGCGCAAACGGTCCCGGGCAAGGTAAGGCGACACCCGTGGGAACACCGTGCGTGAGGCCGCAAAGTGATATGAGGTGTTACATGCTAGATCGATGTGGCATTGAGTCGGGGTCCTGACAGGGAATCTATATATCAAGTGGGGGAGCCGAAATATGGCACGTCGCCCAGACCGGATACCTGTCCAGCACTCCAAAGAAGGCATCCGAAGACTGGCCCTCAGAGTGGTTTTATGTTGATGACGTTCCCCTTCCGGATCCAATCCGGACGGGCCTCCCTGAGTTTAATAATGCTCCGCTGAAGAAACGCTGAAGTTGGCACCCTCGGAGCCCTCAGGAGGAAGATACCAGAGAAGTCCACTTCCTGATGAGCAGGATAAAGACACTGGCCCAATCAGGACTGACAATAGTCGAGGTTATATCAATATGCATAATGCGGGGGGTGCAGCCACTTCAATATCGGGGGAAGCCTATGTGGCACTTCAACAGGGAAGACGATGCCACCTGCTGTGGTTGTAAAGGTCCGGATTCCTCCACTGCTCTGGCGAGAATACTATCCGATTTATATAAAGGAGAAGAAGAGGAGTTCCTCCGCATCAAACCGCGGGATGGATTTTCCATGTACAACCCCCCAAGCTGGGTGAGTCGTTACTCGTTACTCAACTTTATCCATTCTTGTGCCCTTCATCACAATCATTTACCTTGATATTTCTAAGCAGGAACTGAGGCAGACCGTGAAAGAGTTCAACAACCCTCCTCCACAGCCAGAGGATCCTGGCCGGGCCTTTGACCCCGTACTTGAAGAAGATCCGGATATATCTGTGGAGCTTGTCGACGGGACATTTTATCAGGCAAGCCGTGACGGCACCTTGGTGGCTATTATCGCCGATTACCCCAGACTGCTCCCTGCATCGCGTGTAAGCAAAGCGGCAACTTTCTGAAGAAGATTCCTTCCTTACGCCATGCCTTATGCACAAATATCTTATTTTTATAGAGACGACCATCGGAATGTGGCGCCAAGCTGAAAGTGCAACTAATCCCCGGGTGGTTTTGGTAATTAATAACAACATATATATCATTGGACTAATAGCTACTTGAGAATCATTTCAGAGAGTTCAGTGATATGGGTATGGCAAGGACTGAAGAAGTGGACCCCTCAAAATGCTAAGGCAAGCATTGGCAAAAGCTCAAGACTCCATTTTTGGTTTAGTGATCCAAGATCACATTGAGTCCATAGGAAAAGCCAATACTATTAAAAGGGATGAGGTTATGATGATGATCCGTTGCTCAAGTGCTTAGTGATACATCTCCTAAACTATCAAGCAACTTTCACCGCCATATACACTCATAAGTAGTCTCGGTCCCACCGATTTTCCAAACTCACCACACCGAGATGAACCACCTCACCATAAGCCAAACCCTAGCAAACTCGGATTTTCCGATTCGAACTCGGTCTCACCGAAACATGAGTTGCCAAGCTTCAGAATCTTCATCATCAAATCGGTGTCACCGAGATGATGAAGTCGGTCCCACCAAATTGGCATGCTCTTGTCATTGCACGAATCGGACTCACCGAGATTGTATTTTCGGTCCCACGAAAATCCCAACGCTCACATTATTTGAACTATCGGTCTCACCGAGTTGTCAACTTCGGTCCCACCGAGATTGCTCAAATGTGTGTAACGGTTGGATTTTGTGTGGAGGCTATTTATACCCTCCACCCCTCTTCATTCGTGGAGAGAGCCATCGAAAGAACTACCACTCCTACCTTACATTTACGAGAAGAGAACTACCTACCCTTGTGTTGAGATCAAGTTGCTCCACTCCCACCATATGAAGCTTGATCTCTAGCCTTCCCAAGTTGCTTTCCACTCAATCCTTTCTTCCACCACAGCCAAATCAGTGAGGAGAGTTGAGTGTTGGGGATATTATCATTTGAAGCACAAGAGCAAGGAGTTCATCATCATCTACAACATCTATTACCTTTTTGGAGGGTGGTGCCTCCTAGATTGGTTAGGTGTCGCTTGGGAGCCTCTGTCATCGAGATGTGGAGTTGAACCAAGAAGTTTGTAAGGGCAAGGAGATCGCCTACTTCGTGAAGATCTACCCCGAGTAAGGCTAGCCCTCCGTGGGCGTTGGCCATGATGGAATAGACAAGGTTGCTTCTTCGTGGACCCTTCGTGGGTGGAGCCCTCCGTGGACTCTCGCAGCCGTTACCCTCCGTGGGTTGAAGTCTCCATCAACGTGGAAGTACGATAGCACCACCTATCGGAACCACGAGAAAAATCACCGCGTCTCCAAAATTGCGTTTGCTCTTCTCCACCTCTCTTTACTACATGTGCAATTTACTTTCCGCTGCCTATACTCTAGAATTGCATGTGTAGGGTGATGCTTGACTTGATCATAATTGTGAATCTGCCAAAACTGTTCTTTGTCAAAAGGCAGAATTTTTATATTGTCAAGTAGTCTAATCACCCCCTCTAGACATACTTTCGATCCTACAAGTGGTATCGAGCTTTGGTCTCCATTGTATTGGTTTCCATTGCATTAGACTCCATAAGCTTGGTTTCACAACCTAGGAGAGTATGGCATCTAGTGAGGGTAATTTTCAGAGAGGTCCTTACTTTGATGGTACAAATTTTGCTAGTTGGAAGCATAAAATGAAAATGCATATTCTTGGTCATGACCCAGCCGCATGGGGCATTATTTGTGTTGGTATGCAAGGTGAATTCTTTGAGGAAGGAAAAGTTCGGATCGCGGAAGCTAACGGAAGAATTGCGGATGTTGCAAAACAATGCTCAAGCTTGTGACATTCTCTTCAATGCCTTGTGTCCCGAGGAGTTCAACAAAATCAGCCGCCTTGAGAATGCAAAAGAGATTTGGGATACTTTGGTTGAAATGCACGAAGGTACCGAGTCCGTGAAGGAATCAAAGCTAGATATTCTTCAAGGTCAACTTGACAAGTTCAAGATGAAGGATGGTGAAGGAGTCGCTGAAATGTACTCTAGGCTTGCTCTCATCACAAATGAGATTGCCGGCTTAGGAAGCGAAGAAATGACCGACCGATTCATCATCAAGAAGATTCTCAGAGCTTTGGATGGAAAGTATGACACCGTGTGCACTTTGATCCAAATGATGCCAAACTACAAGAATCTCAAGCCAACCGAAGTCATTGGAAGAATTGTTGCTCATGAGATGACACTTAAGGATAAGGAAGAGCTTCACAACAAGTCAAGTGGTGCTTACAAAGCTACAAGTGATGCTCCCACAACCTCAAGTGACAAGTTAGTTTCCAATGAAGAGATAAGCCTAATGGTCAAGAACTTCAACAAATTCTACAAGAATAGAGGCAAAGAGAGAAGCTCAAAGTCTAGATCATATGATGAAAAGAGATCTTCTAGTCGTGATCGAATGCTACAATTGTGGAAGACCGGACACTACTCAAATGAGTGTACGGCTCCCCACAAGAGAAGAGAAGAATCTCCAAGAAGAAGAAGCTCAAGAGATGAGTCACCTCGGAAAGAGAGAAGGAGTAGAGATGATCGTTATGAACGAAGACCCTCTCGGAGAAGCAAGGATTCGGAGAGGAAAGACAAGTCATCAAGGAGCTACACAAGAAGAAAACATCAAGCTCATGTAGGTGAATGGGTCTCCGGCTCCGACTCCAACAATCAATCAGAAGGAAGCTATCACTCCAACTCCGACTATAGTCAAGATGAAGGTGTTGCCGGTCTTGCTCTCGTATCCTCCAACTCCAACTCCTACGACTTATTTGATTCACCAAATGAGGGAATTGGAAGATGCTTCATGGCTAAAGGCCCCAAGGTATCACACCCTGAATTCATTGACTTCAATAGTGATGAGGATGACTTGCTTGGTGAAGATGAACTCTTGCATGATAAATCCAGTGAGCCTAGTAACGATGAACATGCTAGTAGTCTTTATAGTCGAGAAGAGTCGAATGACAATGCTATGAAGGAGATTGAGCGTCTAACTAAAGAACTAAACACTCTTAAGTTAGCTCATGAAACAACTCAAGAAGATCATAGAGAGCTCCTAAGATCTCATGAGAAGCTACGCTTCGAGAAGCTCACTCTAGAGCAAGAACATGAGTTTCTAAAAGCAATCAATGACGATCTTCGAAAGAAGAGTTCTTCATATCTTGCCAAACGACTTCTCTTGTCTAATTTCTTGCCACCCATTAAAACTAAGCATGACAAGCATAAGAAAAGTTCTTTCTCTAGTAGTAACAATAACCATGCTAAATCCAATATTGTTGCTTCTAGTAGTTCTTTTGATTCCACTAACAATGTTTTAAGCCAGGTTACACTTGAGCAAGAAAATAGTTTATTGAAAGGGATCATAGAGAAAGGTGTCTACAAGAGCCTTGCCGGAAGCAAGAACTTTGAGGAAATTATTCGCAAGCAAGGAAGGCACCGGAAGAATCAAGGAATTGGTTTTGAGCGAAAGTTCAACACCGAAGGTGTTGAATGGGAAGGTCAATATCCTACTCCACAGTTTGTTCCTCAAAAGGAGAAGTATGATCCTACTTCTTCCAATGTGGAACAAGCTCAAGATGACCTTCCACCACAAGACCACAAGCTAAAAGGCAAGGACAAGCTTCAAGAGGAGATTGATGCATTTGTTGAAGCACCTCAAGCCATGGTCAAGTGGGTTCCCAAGGAAACGTCAAGTTCTACTTCGTCAAGTTCAACTACAACCCCAAGGATTCCCATCAAGATGATGTGGATCCCGAAGAAGAAGAACTAGAAAGTTCTTGAGGGTGACTCGCCAACATACTTCACTCACATTCATTTTGGCAAAAACTTGTGCAATCAACTTCCACATTGTGCACTAGTTCATGGAGTCACAAACCCTCTTGTTGGTAAGTCAAGGACAAGGTAATCATTGCTTTCATGGACATCATCTATTGTGAACTTCAATCTATGTCCATGGATATCCTTGTTTGTTCCTTGTGGGACTAACCCATGTAGGTATTGAAAGTGCCCGAATCCAAAGGATAGCTCCCAACTCTTGATGATCTTCATCAACATTGAGCATCCACATCTTCAACATCTACATGAAGTCTTCTACGACAACCCAAGGTTAGTTTGACCCTTTAAAAGGGTTCTCACATCTAGGGGGAGCTTTGCTCTAAAAATTGAGCTAAAGCATCTTCAAATGATGTGAACACATCAATGCTTTATGTAAAAGTGGTAACCCCACTTGTGCTTAAACGATGAGTATGACATATGATCAAATGTTCTCATTTGGCTCCTAAGTCAATATACTCATATAAAGATGACCTAGTCATCGACAAATTGTGTGTTAGTTGCTAGAGTTTTTGGTTGTGCATGTTTGACACATATTTCATTTGCTATCTTATTGTGTGAGCATGTTGGATGCATGATTTTATCCATTCGAGGACATCCATTTGTTGTTTTGGTCGTTTTGAGTTTTTCGACCAAATGGATGGACAAGAATGCCTAAGTACCTCCCTAGCTATCTATGCTTTCTTGTCTCAAATTCTATTCATGCTTACATCACAAATTTTGAACAAGTCATTTTCGGACCCTCGGGTGAGGAGCACTTTGAGCCACCGATCCGTCAAGGGCTAATTTCCAAAACCTTCTAATTGATTTGGTCGACCAACTCACTCAAACTCGGTCAAAACGAAAGCATTTAGACTGATCTAGGTTTTCACCTCGGTGAAACCGAGTTGTGATTTTCGTCGTGATCAAGTGCATAATCGCCTAGCAGTTATCCATCTCGGTGCCACCGAAGTTTTACAACTCGGTCCCACCGACAGCAAAGGGTATATATTCCGAGGGCTGCGCGCTGATTCCTCCTTCAAACGTTTCGCCCCACACCCTTGCTGCCATCGCCTTGGTCTCCGGATCGTCGCCATCGCCGCTTTGTCGCCCTCGCCGCAGTCTCCATCGCCGTCAGCGGACATCTCCTCGCGCCGTTGCTGTCAGCCGAGAAAAACTCCACCAAGTTAGGGTGAGTTTTGATCCCACTCGTGCTCCCATCTCCGATTCAATGCACGCTTGGATTGCCTAGTATCTTGCCACGATTGAAATCCTCCTCAGACACCAGATTAGTTCGTTTGAACTAGATTCGAGTAAAAGTTTTAGGGTTAGGTTTCATGAACACATCTCGGTGAGACCGATTTTATAGTTTCGGTATGACCGATTTGGCCTATGGCCATCAGATCGCACCCTCGGTCCAACCGAAGTTGTGCAAAATCGGTGTGACCGAAATGAAGATTCTGTGAAACCCTAGTGTTTTCGGCAGGACGAAACCCACTTCGTCAAACCGAAAGTGGTGCATCAAGCTCTGTTTAACACTTCGGATTCACGAACCTTAAACTCGGTCGACCGAAATGTCTTCTGTGAAAACCTAATACTAGAATTTGAACTCATTTTTTTGCAAAAACTTCTGATTTTGTGATGACTCTTCTTCTCTGCCTACACCTTATCTATTCACGGGTTGTCACCATGTCGATGCCGTGGCAATGTAACAGGTCGAGACACCCATTGAGACATTCCAGAGGCAGGCACTAGTCCCGATCCTAGCAGCTCATCGATGATGGTGAGAGGAGTACACCAAGTGGCATGCCTCCTGCAGCCACCGAGCTAGAAAGAAGAGGAATTCAGATGATGAGGATTCAGATTTTGTCGTTGAGGAAGAGGTGACCTCAAAGCCCAAAGGAAGGTTGTTGCCAAAGAGCAACAAGGTCAACAAACTAAGAAGGGCACCAGCAAAGTCAAGCGATCAACTGTTGCTAAGAAGCTGAATTTGGGAGAGGCAGCTACAAGCAAAGTGAAGAAAACCACCAAGAGAAAGAGATTAGTGCATGATGATGCAGAAGAGAGGATGAGGAAGAGGAAGCACCCAGCGTCCTTCTCGAAGCCAAAGTTCATGGGTGATGCCATTAAGGCTGGAGCCACATCAAAGCCCAAGAAATCTGCTCCAGCTAAGGCAGCTCCAAAGAAAGCTTCTTTGCCAAGCCCAAGAAGACCGTCGAAACATTCCAGCGTCGAAAAGAACAAGGATGATGTGCCACCAGTGAGTCGATGATGAAGGACCAGTTTTTTGAATCTTCGCCCAAAACTGCCACTACATAATGATGCTCATCCTCAAGCCGAGAATATGAAGGAAAGGAAAGATAGAGGTCTCAAGCTATGGAGACAAACCGACCCATATGCCGTGAGGAGAAGAACTGCTGTAGATCCCAGATTTCACACCGAGAGCAAGCAGGACTTCTATGAGACCGTGCTTGATGGACAAGAAGCCCATAGTCGCAGACACCCGATATGTCGATGGAAGTACATTGACAATGAAGAGCACAGAGATTTCTTTCCACATGTGCATGAAAGTTTCACCGCATGTGGAGTTGCAGATTTTGTAGGTCGAAATTGACCAGTTGGAACGATGAGATGATAATGCAATTCTATGCCACACTCACTTCTACCCCGATGGAAAGATTATGTGGATGATGAAGGTCAAAGATTTTCTTCTTCTGTTGAAGAATGGGCAGAAATTTCAATGCTCCAAAGGCAACGAGAAGATGATATTGATGTATATGGGATTCCAAAGAAGAATCATGAATCCATGAAAACACATGTACAAAGAGATTCCAGCAAAGGATTTGGGAATCTGGAAGCTCGGCTCAGTCTACTATCTCCAGGCAGGCTTACCTACCACTAATACCATTTTGAGGCATACCTTGATGCCCAAATCTGGAGATCATCGCATGATCAGAGGATACTCTATCAACATGCTGCACATACTTGATGAGAAAGCACCTTTCAAGGTGATGGACTTGATGGTAGAAACCATTAAGAGGACTGCAGCTAACCAGAAAAGGTCATGTGGATTTGCCCCGCAGATTCAGATGCTTATCAATGCCAAGTTTGGCACGGGCACATTCTTGTTGGATAGAGAACATTTACCGTTGCAGCCAGAGCATGAAGACAATGTTGTTGTGATGGATAAGGAGGATCCGACATCCGTTGAAGGTCAAGCCAAGATCGAAGCTGCTAAGAAAGCCAAAGTCGACAAGGAAGCAAAGAGAAGAAGCAGCTAAACCAAAGAGTTTTGAGAGCAAATTCTTGAAGCTACTCAAAGGATTGAACAACGCCGCCAGCATTGTACAGTCTCGGGAGAGCCTAGAGAGGATTGTTGAGGACAAGATCCACGCCTGGGCGTGAAGTCGATCAAGTACAAGTGATCGCCAACAAGCTCGAGGCGACATTGAGGAAGCAAAGCAGAGAAGGAAGAGCTTATGTGTGAGTTGCAGGATGACTTAGTCCAGATTCTCATCGACAGATCGCTCGGTTCCCAAAGGACCCCGATCATTTGCTATTCCAAAGGATCGACACCAGACTACAGACTTCAAAGACCTCCACAGCCCAGAATTACTCCAACTCCAGCTCCAAAGTGACCACTCCTCCAAAGACAGACATCACTGAAGTCTTCGCCGATGTTGTCATATCCACTCCGACATCAACCTGCATCGAGCCGCCAAACAGAGTCCCAGTGGACGCTTAGCTCTATGCTTTTTGAACTTTTGGTAACTTGTTGCCAAAGGGGAGAAATTGTATAGATCATAGGACTTCGAGAGAGAGAGTGCTGTTGTCTTTGCGCATTTGCTCTTTCGTTCTTTTGCGGTTTCTTTGAGATACTTTTGGTTTTCGAGACATTCAGTGTGTTTGATACTCCGTTTGATTCTACCTTAATGAGTGCTTGGTCGTACTATGCTTTAATGTGTGCTTAATGCTTATAATATGCTATTCATATCTCGTATGACCATTTACTCATGTCTTGGTGATTGGGTGCATGCTGTTCATTCTTATCATTTTGTGCGCTCCACCAAGATGTATGTGACATGGAAGAGTGACCCATGATCCTAATCGATTGTGCATTTGCATTCAAACGCAAATCTTAAATAATGCACAAATTTAGGGGAGCTCTTAATTATCACATACTTCTCAAAGCGATTTATATTATTCATTGATTATATCCTTTGTCGAGCTTTGATCTATATGTTGTCATCAATTACCAAAAGGGGAGATTGAAAGTGCAACTAATCCCGGGTGGTTTTGGTAATTAATAACAACATATATATCATTGAACTAATAGTTACTTGAGAATCATTTCGAGAGAGTTCATTGATATGGGTATGGCAAGGATCAAGAAGTGGACCCTCAAAATGCTAAGGCAAGCATTGGCAAAAGCTCAAGACTCCATTTTTGGTTTAGTGATCCAAGATCACATTGAGTCCATAGGAAAAGCCAATACTATTAAAAGGGATGAGGTTATGATGATGATCCGTTGCTCAAGTGCTTAGTGATACATCTCCTAAACTATCGCAACTTTCACCGCCATATACACTCATAAGTAGTCTCGGTCCCACCGATTTTCCAAACTCACCACACCGAGATGAACCACCTCACCATAAGCCAAACCCTAGCAAACTCGGATTTTCCGATTTCAACTCGGTCTCACCGAAACATGAGTTGCCAAGCTTCAGAACCTTCGTCATCAAATCGGTGTCACCGAGATGATGAAGTCGGTCCCACCAAACCTGGCATGCTCTTGTCATTGCACTAATCGGACTCACCGAGATTGTATTTTCGGTCCCACCGAAAATCCCAACGTTCACATTATTTGAACTATCGGTCTCACCGAGTTGTTAACTTCGGTCCCACCGAGATTGCTCAAATGTGTGTAATGGTTGGATCTTGTGTGGAGGCTATTTATACCCCTCCACCCCCTCTTCATTCGTGGAGAGAGCCATCAGAAAGAACTACCACTCCTACCTTACATTTCTGAGAAGAGAACTACCTACCCTTGTGTTGAGATCAAGTTGCTCCACTCCCACCATATGAAGCTTGATCTCTAGCCTTCCCAAGTTGCTTTCCACTCAATCCTTTCTTCCACCACAGCCAAATCAGTGAGGAGAGTTGAGTGTTGGGGAGATTATCATTTGAAGCACAAGAGCAAGGAGTTCATCATCATCTACAACATCTATTACCTTTTGGAGGGTGGTGCCTCCTAGATTGGTTAGGTGTCGCTTGGGAGCCTCTGTCATCGAGATGTGGAGTTGAACCAAGAAGTTTGTAAGGGCAAGGAGATCGCCTACTCGTGAAGATCTACCCCGAGTAAGGCTAGCCCTCCGTGGGCGTGAGCCATGATGGAATAGACAAGGTTGCTTCTTCGTGGACCCTTCGTGGGTGGAGCCTCCGTGGACTCTCGCAGCCGTTACCCTCCGTGGGTTGAAGTCTCCATCAACGTGGAAGTACGATAGCACCACCTATCGGAACCACGAGAAAAATCACCGCGTCTCCAAAATTGCGTTTGCTCTTCTCCACCTCTCTTTACTACATGTGCAATTTACTTTCCGCTGCCTATACTCTAGAATTGCATGTGTAGGGTGATGCTTGACTTGATCATAATTGTGAATCTGCCAAAAACTGTTCTTTGTCAAAAGACAGAATTTTTATATTGTCAAGTAGTCTAATCACCCCCCCTCTAGACATACTTTCGATCCTACACAAGCCCCTGGGGGCTCGTCAGCAAAGGGCGTCCGGGCCAGGCAGGCTCAAGAGGAAGGCGGTTAGGGCCGAAACACCGTCGCAGAGGTATAGTTAAAATCCGCTTTCTGATTATGAAGTTTGAAATGTAACAGCGTCCATCGTGTCCTGGCAGAAAGAGTAGTCGCCGGACTACATCCGAAGATCCTGCTGGTCACGCCTCCACCAGCCGGATTCCAGAACCGGCTTCGAGGAAGGAGGCCAATGCGGGGCTGATGCCGAATTGTCTTCCGACAGAGGATGCGGATAGGCTCTCCGCCACAAATTTCGAAGTAGAGAGTGCCATGAGTCACCGGCGCTGACGGGCCGTACTACGCAATAGTATATTTTCCGAAGAGGCATTCAATTCTTTCAATTCGGGAGACGCATACATCCGAGCTGCCCAATACGGGCTCGCCCGAGCGACGGACCAGTATGCAAAAGATATACGGGTAAGAAAAATTGATTAGCATGTATAGCAGTAGCCCTTGAGACTTGAAACAGTTGGAACAACTGATTTAAGGATCATTGTATGCACATGTTCTTGTAGAGAAGAATACCCATTTGTCTGAAGAGCTGGAGGAGTGCAAGACCCAGCGGTGGTCCACGATTGCCAAACTAGAGGAATCCCGAAAGGCCTGATCCGGTAAAATTTGCCTCAATAGAGAAATTTTAAGGAAATATACCAGTTAGTAATTGGCTTGCTTTAGAAGTCTAACAGAAAATTCTACAGACAATCCCGGGGAGAATCCGGAGATCGTAAGAGATAGTGAGTCACATCTCCAAAGACAGCTAAAGGCTGGGAGCGTGTGCTTACGCAGGTTAGGCAGGAGAAAAACAATCTCCAAGATGCCAACATCCGGCTGGGCGCCGAATTAACAGATGTTCGAGCTGAGCTAGTGGACTTCGTGAATGAGAACAGGAGGCTTCGTCGCGGCATTTATCGTAAGTGCCTAAATGAACTGCAGTACAGTTCAGCGAGGAAGCATTTTAAAAGAGTTTATATCTGTAGGTATGCTGACGGGTCGTCCTGAAGAGGAGATGCCCGGGTCCGCAGGCCATTTACTGCAAGATCTCTCACAGCTGCACGAACGAGTTCGGCAGGTGATGCAGGGTATTTCCCAGGCCTTGTGGCCATCCACTTCCCTGCGAGGAGGCATGGGGGAGCTCGTGGATATGCTCCAAGGAGCAAGGCGGCGCTTCCGGTTGTGGAAGGTATCAGCCTGCCGACAAGGTGCAAGGGAAGCCTGGGCCATGGCGAAGACGCGATACACCAAGCTTGACCCGAACCATATGGCCGAAGTCGGACCGGCGGGGCCAGATGGGCAAGAGATTTCCGTGAGTCTGGTGTGTGACCAGGTAGCGTTAGCTACAAAGTATTCCCAACAGGATTGCAAGCTAGATAGCCTGTTGGATGGTATAGAAGAAGAATATAGCCAGTCCAAGTGACTATGTAATTCAATGGACATATGTAGTCCCTAGCCGGATTAAAAATCTTTTGTCATGGCGGACCTTTTCGCTTCAGCCCCCGGATCCGACGGTCCGGGGTGTATCCGAATACCCGCTCAGTTATGCAAAACCGGATTATGCATGGAAACCAGGCGTAGGGGTCATAAGTGCTTGAACATACAAGTACCCAACTAGTTATGTTATATTACATGGGTAGTAATAAACATCTTCTAGGGGAATAGTTCCGTTAGGGGTTCCTTTCCCTGGGTACGCATGCATCGATGTGCATGTCCGAATCTGTAATGTAAACGCAGGATACAAAACATCCGGGATTCACGTTGTAATAAATGAAAGAAACATCTTTTGTTCACCGATCAATATTCCCTTAAGAACGCTAGCTGCTTCACCCGGTCGAGGTACACATCCGCTGAACCGGCAATCGCAGAGGTGCTCCCCTTATGCCCTAGCCGAATTAACGGGAACGTAGGGCATAAACACAAGAGCCAGGCAACCCAGCATGGCCACATCTTAAGTCATATCGATCCATATAATGGTGAAGAAAAGGGCACATATCTAAAAAGGATGCATATGTGGTAGGCAGGAAGCCATAAAAGTAATTATATTTAGCTTCTGTATAGGAAGCCCCCAGGTATTGTGAGCACACATAGTGCGACCGAAGTGATCTGAGAGTCCGCACTGTATTTAATACTTTGTGTGAAGAAAGTAAAAAGGGCGAGAAAGGAAAAAGGGAGAACATAATTAAAAGAGCAGGGGTAAGGAGACGATCACTGAGTTCGGCACTAGGCGTAGAATCTCCGGAGTCTGGCCGCGTTCCATTGGTTCGACTCGAGTCTGTTATCGGATGCATTGCGCAGGCGGTACGCTCCTTCGGTTAGAACTTTATCAATGATGAAGGGACCCTCCCACTTAGGTTTGAGCTTGTCCTTCTTCTTCTCCGGTAGGCGTAGAACGAGTTTGTGAACATTATAAGTTTTGGCCCGCACTTCTCTGCTTTGATACCTTCGAGCCTGCTGTTGATAAAATGTGGAACGGGCTTTTGCAACGTCGCGCTCCTCCTCCAGGGCATCTAAGTTGTCTTGCCGATCCAGCTCGGCTTCCTTCTCTTCGTACATGCGCACGCGAGGTGAGTCATGGATTATGTCGCAGGGTAGTACTGCTTCTGCACCGTACACCATAAAAAATGGTGTATATCCGGTGTGCCGGGGCGTCTCTGTGTGGCCGCGAGCACCTATGGGGCAGGGGGGCCCTTATAGTCCGGCAAGGGAGGGGAGGGCGTGCGCAGAGCAGATCGAGGTCGGGCGCGCGGGGGAGACGGGCGATCTTTACCCAGCTTCGGAGCTCTCCGGAGAGATAAAACTCCTACTGCTGCTTTGTGTTTGTATTTTATCTTGCTCGAGAGTGCGAGCGTATGGTGATGTGGTGAATGTCGAATGGACCGAACCCCTTCTACGTGCGCATGGGCCTCCCTTTTATAGTCTGAAGGGGGCACCAACAGGTGGCAGCGTAGGGAGAGGGGGTAAAAGAGTAAAATCGCAGGTTGGTACAACAATGACCAACAGTGTCCCCTACCTAACTCTGACGGCAGGGGACAAGGGCATTCAATGCCCGTCCGGTCGCCCCAACAGTGTAAAGAAACGACCGTTAGATGAGCCACCGGTTGCCACGATGGCGTCTCTGTCAGCTCCGCTTGCCACCTCGCTCCGCATGGCTGTGCAGCGCCTCGCCACGTGCTCCTGGGACAGCCCTGGGGCGACACGTCGTTGGATGCGCTGGAGCGCAGGGTGGTAGTCTTGCCGCGGCAAGAGCCTTGCCGCGGCCCTTCTCTTGCTGTGCCGACAAGCTTGCCGGCCGCCGAGCCTTGCCGGGACGCACGGGGCGCCGCGGCAAGTTCCTCTGGAGAGCCTTGGTTGGCCTTCCCGGCAAGCTCCTCTTGCCGGGGCTTTGGTCTTCTTGGTTGATACTTTGTTCTTGAATGGCAGTAATAGGAAATGACGGAGGGTCTTGGCGGCCGCCCGGCAAACCTTGCCGCGGGGTGCTGCAACTGCCCGTGCACAAGTTCGGGGTACTAAGGCACCCCCTACTTTAGTACACCGACAGGAGCCCCCGGGCCTGGGCCATACACGGTGCCGAGTGCTGTTGGGCCAGGCCCAAAACAGTGCACGGGCACGCGTGGCCTGGGTCCACACAGGATCGAACTCCGTGTCCACCGCATCCTCCCTCAACGGCACACATCGATTGTGGCGTCGTGGGAGGCATGGGTAGTGCGCGCGATTCTCAGGGCGTCCACCCCTTTGATCACGGGGCAGGGTGAGGTCACTTCATCTGTCGCCCCGGCTTCGCCTCCCCGCCACGTGGCTCTCATGCGCGTGGGGTCGTGGGCGGCGAAGGTGGGAAACCGAGCCGTCACGGGCGGAGGTGGTGGGCCGGCCCCGCTCCTCTGCCCTCCCCGTGCTCCGATTGGCTGAGCGGGGCGGCCGAGCCCCCACTTCGCTCCTTAAAAGGGGGCGGAAGGGGAGCGCAAAAATCCCGCACTTCCTCATCTTCTCCTTGCTTCAACTTCTGCTACTCTTCCTCCCCTCTGCCATGGAGGGAGGGAACCCTGGTCCTTCATCGGTGGCAGCGAGGGTTGCTACCAGGCAGCGCGCCTCTCCCTATCCCGCGCCTATGGCGGCGGAGCCGGCCACGAGGGGGAGAGGGAGGGGGCGAGGCCGTGGACGAGGTCGAGGACATGGTCGGAGCGCTCGGGGAAGAGGCGGCCGAGGCGGTGCGCCACCCTCGCCTCCGCCGGCAGCTCCTCTCCTCGAGGCGGTCCACACCGGGGACGACCCCTGGGAGTTCTTCATCAAGCTGCGCCGGGCACCTCGCCGTCACCTCCGGCTTCCGGCCCCGTTTGCGAGCGCGATGGAACCGGATCCCCCCAAGATGTTGGAGTTGCGCATGAGGGGCTGCGGGATCAGCGGCACTCGAGTTAGTGTCATATCCCCAGCCCCTGGCGTGATGTACTTCGATCGAGGGTGGAAGACGTTCGCCCGCATCCACAGCTTGACGGCGGGGTTTACCCTCCATTTTAAGTTAATGGAGGGCGACCTTCTCGCCGTCAAGGTCTTCGGGGACTCCGGCACCCGGGCGAGATGCTGCGTGGACAGCTCCTCCGATAGTGAAGACTCCCCCTCGAGCAAGAGTGACGAGGAGGAGAGCGACAGCGACGACGACGGCGGCGGTGAGTCCGACTAGGCGTCGGTCGTCGCCTCGCGCGCCACCGGCGACCCCATCATCCGGGTCGCCGGCCCTCTGAACTCCCCGGGGCCGTGTCCTTGGGCGGCTGGCGTAGGGAGGCTGCGGAAGAGGAAGATGGGTGGCGGCAAGGCCGTCAAGCCGAAGTACGAGGGTGAGGTGCCCTCGACAGCGTGCTGACGTCCCGCCGCCTCGTCTTCGAGCTCCGCTTCCGGCGCCTCCGTCTCCGCCAGGCTCCTGGCCGGCTCCCGGGGTGTTCTCTTGGTGTCTTCTGGCATCCGTAGCTCACCTAGGCGCCCCTTTTGCCCTTCCCGGCAAACTTCTCTTGCCGGGGCCTCCTTGACCTACCTCCTGAAGAGAGAAACAGGAGAGGGATTACGGGCATCTTATCTCTTTTTAATTTGTAAGCCCTCGGGCCTTAGCTGTATTTAAAACTTGTAATCCTCTCTTTCATGTTTTTCATCCTCCGTGGACTTGTACTGAATTGGGATGTTTTTTAATGAAAAGTGGGGAATGCTTGCCGTGCTATATCCTTTACTTGGTTCCGTGCCTTGTATGTTTCCACCCTATGGTTTGAGGGAACTTGCCGGCGCAAGCACACTTGCCGAGTGCGGGACGTCGGCAGCCTACCGGGCGGTGTTGTTTCCGCAAGAAACCTTGTCGGGCGATTGGGCCAAGACTTGTATTGTTGAGCGGACTCGAAAACAAAATCAAGGGCGCAACTTGGCCGCGATTCGGCTCCTCCGCGCACAGGTTTTTCCATACAAGGCACACTCGTTCAAGGATGCGGCCTCGCATTCCCTAGTCCACAAGAGGATGCATGATGAGGGATGATGAACTTATCTGACGCCACAGCCCCCGGCGACTCGGGCTTGCCGGGGATGAATCTTGGCATCCGCAGCCCCCGGCAATCCTGTCTCCGCCGAGATCCTAGTGCTGGTGCGCCTCTCCTTGCCCTTGTCGCTGGCGTCGCCGTCCCCGGGGATCCTGACTTGCCGCGAAGGAATTTCGGTACTCGAAGCCCCCGGCAACGCTGGTTCGCCGGGGCCCAGGCACCAGCGAGCTCTTTGGTTCTTTCCTTGCTGCTGTTATTTCAGTCATGAAAACAACTTAGATAGCGCCGCATCAAGTTACTTTTTGCGATGTAACTTTATGCAATGCCATGTTTCGCCCTTTGTATGTTTATGCTCTACGCTTTTAGGGGACTTGCCGGCGCTAACACACTTGCTGAGTGCGGAACATCAGCAGCCTGCTGGCGGTGTTGTTTCCGGCAAGAAACCTTGTCGGGCCAGTTGCAGCGCACTTGTATTGTTGAGCGGACTCGAAAACAAAGCAAGGGCGCAACTTAGCCACGAGTCGGCTCCTTCGTGCACAAGCTTCTCATACAAAGGATGTCCCATGGCAAAGCTTGCTACGTTACTTCCTCTACTTCATTACGTCCCTTGTACGTTTTTACCCTATGCTTCTAGGGAACTTGCCGGTGCTAACACACTTGCTGAGTGCGGAACATCAGCAGCCCGCTGGCAAGTTCCTCTGGAGAGCCTTGGTTGGCCTTCCCGGCAAGCTCCTCTTGCCGGGGCTTTGGTCTTCTTGGTTGATACTTTGTTCTTGAATGACAGTAATAGGAAATGACGGAGGGTCTTGGCGGCCGCCCGGCAAGCCTTGCCGCGGGGTGCTGCAACTGCTCGTGCACAAGTTCGGGGTACTAAGGCACCCCCTACTTTAGTACACCGACACGGTGGTACGATTCAGCGTGGTCCACAGCCCCCAAAGTACGGAGTCGAGCTCCTCGACCCAGTGCGTGTCCGATCTGTCAAGGATCGCACTAGTCTGGGTTTGATGCCGCTCATGATGAGACCATTTGCATGTTCGACCTATCCGTTCGTTTGGGGGTGATAGACGGAGGCGTAATCGAGTTTAATGCCCATGTTGTCGCACCAAGTTTTCACTTCATCGGCTGTAATGTTTGAGCCATTGTCAGTGATGATGCTATGGGGACGCTGTAACGGTGTACAACCCCTGATATGAAGTCTATCACTGGTCCGGATTTGTCCGTTTTAACTGGTTTGGCTTCTATCCATTTGGTGAACTTGTCCACCATGACCAATAAGTATTTTTTCTTATGGCTTCCCCCTTTAAGAGGTCCGACCATGTCCATCCCCCAGATCGCGAAGGGCTAAGTTATGGGGATTGTTTGGAGAGCGGTAGGGGGCATATGGCTCTGATTGGCAAAGAGCTGGCAACCGACATAGTGTTGGACAAGGTCCTGTGCGTCTGCCCGGGCTGTCGGTCAATAAAAACCTGTACGAAAGGCTTTGCTGATAAGTGCTCGAGCCGCAGGTGGTGCCCGCCGAGTCCGGCATGGATTTCAGCCAAGAGCTGTCGCCCTTCCTCTTCGGAAATGCATCTTTGGAGCACCCCAGTGGCACTTTTCTTATAGAGTTCTCCCTCATGGACTTTGTAGGCCTTGGAATGCCGCACAATACAACGTGCTTCATTTTGGTCCTCGGGGAGCTCCTGCCTATTTAGGTAGGCCAAGAAAGGCTCGGTCCACGGGGTGATTACAGCCATGATTTCGTGGGCCGAAGGTGTTATTTCGGTGGCGGAGCCCCCGATTACGTCAGATGGTTCAGAATCTGGGGTTGTATTCGGAGCCGGACTAGTGTTGCCGGACTCCCCTTCCCATACCACGGATGGCTTGGACAGCCTTTCCAAGAATATATTAGGTGGGACAGGGTCGCGTTTGGCGCCGATGCGGGCGAGGATATCCGCCGCTTGATTGTTTTCTCGAGCCACATGGTGGAATTCGAGCCCCTCAAACCGAGTTGACATTTTGAGGACGGCATTACGGTAGGCCGCCATTTTCGGATCCTTAGCATCAAAATCTCCATTTATTTGTGATATTGCAAGGTTTGAGTCCCCGCGCACTTCTAGGCGTTGAATGCCCATAGAGACTGACATCCGAAGACCATGCAACAGAGCCTCGTATTCGGCTGCGTTGTTGGAGTCTGTGTATAGTATTTGGAGTATGTATTGGACCGTGTCTCCGGTGGGGGATGTTAGGACTACACCCGCTCCCAATCCGGCCAGCATTTTAGAGCCGTTGAAGTGCATGATCCAATTGGAGTACGCGCCGTACTCTTTAGGGAGTTCGGCTTCTGTCCATTCGGCGACAAAGTCAGCCAATACTTGCAACTTAATGGACCGCCGTGGTTTGTATGTTATGTCGAACGGAAGGAGCTCGATAGCCCACTTAGCAATTCGTCCCGTGGCGTCGCGGTTGTTTATTATGACGTTGAGTGGTACTTCGGAGGCCACCGTAATCAAACACTCTTGAAAGTAGTGTTGTAGCTTCCGGGACGCCATGAAGACCGCGTATGCTATCTTTTGATAGTGTGGGTATTGGGATTTGCACGGAGTGAGGACAGTGGACACATAATATACCGGCTTTTGGAGTGGGAACTTGTATCCGTCTGCTTCTCGTTCGACGACGAGCACTGTGCTTACAACTTGATGTGTTGCAGCTATGTACAATAGCATAGGTTCGCCAATATTTGGTGCGGTGAGGACTGGGTTGCTGGCCAATAGGGTCTTTATTTCATCCAGTCCGGCCGCGGCCGCATCCGTCCACACAAAGTGTTCGGTGCGTCGAAAAAGGCGGTAAAGAGGTAGTGCCTTTTCTCCTAATCAGGAGATAAAGTGGCTTAAGGCAGCCACGCATCCAGTTAGTTTAGGGATATGCTTGAGGTCTGTTGGGATAGCCAACTACGACAGAGCTCGGATTTTTGCCGGATTTGCTTCGATTCCTCTATTGGAAACGATGAAGCCGAGCAACTTCCCAGAGGGTCGCCGAAAACACATTTTTCCGGGTTGAGCTTGATTTCGTATGTTTGGAGGTTGTCGAACATGAGTCTCAAGTCATCTATTAAAGTTTCAACGTGTCTTGTTTTTATGACCACGTCGTCCATGTATGCCTCCACTGTTTTGCCGATTTTCTTCTCCAGGCATGTCTGAATCATACGTTGATAGGTTGCGCCGACATTTTTGAGCCCAAAGGCATAGTGTTGAAACAGAAGGTGCCATATGGCGTTATGAAGGCCGTTGCGGCTTGGTCGGATTCCGCCATCTTTATTTGATGGTACCCGGAATATGCATCAAGGAAACATAATGAGTCGTGTCCTGTGGTGGCGTCGATGATTTGGTCAATGCGAGGGAGGGGGAAGGCATCCTTGGGGCAGGCTTTGTTGTGGTCTTTGAAATCGACACATAGGCGTAAGGATTTATCCTTCTTTGGTACCATTACCAGATTTGCCAGCCAATCCGGATGTTTTATATCTCTGATGAATCCGGCCTCAAGTAGCTTGGCTAGCTCTTCTCCCATGCTATTATATTATCTGTTTTGGATGTTTTATATGCATTAATATGCTATTTTATATTATTTTTGGGACCAACCTATTAATCTAGAGCCTAGTGCCATTTTCTGTTTTTCCTTGCTTTTGGGTTTTACAGAAAGGAATATCAAACGGAGTCCAAACGAGCTGAAAATTTACGGTGATTTGTTATGGACCAAAAGCGACCCCCGAAGCACCGGAGCTGGACCAGAGGAGTTCCGAGGAGACCACAAGCCAGGGGGAGACCTACCCCCTGGGTGCGCCCTGAGGGCTTGTGGGCACCTTGGGAACTTTCTTGACTTGTTTCCGATGCCAAAAATTCTTATAAAAATAGAAACCTCCGAAAAGAACCCTAGATCGGAAGTTCTGCCACCGCAAGTCTCTGTAGCCACGAAAAACCAATTGGGAGCCTGTTCTAGCACCCTGACGGAGGGGGAAATCATCGCCAGAGGCCATCTTCACCCTCGGGGCTGAGAGTATGTACCAGTAGCTATGTGTTTGATCTCTCTCTCTCTCTCTCTCTCTCTCTCGTGTTCTTGATTTGGCACGATCTTGATGTACCGCGAGCTTTGTTATTATAGTTGGATCATATGGTGTTTCTTCCCTCTCTATCTCTTGTTGTGATGAATTGAGTCTTGCTCTTTTAGGTTCCATTATGTTGGATTGAGTATTGGATCTGAGAACACTTGATGTATATCTTGCGATGGGATATCTGTGGTGACAATGGGATGTTTTATTGATTCACTTGATGTATGTTTTGGCACTCAACTCGCAGATTCCCGAGGTGACATTGGGGTAATCTATGCATAGGGTTTGATGCACATTTTTGTCCTACGTTCTCTGATAGGAACTTTGGAGTGAGTCTTTGTCGCACGTTGAGGGATTGCCATATGATTTAATTATGTTATCATTGTTGAGAGACTTTGCACTAGTGAAAGTATGAACCCTAGGCCTTGTTTTCAAGCATTGCAATACCATTTTTGCTCACTTTTGTTACTAGTTACCTTGCTGTTTTTATATTTTCAGTTTACAAAAACCCATATCTACTATCCATATTACACTTGTATCATCATCTCTTCGCCGAACTAGTGCACCTTTACAATTTACCATTATATGAGTGTGTTGGGGGCACAAGATACTCTTTGTTATTTGGTTGCAAGGTTGTTTGAGAGAGGCCATCTTTATCCTACGCCTCCCATGGATTGATAAACCTTAGGTCATCCACTTGAGGGAAAATTGCTACTGTCCTACAAACATAGTTTCAAATAGCAAAGATAGTATCCGCTATTGCATCCGCAATAGCGCTATCACAATAGCGTCCGCTATTGCTCAAATTAAATGTTATTACTTTTTGTTTATGATACAGAAATATACACCTTTATCTAGTGTTTTTACAAATCTGCTATGCGGACATAGCTCCTGCTATATCGCTCGCTATCTGCATTGCACTACGCGGACCCTAATCCGCTACCAGTCCGCTATCCGCTATTTAAAACCATGCCTACAAAACTCTGCGCTTGGAGGCCCAACACGAGTCTACAAGAAGAAGGTTGCATAGTAGACATCACTAGTGTAATCTTTGTATAGCCTGAAACAAGCGCCTAAGCAATGGCATGAGAAGTTTAATAACACTTTGACATCTGTTGGCTTTGTTGTTAACGAAGCTGACAAATGTGTATACTATCGCTATGGTGGGGGCGAAGGAGTTATACTGTGTCTATATGTCAATGACATAATGATATTTGGGACCCACCTCAAAGTCATTGAGGAGGTCAAGGCTTTTCTATCTCATAACTTTGAGATGAAAGACCTAGGTGTGGCCGATGTTATCTTTAACGTCAAGCTACTAATAAATTATGAGGGTGGAATTACACTTTTGCAATCCCACTATATTGAGAAGATTTTGAGCTGTTTTGGATATTCGGATTTGAAAGTTTAAAGGCACGACTGTTGATCAATTGAGATATTCTCAAGTGGTTGGTTCACTCATGTACCTAGCTTCTGCTACTCGTCCTGACATCTCATTTGTTGTGTGCAAACTGAGCCGATTTGTTTCCAATCCGGGAGATGTGCATTGGCATGCCGCTGAATGATTGATGCATTTTTTGCAAGGTACTGCGAACTATGGAATTCACTATTCTGGATACCTGATGGTACTTGAGGGGTATAGTGATTTGAATTGGATATCTGATGCTGATGAGACAAAAGTCATAAGTGGATATGTCTTCACACTTGGTGGTGTTGTTGTTTCCTGGAAGTCTTGCAAATAAGCGATCTTAACAAGATCAACTATGGAAGTATAACTCACAGCATTAGACACATCATGCGTCGAAGCAGAACGGCTTTGAGAGCTTTTGATGGATTTGACAGTGGTTGATAAACCAGTCCTGACTATCCTTATGAATCGTGACAATCCAACTGTGATTGCAAGGCTAAGAGTTCAAAGGACAACATGAAATCCACAAAGCACATAAGAAGATGATTAAAATCTGTCAGAAAATAAAGTAACTTTAGAGTGATGGCGCTGGTATATCCAGACTACAAAAAGTCTGGCAGACCCTTTTACGAAAGGGCTATCACGGATTGTGATAGAAAATGCATCGAGGAAGATGGGTATGAGACTCACGTAAGTTGCCATGGGGGTAACCCAACCTATGTGACCTGAGATCCCGTGAATTAGGACCTGGGAAAACAATCCAGCGGTCAACTGAGGAGAGTATCCTTAATTAACCCACTCTGTTGAAGATGCATAATACTCTCGTAATCTGTAAGGCAGGCTGACTTTTGTCTTAATGTGTTCCAAAGCTTATGTAAGCAAGATGCTAACCTACCGAGCATTATTAGAGAAACACACCTATGTGAGCCCGACTTCTCGTCATAGTCTATGAGATTGAGTAATCTCTAGGAAGCTTGTGAGAAGGTAAGGAGTATGACTAATAAGCTCCCCTCCCTGGGTTTTAGCCTTCGTCGACCACGTATTAACTGGCAATAGGCGAAACTTCTGCATGCCAAACTGACAATTCAAGGCATAGTCCATTGTTCAGTTGTGAAGAAGTCTAATCCTATTGCTGTAGGTGAAAGTTAAACTTAACAGTCTCCACTGAAAATTCGGGTATACTAAACATTGTTTGGAATAGTTTGACAAAGTTATGTGCCTCGAGATCTGGTGGGGATTGATGGATTATAGATGGGCTTAGGCCCATTGTTGGGGGTTGGGTGCAACATATGCCAACGGATGGCTTATCATGGTGGGAGCGAGTAAAACGTCGCCGGTGCCTGGAAGCGGGATGAGGCGTAGACACGTACGCCGGCGAACTTTACCCAGGTTCGGGGCTCTCCTAGGAGATAATACCCCTAGTCCTGCTCTGCGGGGTCTCTGCATGATCACTAAGGCACAAGTGATACAATGGTGCTCCTTGAGCTGTGTTCTAGAGGCAGAAGGAGGCAAAGCTAGCTCTCTTCCTGCTCTAGGGTTGTAGCTAGTTCTAATGGAGTGGGAACCCTTTGCATGGGTGCCCTGTGGGGTTTATATAGGCCTAACCCCCAGGGGTACAATGGTAATCCAGCCGGGTGCTGGCCCCGGCTGTCAGTGTCTCTGGCCTCCGGCTTCTCCGCTGACTGCTAGGACCCGCCGCCTGGTGGGCCCCAGCCAACCGGTCCGGTACGGAGCCGACAGGCCGCTCCCGCCACTTGCGGGTCTTGTTGGTGGCTGTTTACTGTAGCCGTGCTGCTAATGAAGCGGTCTTAGTCAGCCCAGTGTGGCTACAGTCCCGCCGCCTGGTGGGAGGTCGCTGTAGCCACACCTTGTCTCTTCAGGTTAATGGCGCACTTATTTCGAGGGAGGGGACGGCCGCCTGCTGGAAGCCGGCCTCCCCTACATGCGATAGGTTTGGCATCCGCCGGTTCCAGGCTATCACTATCTGGTAGGGCCCGTAGCCCGCAGGCCGTACCGACAGGTCGTCGTGGGGTACAGGGCTCCGCCTGTCTGTAGTGACGTTAGGAGGGAGTGGCAACAGTGCCTCGCCGTGCGGAGATCTCCGCCTATACGGGGCACTGTGGCCATGCCAAGCCCAGGATTCGGGAGTGAGGGACCTTACTGTAGCCTTGCCCCAGTCATGTCCTCTTGATTGGGGGCAGACTCTGAGGGCACCTAACGGCCGCCTGCTCGACGCCGTCCTCTCTGGAGGGCGGTTGACTGGAGCCGGCCGCTCTTGGCGCCGTATGCTGGCGGTTGGCCGTCCTCCGGTGGCCGGCCGTTGAGCCAGCCGGCCTCCGGAGGGCGGAGCTTCATCTTGGGGCATTGCAGGGCGAAACCGGCCCGAAGTTTTGATAAGTTCAGGGACCCGGGTGAGGCTACCCGTGGCCCATTACTCCGACAGAAGTCCCCGAAGCCGGTGAGGCGTTGCGGTCGAGGGGTCGCGGAGTCTCAACGGCTTCCCTCCTTATCGAGCTTTGGGAGAATGTTCGATCCGTCTTGCGACGCGCGGGCTGCTGGAGTCGGCTTTGACAAGGCGGGATCGTTGGTCAATTTGAACACCAAGGCGGGAAAACAGGTGGCGTGCGTGCTAAGCTTCCCAGGCCCGCCGCCCGCCATAAGCACGCCATGCGGCGCACGTCAGCCCGGCCCGCCTGCCACCCCACGCTCCCGATGGGACGTGACAGTGGACTGGGCCAGCCACTACAGGGCCTCGGCACGCGGGCGGATCCACTGCGGCCGGGGCGGGCAGTTGCGATTCCTGCGAGCATTTAAGGTGCGGTAACTTCACGCAGTAAATGGGGGGTCGTGGGGTCGTGGGCGCAGTTAATGTTGGGGAACGTAGTAATTTCAAAAAATTTCCTACGCACACACAAGATCATGGTGATGCATAGCAACGAGAGGGGAGAGTGTTGTCCACGCCCTCGAGACCGAAGCGGAGCGTTATGACAACGCTGTTGATGTAGTCGACGCCTTCACGATCCGACCGATCCAAGTACCGAACGATGGCACCTCCGAGTTCAGCACACGCTCAGCTCGATGACGATCCCCGGACCGATCCAGCAAAGTGTCGGGTGAGTTCCACAAGACGACGCGTGGTGGCGATGATGATGCTCTATCGGCGCAGGCTTCGCTTAAGCCCATGACGATATGACCGAGGTGGAATATGGTGGAGGGGGGCACCGCACACGGCTAAGGAACGATCCGTAGATCAACATGTGTGTCTCTAGGGTGCCCCCTGCCCCCGTATATAAAGGAGCAAGGGGGAGGCCGGCCGGCCCTAGGGGGCGCGCCAAGGATGGGGGAGTCCTCCTCCTAGTGGGAGTAGGACTCCCCTTTCCTAGTCCCACTAGGAAGGAGGAAGGGGGAAGGAAAGAGAGGGAGAGGGAGGGAAGGGGGCGGCGCCCCCTCCTCTAGTCCAATTCGGACTCCTCAAGGGGGGGCGCCACCTCCTGGGCTGCTGCCTCTCTCTCCCCTCAGCCCACTAAGGCCCATTACTTCTCTCGGGGGTTCCGGTAACCCTCCCGGCACTCGGTTTTCTCCAAACCACCGGAACACTTCCTGTCCGAATATAGTCGCCCAATATATCAATCTTTATGTCTCAACCATTTCGAGACTCCTCATCATGTCCGTGATCACATCCGGACTCGAACAAACTTCGTACATCAAAACTTATAAACTCATAATAAACCGTCATCGTAACGTTAAGCGTGCGGACCCTACGGGTTCGAGAACTATGTAGACATGTCCTAGAACTATTCTCGGTCAATAACCAATAGCGGAACACGGATGCCCATATTGGCTCCTACATATTCTACGAAGATCTTTATCGGTCAAACCGCATAACAACATACGTTGTTCCTTTGTCATCGGTATGTTACTTGCCCGAGATTCGATCGTCGGTATCCAATACCTAGTTCAATCTCGTTACCGGCAAGTCTCTTTACTCGTTACGTAATGCATCATTCCGTAACTAACTCATTAGCTACATTGCTTGCAAGTTATAGTGATGTGCATTACCGAGAGGGCCCAGAGATACCTCTCCGACAATCGGAGTGACAAAACCTAATCTCGAAATACGCCAACCCAACATGTACCTTTGGAGACACCTGTAGTACTCCTTTATAATCACCTAGTTACGTTGTGACGTTTGGTAGCACCCAAATTGTTCCTCCGGTAAACGGGAGTTGCATAATCTCATAGTTACAGGAACATGTATAAGTCATGAAGAAAGCAATAGCAATATACTAAACGATCAAGTGCTAGGCTAACGGAATGGGTCATGTCAATCACATCATTCTCCTAATGATGTGATCCCATTAATCAAATGACAACACATGTCTATGGTTAGGAAACATAACCATCTTTGATTAATGAGCTAGTCAAGTAGAGGCATACTAGTGACATTATCTTTGTCTATGTATTCACACATGTCTCATGTTTCCGGTTAATACAATTCTAGCATGAATAATAAACATTTATCATGATATGAGGAAATAAATAATTACTTTATTATTGCCTCTAGGGCATATTTCCTTCAGTCTCCCACATGCACTAGAGTCAATAATCTAGATTACACAGTAATGATTCTAACACCCATGGAGTCTTGTTGCTGATCATGTTTTGCTCGTGAGAGAGGCTTAGTCAATGGGTCTGCAACATTCAGATCCGTATGTATCTTGCAAATCTCTATGTCTCCCACTTGGACTTGGTCCCGGATGGAATTGAAGCGTCTCTTGATGTGCTTCGTCCTCTTGTGAAATCTGGATTCCTTTGCCAAAGCAATTGCACCAGTATTGTCACAGAAGATTTTCATTGGTCCCGATGCACTAGGTATGACACCTAGATCGGAAATGAACTCCTTCATCCAGACTCCTTCATTTGCTGCTTCCGAAGCAGCTATGTACTCCGCTTCACATGTAGATCCTGCCACGACGCTTTGTTTAGAACTGCACCAACTTACAGCTCCACCGTTTAATAAAAACGGGTATCCGGTTTGCGATTTAGAGTCGTCCGGATCAGTGTCAAAGCTTGCATCGACGTAACCATTTACGACTAGCTCTTTGTCACCTCCATATACGAGAATCATATCCTTAGTCCTTTTCAGGTATTTCAGGATATTCTTGACCACTATCGAGTGATCCACTCCTGGATTACTTTGGTACCTTCCTGCCAAGCTTATTGCTAAGCACACGTCAGGTCTGGTGCACAGCATTGCATACATGATAGAGCCTATGGCTGAAGCATAGGGAACATCTTTCATTTTCTCTCTATCTTCTGCTGTGGTCGGGCATTGAGTCTGACTCAACTTCACACCTTGTAGCACGGGCAAGAACCCTTTCTTTGCCTGATCCATTCTGAACTTTTTCAAAATTTTATCAAGGTATGTGCTTTGTGAAAGTCCAATTAAGCGTCTTGATCTATCTCTATAAATCTTGATGCCCAATATATAAGCAGCTTCATCGAGGTCTTTCATAGAAAAACTTTTATTCAAGTATCCCTTTATGCTATCCAGAATTCTATATCATTTCCAATTAATAATATGTCATCTACATATAATATCGTAAATGCTACAGAGCTCCCACTCACTTTCTTGTAAATACAAAGCTTCTCCAAAAGTCTCAGATAAAACCATATGCTTTGATCACACTATCAAAGCATTTATTCCAACTCAGAGATGCTTGCACCAGTCCATAAATGGATCGCTGGAGCTTGCACACTTTGTTAGCACCTTTTGGATCAACAAAACCTTCGGGTTGCATCATATACAACTCTTCTTCTAGAAATCCATTCAAGAATGCAGTTTTGACATCCATTTGCCAAATTTCATAATCATAAAATGCAACGATTGCTAACATGATTCGGACAGACTTAAGCATCGCTACGGGTGAGAAAGTCTCATCGTAGTCAACTCCTTGAACTTGTCGAAAACCTTTCACAACAAGTCGAGCTTTATAGACAGTTACATTACTATCAGCGTCGGTCTTCTTCATAAAGATCCATTTATTCTCAATGGCCTGCCGATCATCGGGCAAGTCAACCAAAGTCCATACTTTGTTCTCATACATGGATCTCATCTCAGATTTCATGGCCTTTAGCCATTTTGCAGAATCTGGGCTCATCATCGCTTCCTCATAGTTTGTAGGTTCATCATGGTCAAGTAACATGACTTCCAGAATAGGATTACAGTACCACTCTGGTGCGGATCTTACTCTGGTAGACCTACGAGGTTCAGTAGAAACTTGTTCTGAAGTTTCATGATCAATATCATTATCTTCCTCACTAATTGGTGTAGTTGTCACAGGAACCGGTTCTTGTGATGAACTACTTTCCAATAAGGGAGCAGGTACAGTTACCTCATCAAGTTCTACTTTCCTCCCACTCACTTCTTTCGAGAGAAACTCCTTCTCTAGAAAGGATCCGAATTTAGCAACGAAAATCTTGCCCTCAGATCTGTGATAGAAGGTGTACCCAACAGTTTCTTTTGGGTATCCTATGAAGACACATTTCTCCGATTTGGGTTCGAGCTTATCTGGTTGAAGTTTTTTTCACATAAGCATTGCAGCCCCAAACTTTAAGAAACGACAACTTTGGTTTCTTGCCAAACCACAGTTCATAAGGCGTCATCTCAACGGATTTTGATGGTGCCCTATTTAAAGTGAATGCAATTGTCTCTAATGCATAACCCCAAAACGATAGTGGTAAATCAGTAAGATACATCATAGATCGCATCATATCTAATAAAGTGTGGTTACAACGTTCGGACACACCATAACGTTGTGGTGTTCCAGGTGGCGTGAGCTGTGAAACTATTCCACATTGTTTTATATGAAGGCCAAACTCATAACTCAAATATTCTCCTCCACGATCAGATCTACGATGATTCTCCACTTCACTCTGAAATTCTTTGAACTTTTCAACTATTTCAGACTTATGTTTCATCAAGTAGATATACGCATATCTGCTCAAATCATCTGTGAAGGTTAGAAAATAACGATACTTGCAACGAGCCTTCATACTCATTGGTCCGCATACATCAAGATGTATTATTTCCAACAAGTCAAGAGCTTCGCTCCATTGTTCAAGAACGGAGTTTTAGTCATCTTGCCCAAAAGGCATGGTTCGCAAGCATCAAATGATTCATAACCAAGTGATTCCAAAAATCCATCTTTATGGAGTTTCTTCATGCGCTTTACACCGATATGACCCAAACGGCAGTGCCACCAATAAGTTGCACTATCATTATTAACTTTGCATCTTTTGGCATCAATATCATGAATATGTGTATCACTACGATCGAGATCCAACAAACTATGTTCATTGGGTGTATGACCATCGAAAGTCTTGTTCATATAAACAGAATAACAATTTATTCTCTAACTTTAAATGAATAACCGTATCACAATAAACATGATCAAATCATATTCATGCTCAACGCAAACACCAAATAACATTTATTTAGGTTTAACACTAATCCCGAAAGTATAGGGAGTGTGCGATGATGATCATATCAATCTTGGAACTACTTCCAACACTCATCGTCACTTCACCCTCAACTAGTCTCTGTTCATTCTGTAACTCCTGTTTCGAGTTACTAATATTAGCAACCGAACAAGTATCAAATACTCACGGGCTACTATAAACACTAGTAAGGCATACATCAATAACCTGTATATCAAATATACCCTTGTTCACTTTGCCATCCTACTTATCCACCAAATATTCGTGGCATTTCCGCTTCAAAGGACCATTTCTTTTGCAAAGGTAAGCACTCGGTTTCAGGCTTTGGTCCAGCTTTGGTCTTCTTCACGGAGTGACAACTTGTTTGCCATTCTACTTGAAGTTTCCTTTCTTTCCCTTTGCCCTTTTCTTGAAACTAGTGGTCTTGTCAATCATCAACACTTGATGCTCTTTCTTGATTTCTACCTTCGTCGATTTCAACATCACGAAGAGCTCGGGACTCGTTTACGTCATCCCTTGCATACTATAGTTCATCACAAAGTTCTAGTAACTTAGTGATGGTGACTAGAGAATTCTGTCAATCACTATCTTATCTGGAAGATTAACTCCCACTTGATTCAAGCGATTGAAGTACCTGCATAACTGAGCACATGCTCACTAGTTGAGCGATTCTCCTCCATCTTTTAGCTATAGAACTTGTTGGAGACTTTATATCTCTCAACTCGGGTATTTTCTTGAAATATCACCTTCAATTTCTGAAACATCTCATATGGTCCATGACGTTCAAAACGTCTTTGAAGTCCCGATTCTAAGCCGTTAAGCATGGTGCACTAAACTATCAAGTAGTCATCATATTGAGCTAGCTGAACGTTCATAACGTCTGCATCTTCTCCTGCAATAGGTCTGTCACCTAGCGGTGCATTAAGGACATAATTCTTCTATGCAGCAATGAGGATAAACCTCAGATCACGGATCCAATCCGCATCATTGCTACTAACATCTTTCAACACAATTTTCTCTAGGAACATATCAAAATAAACATATGAAAGCAACAATGCAAGCTATTGATCTACAACATAATTTGCAAAATACTACCAGGACTAAGTTCATGATAAATTTAAGTTCAATTAATCATATTACTTAAAGAACTCCCACTTAGATAGACATCCTCTAATCCTCTAAGTGATTACGTGATCCATATCAACTACACCATGTCCGATCGTCACGTGAGATGGAGTAGTTTCAACGGTGAACATCAATATGTTGATCATATCTACTATATGATTCACGCCGACCTTTCGGTCTCCGTGTTCCGAGGCCATATCATTATATGCTAGGCTCATCAAGTTTAACTTGAGTATTCGCGTGTGCAACTGTTTTGCACCGTTGTATTTGAACGTAGAGCCTATCACACCCGATCATCACGTGGTGTCTCAGCACGAAGAACTTTCGCAACGGTGCATACTCAGGGAGAACACTACTTGATAATTAGTGAGAGATCATCTTAAAATGCTACCGTCAAACAAAGCAAGATAAGATGCATAAAGGATAAACATCACATGCAATCAATATAAGTGATATGATATGGCCATCATCATCTTGTGCTTGTGATCTCCATCTTCGAAGCACCGTTGTGATCACCATCATCACCGGTGTGACACCTTGATCTCCATCGTAGAATCGTTGTCGTTACGCCATCTATTGCTTCTACGACTATCACTACCGCTTAGTGATAAAGTAAAGCAATTACAGAGCGTTTGCATTTCATACAATAAAGTGACAACCATATGGCTCCTGCCAGTTGCCGATAACTTCGGTTACAAAACATGATCATCTCATACAATAAAATATAGCATCACGTCTTGACCATATCAAATCACAACATGCCCTGCAAAAACAAGTTAGACGTCCTCTACTTTGTTGTTGCAAATTTTACGTGGCTGCTACGGGCTTAGCAAGAACCGTTCTTACCTATGCATCAAAACCACAACGATAGTTCGTCAAGTTAGTGCTGTTTTAACCTTCACAAGGACCGGGCGTAGCCACACTCGGTTCAACTAAAATTGGAGAAACAGACACCCGCTAGTCACCTGTGTGCAAAGCACGGTGGTAAAACCAGTCTCGCAGAAGCGTCACGCGTAATGTCGGTCCGGCCGCTTCATCCAACAATACCGCTGAACCAAAGTATGACATTTGGTAAGCAAGATGACTTGTATCGCCCACAACTCACTTGTGTTCTACTCGTGCATATGACATCTACGCATAAAACCTAGGATCTCGATGCCATTTGTTGGGAACGAGTAATTTCAAAAATTCCTACGCACATGCAAGATCATGGTGATGCATAGCAACGAGAGGGGAGAGTGTTGTCCACGCACCCTCGCTGACCGAAGCGAAGCGTTATGACAACGCTGTTGATGTAGTCGTACGTCTTCACGATCCGACAGATCCAAGTACCGAGCGTATGGCACCTCCGAGTTCAGCACACGTTCAGCTCGATGACGATCCCCGGACTCCGATCCAACAAAGTGTCAGGGATGAGTTCCGTTAGCACGACGGCGTGGTGACGATGATGATGCTCTACCGGCGCAGGGCTTCGCCTAAACTCCGCGACGATATGACCGAGGTGGAATATGGTGGAGGGGGGCACCGCACACGGCTAAGGAACGATCCGTAGATCAACTTGTGTGTCTCTAGGGTGCCCCCCTACCCCCGTATATAAAGGAGCAAGGGGGAGGCCGGCCGGCCCTAGGGGGCGCGCCAAGGAGGGGGGAGACCGGCCGGCCCTAGGGGGCGCGCCATGGAGGGGGGAGTCCTCCTCCTAGTGGGAGTAGGACTCCCCTTTCCTAGTCCCACTAGGAAGGAGGAAGGGGGAAGGAAAGAGGGAGAGGAAGAGGAAGGGGGGCCGCGCCTCCCTAGTCCAATTCGGACTCCTCAAGGGGGACGCCACCTCTGGGCTGCCTCTCTCTCCCCTCAGCCCACTAAGGCCCATTACTTCTCTCGGGGGTTCCAGAACCTCCCAAGACTCCGGTTTTCTCCAAACCACCCGAACACTTCCGTGTCCGAATATAGTCGTCCAATATATCAACCTTTATGTCTCGACCATTTCGAGACTCCTCATCATGTCCATGATCACATCCGGACTCAACAAACTTCGTACATCAAAACTTATAAACTCATAATAAAACCGTCATCGTAACGTTAAGCGTGCGGACCCTACGGGTTCGAGAACTATGTAGACATGACCTAGAACTATTCTCGTCAATAACCAATAGCGGAACACGGATCCCCATATTGGCTCCTACATATTCTACGAAGATCTTTATCGGTCAAACCGCATAACAACATACATTGTTCCCTTTGTCATCGGTATGTTACTTGCCGAGATTCGATCGTCGGTATCCAATACCTAGTTCAATCTCGTTACGGCAAGTCTCTTTACTCATTACGTAATGCATCATTCTCAGAACTAACTCATTAGCTACATTGCTTGCAAGGCTTATAGTGATGTGCATTACCGAGAGGGCCCGAGATACCTCTCGACAATCGGAGTGAGAAAACCTAATCTCAAATACGCCAACCCAACATGTACCTTTGGAGACACCTGTAGTACTCCTTTATAATCACCCAGTTATGTTGTGACGTTTGGTAGCACCCAAAGTGTTCCTCCGGTAAACGGGAGTTGCATAATCTCATAGTTACAGGAACATGTATAAGTCATGAAGAAAGCAATAGCAATATACTAAACGATCAAGTGCTAGGCTAACGGAATGGGTCATGTCAATCACATCATTATCCTAATGATGTGATCCCATTAATCAAATGACAACACATGTCTATGGTTAGGAAACATAACCATCTTTGATTAATGAGCTAGTCAAGTAGAGGCATACTAGTGACGTTATGTTTGTCTATGTATTCACACGTGTATCATGTTTCCGGTTAATACAATTCTAGCATGAATAATAAACATTTATCATGATATGAGGAAATAAATAATTACTTTATTATTGCCTCTAGGGCATATTTCCTTCAGTTAATCCCACAATCCCACCCCCGCCCCCTTGGCTTCGTAGCTCGAGGGCTATAAGTAGGGGGAGGAAGGGGAGCGGCAGAGCACGCGCGCCCTCCTCCCCACACTCTCTTCCTCCTCTCGCTCCTTTCGCCGTTGTTGCTGCCGCTGCTCTAGTGCTCGGCATGGTGCTGCCGCCGTTCGCCTCCATCGTGCCCCTCCTCCCCTCGCAGCTCCGCTCGAGGCTATGGTGCGCGAGAAGGGCGGCGACTGGGATGGCTTGACGGTCATCAAAGACCACATCACCTTCCTCCGGGACACGCGTCGGATGCCCAACGCGGCATTCGTCAAGGCATGGGTGCCGCCGGAGAAGGAGATTTCGCCGGCGCCGAAGGGGAACGAGCGGGTCGTCTTCCGCTCGCACTTCCTTCGCAGCTTTGGCCTCCCGACGAGCGGTTTCCTTCGCTCGTTCATGGACTTCTACCACGTCCAGCCGCATCATCTGACGCCCAACACCGTGACCCTGCTCTCCGCCTTTGTCACGGTGTGCGAGGGCTACCTCGGCATCCTCCCCACACTCGAGCTGTGGGGGGTGTTCTTCTACGGCAAGCTGGGTACCTCCGCCAAGGACACGGCGGCCGAATGCGGCGGATTCGTCGCCATGCGCCGGCCGGCGAAGAGGAATGCCTTCCCCATCATCAAGTTGTCACAGTCAGTAAAACTATGGCAGCAGTCTTATTTCTATGTTGAGAACATCGACCCGGCTGTCAACTTCATCAACCTGCCGGCCTACGAGGCCGGCCCTCCTGTCGGGCCTCGGCCCAACTGGGGCTACAAGCCGAAACCGGTGTCAGCAGACGTGGCAGCCGCCATCGGCCGACTCCGGGTGCTCCAGGAGTCGGAGGGCCTCGTGACCTCCAACCTCCTCATCGTCTTCGTCGAACGCCGGGTGCTCCCACTTCAGGGCCGCCCTCACCTGATCTGTCGGATGAGCGGGCACCGCGACCCAAGCAGGTTGTGCATGAAGGAGATGCCGACTACTGAAGTTGCGAGGATGGTGAATGAGATCTCCGACCTCAAGGTGTCAGAGTGAGACTGGTGGTTCGGGAAGCAGCCGTATTCCTGCGACAACCCGCCGCCTGCCGTAAGTCCCTCAACTTCTTCTTTTAGTCCTGTATTTTAGTCTTGTTCCTGATGTGACGCAACTCTTTTTCTGGAGTGCAGATTTATATGTCTGCGGCGACGGCCGCCATCGTGGGGCCGGGTGGTGACTACCTGCCAGACCGAGCAGTGAGCAATGTGGACGACCCCGACTTGGGGGCGGCCGCCTTGGAGCACGACGTAGCAGGCGGCGGCGATGGAGTAGGCAACTCCGAGGAGGGCGGCGGCGTGGAGACCCGGCCTGATGACGACGACGACGAAGATGAGCTGTGCCCCTCCCGGAGCATCGCCAACACCGGTGCAGGCCCCTCTACCGGTCCGCCCGCCCGAGATGGCAAGCGCAAGCGGAAGCAAGGCGCCGCCCTGTTTGGTAGCGCGCCAAAGAAGCCCAAGAACCCGGCCGTGGCGACCAGGTGGAAAGAAGCCGCGGCCAAGGTGGCCAAGTTCCAGCGGCAACCGAAGGTGCCGCTCATGGTGTCAGCATAAGTATCCTTCTTACCCTTCCATCTCTTTGCCGATCTAGCCTGAAATTTTTTGTTTTGTCTTCTTATCTCAGGGCCCCGCTCACCCTCGAGAAGTCGGCCGCCGCCTCGGTCATCAGGTCGGCGGAGACCTCCACCACCAGCCGGCGAATCGATCCGGCCGCCAACCTCCGGGAGGCACAGGAGCAGAACGCACGGGAAGTGTGCGAGGAACAAGAAGTCGACCGCATGGCGAAGGCGTAGGCGGACAAGGCCGCAGCATCGGCGGCGAGGAAGCTGGCGCGGGCAGAGGCCGACGCTGCGGAGAAGCAACGGCTTCAAAGGCCGTGCGCCGCCAGGAGCCGCTGCTCGTGACCCCTCTGAACTCCGCGCCACCTCCGCCGGAGTTTGTGGCGACGACTGGGGGAACCGGCGACGAGCAGCCGGTCATGGAGAGGGAGGGCGGCGACATGGCCATGTCGGACGTCATCGTGTCGCCGCCACCGCCAACCGGCAAAATGCGGGACGAGCAGCCGGCCACCCCGCCGGTGCCACCAGCCGGGGACGTGGTGGTGACGGACCTGACTCCTAAGGTCCGCACACCCGCGCGCCGCCGTCTTGCGAAGGAGGCCTCGGCACCACCGCCGCTGGAGGCCGGTGCCGCAAGCTCATCAGTCCCCGACACCGAGGTGACCAGCGCCGCGCCGGCCGGCTGGGTACACGGAGGCGGGACGGGCGCCCTAAACCAGGCGGCCCTCGATGTCCAGTCCAAGCTCCGGGCTGAGGCCGAAGCCCTCAAGCGATGCAACGAGGCCTTCCTTGATTCGCGGGCAGCCATCCGCGTAAGTTTCTTACTTCTCTTTATTTTTCTCTTCTTGCATCCTTCGTGAAGCGGCCAACAGACTCCACCGGGTGTAGTCCCCAAGTTTGGGCCGAAAGCAGCGGTGATGAACTTTAACTTGTGGGTGTCGAGTGCTAACTTTATCTGATATCCCTCTTTGCAGGATTACCACAATCTCCGCACAGTCACCTTCAACTCCAGGGTCCGGGAGATGGAGAAGCAGACCGCCAACTTGTTCGAGAGCCGGAGTGAGTTCCGTCTTCCTTTCTTTGCGGGAGCGTGCTGGCGCACTCGCGGGCTGTAGTCCCCGAGGTTCGGGCCGACTGATGAGCAGTCGGGCCGAATCTTTCCAGTGGCTTTTATTTTGTTGGTAACTTTATCTGTGTGGGGGGCGCGATGGCGCACACGCGGGCTGTAGTCCCCGAGATTCGGGCCGACTGCTGAGCAGTCGGGCCGGATCTCCCCGGCAACTACATCCCGTCCTGTTGTTTGACTGACATTCTTTCCTTCTACCCTTTTTACAGAGGCCAATGCCATCTTGCAGCAGCAACTGGGCGAAGCCAACACCGCCCTGCGCGGCAAGGAGGCGGAGTGCAGCAAGCTGGCCGAAGAGCGCGACCGGCTGGTCACTCAGCTCACGGAGGAGGTGGAGGCCCTCAAGACGGCTCAGAGGAAGGCGAAGGCGAAGGAGACCAACCTCCTCGCTGAGTTTGAGATTGAGTGCTCCGCCTGGGCCGACAAGGAGGCGCAGATGACTGCTTGCTTCAGCAGCATAGAAGACTTGGTCGATGGTGAGCTTCGTTTTCTTTTCTTTCTTGTTTTGGAGCTGCCAGCCCTCATCTAGATCGACTGCTAGTTTCTGACTTTTCGGCTTTTCTTGCCCTCCATCCGAGGCTTCCCGGGCCACTCTTTTGCCGCGAACCAGATCATCGAGGCCCAGCGTGAAGAGCAGAGGGCAGAAGGCATGCAGATTGCCGCTGACGCCCCCGGACCCTCAACGAGCAGCTCCTCAGCATTCAGGCCCGTCTTCGGCCTGCCCATCAGATACTGCGCCATCTTCAGCGCGTCGGGGCCCATGCGATCTCGCCCTCGGCCAGCGTGCGAGCTCACAAGACTCCCAATCGGATCGCCGACCGGCCGAGGTGGCGGTTGGTCACTCGAGGCTTGGAAGGGTTCTGCACAGGCGTGGCGCGCCGAGCCCCGAGCTTGTCAAGGCATGGTACCCTGGGCTAGATCTAGCCCAGTTGACCACGTTTCGGCTGGAGGCGCAGGAGGAGCTGGTGGCGGTGGAAGCTGAGCTTATCAACAGGGCGGCGGCGATTGCCGACTTCACCGACACAAGTGTGTTCATCCTGGAGGTAGTCGAAGAAGGCGCCGAAGTGCCGCTAGAGAGGCTCGGGCTAAACCCGGAGGACAGCGAGGAATCGGCTGAAGTAATCGACTCCAACGACGAAGGGGAGGAGGAGGAAGAGGAAGAGGAGGAGAGCGAGGATGACGTGCCGGAGGCTGGAGCGGACGGTCAGCCTCAACCTGACCGTGCCTCAAGCAATGATCCGTGCTCCAAGGCACCGACCGCTGCTGGAGGTGGCCAGGCGGAGACCGACCAGCCGCCCGCTCCGCCGACGGATGCCACGGACTCTGCCATCCAGCCGTCCGCCACCCCAACTAGTGCCGCCGACCCCATCGTCCAGCCGGAGCCCTCTGTTGCACCAACCGGCACCGCCAACTCCAACTTCCAGCCGGAGCCCTCTGCTGCACCAATCGGCACCGCCGACCCCGCCGTCCAGCCGGAGCCTTCTGCTGCCCCTTAGGATTTTTCCTTTCTTTTTCTGCTTGCTAGTCTGGACAACTTGGTTAAATTTGCACAATTCCATCCTCGGGGTGTACATCAAACTCTGCTTGAATGCTGGCCAATAGGCCTTTATCTATGTAAATATTTTATTGCAATTCATGTTTTGCTTTGCCGGCTTCTAACTTTTCTTGCTTTCGAGCTCCTTGCTTTTTCCTTTGCCGCCCTCCCTCGGCTATCCTCTTGCCAGCCGAGCAGCCGCTCTGCGGACTGCGGCTGGGTCAAGTACTTAGCTTTGATGGGAGAGCGAGTACTTAGCCATTCAGAGTGTTGGCAAGACAAGTAGAAGCCGGCCGGCCGGCTGCTCGATAGCCGACAGAACGGGCGCGGTGCCGGCCTCGACTATATGCGTTCTTCCCTTAGTCGTTTTCGTGTGGGCACTGTTTGCATCCCCTGCCCGCCGTGCAGTTGCTCTGCGAGTTGCGGCTTCTGACAAGGGAAGTTTTTGGTGCCAACACACTACTTGTCCGGCTACAGGAGGCGGCATATAGCAGAAGGCGGCAAGCCTCCGGGCCGACTGGTCGAACCCGGTGCCAGGCGGGAATAATAAAACAATACACACTCATAGGCATAACACTTATCATATAGATAAAAGAAAAGGATAGTCCCTGAGTTCTTCTCGGGGGACCCGGATTCTTCGTACATAATACAAAAGGTAGCGTGATACATACTGCTTTCAACTATAAAATCTTCGGAGGAGGTTTGCGTTCCACGGCCTCTCAGTCTCCTTGCCTGAGTCATCTCTTTTGCGCGCTCTGGGCTTCTGGGCGTCGATCAGATAGTAGGAACCGTTGCCCAGCACCTTGCTGATGATGAAAGGGCCTTCCCAAGGTGCCGAGAGCTTGTGCTGGCCGGCTGTTCGCTGGATCAGTCGGAGCACAAGGTCTCCCTCTTGGAAGGATCTTGGCTTCACCTTGCGGTTGTAGTATCGGTGTAGACTCTGCTGGTAGATGGCGGACCGGCTAAGAACCAACAGCTGGCCCTCCTCCAACAGGTTGACGCCGTCTTCTCGCGCCTCCTTGTCATTCGCCTCGGTGTACATGGTGACTCTTGGGGAGTCGAACTCTATGTCCGTCGGGATGACGGCTTCAGCACCGTAGACGAGGAAGAAGGGGGTGAAGCCGGTCGACTTGTTTGGAGTCGTGCGCAGGCTCTAGAGGACGGCCGACAACTCATCGAGCCAGCAGTCGGCCGAACGCTCTAGAGGCTCGACCAGACGGGGCTTGATGCCAGACAAAATGAGGCCGTTTGCTCGCTCAACTTGGCCTTTTGACTGCGGATGGGCAACAGACGCTAAGTCCAGTCGGATGCCCTGCGTCGCGCAGAAATGAGCCAAGGCTCCTTTGGCAAAGTTTGTGCCATTGTCGGTGATGATGCTATGTGGTATGCCGTACCGAGTGGTGATGTCAGCGATGAAAGTCACGGCAGTCGGCCCATTCAGTTTGTTGATTGGTTTTGCTTCTATCCACTTGGTGAACTTGTCCACAGCGACAAGCAAATGAGTCATGCCGCCATGAGCCGTCTTGAATGGCCCCACCATGTCCAGCCCCCAAACGGCAAAGGGCCAGGCAATGGGAATGGTCTTGAGCGCAGAAGCCGGCAGGTGTGGCTTGGAACGAAACTTCTGGCACCCTTTACACTTCTGGACCAACTCTTTGGCGTCTTCTAGGGCAGTCGGCCAGAATAAACCATGGGGGAAAGCTTTGGCAACAAGTGATCTTGAAGTCGTGTGGTGACCACGTTCGCCTTGGTGAATATCTCTGAGGATTGCTTGACCCTGGTCCGGCTCCACGCAGCGCTGGTACACACCAGTGACACTGCACCGAACCAGTTCTTTGTTGACTATGGTGTAAGCTGCTGCCCGCCGTTGCACTTGTCGGGCTAGGATCTCATCGGCCGGCAGCTCTTTGTTCACCAGGAAGTTGAGAATGGGTTGAGCCCATGAGGGTGCTGCAATCTCTCCGACTGCTACGACTTCAATTTGTACAAGGGCGGTTGGACCGGGAGGCGGGGGGTTGGAGTCGACTGCCGCCTGCTGCCTTGAAGAAGTCCTCGGGCCGGCTGCTGTAGTCCCCAGGCCGGGTTCTGAAGTCCCCGGGTCGGGTGCGACGGCTATAGTCCCCGGGCCGCCTGCCGAAATCCCCGTGCCGGCTTCTGGGGTCCTTAAGTCGGATTCGACTGTTTTGGGAGGGGCCGGCACGAAGATGGAGTCGGAATCTGGTGATGGCTTGACAGACGGCTTGAGGAGGCGCTGCAAGGCGACGCCGGCTGGTATCGCTTGCCGGTGGAGCCAATCCATGCCAAGGCATCTACTTGCTCGTTGTCGTTTCTTGGCACGTGGAGGAACTCGCATCCGTCAAAGTATCCACTGAGTTGCTGCACGAGGAAGCGGTAACATGCCATGTTCGCGTCCTTGGCGTCCCAGTCGCCTGACGACTGCTGGACCACCAAGTCCGAGTCACCATAGCACAGGATCCGGCGAATGCCGTGTTCATTGGCAAGCCGGAGCCCGTGTATGAGTGCTTCATACTCGGCTACGTTGTTGGAGGCGGCAAAATGGATTTGCAGCACATATCTGAGCTTGTCGCCTTTGGGAGATGTGAGGACGATGCCGGCTCCCAGACCGGTGTGCATTTTTGAACCATCGAAATGCATCCGCCAATGGGTGGAGTCTGGCGCTGGCGGCAAGTACTGGGTCTCGGCCCAATCGACGAGGAAGTCAGCCACGCTTGTGACTTGATGGCAGTGCGAGGCTGGTAGTAGATGGTGTAAGGAACCAGATCAATAGCCCACTTGGCCACTCGGCCTGAAGCATCTCGGCTGCCAATTCTCTCAGCAAGCGGAGCAGTGAAGACAACAGTAATTGGGTGCTCTTGAAAGTAAGGCTTCAGCTTCTTGGCGGCAAAGTGCACACCATAGCACATCTTCTGATAGTGTGGGTAGTTTTGCTTGGAGGCGGACAGTACTTCGCTCAAGTAATATACCAGCCTCTGGACCGGCAATGCTCTGCCCACCTCCTTATGTTCTACCACTATGACCGTGCTGACCACCCGACTGGTGGCGGCGATATAGAGGAGCATGGGCTCTTTCTCAGTTGGAGCCACCAAGATAGGCGGGGTGATCAACATCTTCTTGAGTTGGAGAAAAGCTTCGTCCACCTTGTCATTCCACTCGAAAAAAGTGGTCTTCTTCATGAAACGGCTGATAGATGCCATGCAGCTGGTGAATTTCTGCATGTCCAGCAGTCGGGTGGGCACCTCCATTTTCTCAATGGCCTTGATCTTCACTAGGTTGCACTCTATGCCGCGCTCAGAGACCAGGAAGTCGAGGAGCTGGCCGACTGGTACTTCAAAGACGCATTTCTCTGGGTTGAGCTTGATCTGGAATCAGCATAGGTTCTCAAAAGTTTCCTTGAGGTCTTCCAGCAGCGTGCCACGCTTTTCTGTCTTCACCACCACATCATCCACATAGACATGGATATTTCTGCCAAGTTGCTTGAGGAGACACTTCTGCATGCAATGCTGGAACGTGGCACCAGCATTTCGCAAGCCGAACGTCATGGTCAGGTAGCAGAAGGCACCAAATGGCGTGATGAAGGCGGTCTTCAGCCTGTCGGCCGGGTTCAGCTTTATCTGATGGTACCCTGAGTATGCATCCAAAAAACTCAACAGCTCGCATCCGGCTGTGGAGTCTATCACTTGGTCAATTCTTGGCAGGGCAAAGGGATCTTTGGGTCAAGCTTTGTTGAGGCTGGTATAATCAATACACATGCGCCACTGCTTGTTTTTCTTCAGCACAAGAACCGGGTTGGCCAGCCACTCTGGAAAGAATACTTCCATGATGAAACCAGCTGCTAGAAGCCGGGCTATCTCTTCTCCGACAACTCTTCTCTTTTCTTCCGACAGGCGGTGCAAGGGCTGCCTGACCGGCTTGGCGTCAGGTCGGACGTGTAACTTGTGCTCGGCGAAATTCGTCGGAACACCTGGCATGTCCTTAGGGGACCATGCGAAGATGTCCCGATTCTCACGAAGGAAATTTACAAGCTCGCTTTCCTATTTGCTATCTAGGTTGGCACCTATGAGAGCGTGCCTCTCCGGGTGCTCGGGGTCCAGGGGTATCTTCTTTGTTTCCTTTGCCGGCTTGAACGAGCCCTCAACCTCCGACTCCTTGGGGATGGGTGACATTTCCGGCTTCTTGCCTGCCAACGCCACCACCCGGTCAAGGAGCCGCTTCTCAGCTGCAATCACAAGGGACTCGGCCAGCCGGCTGCTGTCTGCGGTGCAGGCGACCGATTTCTTGTAGTCTCCGACTACAGTCAGGATCCCCTTGGAACTCGGCATCTTCATCTTGAGGTAGGCATAGTGGGGGACCGCCATGAACTTGGCCAGGGCAGGCCAGCCAAGCAGCGCATGGTAGGGGCTTTCAAGGTCCACCACTTCAAACCAAACTGGCTCTCAGCGGAAATGATTCTTGTCTCCAAAGAGAACATTGATTTGGGTCTTGCCGATTGGTGAGCAGGAAAGGCCGGGGACTATGCCATGGAATACAGTCCGACTGGGAAGGAGCTGCTTCTGCTTGATTCCCAACTTCTCCATTGTGTCACGGTATAGGATATTGATGCTGCTGCCGCCATCTATCAGGACTCTGGAGAAACGAGCTGCCCGCCTCTCCGTTGCAAAGGTAGCATCTAGGACCAGGGTGTAGGAACCAGGGGAAGGCATCACTTCCGGGTGGTGAGCCCTGCTCCAACTGATGGGCTTCTCAGACCAATGCATGAACTCTGGAGTGTTTGAGGCCACTGCATGTACTTCTTGCTGTTGCTACCGTCTGCTGTGTCTGTCATTGGCCACGTTGGTGAACACAACATAGGCTCCGTGCTCCTCTGGATACTCGTCTTGTATGGCTCCGACTGGCCGGGCTGCCGGGTGCTGGGGCTGAGGAGGCGGCGGTCCGGCAGGCGGAGGAGGCATGAGTCCATCTCCCTTGGCTATTCGGGCGAGCCAATGACACTTCCGGGTGGTGTGGTTGGACGGCTTCGCACCACTATGGAACTTGCAGGGTGCATCTAGGGTCTGCTCATAAGAGAAGGCGGGCAATCAATTGAACTTGCCGCCCTTCTAACACTTGGGCGCTGGCTGCCCCTCCGGCTGCCGGTCCTCGACTGTCACCACCTGCTGGCTGGTGGAAGCCGGCTGGGTGGCCTTCCGCTTGATGTCGCCTGGATGTTGTCACTGACTGGTTTCACCGGTCGGATCCCGAGGGGCCTGAGGTGCCACCTTGCCGGACGCGTCAACTAAGATTTCCGCCTTCATGGAGGAGTCGACCGTGGCGTGTTTGTCGGTGATGATCAATAGTTCGTCAAGAGTCGCAAGCTCGTCACAGAGAAGTCGGTGCTTGAGGAGGGTGCCCTCTCGGCACCCGGCAGTGAAGTACTCGATTGCCTGCACCTCGTGCACGCCTTCGCAGGAGTTGTGCAGCTCGGCCTAGCGCGTGAGATAGTCGCGAGTCAATTCGCTGGGCCCTTGGACGCACAAGGAGAGCTGTTGGGGCTTGGGAGGCCGCTTGTATGTGCTGGTGAAGTTGTGGATGAACGTTTCGGTGAAATCAACCCAGCTGTTGATTCTACGGGGCTTCAGGCTGTTGAGCCACGTCCGGGCCGTGCCTTGAAGCATGAGCGGGACGTACTTCACGGCAATGCGCTTGTTGCCGTTTGCTATGCTGACGGCTGTGGAGTAGTCGACCAGCCAGTCCTCCGGCTTCACAGAGCCGGTGTACTTGGGCGTATCTCTTGGGAGCGTGAACCCTTTGGGGAAGGGCTCATCTCGGATTCGTGGGCCGAAACAGGGTGAGCCCAACGCGTCTTCTTCTTCTAGCGCTAGGGATCGGTTGAGATGGTCGATCCGATGGCGGGTGTCGTTTTCTCCGACTCCCTCTCGGCAGCCAAGGCGGTCGCCGAGTGTCGGGTGCGTGACAGGCGGCGGAGTGGAATGCCTTGCTCCACGAGGCGGAGGGGGAGGCGGATCGCCTCGCAGCTCCACCGCACGAGGGCGGCCGTCTTCGTCACGCTCGATGGAGAGGCGAGTCCGACTGCGGCTGGCAGCCGGCTCGTTGCCTCTTCCTCCACGGGTGCCACCAGTCGGTGTTCGGGACGTCGCGCCATGGTCTTGGCGAGGGGGCGGTTCGTCGTTCCACTGGGCGGGCACTTCAACGCGGCAGCTGGCTTCGTGCTGCACGGCGGCCGCGTCTAGGAGCTGCTGGACTCGCTCCATCATGTGGCGACGCTCGTCGCCCTCGTACTTGTCCAGCTCGTCCGTCACCGCCAGGGCGGCCCGGATGTTCTCTGCAGGCGTGGCGTAGACGGGGCGTTCTGCCCCGAACATGCTGGCGATGGTCGTGCAGCCGGATCGAGCCGATGCGGCTGGGCCCCTCAGGAGCCGGCGTGCCACCAACGGCCTGGTCCATCTCGCGCCGGTAGGCGTCCGAGCGTCGCATGCTGGCCAGTCGGCCAGCGCTTTCGAGAGCTGGACGCGGCGTGCCTCCAGCATCTCAGCGTCTGCACCCTCGGGAATGGGCGCTGACAGGTCTCGTAGCGCTGCGTGGGTCTCGAGCGTCTCCGGTCGAGCGCTCGCCACTGTTGATGACGAGCACCTCTGTGACGGTGCTCCCACCGCTGTGCTCGCGAGGAGGTGGCTCGTCGTAGATCAACACGTTGGTGGGAAACGCGTCAAGCGACACCGTGTCGGAGTCGACGATCATCGGGTCGGTGGAGCCAACAAACTCCAAGTCCACAGCGGGCTCGCTGGTGACGTGAAGCTGGTCCAGGAGGCTGACGAGACGGCTTTCGGGGCAGTCGGTGCCCGCGTCGGAGGCCGGCTCATCGGAGAGGTGAATCTCGCCAACAAGGTCGGCGAGGCAGCTCGCCACAAGAAGCGATCTCCGCGCCGCTGGCAAGGTCAAGGCCGACGCCGTCGGGCGTCTTTGGCTGGCCGCTCGCCAGAAGGAACAAGGTTCTCGCCTGCAGTCTCCGGAGACGGTGCACCTCGCCCCACGGTGGGCGCCAAATGTCGGGGGTTGGGTGCGACATATGCCAATGGATGGCTTATCATGGTGGGAGCGAGTAAAACGTCGTCGGTGCCTGGAAGCGGGATGAGGCGTAGACACGTACGTCGGCGAACTTTACCCAGGTTCGGGGCTCTCCTAGGAGATAACACCCCTAGTCCTACTCTGCGGGGTCTCCGCATGATCACTAAGGCACAAGTGATACAATTGTGCTCCTTGAGTTGTGTTCTAGAGGCAGAAGGAGGCAAAGCTAGCTCTCTTCCTACTCTAGGGTTGTGGCTAGCTCTAATGGAATGGGAACCCTTTGCATGGGTGCCCTGGGGTTTATATAGGCCTACCCCCCAAGGGTACAATGGTAATCCGCCGGGTCTTTGGACCCATTGTCGAGTGTCTCTGGCGGGCCCAATGACGGTTCGAGACGGAGCCGACAGTCGCTTCACTTGTTGGCGGGTCCAGTTGGTGGTCACATCTTGTAGTCGTCCGCTAATGACGCGGTCTTGGTCAATTGATGTAGCTCTGATCCCCCACCTTTGGTGGGAGGTCGCTGTAGCCACACCTTGTCTCTTCAGGTTAATGGCGCGCTTACTTCGAGGGAGGGGACGACCGCTTCACTGAAGCCGCCTTCCCAGATCCGGCAGTTTGGCATCCGCGGCCGTGCTATCACATGTCGGTAGGGCCCGCACTCAAGGCCGTACCGACAAGTCGTCGTGGGGTCTGAGGCTCCTTTGTCTCAGAGTGACGCGTGGGGAGTGGCAACGGTGCCTCGCCGTGCGGAGATCTCCGATTGTACGGGGCACTTTGGCCACGCCAAGCCCAGAATTCGGGGGTGAGAGACCTCACTGTAGCCATACCCCAGTCGGGTCCTCTTGATGGGGGCGACTGAGAGGCGCCTAGTGGCCGCTTTCGGCGCCCCCCTCTCGGAGGCGATTGACCGAGCCGGCCGCTCTTGGCGCCGTCTGCTGGCGGTTGGCCATCCTTCGGTGGCTGGCCGTTGAGCCAGCCGGCCTCCGGAGGGCGGAGCTTCAGCTTGGGGTGTTACGGGGCGAAGCCGGCCCAAAGTTTTGATAAGTTCAGGGACCCGGGTGAGGCTACCCGTGGCCCATTACTCTGACACCCATATAAGACAGTAATCTCTGGTTAATCTCCAAGGCCCATTTAGGTGCATGGCAAGTGGTGGGATGTTTAGTACCATCCTGCTAGTGGAGTGAGAGTGAGACCCTTTTATAAGGGCTACGCTACCACATGCCATTGGGAGCTTGAGAAGAGGAGTTGTACACACGCACTTCTCGTCCTCTGCCGTCCCCCGCCCGCCTCGCCACGCCTCGTCATGACGCGCGCGCCGTGGGAATGAGCCGAGTCGAAGCTTATTTTTGCCGGTGAGAAATGGTTAATTAATCTCGAATTAATTGGCGAGTTGCTGACTCGGTCATGGGCCTGAGCCCAGACTCACACTCTCTTGCACAACCCTAGCCTTCATATGTTGTTCCTCTCTGTGTGTTGCTTCCGGCGATCCCACGACCACGTGCGCAGTCGGTCGGGAGAGCATGTGCCTCCAGAATCCTGTCGTTCGAGATCCTGCCCGGGAGAACGACACTAAGATTTTTGGGGAGCGTCTCAACACGACTGCTCCCGATCCGTCCTCGTCTCCGTCCGCCTCTGCTTCCACTACTTCCCCTTTATCGACTCCATGGCTGACGACGAAGTCGCCAAGAAGAAGGTCTCGATCGATGCCGCCGCTGTTGCCGCTGCCGCCGCGTTGGCCTGGCCAACCGGAGGGTATGGTTCATCCATCCCCTATTTGCTCGTTCATGTGCTCGCCGTATATATGCTATTCATAGATGATTCGGTTATATGTACTGTATGTACTCACATGCTTACATATCGGTACGAGAGCATACCGTATTTGCCATGTTTACCATTTACTCGTGGATTAAATTAGTAAAAAAAGTGCTAATATTTCTAACATAAGGTGTGCTTGTGTGCATTTATAAAAGGTAAGTGTATGTGAGCAATTTTGATTGCACTATGTTAAAAAAAAAAAAAGCAGTCCTAGCCTCAAACAGCCCCAACTTTCCCCAGTCCGACCGAGACAACAACGGGGCCCGCCGGCCCCCTCCTCTCCGTCTCGTCCTCCGCCCCGCCGCCTCTACGTCATCTCTCCGCTCGTCTCCTCGCCTACGACGCAGATCCCCTACTCGATTGCCTCCGCCTGAGCAGCCGTGCCCAAGAGCCCGCCGACCGCCCCACGCCCTGACGCCGCTCCGGTTCGCCGCCGACCGCAGCAGCCGGGCGAGCGAGCGAGAGGGAAGATGCCTAAGCGGACGACCCACACGTACTCGAGCGAGGACGCGCTGCCGGAGGGCCCCGAGTCCGACCTCTTCGTCTACTACTGCAAGCACTGCGCCTCCCACGTCCTCATCACTGGTCGGCTCCTCCCCCCTCACCCTCCCTTTTCTCGTTTCCTCTTCGTTGCAGCGTGGGCTTGTATCTGGAGACTTTCCGTTAGTTTTAACAGATCTGAGAAGTCCCTCCGGATGTTCTAGGCTAATGTTGTTCTTTCTAGCTGAAGCACCGAGTGGGGATTCTTGTCAAGGAAGTGGCTGTCTTTTTTTCTTTCTTAGATAACCCGGCAGGAGCCCTGCCTATGTGTTAAGAAGAGTATTATTGAGGTTAATTAGGGCCTCTTTGATTCACAGGATCTTCAAAACACAGCAATAGGAAAAATAATATAGGATTTGAGTGGCATGCTCACTTCAATCACCTATAGGAATTTGGATAAAAGAGTGTTTGATGCCACATGAAGAACAAAGGAATTGTAAAAGGAGGTCTGAGTGGATGGAAATTTTCCTCCAAAATAGTGGGCAAAGCAATCCTTTGGAATTTTTCCTACGGAACTACTGTGCGGACGACAGTTTGCCCACACGAACTGAGGACGACGGATGATTGACGGTGCATCCAGTTTTTGCTCTGCGTACGTATGGTCAGATGTGCTGCATCGTCCAAAGATCGTGCCAATCTTGTCTTGTGTATAGCAGCGCTCTTTTTCCTAAGATTCCAATCCCACGAATCAAACCTATGTAGGAAAAAATCCTAAGGATCTAAATCCTGCAAAAAAAATCTAGGAAATTCCTTTGGATTAAAGGAGCCCTTAGGGAAACCGCACAAACCAGATGCAAAGGGTACTAACCCCCACGATCGAAAAAATGTCCCTGCCGCGTGCCCTCCCCACACTCACCATTGAGCGAGACAGATCCAATGTGACCTGCTCTGGGGGATGCTGGAAGACCACAACAGACTTCTAATCATGGAAGCATGAAAGATGCAATGTCAAGCACCGACAACCACCCCACTATCGCCACTGCCGCCAAACGGGGTGGGAAACCAAAACCGCTGTGGGAGGAGCGGGATGAGGTCTCCCTGACTTTACCAGCGGTGAAATTGCGTCTCAAGGATCCGCATCGTTCATAACCTCTGATGCTCTGAGGTCAACTCAGTTTTTATCCAATCTCTGCCTGCTTACTTGTTACGAACTAATCAAGAACATGAGCAACATAGCTAAAGGGATTCGGCTTGCTAGAAGGTTTTCTTCGTTTGGGTGTCAGCATTGTGAACTTTGAATTTCACCTTGTTTGTTCTTCTGAGCTTAATTAGAAATGATGAGTTTTCTCTTAGCTGAGGTTGCCGTAGATGGTTCCTTGGAATAGTAGAAAGCTGTACTGATCTATGTTTGTAATTTGTCACAGATCAAACCACAATAACTTGTTTGCACTGTCCAAAAAATCCACCTATTAACTGGCCAATTAATCCCTCCTCGGAGGGCCACCGAGCAGCCGATTAACTTATTAATTGGATGATTCGCCTATCGAAATTTTTTTGCCCTCACTTTGAATCTTGTCATTTTCTCTTGTTTGCAATTGTGTTGTTTCATATATAGCAGTTATATCTAGCTTGTGATAGAAATTTTAAATAGCTAAGTTGAGAGTCCTTTCTGAGATTGACTACTTTCAAGATTGTTGTATTCGGTGTGCCCTGTTAATACTTCAACTATCTGCTATACAATCAGTTCTGATGTGTTTGTTATAAAGATACCCTATTGCAGAAAATGCCAAAGAGGAAGACCGACCGAGCACATGTTCTAGATAAGGCAAAGCATCTTGCGAGGCTAAATGTGAAAGATGCAGGAAAAATCTTGTTGAAACGGTATACTAATCATACCTTGTAACTTTGTTATTGTTAGGTACTTGAGTCAAATTTCATGTTTTCTAATATCATTGCACAATTGATAGACTATATTACACCTTGGTAACACGATGTTATGTATGCTGACTACCCTGGTGAAATTTGCCACTTTATCTATTATCACGTAGTATGTACCTATGATATGAGTGGTGCGATCTTAAGTGTGCACAATTGTTTTTGAGATGAAAATCCAGTTGTAGGTGCATCAACTCAGGGTAAACTTACACAACTTTTTATTGCATAACAGTAGCCAACTTGCAAATGAATAATTTTGATGACACATTTAAAGATTGAATCTTCAATAAAAAAATTGCCCAGAGACAAAAGATAAGAGGAGACATGAACACAACAGATCATAGTATCTTATCTCTCAAACACCAATTAACAACACCTGCAGTAGGACCTTATGATGTACTCCCTCTGTAAACTAATATATGACTTTTTAGATCACTACTTTAGTGATCTAAAAAATCTTATATCATTTTACAGAGGGAGTACTACCTTTTTGCTAATTAACTTAAATCACCTCTTTTAATGGCACACCCTGCAACACAACACATGCATGTACATATCAACTCTTGCGGATCAGTAACTATGACCTGCAATCAGTATAGAGCTAGTGCTACTGTTAGAATCAATTTTCCCTGTATCAGACTGGTAGATATATTCTGTACATTGAAATATGTGATCCTTCTACACCATCCACAGTTTTCATGTGAATACTCATTTGTAGTAACCACCCAAGGGTCATTTGTCTTAAGTGATTCCATTGTTGCAGTGGACTACATTTTTGCTGATTATATAATGTAAGTATCTCTGATGCAGTGGAGAAGGAAAGCTCGAAAAGCAGTTTCGCATGACCTGCGTGGGGTGCGACCTTTTTGTTTGCTATCGGTCGGAGGAGGATTTGGATCTTGCTCCTTATATATATGTTGTTGATGGAGCACTGAGTTCGGTGGCGGCTGAGACAAATCCACATGTACGCGTGATGGAACTTTCTTTGATCTTTCCAATCTGTTTTACTATTTTTTGTAAGCTGACAGACCATGAACACTGTAGGATGCTCCTGTACCCCCTTGCATCACACAGTTGCAGGGTGGACTTGTCCAAGTTGCCATTGAAGTAGAAGACCGAGCACAACGTTCAGCAATAACAAGTACGTTATGTTAATCTTTTAGTAATTTGTTGTTTAAACCAGTGCAACTAAGCACCGTCACTCTCCTCTATAACATAATAAATTGGACAGTACTAAGAGGAATCAGTATCATTTTAGTTACCAAAAGAAAATAAGATGTGACAATTGTATTTCTTATCAGGAGTGAATGCTGACGATGTTCGAGTAGCAGTGGCTGCCCCTGCTGCTCGGGGGGAGGCTAACAACGAGTTGCTTGAATTTATGGGCAAGGTCACTTTCTTCAATCTTTAACTCTTGGCAATATTCGTTTACCTTGTTACCTGTATGGGTATAAATCTAATAAGCTGTTCAAACTTCTCACTTGAACATGTTTGTACTGACAATTTATGTAATCATCAGGTGCTTGGCTTAAGATTGAGTCAGATGACCCTTCAAAGGGGATGGAATAATAAATCCAAGCTTCTGATTGTGAGTTCCCATTTCTCATGTCTCATTTTAGGGAACATATTAGTGCTAAGGAATAAAGCTAATTTAAGATCGGATTCCAATGTGCCGAGCTTTTTGTTATCAGTCAGTGGACTCAACATTTCACATTAAGTTCATTACTTATTACTCCCTCCGTCCGGAATTACTTGTCATCAAAATGGATGAAAATGGATGTATCTAGAACTAAAATACTCTAGATACATTCATTTCAATGACAAGTATTTCCGGACGGAGGGAGTACTTATTTTCCATCAATCTTCTGGCTCCATCTATTGACTGTTCTCTTGCACAAAATACCCTGACTTTATTCAGGTTGAAGATTTGTCTGCGCGGCAAGTTTATGAGAAGCTCCTAGAAGCTGTCCAGCCCTAGAATGCAGACTTCGATTTGCAGCAGCCTGTACTCTTATCTGGAAGGGAAAGGGCCCAAGGCCACCTATACTAGATCTGCTGAAGAGAAGGCTCAGGCCATAGAACCAGGTGTCAAAAGAGCAGAAGGCGCTAAGAGAGTCCGAAGGGGGTCGAAAGGCTGCTCAATAGAACTATAGCTCAGAGCAAGCAGCCAAGCTGCGCTGAATTTGTTCGTTGTTTCTGTTGTAATCGTGTATCCTTTGCTGAGATGGAGATATACATTGAAGCAAAGCTGTGTTGAGTTGTGATGCATACTGTTACACCCAATGTTCGTATGAAACATCCGACACCTACATTTGATTTTATCTTTAGCCTGGGTGATTCTTCAGGTTTAATGTTTGACATGAATGGTTTCGTATTTTGTGTTGCGCGTTTATTGTTCAGCCTTCGCAGGAATTTCACCTGACAAGTACATTGGGACCTATAATAATCGTACATATAATGCTCGTGATTGGCTTGACAGAGTTCTGTGATCTGAGTATACTTTCGGAAAAGGAAAGAGAAGAATGAAAATTAACTTTTTTTGACTCGTTAAACAATAATATTTTTTTGACAATAATATTAGTTCACACCAAAAACGACATTTTGGTTAAAGAAAGACAGGGCGACGTAGAGCGGCACGGGCCCAGGCCCTAGCCCACGAACGGCCCGTCCATGGCAGAAACCCTACCCACCAGGTCTCGCTCCACTTACACCCCAAAGGCCGAAGCTCTGCCCAAACCCTCTGTTTTTCCTCTCCTGCCAGTCCCCACATCGCCTCCGCTCCCTCGCCGCGGCGCAACCCAGGCGATCCGCGCCGGCTCCTCCCCGGCGCTTCAGGTCGACCCCCCTCCCTCCCCCTCCTTCTACCCGCCCGGCTCGCCTCGCTTCTCCTCGCCGCCGTCGGGCCCGACCGATCCGTGGCCGTGGCTTCCGAGGGGCTAGGCTGCGGCGCTTGTTGATTTAGGATTCGGGGGCCGCTTTTTCTTTGTTTGTTTGGATAGCGCGGGTTAGGAGGCACTTGTGTGGATTATCTGAGAACCAACAATCGGTAGTAGGATGCTAGGGTTGCCGTGCTCTCTCTTTAGCAAGTTCATTATTGCATAGCTGAAGTTCGTGCTCTCCTCCGTCTTGGGCAGGAAAAATGGCCGAGCATCTCTTCGAGGACATCTTCCACGTGACCAGGATCGACCCCGATGGCAAGAAGTTCGACAGAGGTAGTTCGCTCTGGCTGTTATGCATGGTGAATTTACAGTTCTGCTATGCTGCGCTTTGCTCTGCTGAATCATGCTGCTCATTATGCCTGTCCGTCTCTTGGAGTTAGTTTCTGTTAGCAGTTACGTAGCAACATAATTTTTCATAGTTTAAGAAAAAGCGCTAGGCGTTAATTGTGCGTTTCGCCACCTCCTTGCGCTCTTCTGACCAAAGCACATGCTTATGCACAATTATGTGCAGATTAAGCGCTAGGCCTTTTGAGATTCTAACTTTGGAATTTATGCCTGCCCACTTCAGTGCTCTACAATGCTTGGATCCTGGACTGTTAACACTTAACATCATAGCAACACTCGTGCAACCTTGTAGCTGCAGATGATTATACTGAACTGAAACGTTTACCTCTCCACATCGGTGTGCAGTTAATCGCATTGAGGCTAGAAGTGAGCAGTTGGAAATGTACATGCAACTAGATATCGCTACCGATGTCTACCCCATGCATATGGGTGACAAGTTCACCATGGTTTTAGCTCCGACACTGAATCTGGATGGGACTCCAGACACTGGCTACTATACACAGGTAACATTACCTTATTCTTCTTAGAAGCTGATCATGAGGTAATTTGGCAACTGAATGGCGTGAATGCGGCTCATCATGTGTGACAGTTGCCTAAAATGTTGTTATTGTCTCACATGGACTTGTCTTCATGGAGGACCCATGTTTAGGGGCTGATACTCAGGAAGCTCATGTTATTTCTTTCCTCCTTTCAGGCTGGTAGGAAAACACTTGCTGACAAGTATGACTATGTCATGCATGGAAAGCTTTACAAGATTTCAGAGGATAATTCCAGCAAGGATAAAGGACCTACTAAAGTGTATGACTTCTCTGAACTCTAGATTAGTGATTTTCTATGGGTTTTTAATCTTGCAGAATTTGATTTATGCGATATGTTTGAGTAATGTATGATTTAATGTGAGATTGATTCCTACCTTCATATAGCCGATGAAGAATTTGCCTATAACCGTGTTGCTGAAGCTCATGAGTTGGATAGTACATAATGATTCTCTTATTTGCCCTTCAGCTCCTTAATCCTGGCTTCTTGATGCATGTCCATATAATCCTGTGTGGGTGGGGGAGGGATGTTGAGATTGCTTGATGCGCGTATTACTGAGTAACCTGGTGAATATACTCCAATATAAGGGGTGGTGATTGAGATTGCTTCCTTTGAGTGTTACTGAGTAACCTGATGTATACATGGTCAAAGATAATGGGTGGGTGGGGCGGGGCAGTTCAAATTGCTTGATGTGAGTGTTACATAGTAACCTGGTGTATATACATGGTCCAAGATAAGGGGTTGGTTTTGGGATTGCTTAATTTGAGTGTTACTGTGTAGCCTGATGCTATATACACGGTCCAAGATGAAGCTCGGCTGCTTTCCATCGAAATGAATGTTAGTACAAATGAAATAATGCCATGGGCTGTTCCCATGTGGAGATCTTTGGTGCAACTCATAGTCTCATACAAAGAGCAAAGTTCCATCTGTTGAAGGGCTGATTTAAGGATTTGGTTTTACACATTTGATATTCCTCGTTTATAGTTTGTACTTACTAGAAATATTCTTAAATATTTGCAAATGGAGCTCATTTTTCTTATGAAACAGATGAAGCAAAATTTATTGATAGGTGTGTTGACGGTCTTTTCTCATTTTTGAACCATATGTAAGCATGCTTGGCTAGTTGTATTATGTGAATCACACATTCACACCATGCAGTACAAGTGCAACTAAGAATGCCTATTTTTATATCTCAAACCGACCCACACCTTTTACACCTAGTGGCTACTTCTCAACCAAGTAATTTGACCAATTCACTCGTGCAACTATTCTAATGATTTTGCCTACCTTTTCCTCTCTCCAGGGAGATCTATGCATCTTTTGGTGGCCTCCTGATGTTGCTCAAAGGCGATCCTTCAAGTGCTGCTAACCTCGAGCTGGATCAAAGGCTGTTCCTCCTCATCCGAAAGGTGTAAGCGTGCCATCTACCAGATAACCAGTGCTTGTAGTTCACTCAGGGCTATACTGAGCCTGTGATCGTTTGGATGCTAATCGCCCTACACCCTTATGTACTCTTTTGGCGGTAATATGACTCTAGATTGGTACCATGGCTTCTCTGTAGCACCAGTCACTTATTCTTGCCCCCCCCCCCTGGAGTGCATTATGCGTGTGACTAATGTATGTCACTGATGTTCCGCGTAAATTATGATGCTGCGTGAATGTTATATTTGGTAATAATTATTATCACTGTGTGAATGTGAGGCTGGTGGTCTGGTTCTACTGCATCTTTGCTTGTCTGAACTTGGCGCACCCATATCTTCAACCATATCTCCGTCAGGTGATCGACGAGTAAACACCACATGTAGGGTAGCTGTTGCAGTGTTGTGTCCATTTACCGTTTTGCATCGACGAGAAAGTTGTTATGCCGTTTCCTCCCTGCCCTGCCCTTCACGAGGACAGGAAGTTCAGACAAGTCTTAAACAAGGGATGCAATTATCCATGAGCCAGTAAATGGGTCTCTGATTGTATGGCCGATCAGATCTTTAAATTCATCAAACATGTGCCCTCCTTTGCACTAGTTCTAGAAATCAACATGGAAATTTTCCAACAAGATGTAAAATCAGAAGAATGCGAGCGAACAAATTTCGGGCACGGTCATAGTCAAGATCGCGGCTTGCTCCTGGCGCATCCATCTAGCTACTCCACCCATGATACATGACGCTAAAAAGCTACACAGTCGATATGATGGTGTACATTCCCCGGTTTCATTCATTCATTCCCGGTATCCTTGCTGTTACTGTCACATGTTTCTTCTTCCCCCCTCAACAAATCCATCCTACATAACAAGATGATGAAACGGCACCGCCCTGCGGCGCGGCGATGCATCGATCGACGGACGACGGCGGGCGATCACTACTCGGAGCCGTCGGGTTGTTGCTGCTGCTTCTGGTCGCCGAAGATGCGGGTGCGGAAGTCCTGGACCATGAGCGGGAGGCCGTTGCGGAGCGCCACCTTGGGCTCCCACCCGAGCAGCTCCTTGGCCTTGGTGATGTCGGGCTTGCGCTTGTGCGGGTCGTCGGCGGTGTTGGCCCGGAACTCGATGCGCGCGTTGGGGTCGATGGTGTCCTGCACCACCTTGGCCAGCTCCAGCATGGTGAACTCCCCCGGGTTCCCCAGGTTGAAGGGCCCCACGTGCTCCCCCTCCATCAGCTTCATCAGACCCTCAACCTGCACCACCAAGACATGTATCAGACGCCAAACACTTCCTTGATAAAACCACAAGATTCACCCATGGATGCCATGACACCGAGGTACCAATCTGGCAAGGACGACGGCATGGACGTGACATGACACGACACTCTTGGTCGATGGAACAGTGGTGGCTCGTGGTTCGTTCAACGACAAAGGGGCTCGATCATGCTGTTCCCGGGGGCCAAAAAGGGTGATGGAAAGCTACTCAGCAGATGTTGCCGTGCCCATGGGCAGCAACAGTGCACCAACCAGTTTGGAAGCTCGTTGGCAGCGGCGCCCACTTAACCTACCTGCGTGCGTGGTCCAGATCGATGTGTACGGTGCACCATCTGCCTCGACCGTCCGTTAACGACCCTTCGTTCGTGCAGTTTCATCTGCATCACATTGCTTCCTGTCGAAGTCGAAGCAGCAACGTACGGTACGGGAGAGAGAGAGAGACCACACTACACTAGCTAGGCAGCACGACGATGCAATGCAAGAGGTCCACGGCCTCGGCCGGGACAATTACTGTCCAGGCCCAGCTGATGATCGAGCCAACTCGGCCCGTATCAGTAGGGTACGTGGTCCAAAACCAAAGCCAAAAATGCTAGCAACCCGGCGACTCTGTACTTGAGTAGGCAGGCACCAGCGCCAAATGGAAAATGGTTGGAGCTTTTAGGACCACCCTGACCTACTCAACCCGTGCCGTTGTGAGCACGGACAACGGACGGACGGGCATCGGACACGACTGTAACAGCACCCACGCACGCATTCGCGTCTCTGGAGACGCCAATATGTGTAGCTAGGTGTAGCATCTACAGCCGGGCGCCCAAAACCGGCCTCAAACGCCTGCCCGATCACTGACCGGTCACGAAAATCTGACCCAGATAGGCCTCAGACGCCCAGTAAAATTGAGAGGAAAAATGTTGCATTGCAAAGCGAACTATGCTACCATGATCGAGCACATGGAAACCAACTGCAACTAAATTAGCTTAGCTTCAGCTGCACGGTCGATCGATGAACCAACCGATTAATGAAGACCGTGCTGCTGTTGGGAGCTAGTAATGGAAGGGAAAAGCATGCGGCGGAGCCACCAGCAAGGGAACGTACGTGCGTGTGCACATATGAATCTTGACTTGTGGCGATGTGTGTGCTCGTTGGTGAGAGGGAGAGCTTACCAGATCGGAGACGTACTGGAAGCTCCTCGTCTGCTTGCCGTCGCCGTACACCGTCAAGGGCTCCTTCCTCAGCGCCTGCACGCACCAATCAATCATAAATCAACCCAGTGTCACCATTAGCGGTCGTTAACATCGCACACGTACACCCCGTGCATATACATACATACAACGATGCTACCTACACCCATCAAAGACAAATCGTGCCATGTCTATGCGCTTTCGCAAGCTAAGCATCACTAGTTCTTCATCTAGCCGTGTATGGCTGCTGTGCGACTAACCTTCCTGCTAATGCTATCATTTCTTCCTCCACACACGCACACACGTACCTTTCGCGTGTAAAGAATCGTGTCAGGTTCATAATAAAGCAGGTTTTAATTAACTAGGGGGTGATTCGTGTCAGCGGCTTGGGATTAAGAAAATGAGAGTTGGAACGTGCCGTCCACTTGTCAAAGTTTCTCCATCTAGCTTAATTTAATTCTGCGCTGCTTTTGCCACGTAGAATAGCACGTGATTTGGACCCTGGGACGAATCAACAAACGAAGCAATTGGTCCACTCATTGTGTGTGTGTCCCCCCTTAGCAAAGCCTAGCTAGAGGATAAACGAAACTAGAAATGATGAAAATCATGCAGGTAGAAAGTTTATATGCGCTACATTATGGAGCGGATGGAGCATCACTGAAGGCTATTTTTGTAGTGTGTTTGCGTGTGTGGTGGTGTGTTGCTTGGTACAGTGCTGTCCCGCGTGACCATCTTGCCTTGCGTGACTGTAGTGACCCTATTATTTCCGTAAGCTCCATAAGCTCTTAACATGCTACACCCGCAAACCCCCGACACGTGGAACACGATCTAGCAAAGATACCCCCAAGGCCCCAACGGAAAGGGGGAGGGTTTTATGTCTTCGACGATATACGTTATCATCGATGACGACTATTTTTGGAGCATCCGTGGTGGTGTGTTGCTAGGTGCAATGCCGCCTCGATCGCATGACGCATCTGGCCTCGCGTGACTGTAATGACTCTATTATTTCTTAACTTGTACACAATCGGTTTTCCAAAAAAGGTGGAATATGTAAAAAATGAACAACTAGAAAGGAATTAAACTATATAATGAATAGTGCACCCTCATACAATTTTTTTAATTAAAAAAAATCAGTAGACTTGCATGTGGGGCTGTGGGTTCAACGGCTGGATGGGAATAGAAGTTTACAAGTTACAAGATCGAGGCAGCACTAATCAATTCCTATCGTAGATCTAGATCGAAAAAACAATACTAGGTTAGTGCTAGTGGTAGAAGCCTACTAGCTAGCTACGACTAAGCCAAGTAAGTAAAACCGGAAAAAAGGAAGTTACGTGGAAGCGTGCATGCTTGTGCATGGGTAATTAGTTAGTTACAGTAGTAGTACTAGTAGGTTATCTTTCTCACCTGAGCGACGAAGTTGCTGACGACCCGGCCGTCGTCGATGCACATGCGCGGACCGTAGGTGTTGAAGATCCGAGCGATCCTCACCTGCCAGCACAAAGATTAGTTACAGTCAGTTAACCAGGCGAAATTACCCTAATTAGCTTGGTTTAACTGCAGCAGTTGCATGATGATCCGATGCTAGCTACTACTAGCTGACATCATAATCTATTTTTTTGCTTCTAATAAAGGAAAGAAAAGGTGTAGAGGATGCTTTCGTTTCCAGCAAAGTCGAGGTTGCTGAGTGAGTGGTGAATGATTAAAGTGCCGGCGGGCCGGGCACGAACCTCGAGGTTGGCGCCGCGGTGGTAGTCCATGGTCAGTGTCTCCGCCGTCCTCTTGCCCTCGTCGTAGCAACTCCGCACACCTGAAGATCGTTCAGACAACAAGTTGAATTTCCTTCAAACAGTAGAGAAGTGTGCTCCAACAGGCAACAGATAGATGAAGACGACGGCGATGGCGGCTATAGGATAGGAGCAGCCAGAAGAGATGTGATGACGTACCGATGGGGTTGACGTTGCCCCAGTAGGTCTCGACCTGGGGGTGCTGGAGGGGGTCGCCGTAGACCTCGCTGGTGCTGGTGAGGAGGAAGCGGGCGCCGACGCGCTTGGCGAGGCCGAGCATGTTGAGCGTGCCCACCACGTTGGTCTTGATGGTCTTGACGGGGTTGAACTTGTAGTGCACGGGGGAGGCCGGGCAGGCAAGGTGGTAGATCTGGTCCACCTCCAGCAGGATCGGCTCCACCACGTCGTGACGGATCATCTCGAAGTTGGGGTTCCCGGCGTGGTGCGCCACGTTCTCCTTGCGCCCCGTGAAGAAGTTGTCGACGACGATCACGCTGTCCCCGCGCGCCAGCAGCCGGTCCACCAGGTGGCTGCCCACGAACCCGGCCCCGCCGGTCACCACCACCCGCAGGCCCTTGCGCTTCAGCCCCAGCGGCACGCGGCCGTGGCGCACGCCGCCGGTGCCCTCCTCGAACGCCATCCGCCCGGCCCCGCCCGACTGGTACTGCCGCGACACCAGCCCCACCGCCGCCAGGTGCGCCACGCTGCTGCTTGAGGAGGAGGTGGTGGTGGTGGAGGGGGAGAGGAGGAGGAAGACGAGCGTGGCGAGGGCCATGCCGACCAAGGAGAAGACGAGGCGCTGCTCGCCCAGCACGTACCGCAGCGGCTGCGGCAGCTGCTGCCTGGTCCGCGGCTTGCTCTCGGCCGCGCCGTGCGCGCCGTCGGCCGCCGCCGCCGCCTGCTGGCCGCGGTAGGTGAGCTCGGAGGACGCCATTGGCGGATCGCGTGATGGACTTCTCTCTCGGCTCCTGAGCTGGTGCGCGCGGGGAGGGGGGGTGTGCGGGAGAAGAGGGGGAGGAGTGGCGCGTATTTGAGGAGGAGGTTGAGGTTAGGTGGGCTGGCCGCGGGCGGCGCGTGGGCCGTGCGATCGGATCGCGGGCGCGGGCTGAGCCGCCCACGTGGCCCCGCGATCGGCGCCGTCTCGCGGTAGTCAGTCAGACGCGCCGCAGCCCGCCCCTCGATGTGGCAAAATTTACCCCGCCCTGCCACCGTGCCCGATGTTTGACTGCGAGCATGTGTGCATTCACCGAGCCAGTCCTGGTATTTTTATTTATTTTTATTTCATGATGAAAGGATCGGCAGCAAGTGTGCACATTCTCAACGGCTTCGAGGAAAGGAGACTCGAGTAGTAAAAAACCAAGGAGAAACTGCTGCTTGCCGGGTCGTTACGTGCTGGGGTATGGCAAACGAACACACGGAAAGGACCATTTCGAAAACCGCTTGAATACGATTTGTGGGGCTGGTTTTTAGTTTTGACGGGTTCGATGTGTTGTGCTACGTTCGCACTCCTTGCCGTGGTCCAGCGGTTGATTGATTGGCGCTTTGGGGAGGGCGCACGTCAAGGGTGTGCACGTGTGATAACATCGTTGTTACTCGTCAATGGTATGGCCGTATGGGGGCGGTGTCAAGCGTTATGAAGCAAGCATGCCCAAGTTCACTCCACCAGACCAGGTTCCGTTTGAACCAGCAAATTATACTCCCTCCGTTTCTTTTTACTCCGCATATAAGATTTGATCAAAGTCAAACTACACAAAGTTTGACCAAATTTATATAAAAAAATATAAACATCTACAATCTTGGAACTACATAGTATGAAAATACGTTTCATGGTGCATCTGATAATATTGATTTCATATTGTGAATGTTTATATTTATTAATATAAAGTTAGTCAAACTCTACAAAACTTGACTTTGACCAAACCTTATATGCGGACTAAAAAGAAACGGAGGGAGTACTACCTCTGTCTCAGTTTACAAGTCCTACACGTATACCTAGGTTGCCAATTTTATCACTCTAATATAAATTATATAACACAAAAACTATACCTTTTGAAAATAAAACATCAGAAGTTTATTTTAATATATTTTTTGTAATATATGACTTGTATTAGGCTGGTCAAATTGACGACCTAGGTATACGCGCACGTCCTGTAAACTGAGAGAGAGGAAGTACTTCCGCGTCATAGCCTTAGGGCATCTCCACCGCGCCCTAACAGCCCTCCTCAGCGATTTCGCGCACGGCGTCGAAAAAAGCCCCGATCGCGCCGAGAAGCCCGTTTTACGGCTCGGGCCAAATCGGTGCCGGCGGACCCAGGCGAACCGGCGCCACTGAGGCGCTAGGAGGAGGCGGAAGCGTTTAAAAAGCGCGTGGGCTCTGACCGAGGCGATCAAGGCCTTTTCCGCCGTTTCTTGCCTCTTTCTCACTTCTCCGCTTCGCTTCGTCTTGCTCCCGCCATTCTCCTTCTTCTCCCGCCAACCCGCTCGCAGCCCGCCGCCATGCCGCGAAAAAATACACCATGCCGCGCGCCGGCGATCGCGACAAGCGCCGCTACCAACCAAAAGAGAAGCCGAGGCGCCTCCAACGGCCGAACTGTCGAACGCCGAGTGGAGGTGGAAATCTGGCGAGAAGCGGTCGCGCCGACAGCGGAACCGAGATAGCCAAGAAGGCCCGCGACAACGCGGCAGCGGCGGCGTCCTCCTCTTCTGCCGATGCTCCGTCGTCGGCGCGCCACCGATCAAGACGCATACAGAGGCGCAAGGCGCCGGATCTCCATGGGGTTCATCGTCGCCCGGCTACGCCGACGGCGACGCGCACGGCGGGTTCAACCCAAACGTGACCTTCCCTCATGGTCACCCCGCTACGCGCACGCCATCGCCGGCCTTCGCCCGGTGTGCAGTACCCACCATACAACTACTCGCCGCCCATCGGACGTACAAGCCGGACGCGCCGACTCCGGGCGCGTCGGAAGGGCGGCGGACGGACACAAATTGGCCAAGAAGGGAAGAACGCCGACGCTGCAACCGCGCGAGTCGCAGGAGTCCATCGAGCTTCGCCGCCGACGCCCGAGCCGGGCCGCCCCACGCGAAGAGAAGACCGAGGCGCGGTGGTCGGCGCTAATGAAGAACAACGCCATCAAGCTCGACCTGCCCGGATTTAACGCCGCCAAGAAGAGGAACACCGACATGGCTTTTCCGATGGGTGCGGCGGACTTGCTTCAGAGCAACGACGAAGCTCAAGGCGTGGTACGGTTCAGCGCGCCTCATCTCGAACGAAGCTGCCGATGGTAACGCCCACGACGCCGACGACGCCCACGGCCGCCACGGACGCCGAAGCGAAGCTCTACGTCGCCGCCAGAAGATGTCGGAAGCAGCGCGGCGCAGCTCAACACCGGCAGCCCGACACCGCCGAAGCTCGCGACGCCGACACCGCCGAAGCTCGCGACGCCGACACCGCCAACACAGGACCAACCCGCCGAGTGATGAATGACCACGCCGAGGCGGCGGCTCTATTTTTTGTAACGACAGACTATGCCCGATCGTCGGACTTGCGGTGTCCGAGGCGGAACGCCGAAGTTTGAATTAACCGCGTCTGGCCGGCGGCGTGGGTGCATGATGGGAGCTAGCTTTGCGCCGGGGGCGAGCTAGCGCCGACGCCGCCTGGGATGCCGAATTTAGACGCCCTGGGGGGCCGAACGGCTGGAGATGCCCTTAGGATACGGTGCACATGTCATGGTCTGTTGCAGGGCGCTCACCTAGCCACATAGCGTCGTGTCCACTGCGTGGAAACGTGCAGGGTGGCTATCCCGCTCGTACTACGTGTGGGTCTTTGTCGGCTGGCTAGCGGGCAGTCTAGCTCGGGTCGACACGGCACGAAAAGTCTGAGCTTCCACCGTCTAGGCCAGGCCAGGCTAACGAACTCGTGCTGCGCGCGGGACGCACATTTGACCGGGAGAGCGCGCGCCAGGCCGTCCGTCGGTGCGCGGCCAGCGCGGCTGACGGGCGACGAAGTTGGTCGGATCCATCCGGTGAGCGCGCGCACCGCACCGCACCGCACCGCACGCGTACGTCGACGTGGCCATCCTGCCGCCCGTGTGGCGTTCGGCCTGGCCTGACCTCTTCACCGCCCAAATTTGCAGCTCTCTCTTCTCTGAAATGCTCGTTTCTGCTTCACGCTACATTTGGTAAAGTCTCGTCTTTTTTTATTTTATGTTATGGCAAATGGAACGCAGCTGGATTTTGTGTCTGAAGATGCACGCAGCCGCAAGTAAAGCCACGAGGAGTCTGGTGAACGGTTGGGGAGGCGAGAGTGACGCCCCAACAGAGTTTTCTCTCTTCCTTTTCTCGAAAAGATGGACTCCAGCAGAGGCGGTCAGCCGGTGAAAGTTCCATGCATGCGTGACAAGAAACGGCAGCCAACTTTTCCCTCTTCTTCTCCTCCAGTGCCCTTGCCCTAATCGTTGCCATCTTGTTTGACAAGAAGCTGTCGTTCCCAGCTGCAAGGAGCGTACTCCCTCCGTTTCTTTTTACTTCGCATATAAGATTTGGTCAAAGTCAAACTACACAAAGTTTGACCAAATTTATATAAAAAAATATAAACATCTACAATACTAAAACTATATAGTATGAAAATATGTTTCATGGTGCATCTGATAATATTGATTTTATATTATGAATGTTTATATTTTTTAATATAAAGTTAGTCAAACTCTACAAAGCTTGACTTTGACCAAACCTTATATGCGGACTAAAAAGAAACGGAGGGAGTACGTACGAAGCTGCCTTTCCATGCCGGAAATCAGGCCGGCCACCCACGAGTGCTGCCACGGCGCTGCCGGGAAAGGGTGAGCGGGCGGCAAGATGGAAGAGAAATTGAAAGGCGCAGCGACGTGAAAACGAGGGCTGATTAATCTGGACAGAAGTGCAACAGTTTTTTTCTCCTAGAGGTCGGTCTCTTCTTCGCTCCTGTCAAGGAAAATTCGGCACCCGAATTAGGTCGACGCGACGGCGACTCCATCTGTCGACGAGAGCTGCGTGCGCCCGACTTGCAGGGGGAACGAGGCGAAGACAAAATAGGCCCCATGGATGGAAAAATGTTTCGGTGAACGGAACAGAGAGCGGCTCGTCACCTCAAAACGAGCATCATTACTTAGGGATGATTAGGCGGTTGGTTTATGTTCTACTTACATGATAAAGACTGAACTCGAGCCGCACCGTAGAGTCTCGGACCTCCTCTTTTTTCTACTAATCAAAGTACTCTTGAGTCTTTGACTCTTTCTACCAACCTTGAAAACAGAGCCCGGCCACACATGATTGCCAGAGTATATATTTTTTCACATCATGATAGATGGCATATGTTCATGAAATTTTGCACACCGTTAGATGATGGGAATATGTATATTTTCAAAATAAAAAAATTGCCACCTACTAATTTACTGTTCATCCCTGCCCCTTTCCCGTGCCTCTTTGATTTGAAGGATTTCAGAAACAAAGGATTGCAGTGTCATGGCTATATGAGTCCTACAAGTGGTTGATTTAATTTTTTAGCCAAGTTGTTGATTTGTTTTATTGTTTCCCAGGGAAAACAAAGGATGCGAATATGATGGGAACGTTCCGTCCCGATGGACCTGGGAGCGAATGAACGCCTGCGTAGATATGAACGTTCATCCAAGGCCCCTGCTCCACGCGCCTCATCTCTCCTCACGGTAGCCACTTGATTTTATCCTTTCCTCTTCCTCTGCATCAGCGAGATGGCAAAAATCAGCCGCCCGAAGCTTGATCTCTCGGGAATCTACCAACGGCCCACGAGAAAGGATGTAAACACCTACAACAGAAGAACAACCCCCCTCGATTCCCCTCTGAATCGCAAGAGAGAGAAAATTGCATGCAAGATTTAGATGCAATTTCAGGGATTTGCCATGGCAAAGAAGTGGATGGTGTTGAAGATATTATGTAGGTAGTGACGATTTGGCGAAATGTCGCAGTTTTGCCATAATTTTCAGGAAGAATATGGGCTTTGCGCGGGGTGATGTGAAGGGCAGTAGAGCCATGGTATGCGGAAAATCGCCATGGGTAATATCATAGAAAAAGATAAACTTTACAGGGGCAGAAAATAGAACTAGTGGTTTTGAATCCCTCCCACAGGTCCCCACAACCACACCATCTGAATGTCAAGCATTGAGTAGTAGGAAACACACACAAAAATGAAAGAAAATAAAAGGCATAACTTTGATATGATACGATTATGTTAAGCAAAAGATAACTACTGATCAGATTTACCATGGCATTACATATAATGTTGTCATGCCTCATGCATGTATGTATGTATTTACCATGAAGAGGAATGCATGGCATGATGTGCTACTGAAAATGATTTGAAAATCTGATTGTTTGTGTTTGGGCTGATATTTACCATGGCAACAACATGTGATTTGCCATGTAGTGGAATGTGAATATGCCATGTAGATTAATGTGCGAGTATTTGCCATGTTTATGTTTGGAATGACATTTGCCATGTCATCAACATGTGATTTGCCAAAAAATATTGCAATGTGAACATGATATGTAATTACATATGAAAATTTCCTTGTGCATATGCATGTAGCTGTTGGGGAACGTAGTAATTTCAAAAAATTTCCTACGCACACGCAAGATCATGGTGATGATATAGCAACAAGAGGGGAGAGTGTTGTCTACGTACCCTCGTAGACTGAAAGCGGAAGCGTTATCACAACGCGGTTGATGTAGTCGTACGTCTTCACGATCCGACCGATCCAAGCACCGAACGTCACGGAGCCTCCGAGTTCAGACACGCTCACTCGATGACGATCCCCGGCTCCGATCCAAAGAAAGCGGGGATGAGTTCCACAAGACGACGGCGTGATGACGATGATGTTCTATCGCGCAGGCTTCGCCTAAACTCCATGACGATATGACCGAGGTGGAATATGGTGGAAGGGGCACCGCACACGGCTAAGGAACGATCCGTAGATCAACTTGTGTGTCTATGGGGTGCCCCTGCCTCGTATATAAAGGAGGAGGGAGGAGGAGGCCGGCCCTAGGAGGGCGCGCCATGGGGAGTCCTACTCCCACCGGGAGTAGGATTCCCCTTCCTAGTCCAACTAGGGGTCCTTCCATATAGTAGGAGTAGGAGACTAGGAAGGGAAGAGAGAGGGAAGGAAGGAGGGGTGCGGCCCTCCCCTAGTCCAATTCGGACTAGGCCATGGGGGGGGGGCGGCCTGCCCTAGGCAGCCCTCTCTCTTTCCAGAGGCCCAATAAGGCCCAATACTTCTCCCGGCGAATTCCGTAACTCTCCCAGACTCGAAAAATACCGAATCACTCGGAACCTTTCCGAACTCCGAATATAGTCGTCCAATATATCGATCTTTACGTCTCGACCATTTCGAGACTCCTCGTCATGTCCCCGATCTCATCCGGGACTCCGAACTCCTTCGGTACATCAAAACTCATAAACTCATAATATAACCATCGCATCGAAACCTTAAGCGTGCGGACCCTACGGGTTCGAGAACTATGTAGACATGACCTAGAACTATTCTCGGTCACTAAACAATAGCGGGACCTGGATGCCCATATTGGCTCCTACATATTCTACGAAGATCTTTATCGGTCAAACCGCATAACAACATACGTTGTTCCTTTGTCATCGGTATGTTACTTGCTCGAGATTCGATCGTCGGTATCCAATACCTAGTTCAATCTCGTCACCGCAAGTCTCTTTACTCGCTCAGAATGCATCATCCCGTAACCAACTCATTGGTCACATTGCTTGCAAGGCTTATAATGATGTGCATTACCGAGAGGGCCAGAGATACCTCTCCGACAATCGGAGTGACAAAACCTAATCTCAAATATGCCAACTCAACATGTACCTTCGAGACACCTGTAGTACTCCTTTATAATCACCCAGTTACGTTGTGACGTTTGGTAGTACCCAAAGTATTCCTCCGGTAAATGGGAGTTGCATAATCTCATAGTTACAGGAACATGTATAAGTTATGAAGAAAGCAATAGCAACATAGTAAACGATCAAGTGCTAAGCTAACGGAATGGGTCAAGTCAATCACATCATTCTCCTAATGATGTGATCCCGTTAATCAAATAACAACTCTTTTGTCCATGGCTAGGAAACATAACCATCTCTGATAAACGAGCTAGTCAAGTAGAGGCATACTAGTGACACTATGTTTGTCTATGTATTCACACATGTATTATGTTTCCGGTTAATACAATTCTAGCATGAATAATAAACATTTATCATGAAATAAGGAAATAAATAATAACTTTATTATTGCCTCTAGGGCATATTTCCTTGATCTCCCACTTGCACTAGAGTCAATAATCTAGTTCACATCGCCATGTGATTTAACACCAATATTCATATCTCAGATATGATTAACACCCATAGTTCACATCATCATGTGACCAACATCCAAAGGGTTTACTAGAGTCAATAATCTAGTTCACATCGCTATGTGATTAACACCCAAAGAGTACTAAGGTGTGATCATGTTTTGCTCGTGAGAGAAGCTTAGTCAACGGGTCTGTCACATTCAGAGTGTATGTATTTTGCAAATATTTTATGTCCACAATGCTCGCACGGAGCTACTCTAGCTAATTGCTCCCACTTTCAATATGTATCCAGGTTGAGACTTAGAGTCATCTCGGATCGGTAAAAGTTTGCATCGATGTAACTTTTACAACAAACTCTTTTATCACCTCCATAATCGAGAAACATCTCCTTAGTCCTTACTAAGGATATTCTTGACCAATGTCCAAATGATCTACTCCTAGATCACTATTGTACCCCTTGCCAAATTCAGAGCAAGGTATACAATAGGTCTGGTACATAGCATAGCATACTTTATAGAACCTATGATCGAGGCATAGGGAATGATTTTCATTCTCTTTCTATTTTCTGCTTGTGGTCGATTTGAGTCTTACTCAATTTCATACCTTTGCAACACAGCAGAACTCTTTCTTTGACTGCTCCATTTTGAACTATTTCAAAATCTTGCCAAGGTATGTACTCATTGAAAATCTTATCAAGCGCCTTGATCTATCTCAATAGGTCTTGATGCTCAATATGTAAGTAGCTTTTATCGAGGTCTTTTCTTTTAAAGAACTCCTTTAAAAACACTCCTTTATGCTTTGCGAAAAATTCTACATCATTTCAGATCAACAATATGTCACTCACATATACTAATCGAAAGGTCAGTAGTGCTCTCACTCACTTTATTGTAAATACAGCTTTATCGTAAGTCCATATAAAACTATATGCTTTGATCAACTTATCAAAGCGTATATTCCAACTCGAGATGCTTGCACCAGTCCATAGATGGATCGCTGGAGCTTGCACATTTTGTTAGCACCTTTAGGATTGACAAAACCTTCTGGTTGCATCATATACAATTCTTCTTTAATAATCCATTAAGGAATGCAGTTTTGACATCCATTTGCCAGATTTCATAAAATATGGCAATTGCTAACATGATTCAGACAAACTTAAGCATCGATACGAGTGAGGAAATCTCATCGTATTCAACACCTTGAACTTGTTGAAAACCTTTTGCAACAAGTCGAGCTTGGCAGATAGTAATACTACTATCAGTGTCTGTATTCCTCTTGAAGATCCATTCATTTAACATGGCTTGCTGATCATCGAGCAAGTCAATCAAAGTCCATACTTTGTTCTCATACATGGATCATATCTCGATTTTATGGCCTCGAGCCATTTCGCATGAATCTGGGCTCATCATCGCTTCCTCATAGTTCGTAGGTTCATCATGGTCTAGTAACATGACTTCCGAACATGATTACTACACCACTCAGTGCGGATCTTACTCGAAGACCTACGAGGTTCTCAGTAGTAACTTGATCCAAGTTTCATGATCAATATCATTAGCTTCCTCACTAATTGGTGTATTTGTCACAGGAACTGATTTCTGTGATGAACTATTTTCCAATAAGGAACAGGTACAGTTACCTCATCAAGTTGTACTTTCCTCCCACTCACTTCTTTCGAGAGAAACTCCTTCTCTAGAAAGGATCCATTTTTAGCAACGAATATCTTGCCTTCGGATCTGTGATAGAAGGTGTACCCAACTATTTCCTTTGGGTATTCTATGAAGACACACTTCTCCGATTTGGGTTCGAGCTTATCAGGATGAAATTTTTTCACATAAGCATCGCAGCCCCAAACTTTAAGAAACGACAACTTGGGTTTCTTGCTAAACCACAGTTCATATGTTGTCGTCTCAACGGATTTAGATGGTTCCCTTTTAATGTGAATGCAGCTGTCTCTAATGCATAACCCCAAAACAATATTGGTAAATCAGAAGAGACATCATAGATCGCACCATATCCAATAAAGTGCGGTTCTGACGTTTGGACACACCATAACGTTGTGGTGTTCCAGTGGCGTGAGCTGTGAAACTATTCCACATTGTTTTAATTGAAGACCAAACTCAGAACTCAAATATTTGTCTCCGCGATCGATCGCGAAACTTTATTTTCTTGTTACGATGATTTTTCCACTTCACTCTGAAATTCTTTGAACCTTTCAACTATTTCAGACTTATGTTTCATCAAGTAGATATACCCATATCTGCTCAAATCATCTTGTGAAGGTCGAAAATAACGATACTTGCCACGAGCCTTCATACTCATTGATCGCATACATCAAGATGTATTATTTCCAATAAGTCAAGAGCTCGTTCCATTGTTCAAGAACGGAGTTTTAGTCATCTTGCCGAAAAGGCACGGTTCACAAGCATCAAATGATTCATAACCAAGTGATTCTGAAAATCCATCTTTATGAAGTTTCTTCATGCGCTTTACACCGATATGACCCAAACGGCAGTGCCACAAATAAATTGCACTATCATTATTAACTTTGCATCTTTTGGCTTCAATATTATGAATGTGTGTATCACACGATCGAGATCCAACAAACTATTTTCATTGGGTGTATGACCATAGAAGGTTTTATTCATGAAAACAGAACAACAATTATTCTCTAACTTACATGAATAACCGTATTGCAATAAACATGATCAAATCATATTCATGCTCAACGCAAACACCAAATAACACTTATTTAGGTTTAACACTAATCCCGAAAGTATAGGGAGTGTGCGATGATGATCATATCAATCTTGGAACTATTTCCAACACACATCGTCACTTCACCCTTAACTAGTCTCTGCTTATTCGCAACTCCGTTTGAGTTACTAATCTTAGCAACTGAACTAGTATCAAATACTGAGGGGTTGCTATAAACACTAGTAACATACACATCAATAACATGTATATCAAATATACTTATGTTCACTTTGCCATCCTTCTTATCCGCCAATCACTTGGGGTAGTACCTCTTCTAGTGACCTGTCTCTTTGCAGTAGAAGCACTTAGTCTCAGGCTTAGGACCAGACTTGGGTTTCTTCACTTGAGCAGCAACTTGATTGCCGTTCTTCTTGAAGTTGCCCTTCTTTTCCCTTTGCCTTTTTCTTGAAACTAGTGATCTTGTTAACCATCAACACTTGATGCTCTTTTCTTGATTTCTACCTTCGCCGATCTCAACATCGCGAAGAGCTCAGGAATAACTTTCGTCATCCCTTGCATATTATAGTTCATCACAAAGTTCTAGTAACTTAGTGATGGTGACTAGAGAATTCTGTCAATCACTATCTTATCTGGAAGATTAACTCCCACTTGATTCAAGTGATTGAAGTACCTGCATAATCGAGCACATGCTCACTAGTTGAGCGATTCTCCTCCATCTTTTAGCTATAGAACTTGTTGGAGACTTCATATCTCTCAACTCGGTATTTGCTTGAAATATTAACTTCAATTCCGGAACATCTCATATGGTCCATGATGTTCAAAATATCTTTGAAGTCCCGATTCTAAGCCATAAAGCATGGTGCACAAAACTATCAAGTAGTCATCATATTGAGCTAGCCAAACGCTCATAACGCCGCAGACCGCTCCTGCAATAGGTCTCACCTAGCGGTGCATTAAGGACATAATTCTTACGTGCAAAGAATGAGGATAAACCTCGGATCACGGATCAAATCCGCATCATTGCTACTAACATTTTTCAACACAATTTTTCTAGGAACATATCAAAATAAACATATGAAAGCAACAACGCAAGCTATTGATCTTACAACATAATTTGCAAAATACTACCGGGACTAAGTTCATGATAAATTTAAGTTCAATTAATCATATTACTTAAGAACTCCCACTTAGACAGACATCCTCTAGTCATCTAAGTGATTACGTGATCCATATCAACTACACCATAACCGATCATCACATGAGATGGAGTAGTTTTCAATGGTGAACATCAATATGTTGATCATATCTACTATATGATTCACGCCGACCTTCGGTCTCCGTGTTCCGAGGCCATATCTCGCATATGCTAGGCTCGTCAAGTTTAACTCGAGTATTCGCGTGTGCAAAACTGGCTTGCACCCGTTGTAGATGGACGAGAGCTTATCACACCCGATCATCACGTGGTGTCTGGGCACGACGAACTTTGGCAACGGTGCATACTCAGGGAGAACACTTCTTGATAATTAGTGAGAGATCATCTTAAAATGCTACCGTCAATCAAAGCAAGAATAAGATGTATAACAGATAAACATCATATGCAATCAAAATATGTGACACGATATGGCCATGATCATCTTGCGCCTTTGATCTCCATATCCAAAGTACTGTCATGATCTTTATCGTCACCGGCATGACACCATAATCTTCATCATCTTGATCTATATCAATGTGTCGTCACATGGTCGTCTCGCCAACTATTGCTCTTGCAACTATTGCTATCGCATAGCAATAAAGTAAAGCAATTATTTGGCACTTGCATCTTATGCAACAAAGAGACAACCATAGAGCTTCTGCCAGTTGCCAATAACTTCAACAAAACATGATCATCTCATACAACAACTTATATCTCATCACGTCTTGACCATATCACATCACAACATGACCTGCAAAAACAAGTTAGACGTCCTCTACTTTGTTGTTGCAAATTTTACGTGGCTGCTACGGGCCTAGCAAGAACCGTTCTCACCTACGCATCAAAACCACAACGATAGTTTGTCAAATAGACTCCGTTTTAACCTTCGCAAGGACCGGGTGTAGCCACACTCGGTTCAACTAAAGTTGGAGAAACTGACACCCGCCAGCCACCTGTGTGCAAAGCACGTCGGTAGAACCAGCCTCGCGAAGCGTCACGCGTAATGTCGGTCCGGCCGCTTCATCCAACAATACCGCTGAACCAAAGTATGACATGCTGGTAGGCAGATGACTTATATCGTCCACAACTCACTTGTGTTCTACTCGTGCATATAACATCAACGCATAAAACCTAGGCTCGATACCACTGTTGGGGAACGTAGTAATTTCAAAAAATTTCCTACGCACACGCAAGATCATGGTGATGATATAGCAACGAGAGGGGAGAGTGTTGTCTACGTACCCTCGTAGACTGAAAGCGGAAGCGTTATCACAACGCGGTTGATGTAGTCGTACGTCTTCACGATCCGACCGATCCAAGCATCGAACGTACGGAGCCTCCGAGTTCAGCACACGTTCAGCTCGATGACGATCCCCGGCCTCCGATCCAGCAAAGCGTCGGGGATGAGTTCCGTCAGCACGACGGCGTGATGACGATGATGTTCTATCGGCGCAGGGCTTCGCCTAAACTCCGCGACGATATGACCGAGGTGGAATATGGTGGAAGGGGGCACCGCACACGGCTAAGGAACGATCCGTAGATCAACTTGTGTGTCTATGGGTGCCCCTGCCCCTGTGATATAAAGGAGGAGGGAGGAGGAGGCCGCCCAAGGAGGGGGCGCCATGGGGAGTCCTACTCCCACCGGAGTAGGATTCCCCTTCCTAGTCCAACTAGGGGTCCTTCCATATAGTAGGAGTAGGAGACTAGGAAGGGGAAGAGAGAAGGGAAGGAAGGAGGGGGTGCGGCCCCTCCCCCTAGTCCAATTCGGACTAGGCCATGGGGGGGGGCGGCCTGCCCTAGGCAGCCCCTCTCTCTTTCCCGCAGGGCCCAATAAGGCCCAATACTTCTCCCCGGCGAATTCCCGTAACTCTCCGATACTCCGAAAAATACCCGAATCACTCGGAACCTTTCCGAACTCCGAATATAGTCGTCCAATATATCGATCTTTACGTCTCGACCATTTCGAGACTCCTCGTCATGTCCCCGATCTCATCCGGGACTCCGAACTCCTTCGGTACATCAAAACTCATAAACTCATAATATAACTGTCATCGAAACCTTAAGCGTGCGGACCCTACGGGTTCGAGAACTATGTAGACATGACCTAGAACTATTCTCGGTCACTAAACAATAGCGGGACCTGGATGCCCATATTGGCTCCTACATATTCTATGAAGATCTTTATCGGTCAAACCGCATAACAACATACGTTGTTCCCTTTGTCATCGATATGTTACTTGCTCGAGATTCGATCGTCGGTATCCAATACCTAGTTCAATCTCGCCACCGCAAGTCTCTTTACTCGCTCAGAATGCATCATCCCGTAACCAACTCATTGGTCACATTGCTTGCAAGGCTTATAATGATGTGCATTACCGAGAGGGCCCAGAGATACCTCTCCGACAATCGGAGTGACAAAACCTAATCTCGAAATACGCCAACTCAACATGTACCTTCGGAGACACCTATAGTACTCCTTTATAATCACCCAGTTACGTTGTGACGTTTGGTAGTACCCAAAGTATTCCTCCGGTAAATGGGAATTGCATAATCTCATAGTTACAGGCACATGTATAAGTTATGAAGAAAGCAATAGCAACATACTAAACGATCAAGTGCTAAGCTAACGGAATGGGTCAAGTCAATCACATCATTCTCCTAATGATGTGATCCCGTTAATCAAATGACAACTCTTTTGTCCATGGCTAGGAAACATAACCATCTCTAATAAACGAGCTAGTCAAGTAGAGGCATACTAATGACACTATGTTTGTCTATGTATTCACTTATGTATTATGTTTCTGGTTAATACAATTCTAGCATGAATAATAAACATTTATCATGAAATAAGGAAATAAATAATAACTTTATTATTGCCTCTAGGGCATATTTCCTTCAGTAGCTGCCATGTAGAAGAATGTATGTCATGATGTCCTGTTGAAAATGATTTTGAAAATCATATTATCTTGCGTTTTTTGGAACTCACACTTGCCACTTAAAAACTAGTCATTTTTCTAGAGTAGCATCTGGTAAATTATGGCAAACATATATCATCAGTTGATGAAGAAAATTTCATGACAAAAAATTAAAGAATTACTAACTTGGAAACACATAGTTAAGCCTAATTTGCCATTTAGCTCTTGTTTATAGCTGTCCACCATTGGTTCATTACACAAAACAAACAAAAATTGCCATGAATTTGAAGAATTACCATGAACAATGGATATAAACTCATGAAAAATTTGCCATTTAGCTCTAGCTGACACGACACTATCAAAAAGGGTGAACTGGTGGCAAGATGAAAAATCGAAGGCCCAGCGACGTGAAAACGAGGCCTAAGGGCATTTCTAATGCGTAACCTTAAACAACCCGCATACGTCTAGATCGCGTGGTTCGGACGTGTTGTGTCATCCAATGCGGGGCTATATCGGTCCGCTCAACAGTCCAGACACACTTTTTCCCGCAAACTAGAGACAAACTAGGTGATTTGCGGGCGTCCGGACCGCTGGCACCCCCGCATCTGACTGCCCCGGCCCATCAAAAAACCTCCTTCCTCGCCTGCGTACGTTCCCGGCCGGCGTTACCTACTCCCATTCATGCCATTGTATAGCGGTCGTTTCGCATGGACGCCGGACCAGAGCAGACATGACCTCTTACTGGTGATACGTCTCTGTCGTATCTACTTTTCCAAACACTTTTGCCCTTGTTTTGGACTCTAACTTGTATGATTTGAACGAAACTAACCCGGACTGACGCTGTTTTCAGCAGAATTGCCATGGTGTTGTTTTATGTGCAGAAAACAAAAGTTCTCGGAATGACCTGAAACTCCACGAAATATCTTAGAATAGATAATAAAAAATCCTCGCCAAAGATGAAGACCAGGGGGCCCACACCCTGTCCACGAGGGTGGGGGGCGCGCCCCTCCCCCCTGGGCACACCCCCCTACCTCGTGGGCCCCCTGGTGGCCCTCCGACGCCAACTCCAACTCCATATATTGGCTTTTGGGAGAAAAAATCAGAGAGAAAGTTTCATCGCGTTTTACGATACTGAGCCGCCGCCAAGCCTAATCTCTCGGGAGGGCTGATCCGAGTCCGCTCGGGGCTCGAGAGGGAATTCGTCGCCGTCGTCATCATCAACCATCCTCCATCACCAATTTCATGATGCTCACCGCCCATGCGTGAGTAATTGCATCGTAGGCTTGCCGGACGGTGATGGGTTGGATGAGATTTATCATGTAATCGAGTTAGTTTTGTTAGGGTTTGATCCCTAGTATCCATTATGTTCGAGATTGATGTTGCTATGACTTTGCTATGCTTAATGCTTGTCACTAGGGCCCGAAAAGTGCCATGATTTCAGATCTGAACCTATTATGTTTTCATGAATATATTGTTGGGGAACGAGTAATTTCAAAAATTTCCTACGCACACGCAAGATCATGGTGATGTATAGCAACGAGAGGGAGAGTGTTGTCTACATACCCTTGTAGACCCAAGCGGAAGCGATCACAACGTAGAGGAAGTAGTCGACGTTCTCCTCGCGATCCGACCGATCCGGCGCCAAGTTACTCGACGCCCCGAGTTCTTGACACACGACAGCTCGATGACGCCCCTTGTACTCCGATCCAGCCGAGTGTCGAGGAGAATTCCACAAGACGACGGCAGGACGATCTTGATGTTTCACGGCGCAGGCTTCGCTTAAGCTTCGCGACAGTATAACCGAGGTGGAATATGGTGGAGGGGGCACCGACACGGCTAAGGAACGATCTCACGATCAACTTGTGTGTTCCAAGGTGCCCCCTGCCTCAGATATAAAGGAGCAGGGGGGGGGGCGGCCAAGGGAGGCGCGCACGGGAGTCCTACTCCTCCTGGGAGTAGGATTCCCCCAATCCTAGTTGGACTAGGATTCCTGGGAGAAAAGAGAGAGAGGGGGCCCCTTCTCCTAGTCCTAGTAGGACTAGGGAAGGGGGAGGCGCGCCCACCAGGGCTGGCCCCTTTCTCCTTTCCACTAGGGCCCATCGAGGCCCATTTACCTCCCGGGGTTCCGTAACCTCCGGTACTCTCAGAATTCCGTTTGCGCCGGAACCATTCCAACTCCAAACATAGGCTTCCAATATATCAATCTTTATGTCTCGACCATTCCGAGACTCCTCGTCATGTCCGTGATCACATCCGGGACTCGAACTCCTTCGGTACATCAAAATACATAAACTCATAATAACCGCCATCGTAACCTTAAGCGTGCGGACCCTACGGTTCGAGAACAATGTAGACATGACCTAGAACTATTCACGGTCAATAACCAACAGCGGACCTGGATGCCCATATTGCTTCCTACATATTCTACGAAGATCTTTGTCGGTCGGACCGCATAACAACATACGTTGTTCCCTTTGTCATCGGTATGTTACTTGCCCGAGATTCGATCGTCGGTATCCAATACCTAGTTCAATCTCGTTACGGCAAGTCTCTTTACTCGTTCCGTAATACATCATCTCACAACTAACTCATTAGTTGTAGTGCTTGCAAGGCTTAAGTGATGTGTATTACCGAGAGGGCCCAGAGATACCTCTCCGACAATCGGAGTGACAAAACCTAATCTCAAATACGCCAACCCAACATCCGCCTTTGGAGACACCTGTAGTACTCCTTTATAATCACCCGATTACGTTGTGACGTTTGGTAGCACCAAAGTGTTCCTCCGTAAACGGAGTTGCATAATCTCATAGTTACAGGAACATGTATAAGTCATGGATAAAAGCAGAGCAACATACTAAACGATCGTGTGCTAAGCTAAGGAATGGGTCATGTCAATCGATCATTCTACTAATGATGTGACCTTGTTAATCAAATAACAACTCCTTGTTCATGGTTAGGAAACATAACCATCTTTGATTAACAAGCTAGTCTAGTAGAGGCATACTAGTGACATGTTGTTTGTCTATGCATTCACACATGTATCATGTTTCCGGTTAATACAATTCTAGCATGAATGATAAACATTTATCATGAAATAAGGAAATAAATAATAACTTTATTATTGCCTCTAGGGCATATTTCCTTGATCTCCCACTTGCACTAGAGTCAATAATCTAGATTACATAGTAATGATTCTAACACCCATGGAGTCTTGGTGCTGATCATGTTTTGCTCGTGGAAGAGGCTTAGTCAACGGGTCTGCAACATTCAGATCCGTATGTATCTTGCAAATCTCTATGTCTCCAGTCTGGACTAAGTCCCGGATGGAATTGAAGCGTCTCTTGATGTGCTTGGTCCTCTTGTGAAATCTGGATTCCTTCGCTAAGGCAATAGCTCCGAGATTGTCACAGAAGATTTTCATTGGACCCGATGCACTAGGTATGACACCTAGATCGGATATGAACTCCTTCATCCGACTCCTTCATTAGCTGCTTCCGAAGCTGCTATGTATTCCGCTTCACATGTAGATCCCGCCACGACGCTTTGTTTAGAACTGCACTAACCGACAGCTCCTCCGTTTAGTGTAAATACGATCCGGTCTGCGATTTAGAATCGTCGGATCGGTGTCAAAGCTTGCATCAACGTAACTGTTTACGATGAGCTCTTTGTCACCTCCATATACGAGAAACATATCCTTAGTCCTTTTCGTATTTCAGATGTTCTTGACGCTGTCCAAATGATCCACTCTGGATTACTTTGGTACCTCCTGCTAGGCTTATAGCAAGGCACACATCAGTCCGGTACACAAGATTGCATACATGATAGAGCCTATGGCTGAAGCATAGGAACATCTTTCATTTTCTCTATCTTCTGCAGTGGTCGGGCATTGAGTCCGACTCAACTTCACACCTTGTAACACGTGCAAGAACCCTTTCTTTGCTTGATCCATTTTGAACTTCTTCAAAACTTTGTCAAGGTATGTGCTTTGTGAAAGTCCAATTAAGCGCCTTGATCTATCTCTATAGATCTTAATGCCCAATATGTAAGCAGCTTCACCGAGGTCTTTCATTGAAAAACTCTTATTCAAGTATCCCTTTATGCTATCCGAAATTCTATATCATTTCCGATCAGCAATATGTCATCCACATATAATATCGAAATGCTACTGAGCTCCCACTCACTTTCTTGTAAATACAAAGCTTCTCCAAAAGTCTCAGACAAACCCAAATGCTTTGATCACACTATCAAAGCGCTTATTCCAACTCCGAGATGCTTGCACCAGTCCATATATGGATCATTTGGAGCTTGCACACTTTGTTAGCTCCCTTTGGATCGATAAAACCTTCCGTTGCATCATATACAACTCTTCTTCCGTAAATCCATTCAGAATGCAGTCTTTACATCCATTTGCCAAATTTCATAATCATAAAATGCGGCAATTGCTAACATGATTCGGACGGACTTAAGCATCGCCACGGGTGAGAAGGTCTCATCGTAGTCAATCCCTTGAACTTGTCGAAAACCTTTTGCGACAAGTCGAGCTTTATAGACGAGAATATTACCGCGGCGTCGGTCTTCTTCTTGAAGATCCACTTGTTTTCTATTGCTTGCCTACCCTCGGGCAAGTCAACCAAAGTCCATACTTTGTTTTCATACATGGATTCCATCTCGATTTCATGGCCTTAAGCCATTTTATGGAATCTGGGCTCACCATCGCTTCTTCATAGTTCGTAGGTTCATCATGATCTAGTAGCATGACTTCCGAACAGGATTACCGTACCACTCAGTGCGGATCTTACTCGTTGATCTACGAGGTTACAGTAGTAACTTGATCTCAAGTTTCATGATCAACATCATCAACTTCCTCACTACTTGGTGTAGGTGTCTCGTAAACTGGTTTCGCGATTTAACTACTTTCAAGTAAGGGAGAAGGTACTATTACCTCATCAAGTTCCACTTTCCTCCCACTCACTTCTTTCGAGAGAAACTCCTTCTCTAGAAAGGATCCATTTTAGCAACGAATGTCTTGCCTTCGGATCTGTGATAGAAGGTGTACCCAACTGTTTCCTTTGGGTATCCTATGAAGACACATTTCTCGATTTGGGTTCGAGCTTATCAGGTTGAAGCTTTTCACATAAGCATCGCATCCCCAAACTTCAAGAAACGACAACTTTGGTTTCTTGCTAAACCACATTCATAAGGTGTCGCCTCAACGGATTTTGACGGTGTTCTATTCATGTGAATGCGGCCGTCTCTAGAGCATAACCCCAAAACGATAGCGGTAAATCTGAAGAGACATCATAGATCGCACCATATCTAGTAAAATACGATTCTGACGCTCGGACACACCATTACGCTGTGGTGTTCGGGTGGCGTGAGTTGCTAAACTATTCCGCATTGTTTCAAATGTAGACCAAACTCGTAACTCAAATATTCACCTCCACGATCGATCGTAGAAACTTAATTTTCTTGTTACGATGATTTTCAACTTCACTCTGAAATTCTTTGAACTTTTCAAACGTTTCAGACTTATGTTTCATTAAGTAGATATACCCATATCCGCTTAAGTCATCCGTGAAGGTGAGAAAATAACGATATCCGCCACGTGCCTCAACATTCATCGGACCACATACATACAGATGTATGATCTCCAACAAATCTGTTGCTCTCTCCATAGTACCGAGAACGGTGTTCTAGTCATCTTGCCCATGAGGCACGGTTCGCAAGTGCCAAGTGATTCATAATCAAGTGACTCCAAAAGTCCATCAAGATGGAGTTTCTTCATGCGCTTTACACCGATATGACCTAAACGGCAAGTGCCACAAATAAGTTGCACTTTCATTATCAACTCTGCATCTTTTGGTTTCAACATTATGAATATGTGTATCACTACTATCGAGATTCATAAGGAATAGACCACTCCTCAAGGGTGCATGACCATAAAAGATATTACTCATATAAATAGAACAACCATTATTCTCTCGATTTAAATGAATAACCGTCTCGCATCAAACAAGATCCAGATATAATGTTCATGCTCAACGCAGCACCAAATAACAATTATTTAGGTCTAAAACTAATCCGAAGGTAGATGTAGAGGTAGCGTGTCGACCGCGATCACATCGACTTTGGAACCATTTCCCACGCGATCGTCACCTCGCCCTTTGCCGAGTTAAGCAATCGTAGTCCCTGTTTGAGTTGCAAATATTAGCAATGTAACCAGATATCAAATACCCATGTGCTACTACGAGCTCTAGTAAGGTACACATCAATAACATGTATATCACATATACCTTTGTTCACCTTGCCATCCTTCTTATCCGCCAAATACTTGGGGCAGTTCCGCTTCAAAGGACGATCGCTTGCAAGAGAAGCACTCGATTTCAGGTTTAGGGCCAGACTTGGGTTTTTTTTCTGAGCAAACAACTTGCTTGCTGTTCTTCTTGAGATTCCCTTCTTCTTCCCTTTGCCTTTCTTCTTGAAACTAGTGGTCTTATTGACCATCAACACTTGATGCTCCTTCTTGATTTCTACCTCCGCAGCCTTTAGCATTGCGAAGAGCTCTGCATAGTCTTTACTAACCCTTGCATATTATAGTTCATCACGAAGCCTTTGTAGCTTGGTGGCGTGATTGAGAATTTCATCAATGACACAATCATCCGGAAGATTAACTCCCAATTGTGTCAAGTGATTGTAGTACCGGACATTACGAGTATATGCTCACTAATGTAACTGTTCTCCTCCATCTTGCAGCTATAGAACTTATTGGAGACTTCATATCTCTCAATCCCGCATTCTGTTGAATATTAACTTCAACTCTGGAACATCTCATATGCTCCATGACGCTCAAAACGTCGTTGAAGTCCCGGTTCTAAGCCGTAAAGCATGGCACATTGAACTATAGAGTAGTCATCACTTTGCTCGCCAGACGCTCATAACATCCGGCGTTGCTCAAAGAAGAAGTTCGTCACCTAGCGGTGCATCCGGGGCGTAGCTCTTACGTGCAGCAATGAGGATGATCCTCGTTACGGACCCAATCCGTGTAATTGCTACCATCATCTTTCAACTTTGCTTTCTCAAGGAACGCATTAAAATTCAACGGAACAACAAAGACGAGCCATCTATCTACAATCAAACATAAACAAGCAAGATACTATCGGTACTAAGTTCATGATAAATTTAAGTTCAATTAATCATATTACTAAAGAACTCCCACTTAGAAAGACATCCTCTAGTCATCTAAGTGATCACGTGATCCAAATCAACTAAACCATAACCGATCATCACGTGAAATGGAGTAGTTTTCAATGGTGAACATCTTATGTTGATCATATCTACTATATGATTCACGCCGACCTTTCGGTCTCCGTGTTCCGAGGCCATATCTCGCATATGCTAGGCTCGTCAAGTATAACCCGAGTATTCTGCGTGTGCAAAACTGGCTTGCACCCGTTGTAGATGGACGAGAGCTTATCACACCCGATCATCACGTGGTGTGCGGGCACGACGAACTTTGGCAACGGTGCATACCGGGAGAACACTTCTTGATAATTTAGTGAGAGATCATCTTATAATGCTACCGTCAATCAAAGCAAGATAAGATGCATAAAAGGATAAACATCACATGCAAATCAATATAAGTGATATGATATGGTCATCATCATCTTGTGCTTCATGATCTCCATCTTGCAGCACCACCATGATCACCATCGTCACCGGCGCGACACCTTGATCTCCATCGTAGCATCGTTGTCGTCTCGCCAAACTTATGCTTCTCGACTACCGCTACCGCTTAGTGATAAAGTAAAGCATTACAGGCGATTGCATTGCATACAATAAGCGACAACCATATGGCTCCAGCCGATTGCCGATAACCGGTTACAAAACATGATCATCTCATACAATAAAATATAGCATCACGTCTTGACCATATCACATCACAACATGCCTGCAAAAACAAGTTAGACGTCCTCTACTTTGTTGTTGCAAATTTTACGTGGCTGCTACGGGCTTAAGCAAGAACCAGTCTCACCTACGCATCAAAACCACAACGATACTTCGTCAAATAGACTCCGTTTTAACCTTCTCAAGGACCGGGCGTAGCCACACTCGGTTCAACTAAAGTGAGAGAGCAGCACCCACCGGTCACCTTTAAGCAACGAGTGCTCGCAGCGGTGAAACCAGTCTCGCGTAAGCGTCACGCGTAATGTCGGTCCAGGCCGCTTCATCTCACAATACCGCTGAACCAAAGTATGACATGCTGGTAGGTAGTATGACTTGTATCGCCCACAACTCACTTGTGTTCTACTCGTGCAAAACATCAAACCATAGAAAAACCTAGGCTCGGATGCCTTTGTTGGGGAACGTAGTAATTTCAAAAATTTTCCTACGCACACGCAAGATCATGGTGATGTATAGCAACGAGAGGGAGAGTGTTGTCTACATACCCTTGTAGACCCAAGCGGAAGCGATCACAACGTAGAGGAAGTAGTCGACGTTCTCCTCGCGATCCGACCGATCCGGCGCCGTTACTCGACGCCCCGAGTTCTTGACACACGTACAGCTCGATGACGTCCCTCGACTCGATCCAGCCGAGTGTCGAGGGAGAATTCCAAGACGACGGCGTGGGACGATCTTGATGTTTCACGGCGCAGCAGGCTTCGCCTAAGCTTCGCGACAGTATAACCGAGGTGGAATATGGTGGAGGGGCACCGACACGGCTAAGGAACGATCTCACGATCAACTTGTGTGTTCAAGGTGCCCCCTGCCCCTCAGATATAAAGGAGCCGGGGGGGGGCCGGCGGCCAAGGGAGGCGCGGCTGGGAGTCCTACTCCCTCGGGAGTAGGATTCCCCAATCCTAGTTGGACTAGGATTCCGGAGGGAAAAGAGAGAGAGGGCGGCCCTTCTCCTAGTCCTAGTAGGACTAGGGAAGGGGGGGCGCGCGCCCACTAGGGTTGGCCCTTTCTCCTTTCCACTAGGGCCCATCGAGGCCCATTTACCTCCCGGGGTTCCGTAACCTCCGGTACTCCGATAAATTCCGTTGCCGCCGGAACCATTCGAACTCCAAACATAGGCTTCCAATATATCAATCTTTATGTCTCGACCATTCCGAGACTCCTCGTCATGTCCGTGATCACATCCGGACTCGAACTCCTTCGGTACATCAAAATACATAAACTCATAATAAGCGCCATCGTAACCTTAAGCGTGCGGACCCTACGGTTCGAGAACAATGTAGACATGACCTAGAACTATTCACGGTCAATAACCAACAGCGGGACCTGGATGCCCATATTGGTTCCTACATATTCTACGAAGATCTTTGTCGGTCGGACCGCATAACAACATCGTTGTTCCTTTGTCATCGGTATGTTACTTGCCCGAGATTCGATCGTCGGTATCCAATACCTAGTTCAATCTCGTTACCGCAAGTCTCTTTACTCGTTCCGTAATACATCATCTCACAACTAACTCATTAGTTGTAGTGCTTGCAAGGCTTAAGTGATGTGTATTACCGAGAGGGCCCAGAGATACCTCTCAGACAATCGGAGTGACAAAACCTAATCTCAAATACGCCAACCCAACATCGCCTTTGGAGACACTGTAGTACTCCTTTATAATCACCCGATTACGTTGTGACGTTTGGTAGCACCAAAGTGTTCCTCCGTAAACGGAGTTGCATAATCTCATAGTTACAGGAACATGTATAAGTCATGGATAAAAGCAAGAGCAACATACTAAACGATCGTGTGCTAAGCTAAGGGAATGGGTCATGTCAATCGATCATTCTACTAATGATGTGACCTTGTTAATCAAATAACAACTCCTTGTTCATGGTTAGGAAACATAACCATCTTTGATTAACAAGCTAGTCTAGTAGAGGCATACTAGTGACATGTTGTTTGTCTATGCATTCACACATGTATCATGTTTCCGGTTAATACAATTCTAGCATGAATGATAAACATTTATCATGAAATAAGGAAATAAATAATAACTTTATTATTGCCTCTAGGGCATATTTCCTTCATATACGTGTGTTCTTGATCCTATCTTGCAAGTCTATAGTCACCTACTATGTGTTATGATCCGGCAACCCCGAAGTGACAATAATCGGGACCACTCCCGGTGATGACCGTAGTTTGAGGAGTTCATGTATTCACTATGTGCTAATGCTTTGTTCCGGTTCTCTATTAAAAGGAGGCCTTAATATCCCTTAGTTTCCATTAGGACCCCGCTGCCACGGGAGGGTAGGACAAAAGATGTCATGCAAGTTCTTTTGCATAAGCATGTATGACTATATACGGAATACATGCCTACATTACATTGATGAACTGGAGCTAGTTACGTGTCACCCTATGTTATGATCGCTACATGATGAACCACATCCGCATAATTATCCATCGCTAATCCGGTGCCTACGAGTTTTCCATATCTTTGGTTTACGCTTATTTACTTTTCCGTTACTCTTGTCACAATCACTACAAAAATACCAAAATCATTACTTTTGTTGTCTTTACTTTGTTACCGTTACCACCACTATCATATTACTTTGCTACTAAACACTTTGCTGCAGATACTAAGTTTCCAGGTGTGGTTGAATTGACAACTCAGCTGCTAATACTTGAGAATATTCTTTGGCTCCCCTTGTGTCGAATCAACAAATTTGGGTTGAATACTCTACCCTCGAAAACTGTTGCGATCCCCTATACTTGTGGGTTATCAAGACCTTTTTCTGGCGCCATTGCCGGGGAGCATAGCTCTATTCTTCGAGTCACTTGGGATTTATATCTGCTGGACACTATGAAGAACTTGAAAGATGATCGAACTACTATTTTGCCCTCAACTACGAGGGGAGGTAAGGGACTGCCATCTAGCCTTGCACTAGATTCTCCTTACATTATGAGTAAGTTTATACACCTAAACCTACTATCGCTATTGATTCTGATATGTCACATGTTATTGATGATGCCACTTCTGCTATGCATGATACTTATGATGAAACTACTTCTATGCTTGATACTACGGTGCCACTTGGTGAATATCTTGATGAGCAAATTGCTAGGTCTAGAGAAAGAGAAATTATTGAACCTGAACACGATAATGTGAGTGATGATGAACCTATGCCTTCTATTCCCGAGGGTTATCTTTTTAATGCTGAATCTTTTGAAGCTGTTGTTTCTTGCCAGGATAGTCTTGAATGTAAGAGGTTGCTAATTAAGTGGAGTAAAGAATCTTTTAGAGGTAGGATGAGACCCGACCCTGCTTTTGCTACTTCACCTATCTGTGTTCCTGATCAGGATTATTATGATATTTCTGTCGATCCAGATATAATTACTTTGGTTGAATCTGATCCTTTTATGGCTATGAATCAAACTGTTGTGGCACATCTTCGTAAGTTAGATGATATAGCTGCCTGCTTACTAATAACCCGAGATCGTGCCACCTTTATTTACTTAAAATATTTCGTTCTCATTAAAGGGTGATGCTAAGAAATGGTTTAATTCTCTTGATCCTGGTTGTGTGCAAAGTCCCTGTGATATGATTTATTACTTCTCGCTAAATATTTCCTGCTCATAAGAAACAAGCTGCTTTGAGGGAAATATACAATTTTGTTCAAATTGAAGAAGAGAGTCTCCCACAAGCTTGGGGAGGCTTCTCAAGTTACTTAATGCTTTGCTCGATCATCCTCTTAAGAAACCTGAAATATTTGATATCTTTTATAATGGACTAACCGATGCTTCCAGAGATTACCCGGATAGTTGTGCTGGTTCTCTTTTCAGGGAAATAACACCGGATGACGCTGAAATTTTATTGAATAATATGTTGGAAAATGAAAATAATTGGGCACCTCTGAGCCAACTCCCCGAGCCACTCCCTGAGCCAACCATCGAGCCTATTCCTAAACCAACTCCGAGGAAGAGAGGTGTTCTATTTCTCATCCCAAGATATGCAAGAGGCAAAGAAATCTATGAAAGAAAAAGGTATTAAAGTGAAGATGTTAAGAATTTACCTCCTATTGAAGAAATACATGGTCTTAATTTACCGCATGTTGAAGAAGTATATGATCTCAATTACTTATTTATCAAGAACCTCCCGATATCCCGACTACGGTAGTAAAGGTAAATTCTCTCTATAGATATGATAAAGTGAAGTTCCTCCTACTAAAATTGCTAGTCGATTGCTTGGATGAGTTTGATGACTTTATGTTTAAGCAAGATGACTTTAATGCTTATTTTGGTAGACAATTAAAACAGAATACCTTTATGATTAAACGCTTGAGTGATTATATGGCTGACATTAGAGGTGGACTTAAACTTGTTAGCAAACATGCTTCTATGGTTACCACTCAAGTAGAACAAGTACTTAAAGCTCAGAAAGAAGCGCTTGATGAAATGAATAGTCAGAAAAATGATTATGCTGTTAGAGTGGCTACTAGAACTGGTAGAATGACTCAGGAACTTTTGTATCCTGAAGGCCACCCTAAGAGAATCGAGCAAGATTCTCAGAGAAACAATATTGATATACCTAGTTCTTCTAAGAGGAAGAAAAAGAAAAATGATAGGACTTTGCAAACTTCTAGTGAACCTATTGCTGAACCACTTGAGAATCCAAATGACATCTCTGTTTCTGATGCTGAAACACAATTAGGTGATGAACATGAACCTAGTGATAATGTTAATGATAATGTTCATGTTGATGCTCAACCTAGTAATGATAATGAAGTAGAAGTTGAACCTGTTGTTGATCTTGATAACCCGCAATCAAAGAATCAACGTTATGATAAAAGAGACTTTGTTGCTAGGAAACATGGTAAAGAAAGGGAACCATGGATTCAGAAACCCATGCCTTTTCCTCCGAAACCATCCAAGAAAAAGGATGATGAGGATTTTGAGCGCTTTGCTGAAATGATTAGACCCATCTTTTATGTATGCGATTAATCGATGTGCTCAAGACAAATCCTTATGCTAAGGAGATGAAGGATATTATTACTAATAAAAGAAAGATACCGGAAGCTGAAATTTCCACCATGCTTGCTAATTATACTTTTAAGGGTGGAATACCAAAGAAACTTGGAGATCCTGGAGTGCCTACTATACCATGCTCCATTAAAAGAAGTTATGTTAAAACTGCTTTATGTGATCTTGGAGCCGGTGTTAGTGTTATGCCTCTCTCTTTATATCGTAGACTTGACTTGAATAAGTTGACACCTACTAAAATATCTTTGCAAATGGCTGATAAATCAACTGCTATACCTGTCGGTATTTGTGAGGATGTGCCTGTTGTGGTTGCAAACGTTACTATTTTAACGGACTTTGTTATTCTTGATATTCCCGAGGATGATAGTATGTCTATTATTCTTGGAAGACCTTTCCTTAATACTGCAGGGGCTGTTATTGATTGCAACAAAGGCAATGTCACTTTTCATGTTAATGGTCATGAGCATACGGTACATTTTCCGAGGAAACAACCTCAAGTTTATAGTATCAACCCCATTGGAAAAATCTCATCGATTATATTTGGAGGTTTTGAATTTCCTCTCCCTACTGTCAAGAAAAAGTATGATATTCTTATTGTTGGGGATTTTCATATCCCTATTGAGGTAACTTTTGTGTCATTCAAAATTTCTCCAGCTCTGTGATTATTCGGAATGAGTTTGTTAACAAGACTTGATCAACCCTGTTAGTGGGTTCATTTTGACGGTCACGAGATGGATGAAACTAGTAGCACAACCTTCTGTACCCTTTTTATATTTTCTGTTATTTAGTAGAAATAAAGTAAAATAGTATTTTTCTGTCTGTTTCCTGACTTATCCGTGCAATATAAAAATATCCCAAAAATAAAAGTCCTCAAAATGCCATGCCAATTTAATATGATTTTTTCGGAAATATTTGAGAATTTATTGTGCAAAAATTACCACGGGGGGAGCTGCCACCTGGCCACGAGGGTGGAGGGCGCGCCCCCCTGCCTCGTGGGCCCACGGTGGCCCTCCTCCACTTATTCCTGCACCCATCTTCTTCCTCTGCCTCACACAAACACGAAAAACCAACTCAAGCACGAGTTCCAGCCCCCGTTGCTGTGATTTTTGATCTCCTTGCTCGAAGCACCTCTTGCAAAACTGCTTGGGGAGATTGTTCCTTGGTATGTGACTCCTCCATTGGTCCAATTAGTTTTTGTTCTAGTGCTTTATTCATTGCAAATTTGTGCTGCATAGGTGACCATGTTCTTGAGCTTGCATGTCAAATTTATATGGTTCCAAGTAGTTCCAATGCTTTATATAGGCTCTAGGCACTTATGGGAGTTGTTGCTATCAATTTTGTTGAAGTTGGTTCACTTTTATTTGAAGTTACTAAAAATTTCAGATTGTTTCAGAAATAATAAAGAAATTTTTGAGGGGCTCGTCGAGCCGAAGCTCTAAGGAAAAACAAAAGGAAGAAGAACAGAAGCCCAAATTTAATTTGCCTCGCACCGCGGAGGTCCGGCCGTGTGAATGGCCCTCCGATGGCTTCCTGAGGAGAGCCGGGATTTATGATGATTTCTATATATTGATTGAGAACGCCGGCCTCACCAACTTCCTCCGCGACCAACGTCATCAGTATCTCTTACTCACAAATACTTTTGTGCAAAACTTCTACTTCTTCCCTAAGAAATCACCTCCATCAGTAGAGTTTCATTTATATGACGTTGTTAAAAAGATGACATTAGCTGAATTCTGTGAGGTCTGCAGAATACCCTTTGAGGGCACCTTAGATGAACCCCACCGTAACGAAGTAGAAGCTTTTATTAACACTATCACGGTGGGAGAAACCAGGAAGATTTTCGACGCAAGGATAACTAGCATACATTATCCTGTTTTATGCTACTTTGCCTTATTTGCTAGTCGCAGCTTGATTGGACGCGGGAACTGTGGGAACCTTAGTATTCTTGATATTATTATTTTGCTCCATGGTTTATACCGCGATAACTCTGTTAGTATGGGTGGAATTATTGCTAGACGGTTAAGTCTGAACCATACTAAGGGCCCCATCTTTGGAGGCATTTATGCTTCGCGCCTAGCTGAACATTTTGAAATACCTATTAGGCATGCGGAGAAAGAAGAAATAGTGCTGCCCCGTGCTTATTTAGATTACAAGAGTATGATAGCGCATGATTTTCTTGTTAAGAGTCGCGATGGGGAGCTTAAATATAAATTATACTTTGATAAACATCACCCTAAAACTATTATTTTGCCTGCTCCTTCTTTGTTTAACTTGTATGCAGAGCCTCACATTGTTCCATGGTCGGCCACGCAAGCCTATCGGAACCCTGCACCAGCCCCAGAGCCGGAGCCACAAGATGAGCCTCCACGACTATCTGTTTATTCTTGGGATCCAGAGGAGGCTGCCAGCCAGTGGCAGTCAGAGTCTTCTTCGTCACACTACGACCCTAGCTACACCTACGGATATCCGTCAGGCCATCCCTGGCAATAGACCAACTTAGGCCAAAAGCCTAAGCTTGGGGGAGTACGTATTTTCCACTGACATTACATTCATGTTCACACACACTCATTGCTAGATGTCGGTGCTCATACTCTTTCACTGTATTCCAAAAAAAATCTCCGTCCGTTTTTATCCCGTTTGGACTCCGTTTGATAGTGGGTTTCTGCGAAACAAAAACATGCAATGCATGCGAGGCGGCCTTTGAGCAATTGGATCAATATGTTAGTCCCAAAAATAGTATAAAAAGTTGCCAAAAAGTATATGAAAGTGAATAATATTGGCATGGAACAATAAAAAATTATAGATACGATGGAGACGTATCAGGTAATAATGTGCATAAAGGATCTGAACATATGATCTTACACCAAATAAACCAACTAGCATCAACTACAAGGAGTAATCAACACTACTAGCAACCTACTAGCACCAATCCCGAACTTGGAGACAAGAATTGGATACAAGAGATGAACTAGGGTTTGGAGATGAGATGGTGCTGGTGAAGATGTTGATGGAGATTGCCCTCTCCCAATGAGAGGAGTGTTGGTGATGACGATGGTGATGATTTCCCCCTCCCGGAGGGAAGTGTCCCCGGCAGAACAGCTCTGCCGGAGCCCTAGATTGGTTCCGCCAAGGTTCCGCCTCATGGCGGTGGAGTCTCGTCCCGAAAGGTTGCCTTCTTTTTTTTTCTCATCAAAAGACTTCATATAGGAGAAGATGGACGTCGGAGAGCCACCAGGGGGCCCACGAGGTAGGGGGGCGCGCCCAGGGGGGCGCCCCCACCCTCGTGAGCAGGGTGTGGGCCCCCTGGCCTTCATCTTTGGCGACGATTTTTCTTTATTTATTTTAAGGTATTCCGTGGAGTTTCAGGACTTTTGGAGTTTGCAGAATAGTCCTTCAATATTTGCTCCTTTTCCAAACCCACAATTCCCATTTGCCAAAGATTCTCCTCTTCATGTAAACCTTGTAAAATAAGAGAGAATAGCCATAAGTATTGTGACATAACATGAAATAACAGCCCATAATGCAATAATATTGACATAAAAGCATGATGCAAAATGGACGTATCAGTGTCTTGCCCGACTCAGCGCAAACCATCGCCGACACCCACCTCGGCTTCACGGAAGCAGAGGAGCCACTCTTGTTGGGGAACGTAGTATTTCAAAAATATTCCTACGATCACGCAAGATCTATCTAGAAGCATAGCAACGAGCGGGGAGAGTGTGTCCACGTATCCTCGTAAACCGAAAGCGGAAGTGTTTAGTAACGCGGTTGATGTAGTCGAACGTCTTGGCGATCCAACCGATCCAAGTACCGAACGTACGGCACCTCCGTGTTCAACACACACGTTCAGCTTGATGATGTCCCTTGAACTCTTGATCTAGTTGAGGCCGAGGGAGAGTTTCTTCAGCACGACGGCATGGTGACGGTGATGATGAAGTTACCGACGTAGGGCTTCACCTAAGCACTACGACAATATGACCGAGGTGGAAAACTATGGAGGGGGGCACCGCACACGACTAAGACAAATCTTGGAGTGCCTTTGGGGTGCCCCCCTGCCCACGTATATAATGGAGGAGGGAAGAGAAGGCCGGCCTAGGAGGGGCGCGCCTATAGGGCGAGTCCAACTAGTATTCCGAATCCTAGTTGGAGTCCCCTTCCCTTTCCAAGAGGGGAGAGAGGGAAGGAGTAGGACAGGGAGAAGGAAAGAGAGGGGGGCGCCGCCCCCTCCCTAGTCCAATTCGGACTTGCCATGGGGAGGGGGCACCCCTTGAGGCCCTTCTCTCCTTTCCCATATGGCCCATTAAGGCCCATTACTTCCCCGGCGAATTCCCGTAACTCTCCGGTACTCCGAAAAATACCCGAATCACTCGGAACCTTTCCGATGTTCGAATTGAAGGAAATATGCCCTAGAGGCAATAATAAAATTATTATTTATTTCCTTATATCATGATAAATGTTTATTATTCATGCTAGAATTGTATTAACCGGAAACATAATACATGTGTGAATATATAGACAAATAGAGTGTCACTAGTATGCCTCTACTTGACTAGCTTGTTAATCAAAGATGGTTATGTTTCCTAACCATGAACAAGGAGTTGTTATTTGATTAACAAGGTCACATCATTAGTTGAATGATCGATCGACATGACCCATTCCATTAGCTTAGCACACGATCGCTTAGTATGTTGCTATTGCTTCCTTCATGACTTATACATGTTCCTATGACTATGAGATTATGCAACTCCGTTTACGGAGGAACACTTTGTGTGCTACCAAACGTCACAACGAATCGGGTGATTATAAAGGTGCTCTCTGTGTGTCTACAAAGGTACTTGTTGGGTTGGCGTATTTCGAGATTAGGATTTGTCACTCCGAATGTCGGAGAGGTATCTCTGGGCCCTCTCGGTAATGCACATCACTTAAGCCTTGCAAGCATTGTAACTAATGAGTTAGTTGCAAGATGATGTATTACGGAACGAGTAAAGAGACTTGCCGGTAACGAGATTGAACTAGGTATTGGATACCGACGATCGAATCTCGGGCAAGTAACATACCGATGACAAAGGAACAACGATGTTGTTATGCGGTCTCGACCGATAAAGATCTTCGTAGAATATGTAGGAGCCAATATGGGCATCCAGGTCCCGCTATTGGTTATTGACGGAGACGTGTCTCGGTCATGTCTACATTGTTCTCGAACCGTAGGGTCCGCACGCTTAAGGTTTCGATGGACTGTTATATTATGAGTTTATGTATTTTGATGTACCGAAGAAGTTCGAGTCCCGGATGTGATCACGGACGTGACGAGGAGTCTCGAAATGGTCGAGACATAAAGATTGATATATTGAAGCCTATATTTGGAGTTCGAATGGTTCCGAGTGAAATCGGGATTTTACCTAACACCGGGGCTTACGGAACCCTCCGGGGTAAATGGGCCTTAGTGGGCCATGAGGGAGAAGAGGAGGGCGGCGGCAGGGCAGGCGCGCCCTCCCCTAGTCCGAATAGGACAGGAGGGGGCGGCGCCTCCCTCTTTCCTCCCCCCAATCCTACTCCAACTAGGAAGGGGGAGTCCTACTCGGTGGGAGTAGGACTCCTCCGCGCGCCTCCTCTAGGCCGGCCGCACCCCCTTGCTCCTTTATATACTGAGGCAGGGGGCACCCTAGAACACACAAGTTTGATCTACGGATCGTTCCTTAGCCGTGTCGGTGCCCCTTCCACCATATTCCACCTCGGTCATATCGTTGCAAAGCTTAGGCGAAGCTCGCTACGTAGAACATCAAGATCGTCACCACGCCGTCGGTCGACGGAACTCTCCCTCGACACTCGGCTGGATCGGAGTTCGAGGGACGCCATCGAGCTGTACGTGTGTCAAGAACTCGGGCGCCGAGTAACGGCGCCGAGATCGGTCGGATCGCGAGGAGATCGTCGACTACTTCCTCTACATTGTGATCGCTTCGCCCGGGTCACGAGGGTGCGAGACAACACTCTCCCTCTCGTTGCTATACATCACCATGATCTTGCGTGTGCGTAGGATTTTTTTGAAATTACTACGTTCCCCAACAGTGGTATCGAGCCTAGGTTTTATGGTTTGATGTTTTGCACGAGTAGAACACAAGTGAGTTGTGGGCGATACAAGTCATACTACCTACCAGCATGTCATACTTTGGTTCAGCGGTATTGTGAGATGAAGCGGCCGGACCGACATTACGCCAGACGCTTACGCGAGACTGGTTTCATCGCCACGAGCACTCGTTGCTTAAAGGTGATTGGCGGGTGTCTCTCTCTCACTTTAGTTGAACTGAAAGTGTGGCTCGCCCGGTCCTTGAGAAGGTTAAAACGGAGTCTATTTGACGAAGTATCGTTGTGGTTTTGATGCGTAGGTGAGATTGATTCTTGCTTAAGCCCGTAGCAGCCACGTAAAATTTGCAACAACAAAGTAGAGGACGTCTAACTTGTTTTTGCAGGGCATGTTGTGATGTGATATGGTCAAGACGTGATGCTATATTTTATTGTATGAGATGATCATGTTTTGTAACCGGTTATCGGCAATGGCGGGAGCCATATGGTTGTCGCTTTATTGTATGAAATGCAACGCCTGTAATTGCTTTACTTTATCACTAAGCGGTAGCGATAGTCATAGAAGCAATAGATGGCGAAACGACAACGATGCTACGATGGAGATCAAGGTGTCGCGCCGGTGGCGATGGTGATCATGATGGTGCTTGGAGATGGAGATCACAAGCACAAGAAGATGATGGCCATATCATATCACTTATATTGATTGCATGTGATGTTTATCCTTTATGCATCTTATCTTGCTTTGATTGACGGTAGCATTTTAAGATGATCTCTCACTAAAATTATCAAGTAGTGTTCTCCCGAGTATGCACCGTTGCCAAAGTTCGTCGTGCCTGGACACCACGTGATGATCGGGTGTGATAAGCTCTCACGTCCATCTACAACGGGTGCAAGCCAGTTTTGCACACGAAATACTCAAAGTTATACTTGACGAGCCTAGCATATGCAGATATGGCCTCGGAGCACGGAGACCGAAAGGTCGAGCGTGAATCATATAGTAGATATGATCAACATGAGATGTTCACCATTGAAAACTACTCCATCTCACGTGATGATCGGTTGTGGTTTAGTTGATTTGGATCACGTGATCACTTAGATGACTAGAGAGATGTCTGTCTAAGTGGGAGTTCTTAAGTAATATGATTAAATGAACTTTAATTTATCATGAACTTAGTCCTGGTAGTATTTTGCAAATTATGTTGTAGATCAATAGCTCGCATTGTTGCTTTCATACGTTTGTTTTGATATGTTCCTAGAGAAACTGTGTTGAAAGATGTTAGTAGCAATGATGCGGATTGGACCCGTGATCTGAGGTTTATCCTCATTGCTGCACAGAAGAATTATGTTCTTGATGCACCGCTAGGTGACAGACCTATTGCAGGAGCAGATGCAGACGTTATGAACGTTTGGCTAGCTCAATATGATGACTACTTGATAGTTTTGTGCACCATGCTTTATGGCTTAGAATCGGGACTTCAAAGATGTTTTGAACATCATGGACCATATGAGATGTTCCAGAATTGAAGTTAATATTTCAAGCAAATACCGAGTTGAGAGATATGAAGTCTCCAACAAGTTCTATAGCTAAAAGATGGAGGAGAATCGCTCAACTAGTGAGCATGTGCTCAGATTGTCAGGTACTACAATTGCTTGAATCAAGTGGGAGTTAATCTTCCGGATAAGATAGTGATTGACAGAATTCCTAGTCACCATCACCAAGTTAGTAGAACTTCATGATGAACTATAGTATGCAAAGGATGATGAAAATGATTCCCGAGCTCTTCGTGATGTTGAAATCGACGAAGGTAGAAATCAAGAAAGAGCATCAAGTGTTGATGGTTGACAAGATCACTAGTTTCAAGAAAAGGACAAAGGGAAAGAAAGGGGAACTTCAAGTAGATTGACAAGCAAGTTGTCACTCCCACGAAGAAACCCAAAGCTGAACCAAAGCCTGAAACTGAGTGCTTACACTGCAAAGGAAATGGTCACTGGAAGCGGAACTGCCGTAAATATTTGGTGGATAAGAAGGATGTCAAAGTGAAAAAAGGGTATATCTGATATACAGGTGTTTGATGTGTGCTTTACTAGTGTTTATAGCAACCCCTCGGTATTTGGTACTGGTTCGGTTGCTAAGAGTAGTAACTCAAACGGAGTTGCGAATAAATGAAACTAGTTAAGGGTGAAGTGACGATGTGTGTTGAAAGTAGTTTCAAGATTGATATGATCATCATCGCACACTCCCTATACTTTCGGGATTAGTGTTGAACCTAAATAAATGTTATTTGGTGTTTGCGTTGAGCATGAATATGATTTGATCGTGTTTATTGCAATACGGTTATTCATTTAAGTAAAAGAATAAACTGTTGTTCATTTACATGAATAAAACCTTATATGGTTACACACCCAAAGTGAAAATGGTTCATTGGATCTCGATCGTAGTGATACACATATTCATAATATTGAAACCAAAAGATGCAAAGTTAATAATGATAGTGCAACCTATTTGTGGTAATCGCCGTTTAGGTCATAATGGTGTAAAGCGATGAAGAAACTCCATGCTGATGGGATTTTGGAATCACTTGATTATGAATCACTTGATGCTTGTAACCATGCCTCATGGGCAAGATGACTAAGACTCCGTTCTCGGAACAAAGGAGCGAGCAACCGACTTATTGGAAATAATACATCGATGTATGCGATCCAATGAGTGTTAAGGCTCATGGCGGGTATCATTATTTTCGACCTTCACAGATGATTTGAGCAGATATGGGTATATCTACTTGATGAAACATAAGTCCGAAATAGTTGAAAGGTTCAAAAATTTCAGAGTGAAGTGGAAAATCATCGTGACAAGAAAATAAGGTTTCTACGATCGATCGCGGAGACAAATATTTGAGTTACTGAGTTTGGTCTTCAATTAAAACAATGTGGAATAGTTTCACAAATTCGTGCCACCGAACACCACTTCATAATGGTGTGTCCGAACGTCATAACCGTACTTTATTGGATATAGTGCAATCTATGATGTTTCTTCTTGATTTACCAATATCGCTTTTGGGATCATGCATTAGAGACAGCTGCATTCACGTTAAATTGGGCACCATCTAAATCCGCTGAGACGACACTATATGAACTGTGGTTTAGCAAGAAACCCAAGTTGTCGTTTCTTAAAGTTTGGAGTTGCGATGCTTATGTGAAAAAGTTTCATCCTAGTAAGCTCGAACCCAAATCGGAGAAGTGCGTCTTCATAGAATACCCAAAGGAAATTGTTGGGTACACCTTCTATCACAGATCCGAAGGCAAGATATTCGTTGCTTAAGATGGATCCTTTCTAGAGAAGGAGTTTCTCTCGAAAGAAGTGAGTGGGAGGAAAGTAGAACTTGATGAGGTAATCGTACTGTTCCCTTATTGAAAGTAGTTCATCACGTAAATCTGTTCTTGTGACTACTATACCAATTAGTGAGGAAGCTAATGATGATGATCATGTAACTTCAGATCAAGTTACTACCGAACCTCGTAGGTAAAAGAGTGAGATCCGCACTGAGTGGTACGGTAATCCTGTTCGAGGTCGTGTTACTTGACCATGACAAACCTACGAACTATGAGGAAGCGATGATGAGCCCAGATTCCGCAAAATGGTTTGAGGCCATGAAATCGAGATATGATCCATGTATGAGAACAAAGTATGGACTTTGATGGATTTGCCCAATGATCGGCAAACCATAGAAAATAAATGGATCTTCAAGAGGAAGACGGACGACGATAGTAGTGTTACTATCTACAAAGCTAGACTTGTCGAAAAAGGTTTTTGACAAAGTTCAAGATGTTGAATACAATGAGATTTTCTCACTCGTATCGATGCTTAAAAGTCTGTCCGAATCATGTTTACAATTGCCGCATTTTATGAAATCTGGCAAATGGATAAACAAAACTGCATTCCTTAATGGAGTTATTAAGAAGGAGTTGTATGTGATGCAACCAAGAGGTTTTGTCGATCCTAAAGGTGTTAACAAAATGTGCATCTATGGACTGGTGCAAGCATCTCGGAGTTGGAATATACGCTTTGATAAGTTGATCAAAGCATATAGTTTATACAGACTTGTAGTGAAGCCTGTATTTACTAGAAAGTGAGTGGGAGCACTAAAGCATTTCTGATAAGTATATGTGAATGACATATTGTAGATCGGAAATAATGTAGAATTATTCTGCAAAGCATAAAGGAGTGTTTGAAAGGAGTTTTTCAAAGAAAGACCTCGGTGAAGCTGCTTACATATTGAGCATCAAGATCTATAGAGATAGATCAAAACGCTTGATAAGTTTTTTTTCCATGAGTACATACCTTGACAAGATTTTGAAGTAGTTCAAAATGGATCAGTCAAAGAAAGAGTTCTTGCCTGTGTTACAAGGTGTGAAATTGAGTAATACTCAAAACCCGACCACGGCAGAAGATAGAAAGAGAATGAAAGTCATTCCCTATGCCTTGGACATAGGTTCTATAAAGTATGCCATGCTGTGTACCAGATCTATTGTATACCCTACACTAAGTTTGGCAAGGGAGTACAATAGTGATCTAGGAGTAGATCACTGGACAGCGGTCAAAATTGTCCTTAGTGGAATAAGGATATGTTTCTCGATTATGGAAGTCACAAAAGGTTCATCGTAAAGGGTTACGTCGATGCAAGTTTTGACACCGATCTGGATTACTCTAAGTCTCGATCTAGATACATATTGAAAGTGGGAGCAATTAGCTAGAGTAGCTCCGTGCAGAGCATTGTAGACATAGAAAATTGCAAAATACATAACGGATCTGAATGTGAAAGACCTGTCGACTAAGATTGTCTCACAAGCAAAACATGATCACACCTTAGTACTCTTTGGGTGTTAATCACATATCGATGTGAACTAGATTACTGAATCTAGTAAACCCTTTGCGTGTTGGTCACATGGCGATGTGAACTATGGGTGTTAATCACATGATGATGTGAACTATCGATGTTAATCACATGGTGATGTGATCTAGATTATTGACTCTAGTGCAAGTGGGAGACTGAAGGAAATATGCCCTAGAGGCAATAATAAAGTTATTATTTATTTCCTTATATCATGATAAATGTTTATTATTCATGCTAGAATTGTATTAACCGGAAACATAATACATGTGTGAATATATAGACAAGCAGTGTCACTAGTATGCCTCTACTTGACTAGCTTGTTAATCAAAGATGGTTATGTTTCCTAACCATGAACAAGGAGTTGTTATTTGATTAACAAGGTCACATCATTAGTTGAATGATCGATTGACATGACCCATTCCATTAGCTTAGCACACAATCGTTTAGTATGTTGCTATTGCTTCCTTCATGACTTATACATGTTCCTATGACTATGAGATTATGCAACTCCGTTTACGGAGGAACACTTTGTGTGCTACCAAAGCGTCACAACGTAATGGGTGATTATAAAGGTGCTCTCTGGTGTCTACAAAGGTACTTGTTGGGTTGGCGTATTTGAGATTAGGATTTGTCACTCCGAATGTCGGAGAGGTATCTCTAGGCCCTCTCGGTAATGCACATCACTTAAGCCTTGCAAGCATTGTAACTAATGAGTTAGTTGCAAGATGACGTATTCTGAACGAGTAAAGAGACTTGCGTAACGAGATTGAACTAGGTATTGGATACCGACGATCGAATCTCGGCAAGTAACATACCGATGACAAAGGAACAACGTATGTTGTTATGCGGTCCGACCGATAAAGATCTTCGTAGAATATGTAGGAGCCAATATGGGCATCCAGGTCCCGCTATTGGTTATTGACCGGAGACGTGTCTCGGTCATGTCTACATTGTTCTCGAACCGTAGGGTCCATGCGCTTAAGGTTTCGATGGATCGTTATATTATGAGTTTATGTATTTTGATGTACCGAAGAAGTTCGAGTCCCGATGTGATCACGGACGTGACGAGGAGTCTCAAAATGGTCGAGACATAAAGATTGATATATTGGAAGCCTATATTTGAGTTGGAATGGTTCGGGTGAAATCGGGATTTTCTCGAACACCAGGGTTACGGAACCCTCCCGGGGTAAATGGGCCTTAGTGGGCCATGAGGGAGAAGAGGAGGGGCGGCCAGGGCAGGCAGGCGCCCCCCCCTAGTCCGAATAGGACAAGGAGGCGCCCTTCCCTCTTTCCTCCCCCAATCCTACTCCAACTAGGAGGGGGAGTCCTACTCGGTGGGAGTAGGACTCCTCCGCAGCGCCTCCTCTAGGCCGGCCGCACCCCGCCCTTGCTCCTTTATATACGAGGCGGGGGCACCCTAGAACACACAAGTTTGATCTACGGATCGTTCCTTAGCCGTGTGCGGTGCCCCTTCCACCATATTCCACCTCGGTCATATCGCGAAGCTTAAGCGAAGCTCTGCGCGATAGAACATCAAGATCGTCCACCACGCCGTCGTCTTGTGGAACTCTCCCTCGACACTCGGCTGGATCGGAGTTCGAGGGACGTCATCGAGCTGCACGTGTGTCAAGAACTCGGGCGCCAGAGTAACGGCGGGATCGGTCGGATCGCGAGGAGATCGCACGACTACTTCCTCTACGTTGTGATCGCTTCGCTCGGTCTCACGAGGGCGTAGACAACACTCTCCCCTCTCGTTGCTATACATCACCATGATCTTGCGTGTGCGTAGGAATTTTTTTTGAAATTACTACGTTCCCCAACACGAATATAGCCTTCCAATATATCGATCTTTATGTCTCAACCACTTCGAGACTCCTCGTCATGTCCGTGATCTCATCCGGGACTCCGAACAACCTTTGGTACATCAAATCACATAACTCATAATACAAAACGTCATCGAACGTTAAGCGTGCGGACCCTACGGGTTCGAGAACTATGTAGACATGATCAAGACACATCTCCGGTCTATAACCAATAGCGGAACCTGGATGCTCATATTGGCTCATACATACTCTACGAAAATCTTTATCGGTCAAACTGCATAACAACATATATTGTTCCCTTTGTCATCGGTATATTACTTGCCCGAGATTCGATCGTCGGTATCTCAATACCTAGTTCAATCTCGTTACCGACAAGTCTCTTTACTCGTTCTGTAATGCATTACCCCGTAACTAATTCTTTAGTCACATTGCTTGCAAGGCTTATAGTGATGAACATTACCGAGAGTGCCAGAGATACCTCTCCGACAATCGGAGTGACAAATCCTAATCTCGATCTATGCCAATTCAACAAACACCATCGGAGACACCTATAGAGCATCTTTATAATCATCCAGTTATGTTGTGCGTTTGATAGCACACTAAGTGTTCCTCCGGTATTCGGGAGTTGCATAATCTCATAGTCATAGGAACATGTATAAGTCATGAAGAAAGCAATAGCAACAAACTAAACGATCATAGTGCTAAGCTAATGGATGGGTCTTGTCCATCACATCATTCTCTAATTATGTGATCCCGTTCATCAAATGACAACACATGTCCATGGCTAGGAAACTTAACCATTTTTGATTAACAAGCTAGTCAAGTAGAGGCATACTATGGACACTCTGTTTGTCTATGTATTCACACATGTATCAAGTTTCCGGTTAATACAATTCTATCATAAATAATATACATTTATCATGATATAAGGAAATATAAATAACAACTTTATTATTGCCTCTAGAGCGTATTTCCTTCAACTCTACCCCTCCGGCTGAAGCATGGCCACTCCAATGAGCGGCGCAACCGGACATAGGGTTGGTATGACAGAGGCGGAGGCGACAGAGGCAAAATTATACCTCTAGAGCGGACGAGCTTTGCTTTTAGTTGAAGTATCTCCGAAATGTAATGAATCTTGTCCGGTTTATATGAAATTCGCCGTGTTTGTATGAATTTCGTCCGGTTAGTTCAAACAGTGGTTAAAATATATGCGCACAGCGTTGGATGGCCGGCTCCCACATTAGTGTCCGCGAACTGATCCTCTAGCCACGGATCGAGCAAATTTGCTGGTCAACGTTAAAGATGCCTTAATTAATCTGAAAAGAAGTAGAGCAATTTTTCTGTGAGAGGTCGGTCTCTTCTTCACTGCTGTCAAGAAAAGTCGGCACCCGAAATTAGGTCGACACGACGACGAGTCGATCTGTCAATGAGTGCTGCGTACGCCCAACTTGCTGGGGGAGGCAAGACAAAATAGGCCCCATGGCCAGAAAAATGTTTCGGTGAACGGAACAGAGAGCGGCTCATCACCTCAAAACGAGCATCATTATATACTGAAAATAGAGCTGGTTAGGGATGATTAGGCGGTTGGTTTATGAAGTACTTACCGGATAACGACCGGACTTGAATCTCAGTGCTCAACTATCAAAGTACTCTGGATTCTTGACTCTTTCTACTGATCTTGAAAACGGAGCCCGGGCACACATGATATTCGGAGTACAATTTTTTTCTAATATCACAAAATATGACACTTGTTCACGAAATTTTGCATGCAGTTAGACGATGGGAACATGTATATTTTTTTAAAAAAGACGTCTACGTACTAATTTACTGTTCATCGTTGCCCCTTTTACGTGGCTCTTTGATTCATAGGATTTTAAAAACAAAGGATTGCAATGTCATGGCTATATGAATCCTACAAAAAAGAACCATCTCGTTCCTCCATGGCTGCATTGCCTGACGCTCGACGAGCACAACCCTGCCATGACAAACAAACCGACAGACAAATTAACCTGTTCTTTAACAGAGTGTCTGCCCATAAACAGCTACGCCAAGGCCAGAAAGACGAAAGCCGGTGGCACCAACATCAAGATGAGCAGTCCACAACTCCAGATCGTATCGTACAAACTCCTTTCCGGTAGACCCAGGGTGTAAAGAAGCCAAGCCATGAGCAGATCACGCGCGCCCAACCAACCTCATGTGTCATGTGTTTTGCTTTCTTATGACCACTGGTTTGGCCATGTCCGTTAGGTGCAGTGTCTGTCCTCCTCCTCCTCCTCCGGTCCTGGACCTGCCCAACCTCCTGCGCTGGATGTTTCATCGGAGGTTCGGCCCAGGTTGCGTGCACAGCTTGACCGAGAGCGAGGCATCATCAGGAACTAAACAATGGCGTACGTGTGGATCCCCGGTTCGCCGGGATCAGAGCGGGAGTGGGGTGACTCGGCAGCTATCACATGGTGCACATCACTTTCAGGCTTGGTAGCAGGAGGAAGTATCATTTTCTTCTGAACTTCGGTTCAGCTTTGACCAATGCCCGGCTATAGCTAGCTGCTGCAAAATGCCTAACTGACCGATGATTGCGGAACCGACAGTCGGAGTCATTCCAATCCAAGCTGGAGAAGACTGGTAACTTTCAAAGTTGAAAAGTGCTTCTTTTTCATGATTTTCTTGTTAGAACAGAAAGTAATGGTCATTTTGTGATGTTGTCAGTTCACAATTTGTATTGTTTTTTCGTATGTTCTTTTGTGATCGAGTAGCAGCTAGCTTGGCTTGGGATAGCATGTGTTGCCCTTGTGCAGTTTTGCATCATAATTAGACCACACTGCGCCAAGAAAAGGCGTGGGCAAGTTGAGGAAGAGACAAGGGGGTTAGTAGGTCGTTACGGGTGACCTGCTCGAGACCATGTATGCCCCTCAATTATTTCCTGATTCGTGATTCATTACCACTCCTGATCACGCTCAATTAGATTAAACCGGAGTGTCTGAAACAGTCGGTGCTATACTCCATTGTCTGGAGTGTACAAGACTTCCTATGAGGGCCGCTGAAGAAGCTATGGAGACTTTGTATTGTATAAAACGGTGTGGTGGTTTCGAGGAGATTCGATTACTCATCAGAGATCTACAAGTTCCTAGACGGTGATCGCAATCGAGGTCAACGCCATGCCATGCTTGCAGTAAAGAAATCTTTCTGTGATAATCCAAGAAGATGAAGACACGTCTACCTCAGATCTGTGCATGATGTTCCTTTCTCTCTCTCTTCCTTTTTCTGCTAACCTAAGGCTTTGATAAGTTCAGGCATGCTCATTACTTATAGTTTTGCTTGTTTCTGGAACTGCTGTTTCTTTCACACCCTTATGTTCAGCAAAAAAAAAAAAAAAACGTAACACTTGTCATGTGTATGTGAGGCATCTTGCAAGTTGCCAGCCCAGGAATTAAGATTCGAAGAAAGAGGTATCTTACAGCACACTCAAAGATTCATGAGCCTGACACGGACCATGCAGCTAGCTTAGGTTTAGTCCAAAGTCCAGACTAAACAATGCTACTAAGGAAAGTATGAACTAATCACCCAATAGGAGAGCATAAACTAACCGGCCACCAGATCCACCAGAAGGCACCTAGTGCAGGAAGCAACACTGATGTTTCACCCATCATCTCCACAGCAGCATATTAGCACGTGATTTAATTAATGCCTCCTACTATGTACTAACACTGCCACCCAGTACTATATTTCAAACAGGGGAAGGAATCTCACCATATGGGGCTGTGGATCCAATGGAAGGGAAATGAAATTTTACTGACTTGAGCAGAAGCTTCTGCACACCAACTTAATTAGGATGCATGTAAGTAATATGGAATTTTCTTGGTAAGAGGGAAACATTTCATTCAATTACCTTCATGCGTGGTTCAGGAAAGCACATATTTCCGTTACCACGCATCTAAATATGGCTTACAAATGCTGATTCAGTAGCTTTTACAGAAAATAGGGAACCTGCAGAATTTCGATAACGGCACACATGATGCCGGATTATTTGCTCAGAAAATAACATCAATAAACTCCAAATCAGCTGATGTGGGTGCCTATAAGTTGCTGCCGCTTCTACACTGTATCCTAGTCCTTTTTGGGGGTTTCTGTCAGATGGAATGAACTTTTGAGCCTGACTGATGATCTTAGTACTACTCCACCAGTGCAGAACAACCCAAGGCAAGCCTGGGGTAAGGGCCTGTGCATGAGGCCTGCCAAGGTAGAAAAATAAAATAAAAGTAAGTATGTGTAGCTTGATCGTGCAGCAGCGATAACGACGCGCTTTCCAGGTTTCTGTGAAGTCAAAACATGTGTTGATTCAACTGCACAGAAAGGCCAAGTGAACCATACGAGCAAAGAGTGGAGATGTAATAACCCGAGATATTACTCTACTGAATGAAAAAAACTGAATGCTGCCTATGCCTCAACGCAAACATGCCACAAAATACATCAACAAGACATCAATTAACAAATATACGATGACTCGAGCCCGCAGGGTGTGTTTCTTCTTAATAAGACATCAGTTAACAAATGCTGCGTTGTTTCTTCTCAATAAAAATGCCACGCGGCTATTCCCTATTGGTCCAATTTTTTTTCCTTTTAACACTGGGAAGTGTCTCAAATGCTGCCTATACGGAATTTTGAATGACACGGAGCCGGAGGTACCGGAGAAATATCACTGGTACCAAACGTGAATAGCATATGTAGCATCCTGGATCCACGAAACAACTCGCTCGGAGGGTCCGAGCTGCACAAAGTGCAACTGACAACTCTCTGAATGGAATCCATATACACAAAAGGCATGTAAACTCTGGACATAATCTGCATTATGTCCAGAACTGCATTAAAGTGCAACTGACTAGCTCTCTGGATGGAAAAAATAGAACCGCATTATCTAAACTCTGAAAATAACATGACCTACTATCATAGAATTGTGCCTAACAAGCACTAAAGCACCTCTTTCAGCAGTATGAAACTATGGATGCTTACTGGTGTTGACAAATTTACCTTTGCTACTATATGTTCTGCAGTACATCAGTTTGATCAAGGCTCTTGATCCACTGATCACCATAGTTGACAGTTGACACCAGTGTCTGAAGGATCATGGAGTTATTTCTGTGCTTACATGGGCGCCGTAGTCTGCCATTATAGGGAAAACTGGAAAATAGTTGTGTTTACAGTTGTATATTCGGCAGACAGTGTCATTGTCTTCAGCGTGATAAAGCGTCATGATATGAAGGCTGTTAACTCCACAAATTAAAGAAGCAGATTACCAGGTTTATAGGACAAAAAATATACTCAACACATGATTGATTGAGTGGGTTATGTTGATCTCTTTCCCTCAAAAAAGGTAAAGGAAGAAATCTGTTCTCTAGGTTGCATGACACCATCAATGGAAGACCATGTTGATCTCATTAAAGGAACTTTACAATACCATATCGTCACACCAGTTCAGCCACTAATATACTTAGCAATATAGAGAAGTCGATCCACAATATTATATTATATTGCCACAAAAAATGATAATCATATCAAATAAAAGTAAGCGAGCGATACTTCCGAAATCCAATTCCAAATGCATAAAAACAGGGGAACTCAGTCTTTAACATCAATGAATAATAAGTTGTATACTAAGGGCACCTGCATAAATTAAACGAGTTGAAAATGCGGATAATTCCCTGGTCAACAAATGGATAGGTTATCCGAGTCGGTCTGTTCATATATCTAGGCACTACCTACTGAAGGCTAGCTTACAAGGTCTCCATGGCTAACCAACATTGTCTAATGCCATAGAGGGGCATGCACTTGAACACCAACAGATAAGCCAATTGAACTAGACACAGAAGTTGTCCAAGCCACTGCCTCAAAAGTGGATCTGGCTCATATCACCTGATTTCAGTGACCGCTCCACGAAACAGGGGATGCAACTATGCAAGGCAGACGTGTGAGCACACGACGTCTTTGGAAACTGCTAATATGCTGCACTTGCTGGCTATCCATATCATACGATATACGCGACAATGTACTTTCCTTCCCGCCAGTAAGGAAAACCAAATTACATTCTGGATGGATTGCAGCCGACAAGTAGATCTCGGCGGGTATGGGACTAGATCTTCATGACAGACCCATAAAGTCTGCGGTCGTGGAATGGAAGGCGAACTGAAACCGAAGGGTGGAACTTGGAGACGCAAAGTCGCCTTCAGCCTGTAACAAAGGGACAACGGAATGAACAACTCAATTCAGAATCACGTCGATTCAACAGGATTTAGTTCCTCTACAGCTCTGGAGCAAAACTGGCTGAATAACCACACACTGTCTGAAGCACAACACGTTGGTCTTGTGGCATCACAAAAGAAACCACAAAACAAAACGAATTCCTTGGAATGTATGTATTACAATGAACAAAATTTGTAGCCAAACCCAGCAAGGTCGCATATTCAAATCTATGAGCAAATCAGTGTCTGCCGACGCACCCTGAATTCTGATGGAGCAACATATGCTGGTTAAGAGGTGGAATTCCGAAATACAAAGTGCATTAGTGTAGCTGCAGTTTTGCAGAGGCCGGGGGATAACCTCCTTTCAAAAAAAAAAAATAGTGTAGCTGCAGAGCATTTCTGGCTAGTGCATCAAGGAAGTTTTGAATAAGCTTCTTGTGGCCAACTTGTGATGAACAGCACAACACATCCTGGAAATTGTGTCTTGGAGTTCCTTCAGATGTCAAGGAAAAGAAAAATAATAATCTTTGTCAATTCGCAAGCTCAATGAATATCAAACAGCTAAAGAGACTGGTTACCTGTTGACTGCTACCAGTTGATATGACTGCAAAACAGATGACATGAGGATGAGGTTCTGAAGTGAAAGCAAACCTGTACGGGAACTGGCATGAGGTCAGTTTTTGATACTTACAGGAAAAAAAAAACAATAGCACTTCTGTACATGACACAATCTATGGTAGAAGTATACCTCTCAAAAGCAGTACAAGTGTACAACTATATCTGTTGTGTAGTGTAGGTGTGCTTAACAAGCCACCAAGTAATCAGTTCACATATTGCCAGTTAATTTTGACCTTTAACTTGCTTGATGCTAGTGATTTGGATTGACCTACCAGCTCCTCACTGCCACGGAAGATCCTCAACTCCTCTAAAGAAGGCGGGAGACCCGGCAACCCTGAGATGCTCGGACAAGATGAAATCTCCAACACCTGGAGGGAGCGTAGTCTATGCAGGCCTGCCGGAAGATCTTTGAGATGCCCGTAACTCTCAAATTCGAGCTCTCTGAGGGAATCGAGGAGCAGAAGCCCTGTCTCTTGCTCATCTGTTAGTCTTTCCGCTGTCGTTTCTTTCAACAAACCACAAAAAACTAGGCGCTGGAGTGATGTGAGTTGCTTGCATAACGATGTGGCAAGGAAAGAGAAGTCACTGATTTCAAGAAATTCCAGTTGAGGCCATAATTCGTAGTGCTGCACTAGCAAATCCTCCAAACATGAAAGCAAGCCACCACATTCACGTAGATGCAAACGCCTGACGCTGCCAAGGGATTGAAAGCCCTCTAGTGTACAGAGTGATGTACAGCTCCGAATATCCAACTCTTCCAGTGCCGCGCAGGAGTACAGTTGTAGACATTCCAAATAATGACTGTCATGGAGTCGCAACTTCTTGAGGGATTGCAAGCCCTCTAGCACACGGACTGCAGCTTCTTCGATGACCAACTCTTCCAGTGCCGTGCAAAAGTGCAGCTGTAGGGATTTCAATTTTGGGACACGCTTTACATCCATATCCCTGAGGGAACGGGATTGCAAGACCTCTAGTGTGCCGAGCGATCCACAGTTATATACCGTCAACTTTTGCAGTGTCGGGCAGGAGTTCAGTTGTAGAGATTCCAATTCTTGGCAGTCCCTTAAATCCAATTCCGTTAGTGCTGGCGCATGTTGTAGAGTCACATATAGCCACTGCCACGCAATTCTGCATGAAACAATCTCTAGACATTCGAGACATGGGAGGGCATTCCAATTTGCAGCTGTCAAATCTTCATGGGTATCAGCTTCAAAAAAATCTTCATGGGTATGGTGTAACGCCCTCGATGCGGCTATAGCTCCCACGTGTCGAAGCACGACTTAGAGGCATAGCCGCATTGAAAGCAATGTCGCAAATGAGGTAATCTTCGCACAATCCATGTAATACATAAGGGAAAAGGTACATAGTTGGCTTACAGTCGCCACTTCACACAATTACATGAATAAAGCAGTACATCATCCAGATACAATCAAGGTCCGACTACGGAACCAAAATAAAAGAAGAACAACCCCACATGCGACACAAATCCCTGATCGCCCCAACTGGGCTCCACTACTAATCGTCTGGAAAGGAAACATAGTATCGACCAAGTGCCTCATCATATTCCCACTTCAGCTCAATGGCGCCATCTGCGCTGGCATCACCGTACCGCATCTGCTTTTGGTAGAATCTGTGAGCCATGGGACTCAAAGAATCTCACACCCGAGATCAAGACTATTTAAGCTTAAGGGAAGGCTGGTGTCAAAAGGAGGAGCTGCTGCAAGTTTATTAGCATATATGGTGGCTACATCGCAAAAGAGAGCGAGAAGAGAAGCAAGGCGCGGTCGTGAAGCTATTAGCGATCAAGAAGTGATCCCGACTACTTACGTCAAGCATAACTCCAACATCGTGTTCACTTCCGGACTCACGAGAAGAGACCATCACGGTTACATACACGGTTGATGTATTTTAATTAAGGTCAACTTTGGGTTTTCTACAACCGACATTAACAAATTCCCATCTCGCCTCATAACATGGGCACGGCTTTGAAAGATAATACCTGCAGGGTGTCCCAACTTAGCCCATCACAAGCTCTCACGGTCATCGAAGGAATAAACCTTCACCCAAGACACACCGATCGACTCGGTATCCCGGTACATCAAGACATTTCGACAATGGTAAAACTAAACCAGCAAGACCACCCGTGTGCCGACAAATCCCGATAGGAGCTGCACATATCTCGTTCTCGTGGCACACCGGATGAGCAAGACGACGGCAACCGAAGATACCCCAAGTTGCCTCGGCGGCACCGCAAGTGGCTCTAGTTTGGACCAACACTCGAAGGAGCACCGCCCGGGGCTAAAATAAAGATGACCCTCGGGCTCGCGAAACCCAAGGGAAAAAGGGTATAGGTGGCAAATGGTAAAACCAAGGTTGGGCCTTGCTGGAGGAGTTTTATTCAAAGCGAAACTGTCAAGGGGTCCCATAAATCACCCGACCGCGTAAGGAACGCAAAATCAAGGAACATAACACCGTATGACGGAAACTAGGTGGCAAGAGTGGAACAAAACACCGGGCATAAGGCCGAGCCTTCCACCCTTTACCAAGTATATAGGTGCATTAATTAAAGCAATAGATATTGTGATATCCCAAAATAATCATGTTCCAACAAGGAACAAACTTCATCTTCACCGCAACTAGCAACGCTATAAGAGAAATTTGAGCAAAGCGGTAACATAGCCAATCAACGGTTTGCTAGGACATGGATGGTTAGAGGTTGACATGGCAATATGGGTGGCATGATATAGCAAGTGGTAGGTATCGCAGCATAGGCATAGCAAAAGAGCGAGCATCTAGCAAGCAAAGATAGAAGTGATATCGAAGGTATGGTCATCTTGCTGTAAGGTTCTCGAGTTGTCGAAGGCTGGATCCTCGAGGCGTTCTCAACAGGTTCCTCGCTCACGCACTCGCCTCCGGCTCTACCCAAAGCAAGAACACAAGCAACGGAACCACAATCAAACAAGGAACATATGCACAAGCAATATGATGCAATATATGACATGCTATGCGAGATGTGACATGCAATGCATATGTATGCTCGGAAGGAAAATGATGAACGGGCATCAACTTGGCAAACCAGGTATGCCGCTGAAAGATGGAGTGATTTCGGTTGAAATCGATATAAAGATCACCGAATCGGATGCACGGTTTGCAAATGACAAGCAAAACAAGAATGACGCAAAACTGCGTTTAACAGCCCGATGCTACTTAGCACGCAACACAAAACTATGCTACAGCACCCCAACATAAAAACAAAGCATATGGCAACGAACTACAGGAGATGCTTAACAATAGAGGAACACTGAGCTACGGCTAAATCACATCATAACATGTTCAAACAAGCATGGAGAAAGTGCTCAAAATATCAGGTTCACAGACTTAGTGAAAATACTAACATGGCAGGAATTAACATCAGGAAGGCATGTTTAGAGCAAGCAAACAACATGCTACAGGAACTTATAATAGCAAAGCAAGGCATGACATGATTCTACTCAAAGCATATTTCAATTGTCCCTTACTGACCATAAGCCAAAAGGACCTTAAGAAATGGTGGCACCCATGTAAACATTGCAAGTTTTATTACAGATTTCAGACTTGGTGAAAATATCAGGACATGGCAAAACAGATTCAACATGGCATGTTCGTGAGCTCAAGCACTCACTACAGAGCACCTCATGATAAACTAAGCATACACCCATCAAGAAGACATGGCATAGGAGCTATACATGGCAAGAACAACATCATAGCATACACGGATCAACTACACCGACCTCGTGAAAATTGAATCTAATGCAAACAGTCTGCCAGGAAACAATTTCAAGCAAAAGTAGAGCACGAAAAGACATGCTAGACTACTCCATAAATACCAACAAAGGCATGGATGGATAGAGCACAACCATATGTTCAAAACACCCTTACTGATCATGCTCAAAAGGGCATAGATCTCTCTGAAACAACCTAAACATATGGCATAAAATTATCAGCAGGACAAAACTTAGTGAAATCACTAAGTCCCTGAAATCAGGAATAACATCATCCCTACTTTGCATGCTTGTTCTAGTCAACACATAGCTCACAAAAATACATGGAAAATACCCCTGGAAAGATGGCATGGCAATGTTCAACTTACATGTAGGACTCAAATTCATAGGGTGCACACATAATTCATGGCAAAAATGACAAAATAGCTCGAACTGATAAAATTCTGAAACTAACGATCTGAAGCTAACTTCCAACAGCATTTCGGGCATCAAGATGAGCTCAAATGCAAATGATGCAATGGAATGAAATGATGTACTCTTCGAGACGAACATTTTGACATATTATACGCCCAAAACGGAGCCACAGTTGCGGAGATGTGATGCGTTGAAAAATGCCCGAAATAATTCACAGATTTAGGACTTAGAGGAAATTTGGGGTACGGGGAAAGTCAACCTTCGTCTTCGATCCGGATCCAGATCGGATCGGGCGAGGCTCGCCGGAGGGAGGAAGGACGGCGGCGGCGGGGGCCGGGCGGCCGGCTGGCGGGGCGGCGCGGCGCGCGGCGGGGTGCGCTGGAAGTTTTGCGCGGCGGCGGCGGCGCAGAAGTGTGTGTGTGCGGTGTGGCAATGCGGCATGGCGGCGGCAAGCGGCGGCGGCAGAAGCAGAAGTGGGCGGTGTGCTGGTGCGGTGCGGCGGGAGGCGGTGGGCGGCGGCGGGCGGCGGCGGGCGGAGGCGGGGGCGGCGTGTGTGTGGATGGAGGGGCTGGTGGTGGTTTCATGGGCGGGCATGCATGTGGTGGCGGGTGCCACGTGTCGCCCTGGTTTGCTGCGGGCGGCGGCGGACGTGTCCGGGCGCCTGGCGGACGTGTCCGGCGCATGGAGAAGAAGGGCTAGGGTTTGCCGGATTTTCGTGGAGGTCTATTTATAGGCATAGAGGAGCTAGGAGAGTCCAAATGGGGTGTAGTTTTTACCACACGATCGTGATCGAACGACCGAGGGCATGGAGGGAGCTAGATGGGTTATTGGGCTGTTTTGGAGGGTTGTTGGGCTGCAACTCAAAAGAGGCCTTTTGAGGGTGCGGTTAACCGTTGGAGTACCAAACGAACTCCAAATGACCCAAACTTGACAGTGGTCTACGGTGCTATACCAGGCCACTTGGCAAGGCTCGGTCCATTCCGAGAATGTTCAACACCCGCACACGGTAAAAGGACAAGAGGGGTGCGCCGGGGAACATAGGAGTGCCGGATTGCAAAACGGCCAACGGGGAATATGCTCGGAATCATAAGACGAACTCGTATGCAAATGAGATGCACATGATGACATGATATGAGATGCATGACATGAACAAAATGCAAAAACGAAAACAAAACCCAACCACGGAGGGAATATCTCAAAGACATATCCGAAATGGCAATAGTTGAAGTTACAAATATGGAAAGATACATCCGGGTGTTACAACACTCCACCACTACAAGAGGATCTCGCCCGAGATCTAGGACTGAAAGAACTCCGGATATTCGAACGGAGGTGATCCTCGCGCCCCGGTGGCTTCTCGTCGGAATGGTGTGACCACTTCACTTTTAGGAATTTGATTGACTTGTTGCGAGTCTTGCGCTCGGTTTCTTCAAGAATAGCAACGGGTGCTCATGATAAGAGAGATCTTCTTGGAGGTCAATTTCTTCAAAGTTGATAGTGCGTTCAGAATCTTGAAGCACTTATGAGCTGTGACACGTGAAACACATCGCACGCTTGCAAAGTTGGGTGGAAGCTCAAGTTGATAGGCGAGAACGCCTCTTTTGCCAATGATCTTGAAAGGACCCACGATCTAGGGGCAAGCTTCCTTTGATACCGGGCGACGAGTGCCTTTCATTGAGAGACGCGAGGTAGACATGGTCTCCGATTTCAAAAGCCACATCACGGTGCTTGTCATCATAATAGCCCTTCCGCGCGATTGCGCGGCTTTAAGATTCTCACGAATGACTTTGCACATTTCTTCGCTTCGTGATCAAGTCGTTGCCAAGAAGTTGGCGCTCACCATCTCGGACCAGTTGAGAGGAGTACGGCACTTTCGCCATATAGAATCTCGAATGGGGCCTTGCCCGAACTTGCTTGGAAGCTGTTGTTGTAAGAGAACTTCGGCATATGGGAGACACTCTTCCCACTTCATGCCAAAGAGATGACACAAGCCCCGAGCATATCTTCAAGGATTTGATTGACTCGCTCGACTTGGCCACTTGTTTGAGGATGAAAAGTCTTTGAAACGAATGTCGGTGCCCATGGCCTTCAAAAGAATCCCGAACTTAGAAGTGAAGATGCTTCCACGGTCTCAAGAGATCAATTGCGGAATACCGTGCAAGGAGACAATTCGAGGTGTATAACTCGCCGGTGAGCTGCTGTGATAGATTCTTTGACAGAAGAAAATGAGCCACTTTAGTAAGCTTGTCAATGACAACGAAGATAGCATCATTTCCACGCTTGGACTTAGGAAAACCAGTCACAAAGTCCATCTCGATATGATCAAACTTCCATTCTGGAATAGCAAGAGGTTGTAGGAGACCAGCTGGTCTTTGGTGTTCGCTTTCACTCTTTCGCAGACATCACATTCATTCACGAATTGAGCAATTTCTCGCTTCATTCGAGTCCACCAATACGACTGCTTGAGGTCATGGTACATCTTCGTACTTCCAGGATGAATGGATAGGAGGGAATTGTGTGCCTCATTCATGATGACTTTTCTCAGATCGCCTTTAGGAACCACAATACGATCCTCGAAGAAAAGAGTGTCTTTGTCATCCAAGCGATAGCACTTGTATTTGGAAATGCCCTTGTCAATACCACGTTTCACCTTCTTCACCATGGCATCCAGAAGTTGAGCCTCACGAATTTGATCTTCCAAAGTAGGAGAGACTATGAGGTTGGCAAGAAATCCTTGAGGAACAACTTGAAGATTCAGCTTGCGGAAAGCTTCACAAAGATCCGGTTGGAAGGGCTTGAGAATTAGACTGTTGCAATAAGCCTTTCTGCTCAGAGCATCTGCAATCACATTCGCCTTGCCAGGAGTATATTCAATACTTGGATTGTACTCTTGAATCATTTCGACCCATCGAGATTGCCTGAGGTTGAGGTTTGGTTGAGTGAAGATATACTTGAGGCTCTTGTGATCGGTGAAAATGTCCACTTTCCTTCCCAACAAGAGATGTCTCCATGTTATCAATGCATGGACAATCGCCGCCAACTCAAGATCGTGAGTGGGGTAGTTCTTTTCGTTGGGCTTCAATGGCGAGAGGTATAGGCCACAACCTTCTTCTCTTGCATTAACACAAGACCGAGACCTTGCAAGGAAGCATCACGAAAACTTGAATGGCTTGGATTCATCAGAGGAGTCAAGACAGAGCTGTAACTAGCTTCTCTTTGAGGGTGTTGAAAGCGACATCACACTCAAAGGCCCGGACATACTTGACATGCTTCGGAGGAGGTTGGAAAGAGGCTTTGCAATCTTGGAGAAGTTCTCAACGAATCTCCGCAATAGCTTGCAAAACCGAGAAAATCATGGAGTCGCTTGACATTCGAGGAGGTTCCCAATTCACAATTGAAGACACCTTCTGGATTAACAGCGATGCCCTTGGCTGAGATGATATGACCAAGATAAAGAACTTCATCAAGCCGTAACTCACATTTGGAAAACTTTGCATAGAATTGATGTTCTCTCGAGCTTGTCGAGCACCAATCGCAAATGTTTGGCATGATCCCGCTTGTTCTTGGAGAAGACCGAATATCATCGAGATACACCAAGACGAATTCATTTGTGTAGGGGTTGAAGATAAAGTTCATCATGCGAGAGAAAGTTGGAGGAGCATTGACAAGGCCGAAAGACATGACAAGATATTCATAAGAACCATAGCTTGTTCGAATGTCTGTCTTGGGAATATCTTGTTCACGAATGCGAATCTGATGATAACCCATACGAAGGTCAAGCTTGGAGAATACTTTAGCACCTTTGAGTTGCTCGAATAGCTCATTGATGTTGGGAAGTGGATACTTGTTCTTGATTGTCTTCTTGTTCAATGGACGGTAATCAACACAAAGTCGGTCCGTGCCATCCTTCTTCGGACAAAAGAACTCCACATCCCCATGGAGATGAACTCGGTCCGATCAAACCCAGACGCTCTTGTTCATCGAGCTGCTTCTTCAATTCTTTCAGCTCCTTGGGACCAAGCTTGTAAGGACGCTTGCAAACGGGTTCGATGCCGTGCTCAAGATCAATAACGAATTCGGTGGCCGATGAGGAGGCATACCGGAAGTTCTTCCGAAAGACATCTTGGTACTCACAAACGATGGAATTTGAGAGATAGCATCCAATTCACCCTTCTCATTGAGAGAAAACAACCGAATGGTTTCATCACGAAGCGCATAGATGATAACATCCTCGTAAGGGTGTGTCAATTGAATTTCCCGACAAAGACAATCAAGCTGAGCCTTGTCGAGAAAGCCATCCATCCCGAGAATTAAATCAATATCGAGTCACCAAGAACAATTGGTTTAGACAGAATTTATAGTCGCCCATCTTGATAGAGACATCCGGACGAAAACTCGAGAAGTCATTTGCTTACCGGAGACACAATCTTCAACGGAATAGGAATCTTTTTCGTCACAAACTCATGCTTTGCAACAAAAGGTCTTGAAATGAAAGAAAGCGATGCACCAAGAACAAATAAGACTTTTGCAGAATATCATTAATGTGAAGATTACCCATGATCACATCTCAAGAATCCTCCGCTTGAGCTGCATTCATCATATTCACCTTTGCATACTTTGGATTATGCTTGACCTTTGCATTGCTTGAAGACCTCACAGGAGGAGGAGGAGGAAGGCGCTTTTGGTTATGGCATTTGTTAGCATAGTGACCTTCTGCTGGCACTTGTTGCAGTCACCTCGAGAGCGGACGGTGATAAGGAGCATTTGACCTTGGAGCTTGAGGCTGAGACTTGTTCTCGTAGCTTGGGTTGGGTGGGTGGGAAGATCCACGACCACCGAGTTCTTCTCACGATAAGGCCGACGGAACGGAGGAGGAGGAAGGTAGAACTTTTGCTGCTTTGTCGCCACTTGAGAGGAGGAAGAAGACTGAATCGCATCCCTCGATTCTCTTCTTTGAAGCCTCACACTTGAGCTGAGCACCTTCTAGCTTGAGTGCCATATTATAGAATTGATCAAACCGAGTAGGCTCGTAAAGAACAAGAGATAATCGCAGATCCTCTCAAGGCCACCTCTCGAATCGATAGATCATACTTTTCTCATCAGAACGCCTTGTTTGGCAAAACGAGCAAGTTTCAAATCAGATGTTGTATTCAGACATCGACATGTTCCCTTGCTTGAGATTGCGAAACTCCTCACGCTTGCTCTCAACAACACCGAAGGAATATGGTGAGCTTTAAAGTCCCGGCGTAAATCAGTCCAAGTAATCACCGACCACCTCTAGAATCCTTGTATTCTGGAACCAATCACCGCTCGATCCTTGAGCTGAAAAGACGCGAACTTGACGTAGTCCTCGGGCCCGACATTGCTGCATTCAAGTGCTTGTTGATATCCACGAGCCAATCGTCGGCGTCTGTGGCCTCCGCACAAAAGCCGAAAGACTTTGGCTGGTTGGCAAGGAACTGGTTGAGTGTAGGAAATCGTGGTCGATGATAGAACTGCCTTGACCTTGATTCCCTTGGTTGCCTTGGCCTTGGTTACGCTCTTGCATCACTGAATCAGCAATCGAAGGCGTTGGCGTTAGTGGTTGCCATCAAAGTTTGCCATGCCTCCGGAGGCGGAGGTGGAGGTGGAGGGTTCGCGACTCCCATCACTGCGTTCCGGATTCTCGACGTTGGCGGAGCCATCTCAAGAGGGTGACATCCGTTAGCATCTAGATAGACAGATGGACAAGTTGAATCAACGGATAGAAATTGCAACATATAGTCTTCACAATAAACATTCAACAGGATGAACGAATGAATTCCAAAGTAAACATCACGTCCATTAAGGTAAGAAGCCACTTGATAAGAGATATGATGAATAAAATAAAAACAAGGTATGAATGGAACAAATAAGTGGTAAGGATTACCCAATCACAAACCAAATATCTGCGGAAGAAATGCTAGAGCTACTTGAATCCCACCTATAAACTCCCGAAACTTTCCGGTTATGCAATCAGTGTTGGGGATACAGGGAGCAATATATATATCTCACCCAAGCTAACAATCCCTACATCCAATTGTATCCATCCTTCAACACATAACCAAGAAACCTTCGAAATCGTGGTACCTCAACCTTCAAAAGCATCCGTTATACGAAGTCATGGCAATACTCCGTACTCACCACAAGATCTTTGGGTTAGCGGGTTATCTCACCAACAACCGCATAAAAGAGATTTTCGATGTCGGCGTGCTAAACTCGGTATTCCAGAATCGCAACGATAAAATTATGACGACAACACCTCGGAGCTCAACTCCCGGACACCGCCACAACCCCTAAATGTCGAGGCAACCAAGACAATGTTGTCATCATAAGAATATCGAACGATCCCAAGATACCCGCGTGATCCTAAAAAAAAAAAAATTTTAGTGAAATTTGAGAAGAGAAGAGTCAAAACTCTACGTCAGATACCTCACCGTAAGGTCAAGGACTGGGAGTAAAAAGAATTCCTAAACTCTCCGATATATATAATCCTAAATGACTCAAAACAATTTTTTCTAGACACAACTCGCCACTAAAACGATCAAGCGGTGGGGGCTCCTAAGGTCGGGATGGCTCGATTACCAACTTTAGCGCCCTCGATGCGGCTATAGCTCCCACGTGTCGAAGCACGACTTAGAGGCATAGCCGCATTGAAAGCAATGTCGCAAATGAGGTAATCTTCGCACAATCCATGTAATACATAAGGAAAAGGTACATAGTTGGCTTACAATGCCACTTCACACAATTACATGAATAAAGCAAGACATCATCCAGATACAATCAAGGTCCGACTACGGAACCAAAATAAAAGAAGAACAACCCCACATGCGACATTAAATCCTCGATCGCCTAACCGGGCTCCACTACTAATCGTCTGAAAGGAAACATAGTATCGACCAAGTGCCTCATCATATTCCCACTTCAGCTCGGTGGCGCCATCTGCTACCGCATCACCGGTACCGTGATCTGCTTTTGGTAGAATCAGTGAGCCATGGGACTCAAAGAATCTCACACCGCGAGATCAAGACTATTTAAGCTTAAGGGAAGGCTGGTGTCAAAAGGAGGAGCTGCTGCAAGTTTACTAGCATATATGGTGGCTACATCGCAAAAGAGAGCGAGAAGAGAAGCAAGGCGCGGTCGTGAAGCTATTAGCGATCAAGAAGTGATCCCGACTACTTACGCCAAGCATAACTCCAACATCGTGTTCACTTCCCGGACTCACGAGAAGAGACCATCACGGTTACATACACGGTTGATGTATTTTAATTAAGGTCAACTTTGGGTTTTCTACAACCGACATTAACAAATTCCCATCTGCCTCATAACCGCGGCACGGCTTTGAAAGATAATACCCGCAGGGTGTCCCAACTTAGCCCATCACAAGCTCTCACGGTCATCGAAGGAATAAACCTTCACCCAAGACACACCGATCGACTCGGTATCCGGTACATCAAGACATTTCGACAATGGTAAAACTAAACCAGCAAGACCACCCGACCGTGCCGACAAATCCCGATAGGAGCTGCACATATCTCGTTCTCGTGGCACACCGGATGAGCAAGACGACGGCAACCGAAGATACCCCAAGTTGCCTCGTATGCACCGCAAGTGGCTCTAGTTTGGACCAACACTGAAGGAGCACCGCCCGGGGGCTAAAATAAAGATGACCCTCGGCTCGCGAAAACCCAAGGGAAAAAGGGTATAGGTGGCAAATGGTAAAACCAAGGTTGGGCCTTGCTGGAGGAGTTTTATTCAAAGCGAAACTGTCAAGGGGTCCCATAAATCACCCGACCGCGTAAGGAACGCAAAATCAAGGAACATAACACCGTATGACGGAAACTAGGGTGGCAAGAGTGGAACAAAACACCGGCATAAGGCCGAGCCTTCCACCCTTTACCAAGTATATAGGTGCATTAATTAAAGCAATAGATATTGTGATATCCCAAAATAATCATGTTCCAACAAGGAACAAACTTCATCTTCACCGCAACTAGCAACGCTATAAGAGGGCTGAGCAAAGCGGTAACATAGCCAATCAACGGTTTGCTAGGACATGGATGGTTAGAGGTTGACATGGCAATATGGGTGGCATGATATAGCAAGTGGTAGGTATCGCAGCATAGGCATAGCAAAAGAGCGAGCATCTAGCAAGCAAAGATAGAAGTGATATCAAGGTATGGTCATCTTGCTCAGTAAGGTTCTCGAGTTGTCGAAGGCTGGATCCTCGAGGCGTTCTCAACAGGTTCCTCGCTCACGCACTCGCCTCCGGCTCTACCCAAAGCAAGAACACAAGCAACGGAACCACAATCAAACAAGGAACATATGCACAAGCAATATGATGCAATATATGACATGCTATGCGAGATGTGACATGCAATGCATATGTATGCTCGGAAGGAAAATGATGAACTGGCATCAACTTGGCAAACCAGGTATGCCGCTGAAAGATGGAGTGATTTCGTTGAAATCGATATAAAGATCACCGAATCGGATGCACGGTTTGCAAATGACAAGCAAAACAAGAATGACAAAACTGCGTTTAACAGCCCGATGCTACTTAGCACGCAACACAAAACTATGCTACAGCACCCCAACATAAAAACAAAGCATATGGCAACGAACTACAGGAGATGCTTAACAATAGAGGAACACTGAGCTACGGCTAAATCACATCATAACATGTTCAAACAAGCATGGAGAAAGTGCTCAAAATATCAGGTTCACAGACTTAGTGAAAATACTAACATGGCAGGAATTAACATCAGGAAGGCATGTTTAGAGCAAGCAAACAACATGCTACAGGAACTTATAATAGCAAAGCAAGGCATGACATGATTCTACTCAAAGCATATTTCAATTGTCCCTTACTGACCATAAGCCAAAAAGGACCTTAAGAAATGGTGGCACCCATGTAAACATTGCAAGTTTTATTACAGATTTCAGACTTGGTGAAAATATCAGGACATGGCAAAAACAGATTCAACATGGCATGTTCGTGAGCTCGAAGCACTCACTACAGAGCACCTCATGATAAACTAAGCATACACCCATCAAGAAGACATGGCATAGGAGCTATACATGGCAAGAACAACATCATAGCATACACGGATCAACTACACCGACCTCGTGAAAATTGAATCTAATGCAAACAGTCTGCCAGGAAACAATTTCAAGCAAAAGTAGAGCACGAAAAAGACATGCTAGACTACTCCATAAATACCAACAAAGGCATGGATGGATAGAGCACAACCATATGTTCAAAACACCCTTACTGATCATGCTCAAAAGGGCATAGATCTCTGAAACAACCTAAACATATGGCATAAAATTATCAGCAGGACAAAACTTAGTGAAATCACTAAGTCCCTGAAATCAGGAATAACATCATCCCTACTTTGCATGCTTGTTCTAGTCAACACATAGCTCACAAAAATACATGGAAAATACCCCTGGAAAGATGGCATGGCAATGTTCAACTTACATGTAGGACTCAAATTCATAGGGTGCACACATAATTCATGGCAAAAATGACAAAATAGCTCGAACTGATAAAATTCTGAAACTAACGATCTGAAGCTAACTTCCAACAGCATTTCGGGCATCAAGATGAGCTCAAATGCAAATGATGCAATGGAATGAAATGATGTACTCTTCGAGACGAACATTTTGACATATTATACGCCCAAAACGGAGCCACAGTTGCGGAGATGTGATGCGTTGAAAAATGCCCGAAATAATTCACAGATTTAGGACTTAGAGGAAATTTGGGGTACGGGGAAAGTCAACGCCGTCTTCGATCCGGATCCAGATCGGATCGGGCGAGGCTCGCGGAGGGAGGAAGGACGGCGGCGGCGGGGCCCGGCGGCGGGCGGGCGGCGGCGGGCGGCGCGGGCGGCGGCGCTGCGTGTGGGAAGTTTTGGCGGCGGCGAAGTGTGGCAAGTGGGCGGCGGCGGCATGGCGCATGCGGCGGTGGGCGGCGGTGGCGTGTGAAGGGCGGCAAGCGGTGTGGGCGGTGGGCTGGGCGGGCAGGCTGGGCGGGCTGGAGGCGGCGGCGCGGGCGGCAATGGGCAGGCGCGCGGGCGTGGCGCGGAGGCTGGCGGCGGCGTTTGCGGCGGGCGCGCGCGCGCGTGGCGGTGTGCCACGTGTCGCTTCTGGTTCGCCGGGCGGCGGCGGCGCGGACGTGTCCGCGCGCTGGCGGACGTGTCCCGCGCATGGAGAAGAGGGCTAGGGTTTGCCCGGATTTTCGTGAGGTCTATTTATAGGCATAGAGGAGCTAGGAGAGTCCAAATGGGTGTAGTTTTCTACCACACGATCGTGATCGAACGACCGAGGGCATGGAGGGAGCTAGATGGGTTATTGGGCTGTTTTGGAGGGTTGTTGGGCTGCAACTCAAAAGAGGCCTTTGCGAGGGCGCGGTTAACCGTTGAGTACCAAACGAACTCCAAATGACCAAACTTGACAGTGGTCTACGGTGCTATACCAGGGCCACTTGGCAAGGCTCGGTCCATTCCGAGAATGTTCAACACCGCACACGGTAAAAGGACAAGAGGGTGCGCCTGGGAACATAGGAGTGCCGGATTGCAAAACGCCAACGGGGAATATGCTCGGAATCATAAGACGAACTCGTATGCAAATGAGATGCACATGATGACATGATATGAGATGCATGACATGAACAAAATGCAAAAACGAAAACAAAACCCAACCACGGAGGGAATATCTCAGCACATATCCGGAAATGGCAATAGTTGAAGTTACAAATATGGAAAGATACATCCGGGGTGTTACATATGGTCTGGTGGAACATCAAAACCAAAAGGTCCTGGACAGTCCAGTATTCTCAGTGTCTTTAAGGATACAAGTTGACTTAATCCTTTGAACGAAATATGCGTCAGATTTCGGCAATAACTTATTATCAACTGTGTCAGGAACCTTGGATTATGGAATGCCAAAATATTGCCATCTAACACTGACAGGTTATCAGAAAACCTGTAAAAACTACCCTCTTCATCAGAATCATATTCAGAATCAGAATCAGAATCATCCACCTCAGGATCCTTGCCGATGGTTAAACTTCTGCAGGACCGTGAATCTATTGCTGGAAATTTTGAAACTCCACTCATGGAAATTCTAGAAACGGTACTTGAAGATGGTAAAAGGTGTGGTACCGGCAAAAGAGGACATTTGTGAATAATGAGTTCACAAAGACGTGGTAACCATGGCTTCCGCTCAATTTTAAATTTATGGCCGTTCCCAAACAGATCAAACACCTTCAGTGCAGGGCATTTCTCAATCGTCAGAACCCTTAAACAAGAGTTCAATTCCCTCCAGAAAATGCAGGAGCATGTCTCCAACTTTGGCATTTTAATTAACGTCAGCTCCTCTAAAGAAGGAACAGATATTTTTACTACTTTTGGCATGCCACTTAACTTCAGTTTTGTAAGAAACAGTAGCTCATTCAGAGATGGAAGTATCTGCCATTTTCTACAGTCCTCCAAATGCAGAGTCTGTAAAGAGGTAACAGAGATATTGCGAGAAAGCCAGGATGGAGAGGTAGCACCATTGTACCCAGTTATCTGAAGATGTTTCAGGTTGTCATGTGGTTCAAGGCCCACAAGTACCTCTGTTGGCAAGCACTCCTCTGTTTCTATACTGGTAGAAGGTTCAGAGCTCATGACATTCTCCGATTCATTGCTGTCATCCGAGTCAGATTCATCATATGGCATATTCCAGGATAACTGCAGTTTTTCTAAGTGTCGTTTATATCTCAGTCCTGCCCCACAAGCCTCCTCCCGAGTTTTAACATTTTGAAGCTGAGAAATCCTAAGTTGGGTAAGATCGTTCATGGATTGAAGTTCTATAATCTGAAAGCCATTAGAATCTTGTACGCTGAAATTGCTTAGTTTCTGAAGTGAGGTCAATTTGCCAATTCTAGCAACGGAAGCTGCAACAAGATGCCGCAAACTGACAAGATTATTCATGCCATGAGGTGCATTAAGACGAGTGTTTGAGCCGACATCTAATACTTGAAGGTGGCAAAAATTTCTGAAAACCTGAGGCAAATCTCCCTGCACCTCATTGACTGTAAGTTTTAGATAGCGAAGATGAGTAGGATTTATAGAGCTGCACACGAGGGAATTAAAATCTGCAAATGTAGCAGATATTTGCAGCAGACGTATATCACATGCCTTCTGGAATATGTCTTTGAAGGATTGGAAGAAGGAACAGTCATATTGCCCGATTAACAGCAAAGTCCTCAGTTTTCTCACAGATGTAACTGCATTTCTCAAATCTTCTTCAAACTTGCTGCTACAAGACATGTTTCCATGCTGATCTTTCTTGTATACAACCGCCAAATGTTGTACAGTGGACAACATGTCATTACATTGCAGACCATCTACAATTCCACACTCGGCTCTAGAAACCATCCTTGCAAAATCATGCATAAGACCAGACACAACATATGAATTTTGACTGCCTAAAGAGGAGTCTTTTCTTTCAACTTGCTGGAAGTATCCCAGGTTCACCAAATCAGCCAGATAGTCCATTCCTATATCCTCTAACCTCTTACTTGAATGAGTACGTGTGACAAATCCTTGTGAAATCCATATGTGGACCAACTCTTCTCCAAGAAACTTATAACTGTTGGGGAATATAGAACAATACGAGAAGCATTGGTGTAGATGGTACGGCAACTGATCATAGCTAAGCTTCAAAGAAGACATGACGCCTCCACTGCCTCCCAACAATTTTCCATCTTCGTCCTTCAGAATTTTAATCCAATGATCAACAGTAAGATCAACGCTTAATAATTCTCCTGCAGTTACTGCTGCTAATGGGTTGCCTTTTAGCTTGCATGCTATTTCCCGTCCAATGCTTGTTATATTTCCATGCCCTTCATAGTTCTCATCACCAAATGCTCGTGCTTTCAGCAATAACCACAAATCGTCATCTTCCAGAGCACCTAACACAACTGGTTCAGTCGTTCCTATCATTTTTGCAACAGAGAGATATCTAGTCGTCACAAGGATCACATTGCCATTTGCATTGTTTGACTTGAAAGGGGCCAGTATCAAGTCCAATCTGTCATTGTTCTTGTCATCCCAGATATCATCTAATATAAGTAGAACCCTCTTTGATTCAATATGAGTTTTCAAGACCAGCTGAAGTTTGTCAAGGCTGCATAACGCTTCGTGCTTTTCTCGAGGGACAATATCTAACATCTCTCTTGTGATTCTCATTTCATCGAAGCTGTTAGACACCCAGACCCATATGCTGTGGTCAAACTGGTTTTGCACTTTCGGATCATTATATACAGATTGTGCGAGAGCTGTCTTCCCGGTACCACCAATGCCTACAATAGGCAGAACAGTTACACTGTCAGATCTGCCTGCTGTCATCCGGTTTATGATGGAGTTCTTCTCTTCGTCTCTCCCATACACTTTGCCTTGAAGAAGACTTGATGTTCTTCTCCGTGGATCTGAGGATGTACTTTGATGGTGACTTGAACTTACACCAGAGTCTAACCCAAGCATGTTCATATTCATTGTCACATCCTCTCGGATGTCATGCAACTGACATGTTATTTCTTGCATCCTGCTGGAAAATTCGTCCTTATTCCAATGGTGAGCAATAGCTGCGGTAATTTGTATCGGCTCTTGATTCGTCCCCATCCTTGGTATGCGGGATGAATTAATGACAGCAACGGGAGTGGCATTTTCAGCAGCAGAATCTATGCTGTGAGAAGAAGAAAAATGGAGGATCGGCTATTAGAACGACAAGGGATTGTTACACAGATGCGTGTAAACGCTTTCAAAGAATAAGACGAGATGCAGAATAAGATGTGCGTCGTTTTTTGAGTTTCAAACCGTACCAGCTTGAATGGCTTGGCGGCTGGGGACGTGCGTCTCGCGTACTCTTACAGTAGGCACTATTGACATGAGTTGTTAAGACTCTTGGCCCTTGTGCACCTTTGTATTGAACTCTCTTTTTACAGTGTCTACATTCTGCCTGCACGGTCTTCCCATTACCATCTTTTATGTCGACAAAATCATCCCATGCCTTGGACCGTTTTTTGCCACGACTGCTTGTCGCCGGAATATTATTATCGTCCCTCAATGTGCCATGATCTACTCGCGCTGCTTCATACATGCTATCGAGCTCCTGCAAAGTAACTGCCCAAAAAGAAGAGGGCTATTAGTTCCAAAGTCCTGCTAGACCGGAAAAGATTTTGCCAAGGTTGAGTGGAGGCAGGAAGCCGTTCTATGGCTAACCTTGGGTAGTCATTGTGGTATGCTGGGTAACACCGTCGGAGGCATAGTGATCGTACACGTGGCTGGACGAAGAAGGCAGCGTGTGTTGGCCTGTTGGGAGATGGATACAGTGTTGGTGACTGAAAGTCTGAAACAGAGCTACTTTGATGCTTGAAATGATCAACCACGTCAAAAGTTTGTGCTCTCCGGCCAACCCGAAAATTTCGAATTCTAACTGCGGTAAATCATTTTTTTACAGGAATTAGAATTACAATCGATTTCCAAGATTCAAATTCAGTACCTCCTTCGACTTGGTGCCGGAGCCTCCAGTAGTCGAGCTCGTCGACCAGGTCGTCGGCGTCATACAGAAACCTTTTGAGATCCGCAAGCGATTTAGCCAGCCGCACGCTCCGGAGCGCCATCCCCTTCGCATCGGAGGCCACCGCCTGGACTACCTCGAGCTCAGACCTGAGGTTCTGGATGTCATCCTGAAGCCCAGCTTGGCGGATCCACGAATCCAGCTCGCGGATCCCGAGGGTGCCGAGGATGGTTTGCAGCAGCCACAAAATCGCCGGCACAAGGTATGCGTCCTCCATGGCTTCAGCTGTTTGTGAGCCACTCAATGATCACGAGCGGGTGTGGACTGGCACAGGACACGCGGTAAGGAAGAAGAGTCTGCAGTTTGCTCGGTTATAAGCAGAATGGGCTGGGCCGCACGGGTCAGAGAGATGGGCTGCCAATGACAGGCCGAAGGAGCCGCGATGCAGGAATAGCCGAACCCCCCGGCGCCCTTCCTCCGCTGGATCGTCGGCGGGCGCGGACGACGGCTCGCCAACGCCCGCGACCCCCCGGATCTTGGCGTTGACCGCATGCTCCCCCGCCACCACCCGCAGCCCCCGCTCATGGGGGACGGGGCACGGCCTCCCGTTCACGCCGGCCGGCGAGGACGCCAAGCAGCCCTTCTCTGGCCCTCGCCAAGCGCTGCCCTGCATCAGCCGACGCACGCGTTCCCCTCCTTCGACGCGGCGGCAACAGCAGGAGCAGCACCCGATGCCCGGCGTGCCGTCCCCCAACGAAGCTGCCCCCTTCCGCCGGCCCGGCTGCTGCGGCCGCCCTAGCCCAGCGGTGCGGCTCGACCAGGTTGGTGCGGTGCGGCTCTACAGGTTGGTGCGTCCGGTTCTATTCGGTCCGGTCCGAATAACCAGAGAAAACAAACCAGCCGATGTGGCAGGCGCAATCAGCACTGAAACGTGGGTAAAATGGGTAAAATGTGGAGAAAAAAACTGCTAAATAAGGTAAAATGTTGTCACAAACATGAAAATAGAGGGTAAAAATGAAATTCATTGTACTAGAAATGTGGAGATAAATAAAATTAGGAAAATACTCAGATCGAGCCGGCTGATCCACATGAAACGTCCGTTGAGGGTGCAAGTGTCGGATGAAGCTTGTCGTGCACCCAATATTAGCCATATCCCCGCAGCCACCCGCGTGTCGTCAAACATTATTCATATACCACCCCACTTGATATGGAGCATCCTAGAGCCATCACTATGAACTTGGCCCCGTTACCAAGGAACACGCGCATCACATATATTAAAGTGAATCTTCTCATTTTCACAAGTTTACATGTCCCATTCAAGGATGGTACACTACGCGACTCTCTATCTCATTCACAAATGACGAGGAGTGTGCAATCACAAAAGAGCAACACCACCATCTGCGGCGGAAGCTTGAAAGCGGAGACATAACTTCCTTTGTAGTATCTTACTTTTCTTTGTTGTTGTTGAATGCTTGAGATTCATCAGTTTGCCCTCTGATTTAAGTACTGGTGTGTGGTTCTTGTTCAATAGTGTTTCCTCAATTTTCCTTGGGTTCATCGTGTTCTTTGTGTTTTTTTAATTCACCTCTAATCGTGAAGATCAGACCATAGGTTTGGTCTTACATCACCATCCATCATCATCTTTTCCACCGAGCCACAAGGTCTCTACTTAGCTCAATCCTGTCGTCGCACAAAAATTCCTCTCGCTTGTTTGCTTTTCCGTTCAATGCCCTCCCTGGCTCCTCCCACATGACTCCCACAAAAAATACTAGTTGCACAGTCTTTTCATTACCATCTGTTATGTCGACAAAATGACCCCATGCCTTGGACTGTTTCTACCACGACCACTTCTCAGCGCTATACCATAATCGCGCCTCGATGAGCCATGACCTGCACGCACTGCTTCATGCATTCCTTCGGGCTCTTGTAAAGTAGTTGCACCAGAGAAAAGAGGGAATCCTAGCATGGTCCTGATAGACCAGCCGAGATGGAATAGAGTTCGTTCGGTGGCTAAGCAGTGGTAGTTATTGTGGCTGAGGTGCAAGTCTAGGTAATACAATCAGAGGCGTAGTCATGCACGCGAAGATGCCAGTGGCTCGTAGGAGATGGACATCGTGTTGGCGACTGAAATAGGGGTAGTTTGATGCTTGAAGTTCTAACTGTAGTAAATTGATATTTTAGCCGGGATTTGAATTACAAATCTATTTATTTAACTTGAATACCTCCTTCGACTTGGTGCCGAAGCCTCAAGTAGCCAGGTTGTCGGCGTCGTACAAAAACTCTTTTAGATCGTCGAGGGATTTAGCTAGCCACGTGCTCTGGAATGGCCTCCCCGTCGCTTCCGAGAGCACCACGTGGACTTCCTCTAGCTCAGACTTGAGGTTCTCGATGGCATCATGAAGTTCACCTTGACAGATCCATGGATCCAGCTCGCGGATTCCGAGGGTGTCGATTATGGTTTGCACCAGCCACGCAATCGCTGACACAAGGAAAGTGTCCGTAGCTTCTGCGTAAGACGGAACAACTAGTTAACAGGTGCCCTGCAGAGGTCATTCTTTGGGTCCTGGGAGCACGCCAAATGGTGCGCCCAACTACGTGTCGCACCTTGGGCGCACCCTCATGATTTCCTTTTTTTTTTGCACGTGTTTTAGTTTTTTTTAGGTTTTTGGGTTTTTCATGATTTTCTCTAGGTTTTGACAGATTTTCTTTTGTTATTTTAGAATCCCTGCTTTTCCTCAAGAAGCACACCTATGCCTCCCGGATAGGAAAAAAACACAACTATGCCCGTAAAAGGAAAGGCACAACTATGTTTCCCTGAGAAAAGAAAAAGTACAACATGTGCTTCGCCGCAAAAGAAGAAGAGAAGTACAGTCTGCGCTTCCACAAGAAGCACGGATGGGCTTCCCGAAAAGGGAAAAGCACAGTTGTGCTTCTAATTTTCCTAAAAACTCAACCGTGCTTCCGTGTTTTTCGCTTTCTCGTTTCTATCTTTTTTTGTTTCAGATTTCCTTTTGTTTTCGTTTTTGTTTTTCCTTTTTTTTCTCGATGTCTAAAAGTTGGTCAAAACCTATTAACATGAGATATAGTTTCAAAAATCTCGATGCAAGAAATCTAACAATGAAAAAGCTTCGTGATTTGGACACACAGTTCAAGAGATAAACCTTTTGAAAAATGAATCTACATAAAATGAAAAAAATCAAGGTTACAACAAGCGATGCTCGGGTCTAAGCAAAATGGGCTGGGCCGCCATTTTAAAAAAATGGGTTGGGCCACACCGCTCAGCTAAATGGGCTGTCGTTGACAGGCCAGCATAGTCGTACTCTGTTTTTTTGTCTCAAAAAAAAGTCCTTCATAAAATTAATGAACATATATGTGGAGATACAATGCTATGAAGAGCATAAAGAAACAAAAAGCTGAAATTCACAAAATTAATGAACATATATGTGGAGATAAATATAATTAATTGACTCATGCATGCTCTTACATATGTTGTCGTCTTTACAAATACAGTACTGCAAGAATGGAGCACTTGAAAAGTTGAAATGGGAAATTACAATACAATACAGTAAACACATGGCGATCATCCAAGAAACTAATGAAGGCATGACACATAGCGCTTGCTCAAGCAGCATGCGGACATGGCCATGCCGTACTACTTCGGGATGGCAAAGCCCATCCCACCGAGGCCAGCGACGAGGGCGAGAGGGAAAATGGAGAGCCATAAGAAGACCTTCCCAACGGCGAGCGGCCGCCGGTTGCACGGACGGCAGCTCACCCACAGCCCCACGAACGCCTCAGCGAGCCCGAAGACGACCACGGCGGCGAGAACAACGTAGTAGGAGCAGAAGACAGCCTTGCCATGGTGGGCGAGCACGCCCCCGGGCGTCCTGTAGAGTACCAGCCACAGCGCGGCCGCGGCCTCGAGGACGCCGCACAGGATCAGAGCGAAGGGCAGCTTCTCGCCGCTGTGGGTTGCGTCGGCCATGGCGCCGGCTGCGCTCTCCAGGTCACCCATGTCTACTTTGTGATGATCTGCGTGTACTCTGTGGGAGGGAGAGGTGGTGTTTGGAGGTTCAGGAATGGCGGAGCTTGGGAGAAATGTGTGTATGGAAGAAGGGGAGGTGGCAGTAGATTTATACTAATTACGCTGGCTTTGGTGCGACGCGCACAACGACCAACATGACCACGAAAGCAGAGCATAAACACGAACACGAACACGAACACGAACACGAACACGAACACGAACACGAAAATCGTAAGTAATCATGTGACACCTAGAGTTGTCATTGGTAGACTGAACACAATCAGTGTGCTCGGCTGTGTGATTTCTCCTCAATACTTTGCAGCATAGAAAACCTAGCATCAACAAAGCGAAGACCGCCGTACCAAACTTCTTGGGTCTCCACAAGTGACACCATTTGACTCTATGGCACTTCGTTTTAATCTAACCCCTACTCCATGCTATCATATCCATCTTAGCGAGGACAATCAACAAAACTAACTTAGGCCTTCAGATAAATCATGCAGCATTCAACTGATCACATAATGCATAATGCATAGATGCCCGGCAGTGCAGGAAAAAAACTATCGTGCGGGCTCAGAAGAAAAAGAATAAGCACGTATTCAAGTTCAAAGTATGATCAGCTGCCAAGGAGATATGTCAATCAAAACACGCTCAAACGTCGTTTGCAGTAAAAGAGAAAAGCCAACACAACGCATGCCATGTTTGTTGTCACGTTTTAGAAATAGACACTCCATAAGTTTTTTTACTGTATTGTGCAGAAGCTTATACACACCAACTTAGGAGACATGTAAGTAATATGGAACTTTCTTGGTACTGTAATTTACTTAGTAAGAAGGAAACATTTCACTCATTACATTCATGTGTGGTTCAGGAAAGTACATCTTTCCATTACCACAGACCTGCATACGGCTGCATCTAGATGCTGGTTCAGTAGCTTATACAGAAAATAGGGGGCCTGCAGATTTATTTTCATAACGGCACACAAAATGCCAGATTGTTTGCTAAGAAACTAACATAAAAAATCCCATAGCAGCTGATGGAAGCATATAATTTGCTGCCTCTTCTACACAGTGTATCCTACTCTTTTTTCGGAATCTTGTCAGACGGAAGGAACTGCTTTGCATAGTGGTGAACTTTTGACCCTGAACCTGCTGGTGATCATAGTACTCCAACAGTGCAGAACAACGGTAGCCAGGGTAAGGGCCTGACCATGAAGCCTGCCAAGGTAAACATGTGTAGCATCATCATGCAGCAGCGGTTATGATGCATTTTTTTCAGGTTTCTTTGCAGCCAAAACATATAAGATTCGACTTTACAGAGAGGTCAAGTAAACAATACAAACAAAGAGTGGAGATGTAATAATCCAAGATATTACTGTAATGAATAAAAAAACTGAATATTGTCTATGCCTTAACGCAAAAATGGAAGGCGAACTGAAACAAAAATGTGGAATTTGGAGACGCAAACGCCTTCAGCCTGTAACAAAGGCACAAAGGAGCAAACGACTATGTTCAGAATCTGGTCGATTCAACAAGATTTAGTTCCACTACAGGTCTGGAGCAAAACTATCTGAATAACCAAGCACGGTCTGAGCACAACACGTTGGCCTTGTGGCATCACAAAAGAAATCCCAAACAAAACGATTTCCTTGGAGCGTATTACAGTGAACAAAATTTGTAACCAACCGGCAAGGTCGCATATTGAAATCTATGAACAAATCAGGTGTCTGCTGACGCGTCCTGAATTCTGATGGAGCAACATATGCTGGCTAGGAGGTGGAGTTCTGAAATAGAGCTGCTTCATTGTAGCTGCAGAGTGCAGAGTATTTCTGGATAGTGTATCAAGGAAGTTTTGGATAAGCTTCTTCAGGCCAACTTGTGATGAACAGCACAATGCGTCCTGCAAATTGCGTCTTCGATTGCCTTCAGATGTCAAGGCAATGAAAAACAATAATCATTTTCAGTTCACAAGACTAGAAAAAGGAACTAATAAGCAGTGAAACATACTACTGTAGATTTCTTTTTGCGGGTAAAACAGACTAATTAACCTGTTGACTGCTATCAGTTTCTTTTTGGACAGGAAATGGCTACCACCAGTTGACATGAGGATGAGCAGGGGCGTAGGCAGGCAGGCCCCGAGCTGCTCAGCCCATGGCCAGGGGCGTAGAGAGCCAACAAGGCTGGCCTGGTGCATGGGGAAATTCTGGCTACGGCATTGAGGATGAGATTCTGAAGTGAAAGCAAACCTGTCCAGGAACTGGCATAAGGACTGTTTTGATACTTACAGAAAAAAATAGCATGATCTATGGTAGAAGTATACCTCAAAGCAGTGTAACGATATCCATTGTGCAGATACGAGCTCATGCTTAACAAGACAACGACTAGCCAATTCACATCTTGGAAACTAATGCCGGCCTTTATCTTGCTTGTTGTGAGCTTTCTACATTGACCGTTCAGCTCTTCGCTGCAAAGCGAGATGCCCAACTCTACCAGCAAAAGTGGGAGGCCCGTTTCCGGCAGTCTTGACACATTCGGATATCTTTGGATCTCCAACCTCTCCAGGGACGGATGGCTGTGAAACTATATCTGTATGACAGCACACAGATCACATCAGAGCATGAGGTTTGAGGTGAAAATAAACATATCGTATCAAGGAATTGGCCTAAAGTGTAAAAGTCAGTTTTTGTTGCTTCTACGCACACACACACACAAAAAAAAAAGCACTGCAGTATAGTAAACTCTGGGCATAGCATGATCTATGATAGAAGTATACCTCAAAAGCAGTACACGTGTACAGCAATATCTGTCGTGCATGTGTGCATAACAAGCCACCTAGTAATCAGTTCACATATTGGTCATCAATTTTGACCTTTAACTTGCTTGATGCCCGCGATAAGGATTGACGTTTCAGCTCCTCACTGCCCCGGAAGATTATCAACTCCTCTAGAGAAGGCGGGAGGTCCGGCAATCCTGAGATGCTCGGACAATTTGAAATCTTCAACACCTGGAGGGAGCGAAGTCTGTCCAGGCCTGCAGGAAGATCTTTGAGATGCTTGTAACACGTAAATTGGAGCTCTGTGAGGGAATCGAGGAGCAGAATCCCTCTCTTTTGCTCATCTGTTAGTCTTTCTGCTGTTGTTTCTTCCATAAAACCACTAATAACTAGCCGCTGGAGTGATGTGAGTTGGTTGCAGAATGGTGTGGCAAGGAAAGAGAAGTCACTGATATTAAGAAATTCTAGTTGAGGGCATAATTCATAGTCCTGCACTGGCAAACCCTCCAAACATGAATGCAGGCCAGGGCATACACATAGATACAAATGCCTGAGGCTGCCAAGGGATTGAAAGCCCTCTAGTGTACAGAGTGATGTACAGCTGTGAATATCCAATTCTTCCAGTGCCGCGCAGGAGTACAGGTGTAGAGATTCCAAATAATGGTTGGCACAGAGTTCCAACTTCCTGAGTGATTGTGAGCCCTCTAGCACGCAGACTGCAGTTCCACGGATGACCAACTCTTCCAGTGCCGTGCAAAATTGCAGCTGTAGGGATTTCAATTTTGGGACAAGCTCTACTTCCATATCCCTGAGGGAACGGGATTGCAAGACCTCTAGTGTGCCGAGCGATCCACAGTTATATACCGTCAACTTTTGCAGTGTCGGGCAGGAGTTCAGTTGTAGAGATTCCAATTCTTGGCAGTCCCTTAAATCCAATTCCGTTAGTGCTGGCGCATGTTGTAGAATCACATATAGCCACTGCCACGCAATTCTGCATGAAACAATCTCTAGACATTCGAGACATGGGAGGGCATTCCAATTTGCAGCTGCCAAATCTTCATGGGTATCAGCTTCAAAAAAATCTTCATGGGTATGGTCTGGTGGAACAACAAAACCAAAAGGTCCTGGACAGTACAGTATTCTCAGTGTCTTTAAGGATATAAGTTGACTTAATCCTTTGAATGAAATATGCGTCAGATTTCGGCAATAACTTATTATCAACTGTGTCAGGAACCTTGGATTATGGAATGCCAAAATATTGCCATCTAACACTGACAGGTTATCAGAAAACCTGTAAAAACCACCCTCCTCATCAGAATCATATTCAGAATCAGAATCATCCACCTCAGGATCCATGCCGATGGTTAAACTTCCACAGGACCGTGAATCTATTCTTGGAAATTTTGAAACTCCGCTCATGGAAATCCTAGAAATAGTACTTGAAGATGGTAAAGGGTGTGATACCAGCAAAAGAGGACAGTTGTGGATAATGAGTTCCCAAATACGTGGCAACCATGACTTCTGCTCAATTTTAAATTCGTGGCTGTTCCCAAACAGATTAAACACCTTCAGTGCAGTGCAATTCTTAATCTTCAGAATCCTTAAAGAAGAGTTCAACTTCCTCATAGAAGTGCAGGAGCATGTCTCCAACTTTGGCATTTCAATTAACACCAGCTCCTCTAACGAAGGAACTGATATTTTTACTACTTTTGGCATACCTCTCAACTTCAATTTTCTAAGAAGCGGAAGCCCTTGCAGAGATGGAAGTACCCGCCAATTTCTACAGCTCTCCAAATACAGAGTCTGTAAAGAGGAATTGCTGGCAAGCCAAGATGGAGAGGTAGCACCATTGTATCCAGATATCTCAAGATGCTTTAGGTTGTTGTATGGCCGAAGACCCTCAAGCACCTCTTCTGGAGAGCACCCCTCATTCATCTGTGTTAGCAAGCGTTCCCCCGTTTCCACGATGCTGGTAGAACTTGCAAGACGCACATGCAGTTCAGAGATCATGCTACTGACATATTCATTATTCCAGGACAAGTGCAGCTTTTCTAAGTGTCGTTTATATCTCAGTCCTGCCCCACAAGCCTCCTCCCAAGTTCTAACATTTTGAAGGTTAGAAATCTTAAGTTGGGCGAGATCATTCAGTGGTTCAAGTTCTATAATCTGGAAGCCATTAGAATCATTTACGCTGAAATTGTTTAGTGTCTGAAGTAAGGCCAATTTGCCAATTCTAGCTATAACTGCCACAAGATGCCGCAAACTGACAAGATTATTCATGCTATGACGTACATTAAGGTAATATGAGCCAACATCTAATACTTGAAGGTGGCAAAGTTTGCTCAAAAACTGAGGCAGATCTCCTTGCAGCTCCTTACCCGTTAGTTTTAGATAGCGAAGATGAGTAGGATTTACAGAACTGTGCATAAGCGAAGTAAAGCCTTCATATGTTTTCTTTTCTTCAAATGTTGCAGATATTTGTAGCAGACGTATATCATGTGCCTTCTGGAATATGTCTTTGAAGGATTGGAAGAACGAACAGTCATATTCCCCGATTAACAGTAATGTCCTCAGTTTTCTTACTGATGTAACTGTGTTTTGCATATCTTCTTTAAACTTGCTACTCCAAGACATGTTCCCCTGCTGATATTTCTTGTATACTATTGCCAAATGCTGTACAGTAGACAACATATCATTGCATTGCAGACCATCTACAATTCCACACTCAGTTCTTGAAACGATCCTTGCAAAATCATACATAAGACCAGACACAACATATGAATTTTGATTGCCTAGAAAGGAGTCTTTTTTAACTTGCTGAAAATATCCCAGGTTCACCAAATCAGCCAGATAGTCCATTCCTATCTCCTCTAATTTCTTACTTGGATGGTGGCTCTGTTTAACAAATCCTAGTGAAATCCAAATACGGACCAACTCCTCACCAAGAAATTTATAACTGTCAGGGAATATAGAACAATACGAGAAACATTGGTGTAGATGGTACGGCAACTGATCATAGCTAAGTTTCAAAGCAGCCATGACGCCTCCATTGCGTCCCAGCAACTTTCCACCTTCGTCCTTGAGAATTTTATTCCAGTGATCAACAGTAAGATCAACTCTTAATAGTTCTCCTGTAGTTACTGCTGCTAATGGGTTGCCTTTTATCTTGTATACTATTTCCCAACCAATACTTGTTAGATTTCCATGCCCTTCATAGTTCTCATCACCAAATGCTCGTTCTTTGAACAATAACCATAAATCGTCATCTTCCAGAGCACCTAACGCAACTGGTTCAGTCGTTCCTATCCGTTTTGCAACAGAGAGATATCTAGTCGTCACAAGGATCACACTGCCATTTGCATTGTTTGACTTGAAGGGAGCCAGTATTAGGTCCAATCTGGAATTGTTCATGTCATCCCAAACATCATCCAAAATAAGCATAACCCTCTTTGATTCAATATGAGTTTTCAAGACCTGCTGAAGTTTGTCAAGGCTGCATAACCCTTCGTGCTTTTCTCGAGGAACAATATCTAACATCTCTCTTGTGATTCTCATTTCATCGAAGCTGTTAGACACCCAGACCCATATGCTGTGGTCAAATTGGTTTTGCACTTTCGGATCATTATATACAAATTGCGCGAGAGCCGTTTTCCCAGTACCTCCAATGCCTACAATAGGCGCAACAGTCAAACTGTCAGATTTCCCAGCAGTCATCAGCTGCATGATGGTGTTCTTCTCTTTGTCTCTCCCATACACTTTGCCTTGAAGAAGACTTGATGTCCTTCGGCTTGGATCTGAGGCTGTACTTTGATGGTGAGCTGAACTTGCACCAGAGTGTGACCCAAGCATGTTGAGATCCTTTGTCACATCCCCTCGGATGCCTTGCAACTGATGAGCTATTTTTTGTATCCTACTAGAAATTCCGTCCTTATTCCAAGGGTGAGCAACAACTGCGGTGATCTGTGTTGGCTCTTGATTAGTTCTCATCCCTATTCTGCTGGATGAATTACTGACAGCAACGGGGGTAGCATTTGCAGCAGCACCATCTATGCTGTGAGAAGAAAAAAGATGGTGAATTGGCTATTAGAACGAGAACGAAGAGGGATTGTTAAGCAGATGCACGTAAACACTTTCAAATAATAAGAGGGGATGTGCATCGATGTAGAATCAAGCTTATAAAAGTAATTCAAATATAATTCCCCTTCGCAACTAATAAAAGTACAGCTGCAAAGATGTAGAATAAAAATGTTCTGGTGTGGTGTGAGTAAATGAAGAAATGTATTTTAATTTTGAAGTCGTACCTTGATTGGCTTGGCAGCTGGGAACGTGCTTCTCGCTTTTTCTTACACTTGGTACTATTGACATGAGTTGTCAACACTCCTGGCCCTTGTGTACCTTTGTATCGAACTCTCTTTTTACAGTGTCTACATTCTGCCTGCACAGTCTTCCCATTATCATCTTTTATGTCCTCAAAATCATCCCATGCCTTGGACCGTTTTTGGCCACGACCGCTTCTCGGCGGTATATTATCATTTCCCCTCGACGTGCCATGATCGACTCGTGCTGCTTCATGCATGCCTTCGGGCTCATGCAAAGTAACTGCACCAAAAGAAGAGGGCTATTAGCATGGTCCTGCTAGACCAGAAAAAAGATATTATCAAGGTGAGGTCCTTCGGCGGCTAACCGGTGTTAGTCATTGCGGCTGCGGTGCAAGACTGGGTAACACCGTCAGAGGCGAAGCGGTTGTGCACGTTGGACGAAGACAGCAGCGGGTGTTGGCCTGTTAAGAGATGGACAAGGTGTTGGTGACTGAAACAGAGATATTTGATGATTGATGTGATCAACCACGTCGAAAGCTTGCGCTGGATAACCCGAATTTTTTGAATTCTAAGAGCAACTCTAGTCAATCCTAATAAATGTCTAACTCCCCAAAAAACGGCCGTATTAGGGAATTAACCCACTTTAACCCTCCTCGCATGTCATCGCTTTCCTCCTCCACAACCGCCCTCAGGCCCCACCACAATTGACCACTATCACATTAATCTATTCCTAAATTACATTGAAATAAAAAATTAGATTAAAATGAGACACAACATATTGATACTGAAATAAAAGATGTCCTGTTTGGTCAAAATAAAAATGATTATATTTAACCTTCTCCTTGTTAAAAATATTGAAGTAAAAGTGCATAACATTACCACATAAATTGGGAAACTAAAATGGCAGATACAAGATATGCCCCCCCCCCCCCCCCCCACCCCCACCCCACACACAAATTTCTGTGATAACGTACACATTAATGTTTTCTTTTTACATTAGTCTTGATGGCCCGACATAAATTGCATGCATGTGATCGTACACAATAACATTTTTTCGCTATGTCCAGGTAAGTGTTTTGCTTATGTTTTAAAATAAAAAACTGTAGGTAGGGGCCGGGTCTCCCCTCCAATTTCCTTCAAAAAAATATTGTGATTGTACATAATAATAATACTTTTTTGCTATGTCTCAATATAATTTTGTATTTACCAGTTTTCAAGATGAACATCAAAAAATTAAACTCTGACAGTGGCTCACACAAGATGCAAGTAGCACATGGCAAAATGAAGTGGCGGCATGAAGTTTCTGCTCACGAGCTCATATGGTCCCTCATAAACAGTATACTTTTAGCAAAACAGATTAAAAGAATCTGAAATTTGTTAGGAACAAACATTGAAGAATTGAAAACATGGGGCAATTTTTCATGAAGAAACAACATTCCAAAATGCATCCGTGAAAAAACAAAAATGATGCTCCAAAAAGTCTGTTTTTGAAAGTATTTTGGAGCATGGGGGCTGATAGGCGCCGGCGGACCGGCGCAAGCGCCAGGCCGGTCTCTCGCCAGCCGCACGATGGGGGCGTGCGCAACCACTCGATGCACTAGTCTCTTTCTTTCCCAGCTCTTTGCATGTGTTGTACATGCGGGTGATTTACGTGTTTCCAGGCCAGCCCGTGTTCCCAGCCCGTCGCACGCGCAACACTCGTCCTGTGTACGCGTACACGTGCCGTATAGTCGTAGATGACGGCCGCCACCGTCTCCATCGACCGCGACACATCTTCCTCGCCGTTGGGCGGCGACTCGCAGCAGCGCTCGCCACCGCCGGCCGTAGCGTCGCTCACCGGTGGTGGTATCCATAGTTGCCCGTTTCAGCACACACACCACTGTTGATGTAACACTCGTTGTCGCCGGTTCAAGCAAAAGCAGGCGCCCGGTTGCAGAGGAAGCTATCATGTCATGTCGTCAGATGCCGCGCACCATATGCTAGTTGCAGCAAACTGATCTCTTGATCCCAGTCACGCCCCATGCCGGTTGCAGCATCTGGGCAGCGCACATCGGTCGTAGCATCCAGGCCGGATGCTCCCAGCTGCAAACGGCTACGGTAGAGCTGCGCTCGGTGCACGGTGAAGTTGCAACCAGTGTGCCAATTGCTACGGATGGAGTTGTTTTTTGCTGCAACCGGTGAAAGTTGGGGCTGTGACCGGCGCACGGAGGAGCTGCAACCAACACCGGAAAATGCTACGAGCGGCGGCCGAGAAAGATACTACCGATATTGTTTTTTGCTGCAACCATAGAAAGCATGGGCTGTGACCGGCGCACGGAGGAGCTGCAACCAACACCGGAAAATGCTACGAGCGGCGGCCGAGAAAGATACAACCGGCCTCTAAAAAAGCTTCAAGCGAAGAAGTGGAAGCTAGAAGGCGGCCATGAATGCCCCGTCCACCGTCGCAGCTCGTTGCCGCAGCTCTGCGTCACCGTCATAACTCGTCGCTGTTGCCTCATGCAAAAAGCTTGTTGTAGCATGGCCCGTGCTGGTCCCAACAAATCAACTTGCCAGTCGTAGCTTTCCGTCCCGCCAGTCCCAACAAATAATCTCCTCCTATCCCAGAAAAAGAAACTTCATAAATTCTCAGCAACAAAAATTCTCACCGCTCCCAGCAAAATTGGTCGACGCTTCGAGCAAAAAGAAGGCTTGCCGTCGCGGGGACGTAGCAAAAATTCTCGCCGGTCGTCAGTCGTAAAAAATAATCTCGCCGGCCGTTAATCGTAATAAAATTTCTCGCCAGTCCCATCACAAATGATCGCCAACAAAAGGAAAATTACTTGCAATCGTCAGGTTGTAGCAAAAATTCTCGCCGGTCACCGGTCCCAACAAAAATGATTGCCGATTCCAACAAAAAAAAGTAACTTGCCATTGGTGGGATGCAGCACAAAATTTTCGCCGATCGCAACAAAAAGTCTCGCCAATCCCAGCAATAATGATAGCCGTTTTGCAGAAAAAAGGCTTTACTATCGGTAGGACGCAGCAAAAATTCTCACCTGTCCAAGCAAAACAATTCATCGTATCTAGCAAAAAAAACGTGTCGCTGGTCACCGTGAAAACGCACCGTCCCAGCAAAACTACTCGTCGTTTGTACCAATAAAAAGTTCGCCGTCGCTGGTCATCACAAAAGGTCACACCGGTCCCATAAGAACGACTCGTCGGTTGTAGCAAAAAATGCCTCATTGGCGCCAGTCACAACAAAAAATTACGCCGGTCCATCAAACCGACTCACCTATTATAGCTCAATATTAACTGGTCGTAGCTTGCCGGGCTGTCCATGGCAATTGCATCGGAAAAAAGAAAACAAGTGGACACGTGTGGGACGAAAAGCGGTTGGGAAAGGTGGCCCAGGCCCACCAGCATGTGCGTCCGTCGTGCAACAGGAGCCAGTCGATCAATGCGAATCGTACGCTGCGCACGCGACCGGCGCGCGGTTAGGCCGGTCTGCCGGTGTGCAACGTTTCCCTTGGAGCATTGATTTTGTATTTTTAAGGAAGCATTTTTGGAATGTTGTTTTCTCATGAAAATTTGCTCGCACATTGATAATTAGTCAATGTTTGTACCCAAAAAAATTCAGATTTTTCTGATTTTTTTTACAATGTATTTTCGAATTTACTGTTCATCACAGGTGTATATGAGCTCGAGAGCAGAAGGGTACTTTCAACGTGGTTCCACCTAATGGCTACCGAGGGCGTGACAAGGGACAAGGGATGCGGGGATGCCGTGCGCCATGCTCGACGAGGGGCGGCAGCGGTGCCCTGCTTCCTCACCACGCAGGAGAAAGACTTGTCGCGATAGAGGTGATGACGTGATGTGGTGGTAGCCAATTCATGGGCACCACAGGCTTACAAGCGGGCCCGGATTGTCGGAATTTAAAAATTCGAAATTGGAGAACAAATGCGGGATGGAAGGTGGAATTTATTTACTTCGATCTTTTTCATGGCATAACTGGAATGAATCAAACTCTAGTTTCACTTGAATTTGAAATAGAATCCATTTCTGTGAATCAAATTACCTCCTTCGAGTTCGACCTGCTGTTGAAGCCTGTAGTAGTCGAGCTCGTCGACCGCGTCATCGGCGTCGAGCAGCTTCTGCTTGAGCGCGGCGAGAGACCTAGCCAGCCGCCTGTTGCCTACCGCCCTCCCCTTGACATAAGAGACCGTCGCCATGACTTCATCGATCTCAGATTTGAGCGCCTCGATGCCATCGGCAAGCCCCGCTCCGCGGATCCACGCATCCAGCTTGTCCATCATCAGGGTCTGGAGAATGGTGTCCGCGCGCCATTGAACCGCGCCCTCCAGGAAAGCGTCTTCCATCGCCGCCCTCAAAGCTTCTTCCTCCATCTCAAAGCTTCTGCTCGGGCGATGGTCAACGGCGGAAGCGAGGTGGGTGGGTGGGTGGTGTGGAGTCCACAGGGAAGAAGGCCGGGGGATCTCTCTTAAGCAAGCTATAGGTGGTGGGCCGCAAAGTGTGTGTGGGCTGGGGCGCTGGGCCGCTGGCGGAACTTTGTGTTTTTTTTTATGAGAGAACGCAAAGTTCTGTCGCGTACTGCTTGCTCTGAACGACCGTGACACTCAAAATTCAGTTCACGCGTATGCATTCAGCATTCTAGGCCCTGTTCGGAGAACCTCCACTCCACAACTCCATTCCCGAAGTAGGTGGACTTACTCTTGCAAGTTGCGGAGCGGCTGTTTCCTGGCTCCGCAGCTCCCTGGATTTCGTGGAGCTGGTGGAACTCCGAACAGGGTCTAAATTTCTCTTATGCAAATATCCATACAACTGCCACAATTTATTCCCTTTTCCATTACATAAAGAATGGATCAAAGTGTAACAAAATTCAGCCGAATTATGACAAGCCATGGAATTTACAGTGATTACAATTTGTATCAGGACAGCATAAACGTACAAACCTTGGTAAAAATTCCCATAATAAAATTACAGAGCATATAATAACGTAAACGAAGATAACATGACATGCTAGATCAAGAGTGTTCCCATGTGGATCGATGGACAAACTTGCTGCATGAGCTTCTAATATTTCCAAACACGCCAGCCTTCGTTTCCGATGAGATGGCCGTTCCGGGAAATAAAATATGACATCGAAAACAAGTGTATTTTCAGACCTGAAGAGGGAGAGGACGCGTCTCATGCCCCCGTGTGAGGGTAAGAGCATCTACAATCAGACGTCTTAAACCTGTCTCAAATGGCCGGACGAGCAAACCGATCATTGGCCGATCACAAAAAACCGACTCACCCAGACATTTTAAACCAGCCTCAAATGTCCGGGCTGTCCGGCGCCCCTGATATCCACCCAAAATGTAGGGCGGATATGGGGCGGCGCGGACACACTTGGGTGCGTCCGTCACGTCAGCCCGGTACATCATCAACCCCACGGCTGTCCCACTAAAAAACCCAATATGTACCCTCTCGAACCCTAGCTCACACACTCTCCCCTCTCGCTCCGTCCCCTCCTCTCCCCTCTCCGATTCCAATCCAATCCCGCAACATATCGAGCTCTAGCAGCCACTCGGGCTCCGACCTCGACGTCGAGGAGAAGCTGACACTCCGCATTGTGTTGGAGCGGTCGAAGGTGGACAACGAAAGCAGCTCCGGATCTGCACCATCGCTGCACCCACGCCGGTACATTGCGGATGCCGGAGATGGCCCCTCCCGGCCCGCGCGCTGTCGGCTCCGCCCCCACGCCGTCCCCATCCCCCGCCGGCCGCTGCTCCGCACAGACAGCGGTGGGTGCTAGCACCCGCTCCGCCGGCACGCAAGCGCACTCCAGAATCAGAGGCTCGCGCCGCCCGCCGCAAGAGGCAACGGGCAAGGGAGAGGGGCGCGGCGAAGCTGTCGGTGCGCCGCTACCGCGGGTTGCTAGAGGAGCCCGATGAGCACAAGCGGCTCCTTGCTTGGGTCTATCGCCGATTGCTGACGACGGCAGAGACGGGCGCTCGTCGCATACGGCGAAAGAACATGAGGCGCTCCGACCTGCCATTGAGCAATCAGAGCGCGAGGCGGCTCGGGTGGCCAAGTAGAAGCAACTGCAAGACAAGGTCGTCCACCGGATGAAGGGGCTAATTGTCTTCTCCGACTCCTCGTCCAACGACGGTGACGACCACAGCTCCACCTTCTTGTCTAACGACCAAGATCCTCCACCAGCCGTGGACGCCTACAGTTGCGTCGGGTGACCAGAAAGGCCAAGATCCAGCGAGAAAGTGGTGAAGACGCACATCCTCCGTTTATTATCATTTTTTAGCTGTTTAAGTTCAGAACTTGTCCGGCGATGAAATGATCTTCTGTATGATGTAAAGTAGGTTTATGTGCATTTGGTTGTCCGTTTGACGTCGATTTCGTTGTTCATTGTTTGATGGCGTAAAGTAGTTCATCATGTTGCATGTGTGGTATGGATATAAGATGCCGGATATGGGGTATACGGATTGAAGGAAATATGTCCTAGAGGCAATAATAAAGTTGTTATTTATATTTCCTTACATCATGATAAATGTTTATTATTCATGCTAGAATTGTATTAACCGGAAACTTAGTACATGTGTGAATACATAGACAAACATAGTGTCCCTACTATGCCTCTACTAGACTAGCTCGTTAATCAAAGATGGTTAAGTTTCCTAGCCATAGACATGTGTTGTCATTTGATGAACGGGATCACATCATTAGAGAATGATGTGATGAACAAGACCCATCCGTTAGCTTAGCACCATGATCGTTTAGTTTATTGCTATTGCTTTCTTCATGACTTATACATGTTCCCATGACTATGAAATTATGCAACTCCCGAATACCGAAGGAACACTTAGTGTGCTATCAAACATCACAATGTAACTGGGTGATTATAAAGATGCTCTAAAGGTGTCTCCGATGGTATTTGTTGAGTTGGCATAGATCGAGATTAGGATTTGTCACTCCGGTTGTTGGAGAGGTATCTCTGGGCCCTCTCGGTAATGCACATCATTATAAGCCTTGCAAGCAATGTGACTAATGAGTTAGTTGCAGGATGATGCATTACGGAACGAGTAAAGAGACTTGCCGGTAACGAGATTGAACTAGGTATGATATACCGATGATCGAATCTCGGGTAAGTAACATATCGATGACAAAGATCTTCGTAGAATATGTAGGAACCAATATGAGCATCCAGGTCCCACTATTGGTTATTGACCGGAGATGTGTCTCGGTTAAGTCTACATAGTTCTCGAACCCATAGGGTCCGCACGCTTAATGTTCGATGACGATTCGTATTATGAGTTTATGTGATTTGATGTACCGAAGTTTGTTCGGAGTGCCGAATGAGATCAGGACATGACGAGGAGTCTCGAAATGGTCGAGACATAAAGATTCATATATTGGAAGGCTACATTCGGACACCGGAATGGTTCGGGTTGTTTCGGATAAGTTTCGGAGTACCGGGGGTTACCTGAACACCCCCCCCGGGGCGAGTTATTGGGCGCCCTCCCCCCTAGCCCAAACCGAATTGGACTAGGGCTAACGGGGCCCGCCCCCCTTTCCTTCTCTTCTTCCTTTCCTTCCTTCTTCTCCTACTAGAACTAGGGAAGGGGGAAACCTACTCCTACTAGGAGTAGGATTCCCCCTTTGGGCGCGCCCCTTGTGGCCGACCCTCCTCCTCCTCCCCTCCTCCTCCTCCCCTCCTTCATATACGGGGAAGGGGGGCACCCCATAGACACACAAGTTGATCTTTAGCCGTGCGCGGTGCCCCCCTCCATAGTTTTACACCTCGGTCATATTGTCGTAGTGCTTAGGCAAAGCCATGCGTCGGTAACTTCATCATCACCGTCAACACACCGTCGTGCTGACGGAACTCACCCTCGGCCTCAGCTGGATCAAGAGTACGAGGGACGTCACCGAGCTGAACGTGTGCAGATCGCGGACGTGCTGTGCATTCGGTACTTGATCGGTTGGATCGCGAAGACGTTCGACTACATCTACCGCGTTACTAAACGCTTCCGCTTTCGGTCTATGAGGGTACGTAGACACACTCTCCCCTCTCGTTGCTATGCATCTCCTAGATAGATCTTGCGTGATCGTAGGATTTTTTTTAATACTGCGTTCCCCAACAGTGGCATCCGAGCCAGGTCTATACGTAGATGTTATATGCACGAGTAAAACACAAAGAGTTGTGTGCGATAATAGTCATACTACTTACCAGAATGTCATACTTTGATTCGGCGATATTGTTGGATGAAGCGCCCAGACCGAAATTACATGACCGCATTCATGAGACTGGTTCTATCGACGTGCTTCACACACAGGTGGCTAGTGGGTGTCTATTTCCCCAACTTTAGTTGAATCGAGTGTGACTACGCCCGGTCCTTGTTGAAGGTTAAAACAAAACATTTGACGAAAAATCGTTGTGGTTTTTGATGCGTAGGTAAGAATGGTTCTTGCTAGAAGCCCGTAGCAGCCACGTAAAACTTACAAAAACAAAGTAGAGGACGTCTAACTTGTTTTTGCAGGGCTTGCTGTGATGTGATATGGTCAAGACGTGATTATATAAATTGTTGTATGAGATGATCTGAAGGAAATATGCCCTAGAGGCAATAATAAAGTTATTATTTATTTCCTTATTTCATGATAAATGTTTATTATGTATGCTAGAATTGTATTAACCGGAAACGTAATACATGTGTGGATACATAGACAAACATAGTGTCACTAGTATGCCTCTACTTGACTAGCTCGTGAATCAAAGATGGTTAAGTTTCCTAGCCATAGACATGAGTTGTCATTTGATTAACGGGATCACATCGTTAGGAGAATGATGTGATTGACATGACCCATTCCGTTAGCCTAGCACTTGATCGTTTAGTATGTTGCTATTGCTTTCTTCATGACTTATACATGTTCCCGTAACTATGAGATTATGCAACTCCGTTTACGGAGGAACACTTTGGTGCTACCAAACGTCACAACGAATCGGGTGATTATAAAGGAGTACTACATGTGTCTCCAAAGGTACATGTTGGGTTGGCGTATTTTGAGATTAGGTTTTGTCACTCCGATTGTCGGAGAGGTATCTCTGGGCCCTCTCGGTAATGCACATCACTATAAGCCTTGCAAGCAATGTAGCTAATGAGTTAGTTACGGAATGATGCATTACGTAACGAGTAAATAGACTTGCCAGTAACGAGATTGAACTGGGTATTGGATACCGACGATCGAATCTCGGGCAAGTAACATACCGATGACAAAGGGAACAACGTATGTTGTTATGCGGTTTGACCGATAAAGATCTTCGTAGAATATGTAGGAGCCAATATGGGCATCCAGGTTCCGCTATTGGTTATTGACCAAGAATAGTTCTAGGTCATGTCTACATAGTTCTCGAACCCGTAGGGTCCGCACGCTTAACGTTACGATGACAGTTTTATTATGAGTTTATAAGTTTTGATGTACCGAAGGAGTTCGGAGTCCCGGATGAGATCGGGGACATGACGAGGAGTCTCGAAATGGTCGAGACGTAAAGATCGATATATTGGACGAATATATTCGGAGTTCCGAAAGGTTCCGAGTGATTCGGGTATTTTTTGGAGTACCAGAGAGTTACGGGAATTCGTATTGGGCCTCAATGGGCCATAAAGGAAAGGAGAGAAAGGGCTAAAAGGGTGGCCGCACCCCTCCGCTTGGACTAGTCCGAATTGGACTAGGGAGGGGGGCGCCCCTTTCCTTCCTTCTCCTTCTCTCTTCCCTTTCCTTCTCTCCTACTCCTACTACATGGAAGGGTTCCTAGTTCTACTAGGAAAGGGGGAATCCTACTCGGTGGGAGTAGGACTCCCCTAGGCGCGCCATAGAGAGGGCCGCCCTCCCCTCCTCCACTCCTTTATATACGGGCAGGGGCACCCCATAGACACACAAGTTGATCTATGGATCGTTCCTTAGCCGTGGCGGTGCCCCCTCCACCATATTCCACCTCGGTCATATCGTCATGAGTTTAGGCGAAGCCTGTGCCGTAGAACATCAACATCGTCACCATGCCGTCGCGGTCGACGGAACTCATCCCGACACTTTGCTGGATCGAGTCCGGGATCATCATTGAGCTGAACGTGTGCTGAACTCGGAGGTGCCGTGACGTTCGGTACTTGGATCGGTCGGATCGTGAAGACGCACGACTACATCAACAGCGTTGTCATAACGCTTCCGCTTACGGTCTACGAGGGTACGTGGACAATACTCTCCCCTCTCGTTGCTATGCCATCACCATGATCTTGCGTGTGCGTAGGAAAATTTTGAAATTACTACGTTCCCCAACAGTGACATCCGAGCCTAGATTTTATGCGTAGATGTCATATGCACGAGTAGAACACAAGTGAGTTGTGGGCGATACAAGTCATACTGCTTACCAGCATGTCATACTTTGGTTCGGCGGTATTGTGAGATGAAGCGGCCCGGACAGACATTACGCGTACGCTTACGCGAGACTGGTTTCACCGTTACGAGCACTTGTGCTTAAAGGTGGCTGGCGGGTGCCTGTCTCTCTCACTTTAGCTGAATTGAGTGTGGCTACGCCCGGTGTCGGTGTCAAAACCGGCGGATCTCGGGTAGGGGGTCCCGAACTGTGCGTCTAGGCGGATGGTAACAGGAGACGAGGGACACGATGTTTTACCCAGGTTCGGGCCCTCTCGATGGAGGTAAAACCCTACGTCCTGCTTGATTAATATTGATGATATGGGTATTACAAGAGTGGATCTACCACAAGATCAAGGAGGCTAAACCCTAAAGCTAGCCTATGGTATGATTGTTGTCATGTATGTTGTGTCCTATGTACTAAAGCCCTCCAGTTTATATAGACACCGGAGGAGGCTAGGGTTACACAGAGTCGGTTACAATGGTAGGAGATCTACATATCCGTATTGCCAAGCTTGCCTTCCACGCCAAGGAAAGTCCCATCCGGACACGGGATGGAGTCTTCAATCTTGTATCTTCGTAGTCTTGGAGTCCGGCGGACGATGATAGTCCGGCTGTCCGGACACCCCCTAGTCCAGGACTCCCTCAGTAGCCCCTGAACCAGGCTTCAATGACGATAAGTCCGGCGCGCATAATGTTCGGCATTGCAAGGCGGGTTCCTCCCTTGAATAATCCAGAGAAGATCATGAACACCAGGATAGTGTCCGGCTCTGCAAAATAAATTCCACATTCCACCGTAGAGAGAATAAAATGTACACCAGTCCAATCTGCTGACGTATTATGCGGCGTGACATCACACCGCTACCAAGCCTTTGTTTGAATCGTTTTTTACTATACCACCTTAGCACGTTTAGCGAAGCGGTTTCCTTGGCACGTCTTGTTGAAGCAGAGATCGTGTTCCCCTTATTCCGGGATTCTCATCAATACGCGCGTGGGTAACCCAACCGTGCCCGTCGCCACGCCTCCTCCATCGAAGGTGAATCCCGAACGGTCACGGAGACGACTCTTGGTATTTTTCCCCTTTATAAGAGGACCAAGGATCGTTCCTTTTCTTCAATCTCGCATCGAATCTCCTTCTCGCTCCTAGTTCCAACACCCAGAGCCCCAGATTCGAGCGCTTCGGATTCTCAACCATGTCCGGCTCTGACCTCCAAGGTCGGTGGATGCCCTCCTCCGTCACAGAGGAGGACGTGTTAAAGCTGCGTGAGGCCAAGTACCTGTCCTACGAGATTTCGCATAGGTTGCCTGCCCAAGGGCAGGCCGTGCCCGCCCCCGAGCCCGGTGAGTACGTTGTCTTCGTACCCCACCTCCGTCGGGGTTTAGGCTTCCCGACGGACCCCTTCGTGAGAGGGCTCATGTTCTACTACGGGCTGGATTTTCACGACTTGGCTCCGGAGTCCATCCTCTATATCTCCGCATTCATTATCGTCTGCGAAGCCTTCCTCCGCGTCCCTCCCCACTTCGGCATGTGACTGAAGACCTTCAATGTGGAGCCGAAGATGATCGGGGGGCATCAAGTGGAGTGCGGTGGGGCGGCCATAAGCATAAGGGCCGATGCCCCGTGGCCCGAGGGTTCCTTCCAAGAGGAACTCAGACTGTGGCAGCAGGAGTGGTTCTATATCACCCCTCCGAAGGGCAGCAAGCAAAAGCCGCCGCCTTCATTCCGCCCGGGACCTCCACGCTGACTAATGTCGTGGGTCAACCAAGGGCTCAATTGGGGGCCATCCGAAGACGTGCCCTCATTGCAGGGCCGGATTCGACCTCCAAGCGAGGGAGATCAATCTGGTCGTGGTGATGCAGGTAATGCTAATCAGGCGTCTCCTGCCCTGCAAATGCCGTCCTCTCCGTCTATGGGAGTTCAACCCAGAGGGACCTCGAATTCTCCAACACTTCATGGGTGCGACACCCGTGGAGATGTACAAGTTGTTCTTCGGACCGCAGGTGGCGTGTCCGGAATTGACCGAGGACGCAGGCCTAAGCCGCAATCGCCCGGATACTCAGGTAAATAGCTCAGAGTCCGGACGTTCTATTTATCTGCTTTTCTAGAGTTCGCCTCCTGACCCATTACTTTTCACAGGAGTGGGTAGCGCGATCGAAGCTGATAAGGTGTCCGGCTCCCCTCCCAAAGACCGCACTGGAGCCCGTGCTTGTCAGAATGTTGGAGGTCGCGCTCGTAAAAGGGAGCGATGGGAAAGATAAAGGAGCTATTATTCCGCCCAAAGGGGCGTCTGAAGAGGGGGGAATCAAAAACCCCTCCTTCCAGGGGGAGAAGAGGACCGCCTCCGAAGATCCGGAGGCCAAAGCCCCTAAACGGGGGAAGAGATCTTCACCGGGGGGTCCGGCGTCCGGGGAGTCTCCGGACGTACAATCATCACCAAAGGATCAGCCCTCCAACGAGCCGTGAGTATGAAAAGGGGAGTTCATTAGTAAGAAAATACCTCCATTTGTGCTTCGCCGGTGACGAAATTTTTATCTTGCAGTTGGATTTGCAGCCTTCGCAGATGAGTTAAATCTTTAGGGACCTTCTTCCGGAGATGATGGAGAGCGAAACGCCCCCGTCTGCTGCGCCGTCAGATAGGGCAGACGAGCCTGAAGTATCGTCACGGAGGGTGTCCCCGAGTCCGGAGGGGCCGGAGAGTTCGGCGCCCGCTAGTGTCCGGCCGGGAGAACTGAAGAATCTACTGGAGAGGGCGTCCATCTCAGAAGATCACCGTGCGTTGATGCGTATGGTGATTGGAAGGATTTCGTCCGCCGAGAGCGGATTGCGTGATGCCGGTACGAGTTTGCTGGCGGGATTTGAGGTACGCGAAAATGACGCACCTGTTTTTTTTTGACAGTTTGCACATAAAAGTGCACCCTGTATAGGTAGTAGCCCGTGAGACTCGGTAGGTTGTCGAAAACGACAGCGTGCCGAGGATCAAAATCGCAAGTAATGAATGCCGCCGTTCCTATGCAGGTGGCGAATAGTCCGAGGGCTAGCCGGACTGGTGGAGTTGCCGAGTTAATGCGGCAACTTGACGTGGCGGATGCGGACATCGCACTTGTCAACCGGCGACTTGACGAGTCGCAAGGTAAATGAGTTCTCCGCAGTCGCTTTATTAAGGGGGTCACAACCCTCCTCTGATAAATTATACGCTGTGGTACAGACGGTGCTGCTGCTGTGGAGAGCCGTCGGGCCGAACTTGCTCAAGCTAAGGAGCAAGCCCGAACGAGTGACGCGGCTGCCTCGAGGGCGGCCGAGGAGTTAAAAGCCGAAAAGGCTGCACACTGCCTAAGCAGGGAAGAGGTGGCCGAATTGGCCGTGAAATTAAAGGATGCTGCCGACCGTAATGAGGCTCTTGAAAAGGAGCGCTTATCGGAGCGGGAAGACCTGGGGAAGGCCACCGCCGAGGCCAAGGATGCCCGCTCGCAATGCGGCCATGAAGGAGGAGCTGCGCCAGTCGGAGATATCGTGGCTGGCAAGCCTTTTTCGCTGCGTCGCCGTTTACGGATCAAAAGTATGCTCAACTTGGCCAGTGTGGAGTCCGGAGGATCCGTATATGGACTTAGCGGCAAGTGCGGGTGATGCCGCTGAGCACTTCCGGAGCGGAAGGATCACAAGACGAAAGAGCTATTTTGGTCTCAATTCCAGAGTCCGGATCGTTCACTTCCGCTGACCGATCGGTTGGCGAATGGGCCGAGCTAAATAGGTTGTCCGGACTTGCCATGATCGACATCGTGGCTCATATCCGGCGAGAGGCCCAAGGCGACGAGCTATTTCGCCATCGCAGCAATTTCTTGGAGCGGTGCCGCATATCAAGGAGATGAAGCGGTCGACCTGCATTGAAGGCGCACGGATGGCTCTTGCCCGTGTGAAGACACATTGGACAGAGATGGATGCCACCGCTATTGCCGCCCAGGGTTCGGATGAAAGCCGACTCCCCGCCGAGCACTATTTCGGGGAAGTTATGCGTGGCGCTCGTGTAATAGAGTCGCAGTGCTAAAAAAATATCACATTCAAATGAACGTTTTGGCTTGTAAAACGATGATTATGCTATAACTGCTTTTTATACTTGTGCGTCCCAAGTAGTAAAATTTCTCCTTTGCGGCCGTTTACGTATACATTTGTATAACCCGAAGATTGCGTCTTGGTTTAGCCCCCACGCACAAGGTGCGGGGTGTTATAAAAATAGCGTTTTCACACTTAATCCGACGTCTCGGTCCTGTTAAGGAGGTGGTAGCGTAGCAAACGAGGCAATCCGGACTATAATGCTTTATCACTTTCACTTAGCCAATGGACTTCTCCGAGTTTGGGGCGCGTGTGTGCCTGACCGGGAAACGGTCCTTCGTCAAAGCGGGGAATTCTAAACATTCCGGTAGTCGATCGAGTGGTTGACCAGTCTCTCGCTATATCATGATGATCGGCGGCTTTCATCGAGGCGCCACCCAAATTAACTGGGCACAATCGCAGATAGTTCTCCGGTGCGCGTTAGCCGATGATACGGAACATAAGGCAGCAAAACACAGGAGCCGAGCAAACCCAACATTTGACCAAAGACATGATTCGGAGCTGATGCATATAATGCCTAACTCGAGACGCCGAACACTCCCTAAGGTGTTCGGTCTTTATAATAATGGGCAGAACAATGCCCTAAGCCCCTAGTATCCAGGTACGGGCATGGTCTTCTGATGCGGCCGATGCCAAAACGTCAGGCTCCGCTTTGGTTATAGGAAGAAACCATGGGAGAATGACAACAAGAGACAGTAAAAAAGGTTTACGCAGGGTCTTAATCTGAAAAGAATCCTCGCAACGGGTCCCTACTGCACGTCTGCGCCTGTGTCTCCGTTGTGCCGTTATCCTGGACGGGTATGCACGTTGTTCATCTGTAAAAAGAGAGGAACACTTAGTTTGAAAACAATTCGTGCGAAAAAAGGTATGAAAGGAAAAATATAAATAAGTAAAGCGGGGTTTGAATGAACCCGCTGTTGTTTAGCGCCGCAGCCCTTGTGAAGGGTGTGCGGCTAGGGAGCCCCTAGTCTGCTGATGCCGGACTCGTCTATCCGTGTCCGGGTCTTTGGGTGACCAAGATTGAAATGATGCCGCGGACCGGCATCTTGAGTGTAAGAGACGTGTAATGCGGTATGGCGTTGAAACGGACAAAAGCCTTTCGTCCCAAGAGTGCTTGATATCCACTTTTAAATGGGGCGATGTGAAAGATTAGTTTTTCGCGTCGAAAGTTGTTTGGTGATCCGAACACAACTTCTAGTAATAGGGAGCCTGTGCACTTGGCGTAAGGGCCTGGCGTCACTCCTTTGAAGGAAGTGCGGCTGTGTCGAATTTTAGTAGGGTCTATCCCCATCTTGCGGATTGTGTTTGAATACAGCAGGTTTAAGTCGCTGCCTCCGTCCATTAGGACTTTAGTGAATTGTAGTCCGTTGATTATGGGATCCAATATCAGGGCAGTCCGTCCTGCGTTTCGAACGCTTCTGGAATAATCCAGGTGGTCGAAAGTGATTGGTTTTGATATCCAATCTCTTTGGTCTGCTGGGTTGGACCGTGCGAGGCTCTTTTTAAAAGGTGTCGCACTATTTTTCCGTATTATCACATGAAGTGAGTTTACTGCTTTGACCTCCTTTGGGAAAGTCTTTTGTTTTCCGGTGCTCTGCTGGTGGGGTTTATCGTCTTCGCTTGACGCGTCGAGCCCCTTGTGTTCGGCGTTTAGTCGGCCGGACTGTTTGAAAACCCAACAACCTCGATGGGTATGGTTTGCAGGCCTTCCGGGGGTACTGTGGATTTGACATATCCGACCCAGAATCTTATTTAAGTTGGACACCTCATTGCTGTCATCCTTAAGAGGCGGTGTTTTGTTGTTTGTCCGCGAGCTTTTGAATCCGGCGTTGACTGCCGTGCTCTTTGGGCTTTTCTCTTTATTCCGGCGCTGCTCTTTTCTGCGCCATGATTTTCCGTTTCCATCTCTTATTTCGGATGTACTTGGGTCGCTGGTGCTGCATCTTGCTAGCCAGCTATCCTCTCCCGCACAGAAGCGGGTCATGAGGCTTGTTAGCGCGGACATTGTCCTCGGTTTCTCTTGGTCGAGGTGTCTGGCAAGCCATTCGTCTCGGACATTGTGTTTAAAAGCTGCTAGGGCTTGGCGTCCGGACAATCGACTATTTGGTTCTTTTAGTGAGGAACCTGTTCGAGAATTCTTGTGCCGACTCTCGGGCTGTTGAGTTATATGACTTAGATCATCTGCATCCGGAGGGCGGACATAAGTCCCTTGAAAATTTGCTCTAAACACGTCCTCGAGCTCTTCCCAACTTCCCACAGTGTTTTCTGGGAGGCTTTTAAGCCAATGACGGGCTGGCCCTTTGAGCTTGAGGGGTAGGTATTTTATGGCATGGAGATCATCTCCCCTGTCCATGTGTATATGTAGTATATAATCTTCTATCCAGACTCCAGGGTCTGTTGTTCCATCGTAGGCCTGTATGTTTATTGGTTTAAATCCTGCTGGGAATTCATGGTCCAGCACCTCATTGGTGAAACATAGTGGGTGTGCGGCGCCCTTGTATTTGGGTGTGCCGCTATCTTCGGACACTTTACGTGTTTCCTTGCTTCCTGGGGCCTTCTTCTTTGGCCCGTAGATGGACCTGGCTGGGCCATCTGTCCTTCCAATTTCATTGGTTGGTTTATGTGCGGTGTCGCTTTCAGAATTTGGCCTGTCATCCGGCCGTCTATCCAACCAGGCAGCCTCTTTATTTTTTGACTGTGGGGGCTCTATGGCCTCGTCGTCGAATTCTGGTAGCAGCTTGCGCTTCGGGTAGCTCTTTGATTGGTGGTCATTACCGTATTTATCCGCGATTTTGAGTACTTTGCTCCACCTCATTCTGAGTGTGTCCTTCGCTGTTTTGAGCTTCCGCTTTTCCTTCTTCAAGCTTCTTGCAGTGTTGACGAGTCTTTTCCGAAGGTTTTTACCTTTCGGCGGCGTGTCCAGCGTGAGATCGTTCGGACTATCATTTTCGCCGGGCCTGGACTGATTATCTGACTCGTCCTGTTCGGACGGTTGCTTATCTGCATGTTCGTCCTCCCCTTTTGTGCCCTGCTGTATTGCGGGGTCTTTAGGAGTGTTGTTGTTGTCGAGGCGGGACTTAGGGCGGCGTCTGCGCCGCCGTTTTGGTTGTTTATCGGCGGGGTTATCTTCTGCCGCGGCCCGTTGGTCCTCGTTATCGCTCTCTTTTGGGGTGTCCACCATATATATGTCATATGACGAGGTGGTCCTCCCGTGCCTTGTAGGCTCCGGTTCTTGTTCGTCTCCAGCATCGTCGTCCATACCGGCGATGTCTTCGGAGTCGTAGTCTTGCATGTCGGTTAGATCGTCGATAGTGGCTACAAAGTGGGTGGTGGGTGGGCGCTGAATTTCTTCGTTGTCCGTATCCCAACCATCCTGGCCGTAGTCCGGCCAGGACTCTCCCGATAACAAGAGATGCTTTAGCGAATTTAGGATGTCGCCAAAGGGCGAGTGTTGGAAGATGTCCGCGGCAGTGAATTCCATAACCGGCGCCCAATCCGATTCGATTGGTAGGGGCGTGGGAGGTTCGGAGTCCAGCAAGGAGTCCGGCACCTCGGAACCACGAGTTTCGCGGGGGATAAGATTAGTGTTCGGCTCCATCGCCGTGGAAGTTGAAGCCCCCGAGGTGGTGTCCATCCACCGATCCTCGATCTGGGCGTTCGGCTCCGGACTAAAGGCCGAAGCGGATTCGTGTGTGGCTACCAAGGCACTGTTCGGCGGCAGAGCTAGATCGTGCCCATCGTAACAGTGCGGCGCGCTTGGCTGCGGCTCGAGCCCGTCGAGGATCAAGTCTCCGCGGACGTCGGCCGTGAAGTTTAGGCTTCCGAATCTGACCTGACGGCTGGGGCGTAGCTTTCGATCTGCTCCAGATGGCCAAATGAATTAGCCCGCAGTGTGAAGCCGCCGAATACGAAGATCTGTCCGGGGAGAAAAGTCTCACCCTGGACAACGTTGTTTGTTGAAGATGCCATCGAGCCTATCGGTGACGACACAGAGGAACTCTCAATGAAAGCACCAATGTCGGTGTCAAAACCGCGGATCTCGGTAGGGGTCCCGGCTGTGCGTCTAGGCGGATGGTAACAGGAGACGAGGGACACGATGTTTTACCTGTGTTCGGGCCCTCTCGATGGAGGTAAAACCCTACGCCCCGCTTGATTAATATTGATGATATGGGTATTACAAGAGTGGATCTACCACGAGATCAAGGAGGCTAAACCCTAAAGCTAGCCTATGGTATGATTGTTGTCATGTATGTTGTGTCCTACGGACTAAAGCCCTCCGGTTTATATAGACACCGGAGGAGGCTAGGGTTACACAGAGTCGGTTACAATGGTAGGAGATCTACATATCCGTATTGCCAAGCTTGCCTTCCACGCCAAGGAAAGTCCCATCCGGACACGAGACGGAGTCTTCAATCTTGTATCTTCGTAGTCTTGGAGTCTGGCGGACGATGATAGTCCGGCTGTCCGGACACCCCCTAGTCCAGGACTCCCTCACCCGGTCCTTGCGAAGGTTAAAACAACACTAACTTGAGGAACTATCGTTGTGGTTTTGATGCGTAGGTAAGAACAGTTCTTGCTAAGCCCGTAGCAGCCACGTAAAATTTGCAACAACAAAGTAGAGGACGTCTAACTTGTTTTTGCAGGGCATGTTGTGATGTGATATGGTCAAGACATGATGCTATATTTTATTGTATGAGATGATCATGTTTTGTAACCAAAGTTATCAGCAACTGGCAGGAGCCATATGGTTGTCACTTTATTGTATGAAATGCAAACGCCCTGTAATTGCTTTACTTTATCACTAAGCGGTAGTGATAGTCGTAGAAGCAATAGATGGCGTAACGACAAGGATGCTACGATGGAGATCAAGGTGTTGCGCCGGTGACGATGGTGATCACGACGGTGCTTCGAAGATGGAGATCACAAGCACAAGATGATGATGGCCATATCATATCACTTATATTGATTGCATGTGATGTTTATCCTTTATGCATCTTATCTTGCTTTGATTGACGGTAGCATTTTAAGATGATCTCTCACTAAATTATCAAGAAGTGTTCTCCCTGAGTATGCACCGTTGTGAAAGTTCTTCGTGCTGAGACACCACGTGATGATCGGGTGTGATAGGCTCTACGTTCAAATACAACGGGTGCAAAATAGTTGCACACGTGGAATACTCAGGTTAAACTTGACGAGCCTAGCATATAACAGATATGGCCTCGGAACACGGAGACCGAAAGGTCGAGCGTGAATCATATAGTAGATATGATCAACATATTGATGTTCACCGTTGAAACTACTCCATCTCACGTGACTATCGGACATGGTGTAGTTGATATGGATCACGTAATCACTTAGAAGATTAGAGGGATGTCTATCTAAGTGGGAGTTCTTTAGTAATATGATTAATTGAACTTTAATTTATCATGAACTTAGTCCTGGTAGTATTTTGCAAATTATGTTTTAGATCAATAGCTTGCGTTGTTGCTTTCATATGTTTATTTTGATATGTTCCTAGAGAAAATTGTGTTGAAAGATGTTAGTAGCAATGATGCGGATTGGATCCGTGATCTGAGGTTTATCCTCATTGCTTTGCCTGTAAGAATTATGTCCTTAATGCACAGCTAGGTGACAAACCTATTGCAGGAGCGTATGCGAGCGTTATGGACGTTTGGCTAGCTCAAAAGGATGACTACTTGATAGTTTAGTGCACCATGCTTAAACGGCTTAGAATCGGGACTTCAAAGACGTTTTGAACGTCATGGACCATATGAGATGTTCCAGGAATTGAAGTTAATATTTCAAAGGAAATACCCGAGTTGATAGATATGAAGTCTCCAACAAGTTCTATAGCTAAAAGATGGAGGAGAATCGCTCAACTAGTGAGCATGTGCTCAGATTGTCTGGGTACTTCAATCGCTTGAATCAAGTGGGAGTTAATCTTCCAGATAAGATAGTGATTGACAGAATTCTCTAGTCACCATCACTAAGTTTCTAGAACTTCGTGATGAACTATAGTATGCAAGGGATGACGAAAACGATTCCCGAGCTCTTCGTGATGTTGAAATCAACGAAGGTAGAAATCAAGAAAGAGCATCAAGTGTTGATGATTGACAAGACCACTAGTTTCAAGAAAAGGGCAAAGGGAAAGAAAGGGAAACTTCAAGTAGAATGGCAAACAAGTTGTCACTCCCGTGAAGAAGACCAAAGCTGGACCAAAGCCTGAAACAGAGTTCTTACACTGCAAAGAAAATGGTCACTGGAAGTGGAAATGCCTTGAATATTTGGTGGGTAAGAAGGATGGCAAAGTGAACAAGGGTATATTTGATATACAGGCTATTGATGTGTGCCTTACTAGTGTTTATAGTAGCCCCTGCGTATTTGATACTTGTTCGGTTGCTAAAAAATTAGTAACTCGAAACAGGAGATACAGAATAAACAGAGACTAGTTGAGGGTGAAGTGACGACGTATGTCGGAAGTGGTTCCAAGATTGATATGATCATCATCGCACACTCCCTATACTTTCGGGATTAGTGTTATACCTAAATAAATGTTATTTGGCATTTGCGTTGAGCATGAATATGATTTGATCATGTTTATTGCGATACGGTTATTCATTTAAAGTTAGAGAATAATTGTTATTCTATTTACATGAATAAGACCTTCGATGGTCATACACCCAATGAACATAGTTTGTTGGATCTCGATCGTAGTGATACACATATTCATAATATTGATGCCAAAAGATGCAAAGTTAATAATGATAGTGCAACTTATTTGTGGCACTGCCGTTTGGGTCATATCGGTGTAAAGCGCATGAAGAAACTCCATAAAGATGGATTTTTGGAATCACTTGGTTATGAATCATTTGATGCTTGCGAACCGTGCCTTTTGGGCTAGATGACTAAAACTCCGTTCTCCGAAACAATGGAACAAGCTACTGAATTATTGGAAATAATACATACCGATGTATGCGATCCAATGAGTGTTGATGCTCGTGGCAAGTATCGTTATTTTCTGACCTTCACAAGAGGATTTGAGCAGGTATGGGTATATCTACTTGATGAAACATAAGTCTGAAATAGTTGAAAGGTTCAAATAATTTCAGAGTGAAATGGAAAATCATCGTAACAAGAAAAATAAAGTTTCTATGATCTGATCGTGGAGATGAATATTTGAGTTACGAGTTTGGTCTTCAATTAAAACAATGTGGAATAGTTTCACAGCTCACGCCACCTGGAACACCACAACGTTATGGTGTGTCCGAACGTCGTAACCGCACTTTATTGGATATGGTGCGATCTATGATGTCTCTTACTAATTTACCACTATTGTTTTGGGGCTATGCATTAGAGACAGCTGCATTCACGTTAAAAGGGCACCATCTAAAATCCATTGAGATGACACCATATGAACTGTGGTTTAGTAAGAAACCCAAGTTGTCGTTTCTTAAAGTTTTGGGCTGCGATGCTTATGTGAAGAAACTTCAACCAGATAAGCTCGAACCCAAATCGGAGAAATGTGTCTTCATAGGATACCCAAAAGAAACTATTGGGTACATCTTCTATCACAGATCTGAGGGCAAGATTTTCGTTGCTAAATTCGGATCCTTTCTAGAGAAGGAGTTTCTCTCAAAAGAAGTGAGTGGGAGGAAAGTAGAGCTTGATAAGGTAATTTGTACCTTCTACCGAATTGGAAAGTAGTTCATCACGGAAATCAGTTCTAGTGATTCCTACACCAATTAGTGAGGAAGCTAATGATAATGATCATGAAACTTCATATCAAGTTACTACAAAACCTCGTAGGTCTTCCAAAGTACAGTCCGCACCAGAGTAGTACGGTAATACTGTTCTGGGAGTCATGTTACTAGACCATGATGAACCTACAAACTATGAGGAAGCGATCATGAGGCCAGATACTGCGAAATGGCTTGAGGCCATAAAATCTGAGATATGATCCATGTATGAGAACAAAGTATGGACTTTGATTGACTTGCTCGATGATCAGCAAGCCATGTTAAATGGATCTTCAAGAGGAAGACGGACACTGATAGTAGTGTTACTATCCACTAAGCTCGACTTGTTGCAAAAGGTTTTCAACAAGTTCAAGGGGTTGAATACGATGAGATTTTCTCACTCGTATCGATGCTTAAGTCTGTCCGAATCATGTTAGCAATTGCCACATTTTATGAAATCTGGCAAATGGATGTCAAAACTGCATTCCTTAATGGATTTATTAAAGAAGAGTTGTATATGATGCAATCAGAAGGTTTTGTGAATCCTAAAGATGCTAACAAAGTGTGCAAGCTCCAGCAATCCATCATGGACTGGTGCAAGCATCTCGGAGTTGGAATATACGCTTTGATGAGTGGATCAAAGCATATGGTTTTATACAGACTTTTGGAAAGACCTGTATTTACAAGAAAGTGAGTGGGAGCACTACGGCCTTTCTGATAAGTATATGTAAATGACATATTATTAATTGGAAATGATGTAGAATTTTCTGGAAAGCATAAAGGAATGTTTGAAAGGAGTTTTTCAAAGAAATACCTCGGTGAAACTGCTTACACATTGAGCATCAAGATCTATATAGATAGATCAAGACGCATGATAAGTTTTTTCAATGAGTACATACCTTGATAAGATTTTGAAGTAGTTCAAAATGGAACAGTCAAAGAAGGAGTTCTTGCCTGTGTTGCAAGGTGTGAAAGTGAGTAAGACTCAAATCCCGACCACGGCAGAAAATAGAAAAGAGAATGAAAAGTCATTCCCTATGCCTCAGTCATAGGTTCTATAAAGTATGCTATGCTGTGTACCAGACCTATTGTATACCTTGTTTTGAGTTTGGCAAAGGAATACAATTTTGATATAATAGTAGATCATTGGACAGCAGTCAAGAATATCCTTAGTGAGGACTAAGGAAATATTTCTCGATAATGGAAGTGATAAAAGAGCTCGTCGTAAAAAGATACAACTATGCAAGCTTTTACACCAATCCAGATGACTCTAAGTCTCAATCTGGATACATATTGAAAGTGGGAGCAATTAGCTAGAGTAGCTCCGTGCAGAGCATTGTAGACATAGAATATTTGCAAAATACATACGGCTCTGAATGTGACAGACCCGTTGACTAAGCTTCTCTCACGAGCAAAACATGATCACACCTCAGTACTCTTTGGGTGTTAATCACATAGCTATGTGAACTAGATTATTGACTCTAGTAAACCCTTTGGGTGTTAGTCACATGACGATGTGAACTATGGGTGTTAATCATATACAGATATGAATATTAGTGTTAAATCACATGGCGATGTGAACTAGATTATTGACTCTAGTGCAAGTGGGAGACTGAAGAAAATATTCCCTAGAGGCAATAATAAAGTTATTATTTATTTCCTTATTTCATGATAAATGTTTATTATTCATGCTAGAATTGTATTAACCGGAAACGTAATACATGTGTGGATACATAGACAAACATAGTGTCACTAGTATGCCTCTACTTGACTAGCTCGTGAATCAAAGATGGTTAAGTTTCCTAGCCATAGACATGAGTTGTCATTTGATTAATGGGATCACATCATTAGGAGAATGATGTGATTGACATGACCCATTCCGTTAGCCTAGCACTTGGTCGCTTAGTATGTTGCTATTGCTTTCTTCATGACTTATACATGTTCTGTAACTATGAGATTATGCAACTCCGCCACCGGAGGAACACTTTGGTGCTACCAAACGTCACAACGAATCGGGTGATTATAAAGGAGTACTACAGGTGTCTCCAAAGGTACATGTTGGGTTGGCGATTTGAGATTAGGTTTTGTCACTCCGATTGTCGGAGAGGTATCTCTGGCCCTCTCGGTAATGCACATCACTATAAGCCTTGCAAGCAATGTAGCTAATGAGTTAGTTACGGAATGATGCATTACGAACGAGTAAAGAGACTTGCTGTAACGAGATTGAACTAGGTATTGAGACCCACGATCGAATCTCGGGCAAGTAACATACCGATGACAAAGGGAACAATGTATGTTGTTATGCGGTTTGACCGATAAAGATCTTCGTAGAATATGTAGGAGCCAATATAGGCATCCAGGTTCCGCTATTGGTTATTGACCAAGAATAGTTCTAGTTCATGTCTACATAGTTCTCGAACCCGTAGGGTCCGCACGCTTAACCTTACGATGACAGTTTTATTATGAGTTTATAAGTTTTGATGTAACGAAGGAGTTCGGAGTCCCGGATGAGATCGGGGACATGACGAGGAGTCTCGAAGTGGTCGAGACGTAAAGATCGATATATTGGACGACTATATTCGAAGTTCAGAAAGGTTCCGAGTGATTCGGTATTTTTGAGTACCTGAGAGTTACGGAATTCGTATTGGGCCTCAATGGGCCATACGGGAAAGGAGAGAAAGGGCCAAAAGGGTGGCCGCACCCCTCCCCTTGGACTAGTCCGAATTGGACTAGGGAGGGGGGGCGCCCCCTTCCTTCCTTCTCCTTCTCTCTTCCCTTTCCTTCTCTCCTACTCCTACTACATGGAAGGGTTCCTAGTTCTACTAGGAAAGTGGGAATCCTACTCCCGGTGGGAGTAGGACTCCCCTAGGGCGCGCCATAGAGAGGGCCGGCCCTCCCCCTCCTCCACTCCTTTATATACAGGGGCAGGGGGCACCCCATAGACACACAAGTTGATCTACGGATCGTTCCTTAGCCGTGTGCGGTGCCCCCCTCCATCATATTCCACCTCGGTCATATCGTCGCGGAGTTTAGGCGAAGCCCTGTGCCGCTAGAACATCAACATCGTCACCACACCGTCGTGCTGACGGAACTCATCCCCGACACTTTGCTGGATCGGAGTCCGGGGATCGTCATCGAGCTGAACGTGTGCTGAACTCGGAGGTGCCGTACGTTCGGTACTTGGATCAGTCGGATCGTGAAGACGTACGACTACATCAACTGCGTTGTCATAACGCTTCCGCATACGGTCTACGAGGGTACGTGGACAATACTCTCCCCTCTCGTTGCTATGCCATCACCATGATCTTGCGTGTGCGTAGGAAAATTTTGGAATTACTACGTTCCCCAACATGATCATGTTTTGTAACAGTTATCGGCAACTGGCAGGAGCCATATGGTTGTCGCTTTATTGTATGAAATGCAATCGCCTTGTAATTGATTTACTTTATCACTAAGCGGTAGCGTTGTAGAAGCAATAGTTGGCGAGACGACAATGATGCTACGATGGAGATCAAGGTGTCAAGTCGGTGACGATGGTGATCATGATGGTGCTTTGGAGATGGAGATCGAAGGCACAAGATGATGATGGTCATATCATATCACTTATTTTGATTGCATGTGATGTTTATCCTTTATGCATCTTATTTTTCTTAGTATGGCGGTAGCATTATAAGATGGTCTCTCACTAAATTTCACGGTACAAGTGTTCTCCCTGAGTATGCACCATTGCTACAGTTCGTCGTGCCGAGACACCACGTGATGATCGTGTGTGATAAGCTCTACGTTCACATACAACGGGTGCAAACCAATTTTGCACACGCAGAATACTCGGGTTAAACTTGACGACCCTAGCATACGCAGATATGGCCTCGGAACACTGAGACCAAAAGGCCGAGCGTGAATCATATAGTAGATATGATCAACATAGTGATGTTCACCATTGAAAACTACTCCATCTCACGTGATGATCGGACATGGTTTAGTTGATATGGATGATGTGATCCTTAGATGATTAGAGGGATGTCTATCTAAGTGAGAGTTCTTAAGTAATATGATTAATTGAAGTTTAATTTATCATGAACTTAGTACCTGATAGTATTTTGCATGTCTATGTTGTTGTAGATAAATGGCCCGTGCTACTGTTCCATTGAATTTTAATGTGTTCCTAGAGAAAGCTAAGTTGAAAGATGATGGTAGGAACTACACAGACTAGGTCCCTAACTTGAGGATTATCCTCATTGCTGCACAGAAGAATTACGTTCCCTGGAAGCACCGCTAGGTGCTAGGCCTGCTGCAGATGCTACTAATGACGTTAAGAACGTCTGGTAGAGCAAAGTTGATGACTACTCGATAGTTCAGTGTGCCATGCTTACGGCTTAGAACCAGGACTTCAATGATGTTTTGAACGTCATGGAGCATATGAGATGTTCCAGGAGTTGAAGTTAATATTTCAAGCAAATGCCCGGATTGAGAGATATGAAGTCTCCAATAAGTTCTACAGCTGCAAGATGGAGGAGAATAGTTCTGTCAGTGAACATATACTCAGAATGTCTGGGTACCACAACCACTTGACCCAATTGGGAGTTAATCTTCCTGATGATAGTGTCATTAACAGAGTTCTTCAATCACTGCCACCAAGCTACAAAAGCTTCATGATGAACTATAATACGCAAGGGATGGATAAGACAATTCCCGAGCTCTTCGCAATGCTAAAAGCTGCGGAGGTAAAAATCAAAAAGGAGCATCAAGTGTTGATGGTCAACAAGACCACTAGTTTCAAGAATAAGGGCAAAGGGAAGAAGGGGAACTTCAAGAAGAACGACAAGCAAGTTGTTGCTCAAGTGAAGAAGCCCAAGTCTGGACCTAAGCCTGAGACTGAGTGCTTCTACTACAAAGGGACTGGTCAGTGGAAGCGGAACTGCCCCAAGTATTTGTGGATAAGAAGGATGCCACAGTGAAAGGTATATTTGATATACATGTTATTGATGTGTACCTTACTAATGCTCATAGTAGCGCCTGGGTATTTGATACTGGTCCTGTTGCTCATATTTGCAACTCGAAACAGGGGCTACGGATTAAACGAAGATTGGCTAAGGACGAGGTGACGATGCGCGTGGGAAATGGTTCCAAAGTTGATGTGATCGTCGTCGGCACGCTACCTCTACATCTACCTTCGGGGTTAGTTTTAGACCTGAATAATAGTTATTTGGTGCCAGCGTTAAGCATGAACATTATATCTGGATCTTGTTTAATGCGAAACGGTTATTCATTTAAATCGGGATTGTTCTATTTATGTGAGTAATATCTTTTATGGTCATGCACCCTTGATGAGTGGTCTATTTTTATTGAATCTCGATAGTAGTGATACACATATTCATAGTATTGAAGCCAAAAGACATAAGTTTAATAATGATTGAGGGAGTCCTGGACTAGGGGGTGTCCGGATAGCCAAACTATCATCATCAGCCGGACTCCAAGACTATGAAGATACAAGATTGAAGACTTCGTCCCGTGTCCGTATGGGACTTTCCTTGGCGTGGAAGGCAAGCTTGGCAATACGGATATGTAGATCTCCTACCATTGTAACCGACTCAGTGTAACCCTAGCCCTCTCCAGTGTCTATATAAACTGGAGGGTTTTAGTCCATAGGACGAACAACAATCATACCATAGGCTAGCTTCTAGGGTTTAGCCTCCTTGATCTCGTGGTAGATCCACTCTTGTACTACCCATATCATCAATATCAATAAAGCAGGAGTAGGGTTTTACCTCCATCGAGAGGGCCCGAACCTGGGTAAAAACATCGTGTCCCTTGTCTCCTGTTACCATCCGCCTAGACGCACAGTTCAGGACCCCCTACCCGACATCCGCCGGTTTTGACACCGACATTGGTGCTTTCATTGAGAGTTCCTATGTGTCGTCACCGATAGGCCTGATGGCTCCTTCGATCATCAGCAACAACGCGGTCCAGGGTGAGACTTTTCTCCCCGGACAGATCTTCGTATTCGGCGGCTTTGCACTGCGGACCAATTCGCTTGGCCATCTGGAGCAGATTGAAAGCTACGCCCCTGGCCATCAGGTCAGATTTTGAAGTCTGAACTTCACGGCTGACATCCGCGGAGACTTGATCTTCGATGGATTCAAGCCACAGCCGAGCGCGCCGCACTGTCACGATGGGCATGACTTAGCTCTGCTGCCGGACAATACTCGAGGCCGCAGACACGAGTCCGCTCCGATCCTCAATTCGAGCGGGCGCGCAGACGAGGACGGGTGGCTAGACACCGCCTCGGGGGCTGCTACATCTACGGCGATGGAGCCAAATATCGACCTTGTCCCTTGTGAGGCTCGTGACTCCGAGGTGCCGGACTCCTCGCCGGACTCCGAACCTCCCGCGCCCCCTCCAATCGAATCCGATTGGGCGCCAATCATGGAGTTCACCGCTACGGACATCTTTCAACACTCACCTTTTGGCGACATCCCGAATTCGCTAAAGTATCTCTCTCTATGAGGAGAGCCCTGGCCGGACTGCGGTCAGGATGGTTGGGATGCAGACGACGAAGAAATTCAAACCCCACCCACCACCCACTTAGTATCCACTGTCGACAATCTAACCGACATGCTAGACTTCGACTCCGAAGACATCGACGGTATGGACGACGATGCCGGAGACGACCAAGAACCAGCACCTACTGGGCACTGGAAAGCCACCTCATCATATGACATATACATGGTGGATATCGCAAAGGATGGGAACAGCGAAGGAACGGCGGAGGAAGACCCCTCCAAGAAACAGCCCAAGCGTCGGTGTCAGCGGCGCCGCTCTAAATCCCGCCACAGCAAGAATGGAGATTTCGGCACTGGAGATAATAACACCCCAGAGAGTGCCGAAGACAACCCTCCAAAGAAGATTCAGCACAGAGGACGGAGAAGCCAGCCCTCATGAGAGAGCGGCAGACGAATAGGTAGAGGATGATAATTACATGCCTCCCTCTGGAGATGAGGCAAGCCTCGACGACGACGAATTCGTCGTGCCCGAGGATCCCGTCGAACAAGAGCGTTTTAAATGCAGGCTTATGGCCATGGCGAACAGCCTCAAGAAAAAGCAGCAACAACTTAAAGCTGATCAAGATCTGCTAGCCGACAGATGGACTGAAGTCCTTGCGGCCGAAGAGCATGAACTCGAACGCCCCTCCAAAAGCTACCCCAAACGCAAGTTGCTCCCCCGATTAGAGGAGGAGGCATATAAACCTGCATCACCAGTGCACAATACGGCTGACCGACCACCTCATGGCCGTGACAGAGAGGCCTCTAGGCCCTCCACCAGAACCGTGCCCCGGCACCGCTCGAAAAGTACGAAGCCACGGAGGAATGCGCCGGACTTGCAAGACATATTGGAGGATAAGGCAAGACAATCAAGATCGATCTACGGATTACGTGGGTGCCCCACGATGCGCGAGGACGGCCGTCGCGCCGGATACAGCAACTCCGGCCGGGCCGAACACAGTAGACAAAGCTCGCTTGAGCTACGTCGTGATATAGCCCAATATAGAGGCGCCGCACACCCACTATGCTTCACAGATGAAGTAATGGATCATCAAATCCCCGAAGGATTTAAACCCGTGAATATTGAATCCTATGATGGCACAACAGACCCCGCGGTTTGGATCGAAGACTATCTCCTTCATATCCACATGGCCCGCGGCGACGATCTTCACGCCATCAAATATCTCCCACTCAAGCTTAAAGGACCAGCTCGACATTGGCTCAACAGCTTGCCGCCAGAATCAATTGGGTGTTGGGAGGACCGGAAGCCGCATTCCTTGACAACTTCCAGGCACATACGATGCGACCACGACGCCGATGACCTAAGCCACATAATTCAGCAGCAGACGAATCGGCCGTTACGGACACGGTTCTTAACAAAGAAAAATCAAATCGCCGACCGTCCGGATGCAGAGGCCCTCGCAGCCTTCAAACATAACATCCGCGACGAGTGGCTCGCCCGGCACCTAGGACAGGAAAAGCCGAAATCCATGGCAGCCCTCACATGACTCATGACCCGCTTCTGCGCGGGAGAGGACAGCTGGCTAGCCTGCAGTAACAACCTCAGCAAAAATTCTGGCAGTCAAGATAACAAGGACCGCAATGGCAGGTCGCGTCGCAACAAAAAAAAACGCCGCGTTAACGGCAATAACACTGAGGATACGGCAGTCAACACCGGATTCAGAGGCTCCAAACCCGGTCAGCGGAAAAAGCCATTCAAAAGAACTACTCCGGGTCCGTCCAATTTGGACCGAATACTCGACCGCTCGTGCCAGATACACGGCACCCCCGAAAAGCCAGCTAATCACACCAACAGGGATTGTTGGGTATTCAAGCAGGCAGGCAAGTTAATTGCCGAAAACAATGACAAGGGGCTGCATAGCGATGACGAGGAAGAGACCCGACCGCCGAACAATAGAGGACAGAAGGTTTTCCCCACAAGTGCGGACGGTAAACATGATATACGCAACCCACATACCCAAGAGGGAGCGGAAGCGTGCACTCAGGGACGTATATGCGATGGAGCCAGTCGCCCCGAAGTTCAACCCATGGTCCTCCTGCCCGATCACTTTTGATCGAAGGGACCACCCCACCAGTATCCGCCATGGCGGATTCGCCGCATTGGTTTTAGACCCAATCGTCGATGGATTTCACCTCACCAGAGTCCTGATGGACGGCGGCAGCAGCCTAAACCTGCTTTATCAGGATACAGTGCGCAAGATGGGCATAGACCCCTTCAGGATTAAACCCACAAAGACGACCTTCAAAGGCGTCATACCAGGTGTAGAGGCCAATTGTATATGCTCAGTCACACTGGAAGTGGTCTTCGGATCCCGGATAACTTCCGAAGCGAGGAGTTAATCTTCGACATAGTCCCATTCCGCAGCGGCTATCATGCTCTGCTCGAACGGACCGCGTTTGCAAAGTTCAACGCGGTGCCGCATTACGCATACCTCAAGCTCAAGATGCCAGGCCCTCGAGGAGTCATCACGGTCAACGGAAACACTGAACGCTCCCTCCGAACGGAGGAACACACAGCGGCTCTCGCGGCAGAAGTACAGAGCAGCCTCTTAAGGCAATTTTCGAGCCCGGCCGTTAAACGACCGGACACGGCCAAACGCGCCTGGAGTAACCTACAACAAGACCACCTGGCACGTTCCGAGCACGCTTAGCAATGCGGCCCCAACCCCAGCCCTCGCAAAATTGCAAGACTGGTCCTTCGCGTACATCACTACGCTCTGGAGATACCATGGGCATAGGGGGAGGGGCACGACCACGACAGGCCCAGAGTGCGGCTCAACCACACCAGGGACTCCCAAGTGTGTCATTCCTTTTTTTCCTTTTTCTTTTTTCTTACCCACAGGACTCCGTTCACCAGAGACCCTGTCCGGGAGTAGACCTGCCGAACTCACGATGCAACAGCTAGGGAAGGAGAAAGACTATGACGAGTATCCAGGTGGTCTCCATTTCGAGCATTATACCTGTTTTATACACCATTCCGCAGCCTACCCCTGGAGGGGGACATGTTTAATAGTCCCATCCCTTGCTTACCGCACTATTTGTATCGTTCTGCATTCATGGCAGTATTTCTTGAATAAACAATGCATTGCTTTTTTGCTTATAATTGCATTTCTTTCTTATACATACGTTCATTTAGGACATGTTACATCCGTACACTTTGGTACGGCTAAATACACCAGGGGCTTAAGTTCCCCACATTATGGTGTGACAAGTCCGAACACTTTCACAAGTGCGGCACCCGAACTTATAGCACTATATGAATCGGCTCTGAATCATGTCTTGGGTCAATAGTTGGGTTTGCCCGGCTCCCATGTTTTGGTACCTTACGTTCCGTTTTATCGGCTAAGGTAGCACTGGGAGAACCACTGCGATTGCGCCCCAGTTGAGCTGGGCGAGCTCCTCAGTGGAGAAAGCTAAAACTGACCGTCATGATGAGGCGAGAGCCGGTCGCTGTTCGAGAGGTTTTTTTCGAGTCCCTAAAGACTTATGTCGCTTAGAGCGAAGAACCGGCTTTGTCCGGCCCAGGCGTGGATAGCGCCCCGAACTCGGTCTTCCGAACACTAGGGGCTTCGCCGAAATTTAAAATTATAGAATTCTATGGCTAAGTGAGAGTGTTCAAGCATTATAAGTCCGGTTGCCTCATTCGTTGTGTTGAGCGCCTCCCTAGATGGACCCAAAAATGGGAACGAGAACGCTCAAGTTTATCCCGAACACCCCAGCACTCGTGGCATGGGGGCTGAAGCTGACGACTTGCAATCTCTCAGATTTGATAAACGGCCGCATAGAAGGTAATATTTTAAATTAACAAGCGTTGCTTAGCGCATATGAACAAAGTTTTCAGCGCACAGGATAACAAAATGCGAGTCTACTCAAATATTACATCTTTGGAGCACTCACCCGCAATCATGCGGGCACCCTTCAGGACACTCTTATAATACATTTCGGGCGTGCGATACTCCTTGCCCGTCGGTGGCGCGTCGTCACAAGCTTTCGGCGTCCATCCTGCCCCAAAGATGCACCTTTGCACGGGCAAGGCCCGACAGGCACCTTCGATGCTGGCGAGTGCTTACGACTTCAACCCGAGGACACGATCCACCAGCCGCCGCAGACCAGGCAAGTAGCTCCCGTGCATGGCCTCCTTGGGCCACACCAACTATGAGGCCCTTCATGGCCTGTTCGCCACCTTGTGGAGCTCGAGTAGCTGCTTTAGCTGGTTGCTCAGGGGCACGGATGTCCGCCTCAAGATACCGAGACGAAGACCTTCTCCGTCGAGCTCCCTCCTCGGCCGGTAGAATCGGCGACATCGGACACACTGTGGGGCAGATCTACGAACGCTCCTGGAGAGCTCCGAACTTGGGTAAGTAATAGGTAATTCACATTCACATGCTTGCTTTGCATGAAAAATGCCTTACCCGCCGCTATCTTCTTCAACACCTCGATTTCCTGGAGGGCCTTGTGGGCTTCGGCCTTAGCGGCTTTGGCACTCTCAAGAGCCGATGCAAGCTCAGACTCTCGAGTCTTTGAGTCGCGCTCCAAACTCTCATGTTTTTCCACGAGAGCTTGGAGCTCTTGCTGCACCTCCGCCACCCGCGCCTCCTGCTTCTCTCGCTCGGCTCGTTCCGCGGCCGCATTGCGTTCAGCCGTGGACACCGTCTCCTTCAGGGTCGCCAGCTCATTCGTGGCCCCTGTAGTACCCATGTTATCTTTGTTATTTTCTCTTGCAACCAAATCCTTTTCTGTAAGGTACAACTTTAATAAGGTGTTACTCACCTTCCTTGTCCTCGAGCTTCTTCTTGGCACGGCCGAGCTCACTCTCGGACCGCTCGAGGCTTTGCTTCAAAGCATTGACCTCTGCAGTCAGTGCAGCAGAGGTCAGCAGCGCAGCCTGCAATCCCATATTGACATATTTTTTTAGACTCCTGCGTATATCTTTTTAGATCCTCAGTCCGGCTTTTCTTTCCGAACACCGAACCGAGCATCAGGGGCTACTGTCTATGCGGTATTATATTACACATCTTAAAATTCTTACCTCAAAGCCTGTTAGAAGGCTGCTGCAGGCTTCGGTCAGCCCGCTCTTGGCGAGTTGAACCTTTTGAATCACCGCACTCATGATAGTGCGGTGTTCTTCTTCGATGGAAGCGCCGTTGAGTGCCTCCAGCAAGTTATCCGGCGCCTCCGGTTGGACGGAGACCGTCGGTGTCACAGTCTTGCCCTTCTTACGAAGGGGCCGCTCGCTGGACTCCGGAACCACTGCAGGTTCTGGTGTGGAGTCCGGTGCAAAGTCCAGGAGGTTGCCCTGCGGCACCTCCGGCGCCTCCCCCTCCTAGCAGGTCCATTCCTGGGATCCCACCTCGATGTCATCAGCATCACGAGGGTTGGAGGCGGTCGGAAGAGAATCCATATCCGACGTGCCCAAGGACCCGCTCGACGAAGCGGGAAGATCGTCCTTGGGCGGACTACAGGTTGTATGCGGCATTAGAAAGACACCGTGTGGCAAAAAGAAAAATTATAAATCATCCAAGAGTCTGGATACTTACGATCTTGCCAGGGGCTTGGCCCTTGAGGGCCACTCCTCGTCGCCGTCGCCGATGCTGGCGGAGCAGTCCGGGGGAAGGGTCCTTCCCTTCTTGGACCCTTCGGCCTCCCTCGTTGGGGAGGCCTTCCTCTTCTTCTCTTCCCCCGATGGGGGAGAGGCCTCTTTCTTCTCCTCCCCGTCCTCATGGGAGGAGTCCGCCTCGGAGTCATCGGACGATAAGTCCGATACCACCTGACGCCGGGAAATCCTTCGGGTTCTCGTGGCCTTCTTCTTGGCCTTCTTCTCCGGCATCACGTAAAGTGCCGGGACCAGCAGCCCCGTCAAGCGGGTGTCCGCTGGGTCTTACGGAAGGGGCGGACGTTAACTGTCACGGACGTCTTCGCCGATCTGTTAAAGGTATTGGGAGTTTAGATCCCGCATAGAGTCAAACTATGAAAAGCAAGTGTCCCATAAAGGGTAACATAGCTTACCTCGCCAGCCGGACGTTGCGTGCTGAATCCGCGATCTTCGGTAGCGGATGCGGGAGCTTCGGCGCCCTTGAACAGCACCCTCCAGGCAGCTTCGTACGTAGTGTCGAAGAGCCCGCTCAAGGTCCGGTGCTGTGCCGGATCAAACTCCCACAAATTGAAGTCCCGTTGCTGGCAGGGGAGAATCCGGTGGACGAGCATGACCTGGATCACGTTGACAAGCTTGAGCTTCTTGTTCACGAGTGGCAGAGCGGATCGAGTCGATCAGCTCTTCGAACTACCCCATAGCAAGCCCTTCTCTTTCCAGAGGTGAGCTGCATGGGGATGCCAGATCTGAATTGGGGTCGCTGCCCATTTAGGGTCACGCTGCTCGGTGATGTAGAACCACCCGATTGCCACCCTTTAACGGATTCCACGAAGGCACCCTCGAGCCAAGTGGCGTTGGGCATTTTGCCCACCATGGCGCCTCCGACTCCGCTCGGCTGCCCTTCACAACCTTCGCTTGACATTGAAGGTCTTTAGCCACAAGTCGAAGTGGGGCTGGATCTGAGGAAGGCCTCACACCACGATAAACGCCGAGATATTGAGGATGAAATTGGGGCCGATCGTGGAAATCCAGCCGTAGTAGAACATGAGCCCCGGACAAAGGGGTGGAGTGGGAAGCCCTGTCCGTGGAGGAAGTGGGAAGGAATCGACCCTCTCATGGGGCACAGGGGTGGGGATTAGCTGCCCTCGTCGGGAGCCGATCTGCGATGTCATTTGGACAGATATCGGCGCATCGCTGCAGCTTCTCAATATGCCCCTCCAGAACGGAGGAGGCCATCCACTGCCTCCGCTCCGGACATGGCTGGAGAAGGTCGAGGTGAGATGTGCGGACTTGGGCGCTGGAGCTCAAGTGCGCGGAGATGGATAAGCAAAGGAGGAAGAAGGCGTAGGTAAAAGAGGTGGATCCTTATCCCCTTATATATGAGCGGACAAAAACTATGCGTCCCCGCCGGCCTGGTAAAACTCGCTTATCTCCCAAGCACCACAATCAATGGCGCGGTTGGGTTACCCACGTCCGTATTGATGGGAATCCCGAAATAAGGGGAACACGATCTCTGCTTCGACAAGATGTGCAAAGGAAACCGCTTCGCTAAACGCGCTAAGGTGGTATAATAAAAACGATTCAAGTAAAGGCTTGGTAGTGGTGTGACGTCACGCCACAAAATATGTCAGCAGATTGAACTTGTGTAAATATTATTCTCTCTACGGTGGTATGTGGAATTTATTTTACAGAGCCGGACACTATCCTGGTGTTCACAATCTTCTATGAATTATTCGGAGGAGGAACCCGCCTTGCAATGCCGAAGACAATATGTGCGCCGGACTCGTCGTCATTGAAGCCTGGTTGAGGAGGCTCTTGAGGAGTCTGGACTAGGGGTGTCTGGATAGCGAACTATCATCATCACCGGACTCCAAGACTATGAAGATACAAGATTGAAGACTTCGTCCGTGTCCGGATGGGACTTTCCTTGGCGTGGAAGGCAAGCTTGGCAATACGGATATGTAGATCTCCTACCATTGTAACCGACTGTAACCCTAGCCCTCTCCGGTGTCTATATAAACCGGAGGGTTTTAGTCCATAGGACGAACAACAATCATACCATAGGCTAGCTTCTAGGGTTTAGCCTCCTTGATCTCGTGGTAGATCCACTCTTGTACTGCCCATATCATCAATATCAATCAAGCAGGAGTAGGGTTTTACCTCCATCGAGAGGGCCCGAACCTGGGTAAAAACATCGTGTCCCTTGTCTCCTGTTACCATCCGCCTAGACGCACAGTTTGGGACCCCCTACCCGAGATCCGCCGGTTTTGACACCGACAATGATAGTGCAACTTATTTGTGGCACTGCCGTTTAGGTCATATTGGTATAAAGCGCATGAAGAAACTCCATGTTCATGGGCTTTTGGAATCACTTGATGCTTGCGAACCATGCCTCATGGGCAAGATGACTAAGACTCCATTCTCCGGAACAATGGAGCGAGCAATAGACTTATTGGAAATAATACATACTAATGTATGCGGTCCGATGAGTGTTGATGCTTGCGGTGGGTATCGTTATTTTCTGACCTTCACAGATGATTTGAGCAGATATGGGTATATCACTTGATGAAACATAAGTCTGAAACATTTGAAAAGTTCGAAGAATTTCAGAGTGAAGTGGAAAATCATCGTAACAAGAAAATTAAGTTTCTATGATCTGATCGTGGAGGTGAATATTTGAGTTATGAGTTTGGTCTTCCTATGAAACAATGCGGAATAGTTTCGCAACTGACGCCACCTGGAACACCACAGTTTAATGGTGTGTCCGAACATCGTAACCGCACTTTATTAGATATGGTGCGATCTATGATGTCTCTTACTGATTTTGAAGGAAATATGCCCTAGATTCAATAATAAAGTTGTTATTTATATTTCCTTATATCATGATAAATGTTTATTATTCATGCTAGAATTGTATTAACGAGAAATTTAGTACATGTGTGAATACATAGACAAACAGACTGTCCCTAGTATGCCTTTACTAGACTAGCTCGTGAATCAAAGATGGTTAAGTTTCCTAACCATAGACATGTGTTGTCATTTGATGAATCGGATCACATCATTAGAGAATGATGTGATGGACAAGACCCATCCGTTAGCTTAGCACTATGATCGTTTAGTTTATTGCTATTGCTTTCTTCATGACATATACATGTTCCTATGACTATGAGATTATGCAACTCCCGAACACCGAAGGAACACTTAGTGTGCTATCAAACGTCACAACGTAACTGGGTGATTATAAAGATTCTCTACAGGTGTCTCCGATGGTGTTTGTTGAGTTGGCATAGATCAAGATTAGGATTTGTCACTCCGATTGTCGGAGAGGTATCTCTGGGCCCTCTCGGTAACGCACATCACTATAAGCCTTGCAAGCAATGTGACTAATGGGTTAGTTGCGGGATAATGCATTACGAAACGAGTAAAGAGACTTTCCGGTAATGAGATTGAACTAGGTATGATGATACCGACGATCGAATCTCGGGCAAGTAACATACCGATGACAAAGGGAACAACGTATGTTGTTATGCGATTTGACCGATAAAGATCTTCGTAGAATATGTAGGAGCCAATATGAGCATTCAGGTTCCGCTATTGGTTATTTACCGGAGATGTGTCTCGGTCATGTCTACATAGTTCTCGAACCCGTAGGGTCCACACGCTTAACGTTCGATGACGATTTGTATTATGAGTTATGTGATTTGATGTACCAAAGGTTGTTCGGAGTCCCGGATGAGATCACAGACATGACGAGGAGTCTCTAAATGGTCGAGACGTAAATATCGATATATTGGAAGGCTATATTCAGACATCGGAAAGGTTCCGAGTGATTCAGGTATTTTTCGGAGAACCGGGGAGTTACGTGAATTCGTCGGGGGAAGTATTGGGCGTTAGTGGAAAGGAGAGAAGGGCCACAAGGGGAGGCAGCGCGCCCCCAATAGGCTGATCCGAATTGGACTAGGAGGGGGCGGCGCCCCCCTCTTTCCTTCTCCCTCTCCCTCTCCTTCCTTATTCTCCTACTTGGACTAGGAAAGGGGGAAACCTACTCCTAGTAGGAGTAGGAATCCCCCCCGTGGGCACGCCCCTTGAGGCCGGCCCTCCTCCTCCTCCCCTCCTTTATGTACGGGGGAGGGGGGCACCCCATAGATACACAAGTTGATCTTTAGCCGTGTGCGGTGCCCCCTCCACAGTTTTCCACCTTGGTCATATTTTCGTAGTGCTTAGGCGAAGCCCTGCGTCGGTAACGTCATTATCACCGTCACCATGCCGTCGTGCTGATGAAACTCTCCCTCATCCTCAACTGGATCAAGAGTTCGAGGGATGTCACCGAGCTGAACGTGTGCAGATCACGGAGGTGCCGTGTGTTCGATACTTGATCGGTTGGATCGCGAAGACGTTTGACTACATCAACCGCGTTACTAAACGCTTTCGCTTTGGGTCTACGAGGGTACGTAGACACACTCTCCTCGCTCGTTCATATGCTTCTCCTAGATAGATCTTGCGTGATCATTGGCAAAATTTTGAAATACTACGTTCCCCAACAGATTTACCGCTATCAATTTAGGGGTTATGCTTTAGAGACGGCTGCATTCACGTTAAATAGGGTGTCGGTGTCAAAACCGGCGGATCTCGGGTAGGGGGTCCCGAACTGTGCGTCTAGGCGGATGGTAACAGGAGACGAGGGACACAATGTTTTTACCTGTGTTGGGCCCTCTCGATGGAGGTAAAACCCACGCCCCGCTTGATTAATATTGATGATGTGGGTAGTACAAGAGTAGATCTACCACGAGATCAAGGAGGCTAAACCCTAGAAGCTAGCCTATGGTATGATTGTTGTAATGTATGTTGTCCTACGGACTAAAACCCTCCGGTTTATATAGACACCGGAGAGGCTAGGGTTACACAGAGTCGGTTACAATGGTAGGAGATCCACATATCCGTATTGCCAAGCTTGGCTTCCACGCCAAGGAAAGTACCTTCCGGACACGAGCCGGAGTCTTCAATCTTCTATCTTCGTAGTCTTGGAGTCCGGCGGATAATGATAGTCCGGCTGTCCGGACACCCCCTAGTCCAGGACTCCCTCATAGGGCACCATCGAAATCCGTTGAGACGACACCATATGAACTGTGGTTTGGCAAGAAACCAAGTTGTTGTTTCTTAAAGTTTGGGGTTGTGATGCTTATGTGAAAAAGCTTCAACCTGATAAGCTTGAACCCAAATCGGAGAAATGTGTCTTCATAGGATACCCAAAGGAGACTGTTGGGTACACCTTCTATCACAGATCCGAAGGCAAGATATTCGTTGCTAAGAATGGATCCTTTCTAGAGAAGGAGTTTTTCTCGAAAAAAGTGAGTAGGAGGAAAGTAGAACTTGATGAGGTAATTGTACCTGCACCCTTATTGGAAAGTAGTTCATCACGGAAATCAGTTCCAGTGATTCCTACACCAATTAGTGAGGAAGCTAATGATGATGATCATGAAACTTCTGATCAAGTTACTACCAAACCTCGTAGGTCAACTAGAGTAAGATCCGCACCAGAGTGGTATAGTAATCCTATTCTGGAGGTCATGTTACTTGACCATGACAAACCTACAAACTATGACAAAGCGATGTTGAGCCCAGATTCCATGAAATGGCTTGAGGCCATGAAATCTGAGATGGGATCCATGTATGAGAACAAAGTGTGGACTTTGGTTGACTTGCCCGATGATCGGCAAGCCATAGAGAATAAATGGATCTTCAAGAAGAGGACTAACGCTGACAGTAATGTTACTGTCTACAAAGCTCGACTTGTTGCGGAAGGTTTTTAATAAGTTCAAGGAGTTGACTACGATGAGACCTTCTCACCCGTAGCGATGCTTAAGTCCGTCCGAATCATGTTAGCAATTGCCGCATTTTATGATTATGAAATTTGGCAAATGGATGTCAAAACTGCATTCCTTAATGGATATCTTAAAGAAGAGTTGTATATGATGCAACCAGAAGGTTTTGTCGATCCAAAATGTGCTAACAAAGTGTGCAAGCTCCAGCAATCCATTTACTGGTGCAAGCATCTCGGAGTTGGAATATACGCTTTGATAGTGTGATCAAAGCATATGGTTTCATACAGACTTTTGGAGAAGCCTGTATTTACAAGAAACTGAGTGGGAGCTCTGTAGCATTTCTGATATTATATGTAGATGACATATTGTTGACCGGAAATGATACTGAATTTCTGAATAACATAAAAGGATACTTGAATAAGAATTTTGCAATGAAAGACCTCGATGAAGCTGCTTATATATTAGGCATCAAGATCTATAGAGATAGATCAAGACACTTAATTGGACTTTCACAAAGCACATACCTTGATAAAGTTTTGAAGAAGTTCAAAATTGGTCAAGCAAAGAAAGGGTTCTTTCCTGTGTTACAAGGTGTGAAGTTGAGTCAGACTCAATGCCCGACCACTGCATAAGATAGAGAGAAAATGAAAGTCATTCCCTATGCTTCAGCCATTGGTTCTATCATGTATGCAATGATGTGTACCAGACCTGATGTGTGCCTTGCTATTAGTTTAGCAGGGAGGTACCAAAGTGATACAGTAGTGGATCACTGGACAGCGGACAAGAACATCCTAAAATACCTAAAAAGGACTAAGGATATGTTTCTCGTTTATGAAGGTGACAAAGAGCTCGTCGTAAATGATGCAAGCTTTGACACTGATCCGGATGACTCTTAAGTCACAAACCGGATACGTATTTATATTGAATGGAGGAGCTGTAAGTTGGTGCAGTGCCAAGCAGAGCATCGTGGCGGGATCTACGTGTGAAGCGGAGTACATAGCTGCTTCGGAAGCAGCAAATGAAGGAGTCTGGATGAAGGAGTTCATATCCGATCTAGGTGTCATACCAAGTGCATCGGGTCCAATGAAAATCTTTTGTGACAATACTGGTGCAATTGCCTTGGCAAAGGAATCCAGATTTCACAAGAGAACCAAGCACATCAAGAGAAGCTTCAATTCCATCCGCGATCAATTCAAGGAGGGAGACATAGATATTTGCAAGATACATACGGATCTGAATGTTCTAGATCCGTTGACTAAGTCTCTCTCACGAGCAAAACATGATCAGCACCAAGACTCCATGGGTGTTAGAATCATTATTATGTAATCTAGATTATCGATTCTAGTGCAAGTGGGAGACAGAAGGAAATATGCCCTAGAGGCAGTAATAAAGTTTTTATTTATATTTCCTTACACCATGATAAATGTTTATTATTCATACTAGAATTGTATTAACCGGAAACTAAGTACATGTGTGAATACATAGACAAACAGAGTGTCCCTAGTATGCCTCTAATAAACTAGCTCGTTAATCAAAGATGGTTAAGTTTCCTAGCCATAGACATGTGTTGTCATTTGATGAACGGGGTCACATCATTAGAGAATGATGTGATGGACAAGACCCGTCCGTTAGCTTAGCACTATGATCGTTTAATTTATTGCTATTGCTTTCTTCGTGACCTATACATGTTCCTATGACTATGAGATTATGTAACTCCCGAATACCGAAGGAACACTTAGTGTGCTATCAAACGTCACAACATAACTGGGTGATTATAAAGATGCTCTACAGGTGTCTCCGATGGTATTTGTTGAGTTGGCATAGATCGAGATTAGGATTTGTCACTCCGATTGTCGGAGAGGTATCTCTGGGCCCTCTCGGTAATGCACATCACTATAAGCCTTGCAAGTAATGTGACTAATGAGTTAGTTGCGGGATGATGCATTACGGAACGAGTAAAGAGACTTGCCGGTAACGAGATTGAACTAGGTATGATGATACCGACAATCGAATCTCGGGCAAGTAACATACCGATGACAAAGGGAACAACGTATGTTGTTGTGCGGTTTGACCGATAAAAATCTTTGTAGAATATATAGGAACCAAATATGAGCATCCAGGTTTTTCTATTGGTTATTGACCGGAGATGTGTCTCGGTCATGTCTACATAGTTCTCGAACCCGTAGGGTCCGCACGCTTAAAGTTCGATGACGATTCGTATTATGAGTTTATGTGATTTGATGTACCGAAGGTTTTTTAGAGTCCTGGATGAGATCATGGACATGATGAGGAGTCTCGAGATGGTCAGGACATAAATATTCATATATTGGAAGGCTACATTCGAACATCGGAATGGTTCGGGTCGTTTTGGATAAGTTTCGGAGTACCGGGGGTTATCGGAACTCCCCGCCCCGACAAGTTATTGGGCCTCATGGGCCTAATGGTGGAAGAGAGGAGGCGGGCCAAGGTGTGGCGCCCCCCCCCCCTAGCCGAAACCGAATTGGACTTGGGCTAAGGGGGGCGGCCCCCCCTTTCCTTCTCTTCTGCCTTTCCTTCCTTCTTCTCCTACTAGGACTAGGAAAGGGGGAAACCTACTTCTAATAAAAATTACATCCAGATCCGTAGACCACATAGCGACAACTACAAGCACTGAAGCGAACATGTCTCTACATTGTGAGTCTTCGATTTCATTAACGAAAAATATATTGTCTGCTATAAAAAAACATACTTTTACATTCATTGGTGAATACAGCTTCTGAATAAATATATTGGTACATTACATGTTTTGCTAGTTAAATTGACCACCTAAATTGTTTTAAAAAATCCATTTCCCTTATTTCAAGGGGTAGTTTGGCTTTCTTAATATGTCATTTTTCTCATCTCTCTCATCCCGCACGTCGCCGGACCGCCGCCCACACCACTCCACGCCACCATCGCTCGCCGACTGCCACCCTCGCCGCGCCTCGGCGCCATCGCCACCAGCAGTGTGTATCCACCTATGTCAGGTTGACAAGTGGGTCATGTAGGTTAGATTGGTTATTGTAGGTGTGGTCATTAGAGATCTGCTGAAGCTTTCAATCCCAACAATTAGAAAAGTTTTATTGAGGAGGCTAATAAGAGCATCTCTAACCGATCCTCTAAAAAGCTTTACAGAAGTAAAATTTCACTTCTACTCCTCTAAACTGCACCTAACCGATCCCGTCTAATGTTTAGAGAAGTAAAATATATTCTCTGCACTGCCTCGACTCCTAAATATACCCGGCCGCCCAAACGTGGAGTAAAAAAAACCCTCCCCCGTCGGTTGCACCCTCCCCACCCCACACCACATCCACTCTGGCGCCGCTTAACTTGCCCCTGCCAGCCACCATGCCCCCCCCCGCCTAGCACCCGCTGCATCTCGCTGTGCTCTTCCCCCACCTTGATTCAGCCACTTCTCGTTGTTGGCGCCAAGACCTACGTCTGTCACCGCCATTGTTGGTCTTGAATCACCCGGCCGTCGGCGCCGTCGCGTTTTGGAGTGATTCGACGAGGACCGAATCACGCAACCTCCTCAACAGCTTTGCGACGCCTATCATTATGTCCTACTTCTGTCGACGCTCGCATCTCACCAGTCGACCAACCACCGAGGCAACCATGTCCACCCGTCGGTCTGGCTCAGCACTCGCTCAGCAGCTCGTCGGCTCGCGTCTACCTATCATCAAGTGTGACCATTGCCCGCGGATGGTGATGCGCCTCGTTTTGAGCACACCAAAACATCCCGGATGGGTTTTCTATAGGAGCAAAAAGGATGGAGTGAGTGCCACTTTGTATGATTGTTCTTTGGATTCGTTGTAATTTGAAATTCATTGTTTGCTCAAAATTGTATATGTAGGAAGGATGCAAGTTTTGATATTGGAAGGAAGAGTACATTGATCTATTGATAGCAATAATTTTCTAGATGTCGCTACACTAGTTGCTAGAGATGATACTAGAGAGGGCGCGGAGTGAAGTTTGAGACTAGAGAGGACGCAATGTCCAAGTTTGAGGAGTCGGAGAAGAAAGAAGTTTGCAAGCTCGAGAAGCCTATAGAGAAAAGCAACAGTGTAAGCAATGAAGAGATAGAGAAAACTTTGATCGATGAAATGTGTAAATTTTGCTTGTAGTTTTCTTTAGATCGGTTCTCTTAGCGAAGAATTAGTGAAGTATGTGATCAAGATGTTGCTTAATAAAATAATTGAGTAATGAAGTTTAACTTTGTGGCCAAATTAAATGATTTCCCCTAAAACAGTTAGGGAGTTAAGTTTAGGGAATTGGTTAGAAATGGTACTTTTTTAGGGTAGCAAATATACTCCGCTAAAGGATACGTATGTGTCCTCATCTAAATTATAGGAGTCGATTAGAGATGCTGGAAGTAGTAACTTGGGTATTTATTTATTTTTTTGAGCTGCTGGAAATGCTCTAAATGACGCGTATGCATTTTTTTTTTCTTTTCTTCAATTCAACTGGCCACGTCCCTTTCCATTTACATACAGTGATATGGAACGGATTAAAGTGTAACAAAATGGGAAACGACAAAGGCGTTTCATTCAAACAATTTCAACCGAATTATTACAAGCCATGGAATTTACAGTGAATACAGTTCTTCGGTTCATATCAGGACTGAATAAAAAGTGCAAACCACAGTAAAAAAATCATGTAAAAAAACTACACAATACAAACCATAAAATTGCAGTATATAGTGTAAACAAAGGTAACATGACTTTTTATTCGAGAAAAGATAACATGGCATAATCCGCTAGACCAACAGTAGACCTCTGTGGCTATGTGGATGATGGACAGACTTAATGCATGAGCCGTGATCATAGCTGCTAGTACAGCTTAGGCATGGCAAAACCACCGAGGCCACCAACGAGGACGAGGAAGAGTAGGGAGACCACCATGGCCACCTTCCCGTAAGCCTGCCGGCGACGGTCGTGCAGGTCGCGTGCCACCCAAAAGCCCAGCGAGGCCTCGACGAAGCCGAAGAGCGCCACGGCCGTCAGTAAGGCGTAGTACAGGTAGAAGGCCACCTTGCCGTGATGGAGGAACATACCGTCGGGCTTCTTGAAGATGAACAGCCGCAGCGCCGCCGCGGCTTGGCAAACGCCTCCCGGGATCAGCGCCAGCGGAAGCTTGGTGCAGTCGCGGCCGGCCTCCGCTATGGCCCTCGCATTGCTCTCCACATCCATGGCGGGCTAGGAACTACTTGTGACTCTGGGAGTGGCCGATCTGCTTGCAGCGTGTAGCGGGGAGAACTGCTTGGAGCTTGAAAGCGTGGTGAACATGGCGGATGGGGAATGGGCTTTTTATAGACGGGGTGGTGAAATGGACAACACGGACCAGGAACAGCCACGATCACGAACACGAAATCAAAAACACGAGACCCTGCTATTACAATATAGTCAGCCACGGAACCCCAGGCCATCCCTTTCCTCTTTATTCAGAAGAAGACGGGGAAATTTCTACCCGGCCGGGTCCTTATGAACACGAAAACGAACACGAAGGAGCACAAGCACGGGCACGAACACGAACACGAACACGAGCCATGGTATCACGATGGGGACCGCAGGGGTCATGGACTTCTATAGACGACGGGGTGGACGGCAGCAAGACAGGGCCGGGAACACGACACGAACACGAGCAGAAAATCGGAAAACACGAATCGGCAGGCCCAAGATTTGAACACTGTGTATTCAAAATTTGAATCCATTTTTGGAAGCCTACCCTTCCCTTTGGCATGTAAAGCATATTGTACTACTTCTGAACTATATGAAAGATATTGCCTAATATATTGTATTAATAAAAATTGATCATAACTTGGTATTGTTCAACATATAGGAGTAAAAATTGGGGAGTACTATTCTTTATAGATAATGCTCACTGTAACAGATTCAAAATTTATAAACATTCTTACATTGTAACTTTAAATGGAAATTTGTAAATTATCATGTCTAACTAATTCATAGTTGACTGCAAACGAGTTTTAATTTCACTCTAAATAAATAGACAGACAAGTGTTCAAACTAACTTAGTTTTGTACACATCTGAATAGACAGACACGTGTTCAATCAAGCTAATTTCACCATTATAATTAAATAGACAGACAAGAGACAAGCTCTAATTTCACCATAATCAAATAGACAGACAAGTATTTAGCAGTACAAGAAGAAAACTGTGCCCCTATAGATGAATTCAATAAGACTAAGAAAAAAGAATTGGCATGAGAGGAGAGGCCCCAAATCAGAAGTGATGGATTAATACATCTAATTAGCGTATTATACCTGGATATGTGGGTTGTTGGTTTCAAACTGAATCAATGTCTGCGCTGGCTGCCGACTGTAGGGATCAGAACCAAAGTGAGCCGGGATGGATTAGTCGCGCCGTCCGCTGTCCGCGCCGCTGTGCGTACATCCGAGTGCCGAGCAGGAGATGGCAACAGCCCTGGCCGTGGCCGCCTGGCGGCTCGCCGCTCGCGTGGGAACAGAATAGGGCCAGGGAGGTGCTGGTGGCCGGTTCTTCTCCTGGATCTGATCGATGGATATTTTTTTTTTTTTTTTGCGATAATGGACTGATCGATGGTCTGATCTGCGTGCGTGCGTGCGCTACAGCCATTTGGGCCAATGGGCCAACTCGTGGAGTGGAGGGAAAGCCTCTGTTTTGGGCTGAAATACTTGACCTAGTGTACAGTTTCGTTTTTCCTTATACATACACTGTATTATATGTATATATATCATATATACCTAGTTTTTTGGTAAAAATAATGGGTATTCAACTGCATACCCTTGAATTGAGGTGGGCCCGCCCTGCATCTCATTACAATAATCAGCTGCCAGCTCCATTCTATTGATAAGATTGAACATAATATCAATCTAATTAAGATGGTTGAAAAAGCCAGGATTGATCTATGGCTAATTAACAATAATAAAAAAGGTGAGGAAATCTGTGATGACAAAAATGAGGAGAATAAAAAAAAATCCATATGATATATACAGGGGAGCATGATATTGAGGAGTTGTTGGGAGAAGATATGGAGAGTGGAGAAGAAGAAGAGATGGAAGGTTGGGAAGAATTTAGACAAATGTTTCCTGGGGGCAAAAATAAAAATAATGACAGATCTTTCAGAAGTTCTGGAAAGAAATCTGCCATTAAAATCTAAAATATAAAAGGATCTGGAAAAAAAGGGAGGAAAAAATTATAGGAGTGTTTTGAAATATGAGGGGGTTTGGGGGGGAATATCAAAAGGAGATTTATGAGAGAAATGGTGATGGATATGAAGGTACATTTCATTGGTTTGCAAGAGACTATGAGAGATCATTTCTCTAAAAATGACTTGCATGGGATTTGTGGAGGGAGAGATTTTCACTGGCATCATGTACCTTCTAGGGGGAAGAAAGGGGGTTTGCTACTAGGAGTCTAGGAGTGAACTATACTACATTGGATGTGATTACCCAGGAAGATGGGGAATACTTTATAAAAATGATTGTCCAAGACATAAAAACCAAGTTCATTTGGGATTTGGTAGTGATATATGGAGATGCTTAGCCATCAGGAAAAGCAAGATTCCTTGCTGAGTTGGCCAAGATTTTCAAAAAAGAGTAAACCTCATCTTGATGGGGGGAGATTTTAATATTATTAGGAAAGCACCTGAAAAAATAAACCTGGCACACCAGGGCATTGGAGTTTTTTTGTTCAATGTGATTATAGAACAGACTGGGGTTAGGGAATTGGATATGTATGGGAGACAATACACTTGGGGTAATAATTTGTCTCAACCTACATTTGAGAAACTAGACAGAGTACTTTGTAATGTAGAATGGGAGGAGAAATATCCACTGACAGAGGTCTCTGCGATGTGTAGAGAAAAATCTGATCATGTGCCTTTATTCCTAGATACTGGAGATGTGGTAAAAATGATCCATTATTCAAATTTGAAAACTCATGGTTTTTGAGAGAAGGATTAGATGATCTGGTTTGTAAAACATGGAGGAAAAATGGCTCAAGAAAATCCAGTATAGAGAATTGGCAGTGCAAATTGAGAGGGCTGAGACCTGTCCTAAAAGGATGGAATAGAAATATGAATGCCTGGTACAGAGAACTTAAAAAAGACATGTTAATCAAACTTGATAACATTGATAAAAAATGTGAAGCATTTGGTCTAGATGTAGAAGACAGGAAGGAACGAATGGATCTTAGAGCCCAGCTGGATAGATTGGTGGGGCAGGAGGAGGCTAAATGGAAGCAGAGGCTAAGGTAGATGAATTGATTGGGGGAGATAGTAACACTAAATATTTTCATGCAAAAGCGAATGGGAGACGTAGGAAAAACAAGATCACAGTGCTAGAGCACGAAGAGGGAAAAGTGGACGGAGAGAAGAATGTAATTGATTATATTACAAACTTCTACAAAAACCTGTTTGGAGAAGCATATACTTCTAATATTTCTTTGTGCATTGAAAATTCCAATAAAATCTCTTTAGAGCAAAAAGAAGTGTTGATTGGAGAGTTTACTTTGGAGGAAATCAAAACAATTGTTTTCCAGATGGCCCATAATAAGTCTCCAGGACCAGATGGATTCACTGCTGAATTTTATCAACACTTCTGGGACCTGATTAAGGAAGATCTCAAACATATGTTTGATGATCTTTATGCTGGGATCCTAGACATTAAAAGATTATACTATGGCATCATTACCCTGGTGCCTAAAACTAAAGAAGCAAACCAAATTCAGAAGTTTAGACCTATATGTTTACTGAATGTTACTTTCAATTTTTTTACAAAAGTTTTGATGAACAGACTAGAAGTGTTGTTTTGCTGAAAGTAGATTTTGAAAAAGCATATGATAAATCAAATGGCCTTTTGTGATGCAAATGCTTAAGGGAAAAGGGTTCCCTAACAAATGGATAGACTGGGTAATGAGTACCATTAGGGGGGGTAAAGTGTGTATCAAGGTTAATGAGAATTATGGTCCTTTTTTCCCTACTCGCAAAGGGTTGAGGCAGGGGGACTCTTTATCCCCTTTAATGTTCAATCTAGCAGCAGATGCCCTAGCTATCTTGATGGATAATGCAAGAGAAGCTGGGCTGATTAAAGGTCTGCTTGCTGACTATATTGAAGGGGGAATTAATATGCTACAATATGCAGATGATACCATTTTCCTGTTACAAGATGATTATGAAAGTGCATGCAACTTAAAATACATATTGTGCTTTTTTGAACAAATGTCTGGATTAAAAATCAATTTTCACAAGAGTGAGATATTCTTGCTTGGGGCATATGCTGACAAGAAGTAGGAATACTCCAGAATATACACTTGCCCTATGGGAGACCTTCCTATGAAGTACCTAGGTCTCCCAATAGATAAGAAAAGAATTAGAAATAAAGATTGGAAACCCTCTGAAAATAAAATGGAGGGTAACTTGGCAAGGGAGGCTCTTAGCCAATGCTGGCAGATTGACCTTGATTCAATCATCCTTGACTGGGATCCCATACTTTATGATGTCATTCTATGGGCTACCAGTGGGAGTAGAAAAGAGAATGAATTTTTTCAGAGCTAGATTGTTGTGGCAAGAAAATAGTGAAAAGAAAAAATATCATTTGGTAAGATGGGGAGAGGTGTGTAAACCCAAAGATATGGGTGGCTTGGGGGTTCATAATCTTGCTTTTATGAATAAAGCTCTTCTATGTAAATGGTGGTGGAAGTTGTATAATACTGATGGGGTGTGGCAGAAGATTCTGAGATAGAAATACATTAAAAAAAACTTGCATCACCAGTGTGAGAAGTAGGCAAAGGGATTCACAATTTTGGGGAGAATTGATGAAACACATTTTTTTTTCTTTTCGCTTTGTAAATTTGAAATTGGAAATGGGGAAAATACCAGATTCTGGGAAGACTAGTGGATTGGGCCTAAAGCTTTAAAAGATAGCTACCCTCGCATATAAAATATTTGTTTTGATAAGGAAAAATTGGTGGCTCATATTCCGAAAAAGGGATTGGACAAAATTAGCTTTAGAAGATCCTTATGTGGGGACTCCCTGCAATTATGGGGACACTTAAAAGAGGTATGTGAGAGTGTGATGCTTTATGAGACTCAAGATAGGATTAAATGGACTCTGTCTGGAGATGGTAAGTACTCTGTTAAAACTTGTTACAGACACTTGATCCAAGATGGGCTGAAATATCCATACAAATTCCTATGGAAAACAAAATGCCTCCAAGGGTCAAGGTTTTTCTGTGGCTGCTATTGAGAAAAAGTATTCTTAGTAAACAAAACTTGAAAAAAAGAGGGTGGCAAGGGGATACAAAATGTTCCTTCTGTGGAAGAGAAGAAGATATAGAACATCTATTTGTGCATTGCTCTGTGGCTAAAATGTTGTGGATGGTTATGAAGTGCTCTTTTGACATTCATGATGTTCCTGTAAAAATTAATGATATATTTGGCAAATGGATTAACAAATTTCAGAAAGAAGATAAAAACCTTATGATTGTTGGTATTTCAGCCATGCTTTGGACAATGTGGAAATTGAGAAACAGATTAGTTTTTGATAATCACAGGGTTATTGATCCTTGTGTTCCTGTAAACTTGATTATTAAGAATTTACATGAATGGTGTGTGTTGCAGAAAAACCAAGGAAGAATAGATCACACGAAGGAGGGCGTAAATCAAGTTGAGCGGGTGGCAACAAAGATTTTCAGAGCGACGCGTGGATGGGCGACTGGAGTTCCAAGACTGAGGCTCCTGGAGATCTTTCTACGCTAAAACATGTTCTCTCTGTTTGTTGTCCTTTTGCTCTTCTGTTTTTTGCTCCTATCTTCACATTTGGGCTGTGATCTGTACTTTCTGGCCTGATGTGGGCTGTGACATTAACTCCTCTATGTAATAGCGAGTAGAACTTTTAAACGCTAGCTTAGTTAGGTTTCTATGGCGCTTGTAGGTGCTGGGGATTTAACCCGATCCTGACTTCTTGTTGTGTGGGGGGAGGGAGGGATGGATCCCTCTCCCAGCATGACACAAGTCGCTGGTTTGAGTAGTCTGGTCCTGAAATTAGTAAATGATTTCCTTAAATGAAATTAGAGAGGAAAGCTCTCTTTTATCAAAAAAAACTGCCAGCTCCAGGCCATTCCTTTCTTCTTTATTCAGATAGGTAATTTCTACCCGGGTCCAAATGAGCACGAACACGATTACACGAACATGAACACGATTACAGGAGCCATGGTTGGGTGATAGAATGATAGCTCACTGCTAGCAGTGTCACATCAAAGCCTTATTATACAGGATCCCATCCCTAGGATCCTGTAGGGTCTACACACTTAACGTTTGGTGATGATATAAGTATAGTTGAGTCATTATGGTGGTTACCGAAGGTTGTTCGGAGTCTCGGGTGAGATCTCAAACGTGACGAGGAACTCTAGAATGGTCTGGAGGTGAAGATTGATATATTGGATGAAGGGTATAGGATTCCGAAATTGTTCCGGGGGTACCGGGTGATGACCAGCATGACCGATAGGGGTTTTGGGGGGGGGAGGCGGCAAGTGTTGGGGGGGCTCATGGGCCAAGGGGAGGGGGCACACTAGACCACTAAGGGGTTGTGCGCCCCCTTCACCCATCCCACGTTGCCAGAAGAGGTGGGGGGCCTCCACCTGGCTTGGGGGCCAAGTCTCCTAGGGGGGGGGGCAAAACCCATCTAGGGCTTCCCATCCCTTGTGGCCGCCGCCCCCCTTGATGGGATCTAGGGCGCCCATTCCTCCTCCCTTCCCCCTATATATAGAGAGGTAGAGAGAGGGCAGCAACACCCTTAAGCACATCTCCGCACCACGGTTGTTGCCCTTCCTCTCCCTCGTAGCCCTCTTCCTCTCCGTAGTGCTTAGCAAAGCTCTACTGAGATTCCATCGCCACCACTGCCATCACGCCGTCGTGCTACCGGAGGACTCAAGCTACTACTTCACCATCGCTCGGTGGATCGAGGAGGTGAAGGCGTCATCAAGCCGTACGTGTGTTGAACGCAGAGGTGCCATCCGTTTGGCACTTGGATCGGAGTTCACGGGACGGATCGTGATTGGATTACGAAGACGTTCGACTACATCAACCGCGTTTCTTAACGCTTCCTCTTAGCAATCTACAAGGGTATGTAGATGCAATCTCTCCTCTTGTAGATGTTCATCTCCTTGATTGATCTTGGTGAGCAAAGAATTTTTTTTGTTTCCCATGCAACGTTCGCCACAATGCCAAACAACCGGCCGCACACACCAATAACAAGAGAATTTCGATTTTGAAGACGAGCACAAAGGTGAATTATGCTCGGTTCACTCCACATGGGATCACCATAGCCAGATGCCCATCACCGTTCACTGCCGCCGGTTAGACCACCATAGAAGTTCCAACTCTATCAATCAATGTAGAGGTCGAGAGTGTCCTCCTTGAAAAAAAAGAACTTATCTCTTGTCCAAATTAATAGACAAGTTAGATACAATAGTTTCAACTCCATCAATCGATTTAGATATGCGGAGACAAGAATGTATCCTGATGTTTACTCCCCCGAATGAGAGATGATTAGCGATAGAGAGATAAGAATTCAACGAAGGGAATACAACACCACAATGGTTCACCTTCTTCTGTTGGGCAACGTAGTAATTTCAAAAAATTTCCTACGCACACGCAAGATCATGGTGATGACATAGCAACGAGAGGGGAGAGTGTTGTCCACGTACCCTCGTAGACCGTAAGCGGAAGCGTTATGACAACGCGGTTGATGTAGTCATACGTCTTCACGATCCGACCGATCCAAGTACCGAGCGCATTGCACCTCCGAGTTCAAAGACACGTTCAGCTCGATGGCGATCCACGGACTCCGATCCAGCAAAGTGTCGAGGATGAGTTCCGTCGAGACGACGGCGTGGTGGCGATGATGATGCTCTACGGCGCAGGCTTTGCCTAAACTCATGACGATATGACCGAGGTGGAATATGGTGGGCGGGGCACCGCACACGGCTAAGGAACAATCCGTAGATCAACTTGTGTGTATCTAGGGTACCCCTGCCCCGTATATAAAGGAGCAAGGGGAGGCCGGCCGACCCTAGGGGGCGCGCCAAGGGGGGAGTCCTCCTCCTAGTGGGAGTAGGACTCCCTTTCCTAGTCCCACTAGGAAGAAGGAAGGGGAAGGAAGAGAGGAGAGAGAGAGGGAAGGGGGCGCGCCCCTCCCTAGTCAGTCGGACTCCTCAAGGCGCGCCACCTCCTGGGTTGGTGCCCTCTCTCTCCCCTCAGGCCCACTAAGGCCCATTACTTCTCCCGGGGGGTTCCGGTAACCCTCCGGCACTCCGGTTTTCTCCGAAACCACCCGGAGGAGGAAGGGGGAGAGGGGGAAGGAAAGGGGGGGCGCCGCCCCCCTCCTAGTCCAATTCGGACCAGAGGGGGGAGGGGGCGCGCGGCCCATGCTAGCCGCCCCTCTCTCCTTTCCCCTAAGGCCCATAAGGCCTATTACTCTCCCGGGGGGGTTCCGGTAACCCTCCGGCACTCCGGTTTTCTCCGAAATCACCCGGAACACTTCCGGTGTCCGAATATAGTCATCCAATATATCAATCTTTATGTCTCGACCATTTCGAGACTCCTCGTCATGTCCGTGATCACATCCGGGACTCCGAACAAACTTCGGTACATCAAAACTTATAAACTCATAATAAAACTGTCATCGTAACGTTAAGCGTGCGGACCCTACGGGTTCGAGAACTATCTATACATGACCTAGAACTATTCTCGGTCAATAACCAATAGTGGAACCTGGATGTTCATATTGGTTCCTACATATTCTACGAAGATCTTTATCGGTCAAACCGCATAACAACATACGTTGTTCCCTTTGTCATCGGTATGTTACTTGCCCGAGATTCGATCGTCGGTATCCAATACCTAGTTCAATCTTGTTACCGGCAAGTCTCTTTACTCGTTCCGTAATACATCATCTCGTAACTAACTCATTAGTTACAATGCTTGCAAGGCTTAAGTGGTGAGTATTACTGAGAGGGCCCAGAGATACCTCTCCGACAATCGGAGTGACAAAACCTAATCTCGAATTATGCCAACTCAACATGTACCTTTGGAAACACCTGTAGAGCACCTTTATAATCACCCAGTTACGTTGTGACGTTTGTTAGCACCCAAAGTGTTCCTGCGGTAAACGGGAGTTGCATAATCTCATAGTTACAGGAACATGTATAAGTCATGAAGAAAGCAATAGCAACATACTAAACGATCAAGTGCTAGGCTAACGGAATGGGTCAAGTCAATCACATCATTCTCCTAATGATGTGATCCCGTTAATCAAATGGCAACTCATGTCTATGGCTAGGAAACTTAACCATCTTTGATTCATGAGCTAGTCAAGTAGAGGCATACTAGTGACACTATGTTTGTCTATGTATTCACACATGTATTATGTTTCCGGTTAATACAATTCTAGCATGAATAATAAACATTTATCATGAAATAAGGAAATAAATAATAACTTTATTATTGCCTCTAGGGCATATTTCCTTCAGTCTCCCACTTGCACTAGAGTCAATAATCTAGTTCACATCACCATGTGATTTAACACCAATGTTCAATCTGTATATGATTAACACCCATAGTTCACATCGTCATGTGACCAACACCCAAAGGGTTTACTAGAGTCAATAATCTAGTTCACATCGCTTATGTGATTAACACCCAAAGAGTACTAAGGTGTGATCATGTTTTGCTCGTGAGAGAAGCTTAGTCAACGGGTCATCACATTGAGCCGTATGCATTTTGCAAATATTCTATGTCTACAATGCTCATGACGGAGCTACTCTAGCTAATTGCTCCCACTTTCAATATGTATCCAGATTGAGACTTAGAGTCATCTGGATCGGTGTAAAAGCTTGCACCGATGTAACTCTTTATGACGGGCTCTTTTATCACCTCCATAATCGAGAAATATTTCCGTAGTCCTCACTAAGGATATTCTTGACCAATGTCCAGTGATCTACTCGTAGATCACTATTGTACTCCCTTGCCAAATTCAGAGTAAGGTATACAATAGGTCTGGTACATATCATAGCTTACTTTATAGAACCTATGACTGAGGCATAGGGAATGACTTTCATTCTCTTTTCTATTTTCTGCCGTGGTCGGGCATTGAGTCTTACTCAATTTCACACCTTGTAACAGAGCAAGAACTCTTTCTTTATTTGTTCCATTTTGAACTACTTCAAAATCTTTGTCAAGGTATGTACTTATTGAAAAAACTTATCAAGCGTCTCGATCTATCTCTATAGATCTTGATGCTCAATATGTAAGTAGCTTTACTGAGGTCTTTCTTTGAAAAAACTCCTTTCAAACACTCCTTTATGCTTTGCAGAATAATTCTACATTATTTACGATCAACAATATGTCATTCACATATACTTATCGAAATGATGTAGTGCTCCCAATCACTTTCTTGTAAATCTGAGGCTTCACCGCAAGTGCAGTATAAAACTATATGCTTTGATCAACTTATCAAAGCTTATATTCCAACTCGAGATGCTTGCACCAGTCCATAGATGGATCATTTGGAGCTTGCACATTTTGTTAGCACCTTTAGGATTGACAAAACCTTCGGTTGCATCATATAAAACTCTACTTTAATAAATCCATTAAGGAATGCAGTTTTGACATCCATTTGCCAGATTTCATAAAATGTGGCAATTGCTAACATGATTTGGACAGACTTAAGCATCGATACGAGTGATAAAATCTCATTGTATTCAACATCTTGAACTTGTCGAAAAACCTTTTTGCGACAAGTCGAGCTTTGTAGATAGTAACACTACTATCAACGTCCGTCTTCCTCTTGAAGATCCATTTATTTTCTATGGCTTGCCGATCATCGGGCAAGTCCACCAAAGTCCACACTTTGTTCTCATACATGGATCCTATCTCAGATTTCATGGCCTCCGGCCGTTTCATGAATCTGGGCTCATCATCGCTTCCTCATAGTTCGTAGGTTTATCATGGTCTAGTAACATGACTTTCAGAACAGGATTACCGTACCACTCTGGTGCGGACCGTACTCTGGAAGACCTACGAGGTTCTGTAGTAACTTGATCTGAAGTTTCAAGATAATCATCATTAGCTTCCTCACTAATTGGTGTAGGAATCACTTGAACTGATTTCTGTGATGAACTACTTTCCAATTCGGGAGAAGGTACAAATTACCTTATCAAGCTCTACTTTCCTCCCACTCACTTCTTTCGAGAGAAACTCCTTCTCTAGAAAAGATCCATTTTTAGCAACGAATATCTTGCCTTCGGATCAGTGATAGAAGGTGTACCCAACAGTTTCCTTTGGGTATTCTATGAAGACGCACTTCTCCGATTTGGGTTCGAGCTTATCAGGTTGAAACTTTTTCACATAATCATCGCAGCCCCAAACTTTAAGAAACGACAACTTGGGTTTCTTACTAAACCACAGTTCATATGGTGTCGTCTCAATGGATTTAGATGGTGCCCTTTTAACGTGAATGCAGTTTTCTCTAATGCATAACCCAAAAACAATATTGGTAAATCAGTAAGAGACATCATAGATCACACCATATCCAATAAAGTGCGTTACGACGTTCGGACACACCATAACGTTGTGGTGTTCCAGGTGGCGTGAGCTGTGAAACTATTCCACATTGTTTTAATTGAAGACCAAACTCGTAACTCAAATATTCGTCTCCGCGATCAGATTGCAGAAACTGTATTTTCTTGTTACGATGCTTTTTCCACTTCACTCTGAAATTCTTTGAACCTTTCAACTATTTCAGACTTATGTTTCATCAAGTAGATATACCCATATCTGCTCAAAATCATCTTGTGAAGGTCAGAAAATAACGATACTTGCCACGAGCCTTCATACTCATTGGTCTGCATACATCAGTATGTATTATTTCCAACAAGTCGAGAGCTTCGTTCTATTGTTCGAAGAACGAGTTTTAGTCATCTTGCCCTAAAGGCACGGTTCGCAAACATCAAATGATTCATAACCAAGTGATTCGAAAATCCATCTTTATGGAGTTTCTTCATGCGCTTTACACCGATATGACCCAAGCGGCGATTGCCACAAATAAGTTGCACTATCATTATTAACTTTGCATCTTTTGGCATCAATATTATGAATATGTGTATCACTACGATCGAGATCCAACAAACTATTTTCATTGGGTGTATGACCATTGAAGGTTTTATTCATGTAAGCAGAACAACAATTATTCTCTCGATTTTAAATGAGTAACCGTATTGCAATAAACATGATCAAATCATATTCATGCTCAACGCAAACGCCAAATAACATTTATTTAGGTTTAACACTAATCCCAAAAATATAGGGAGTGTACGATGATGATCATATCAATCTTGGAACTACTTCCAACACTCATCGTCACTTCCCCTTCAACTAGTCTCTGTTTATTCTCAGAACTCTGTTTGAGTTACTAATCTTAGCAACCGAACAAGTATCAAATACTCAGGGGCTACTATAAACACTAGTAAGGCACACATCAATAATCTGTATATCAAATATACCCTTGTTCACTTTGCCATCTTTCTTATCCACAAAATATTCAGGGCATTTCCGCTTCCAGTGACCATTTCCTTTGTAGTGTAAACACTCAGTTTCAGGCTATGGTCCAGCTTTGGGCTTCTTCACAGCAGTGACAACTTGCTTGTATTTCCACTTGAAATTCCCTTTCTTTCCCTTTGCCCTTCTCTTGAAACTAGTGGTCTTGTCAATCATCAACACTTGATGCTCTTTCTACCTTCGTCGATTTCAACATCACGAAGAGCTCGTGAATCGTTTTCGTCGTCCCTTGCATACTATAGTTCATCACGAAGTTCTAGTAACTTAGTGATGGTGACTAGAGAATTATGTCAATCACTATCTTATCTTGAAGATTAACTCCCACTTGATTCAAGCGATTGAAGTACCCAGACAGTCTGAGCACATGCTCACTAGTTGAGCGATTCTCCTCCATCTTTTAGCTATAGAACTTGTTCGAGACTTCATATCTCTCAACTCGGGTATTTGCTGGAAATATTAACTTCAACTCCTGGAACATCTCATATGGTCCATGACGTTCAAAACATCTTTGAAGTCCCGATTCTAAGCCGTTAAGCATGGTGCACTAAACTATCAAGTAGTCATCATTTTGAGCTAGCCAGACGTTCATAACTACGCATACGCTCCTGCAATAGGTGCATCACCTAGCGATGCATTAAGGACATAATTCTTCTGTGCAACAATGAGGATAAACCTCAGATCACGGATCGAATCCGCATCATTGCTACTAACATTTTTCAACACAATTTTTCTCTAGGAACATATCGAAATAAACATATGAAAGCAACAACGCAAGCTATTGATCTACAACATAATTTGCAAAATACTACCAGGACTAAGTTCATGATAAATTTAAGTTCATTTAATCATATTACTTAAGAACTCCCACTTAGATAGACATCCTCTAGTCCTCTAAGTGATTACGTGATCCAAATCAACTAAACCATAACCGATCATCACGTGAGATGGAGTAGTTTTCAATGGTGAACATCACTATGTTGATCATATCTACTATATGATTCACGCTGGACCTTTCGGTCTCCGTGTTCCGAGGCCATATCTGCATATGCTAGGCTCGTCAAGTTTAACCTGAGTATTTCGCGTGTGCAAAACTGGCTTGCACCCGTTGTAGATGGACGTAGAGCTTATCACACCCGATTATCACGTGGTGTCTGGGCACGACGAACTTTGGCAATGGTGCATACTCAGGGAGAACACTTCTTGATAATTAGTGAGAGATCATCTTAAAATGCTACCGTTAATCAAAGCAAGATAAGATACATAAAAGATAAACATCACATGCAATCAATATAAGTGATATGATACGGCCATCATCATCTTGTGCTTGTGATCTCCATCTCCGAAGCATCGTCATGATCACCATTGTCACCGGCGCGACACCTTGATCTCCATCATAGCATCGTTGTCGTTTACGCCATCTATTGCTTCTATGACTATCGCTACTGCTTAGTGATAAAGTAAAGCAATTACAGGGCGTTTGCATTTCATACAATAAGCGACAACCATATGGCTCCTGCCGATTGCCGATAACCGGTTACAAAACATGATCATCTCATACAATAAAATATAGCATCACGTCTTGACCATATCACATCACAACATGCCCTGCAAAAACAAGTTAGACGTCCTCTACTTTGTTGTTGCAAGTTTTACGTGGCTGCTACGGGCTGAGCAAGAACCGTCCTACCTACGCATCAAAACCACAATGATAGTTCGTCAAGTTAGTGCTGTTTTGACCTTTGCAAGGACCGGGCGTAGTCACACTCGGTTCAACTAAAGTTGGAGAAACTGACACCCGCCAGCCACCTGTGTGCAAAGCACGTCGGTAGAACTAGTCTCGCGTAAGCGTACGCGTAATGTCGGTCCGGGCCGCTTCATCCAACAATACCGCCGAACCAAAGTATGACATGCTGGTAAGCAGTATGACTTGTATCGCCCACAACTCACTTGTGTTTTACTCGTGCATATAACATCAACGCGTAAAACCTGGCTCGGATGCCACTATTGGGGAACGTAGTAATTTCAAAAAAATTCCTAAGCACACGCAAGATCATGGTGATGGCATAGCAACGAGAGGGGAGAGTGCTGTCTACGTACCCTCGTAGACCATTAAGCGGAAGCGTTATGACAACACGGTTGATGTAGTCGTACGTCTTCACGATCCGACCGATCCAAGTACCGAACGTACGGCACCTCCGTGTTCAGCACACTGAAGGAAATATGCCCTAGAGGCAATAATAAATTTATTATTTATTTCCTCATATCATGATAAATGTTTATTATTCATGCTAGAATTGTATTAACCGGAAACATGATACATGTGTGAATACATAGACAAAACAATAGTCACTAGTATGCCTCTACTTGACTAGCCCATTAATCAAAGATGGTTATGTTTCCTGACCATAGACATGTGTTGTCATTTGATTAGTGGCATCACATCATTAGAAGAATGATGTGATTGACATGACCCATTCTATTAGCCTAGCACTTGATCGTTTAGTGTACTGCTATTGCTTTCTTCATGACTTATACAAAGTTCCTATAACTATGAGATTGTGCAACTCACGTTTACCGGAAGAACACTTTGTGTGCTACCAAGCGTCTATAAACTGGGTGATTATAAAGGTGCTCTCTGGTGTTTAGAAGGTACATGTTGGGTTGGCATAATTCGAGATTAGGATTTGTCACTCCGATTGTCGGAGAGGTATCTCTGGGCCCTCTCGGTAATACTCATCACCTAAGCCTTGCAAGCATGTAACTAATAAGTTAGTTATGAGATTTGCCAATAACGAGATTGAACTAGGTATTGGATACCGACGATCAAATCTCGGGCAAGTAACATACCGATGACAACGGGAACAAAGTATGGTTATGTGGTTTGACCGATAAAGATCTTGGTAGAATATGTAGGAACCAATATGGGCATCTAGGTCCCGCTATTGGTTATTGACCGAGAATGGTTTTAGGTCATGTCTACATAATTCTCGAACCCGTAGGGTCCCTTACGCTATCGTTTGATGGCAGTTTTATTATGAGTTTATAAGTTTTGATGTACGAAGTTTGTTGAATTCGGATGTGATCACGGACATGACGAGAGTCTCGGAATGGTCGAGACATAAAGATTGATATATTGGACGACTATATTCGGACACGGAAAGGTTCAGGAATTTTGGAGAAAACGGAGTCTTGGGGTTCTGGAACCCCAGGGAGAGTTAATGGGCCACATGGGCCTAGGTGGGAAGAGAGAGGCGGCCGGGGTGGGCCACGCCCCTCTCCCTCTAGTCGAATTGGACTAGGAGGCGGCGCCCCTTCCTTCCCCTCTCCTCCTTCCTTTCCCTCCTAGTAGGAGTAGGAAGGAGAATCCTCTCCTACTAGGAGGAGGACTCCTCCTCCTTGGCGCGCCCAGGGGCGGCGACCTCCCCTCCCTCCTTTATATCTGAGGGGCGGGGGCACCCCATAGACACACAAGTTGATCTACGGATCGTTCCTTAGCCGTGTGTGGTGCCCCTTCCACCATATTCCACCTCGGTCATATCGTCATGAAGCTTAGGCGAAGCCTGCGCGCCGTAGAACATCAAGATCGTCACCACGCCGTCGTCTTGTGGAACTCTTCCTCGACACTCGGCTGGATCGGAGTTCGAGGGACGTCATCGAGCTGAACGTGTGCTGAACTCGGAGGCTCCGTACGTTCGGTGCTTGGATCGGTCGGATCGTGAAGACATACGACTACATCAGCCGTGTTGTGCTAACGCTTCCGCTTACGGTCTACGAGGGTATGTGGACGAACACTCTCCCCTCTCGTTGCTATATCATCACCATGATCTTGCGTGTGCATAGGAAATTTTTTGAAATTACTACGTTCCCCAACACACACGTCCACCTCGATGACGTCCCCCAGGCTCCAATCCAGCAAAGCGTCGGGGACGTGACGATGATGATGTTCTACCGGCGCAAGGCTTCGCCTAAACTCCGCGACGATATGACCAAGGTGGAATATGGTGGAGGGAGGCACCGCACACGGCTAAGGAATGATCCGTAGATCAACTTGTGTGTCTATGGGTGCCCCCGCCCCAGATATAAAGAAGGGAGGGGAGGCGGCCGCCCCTTGGGCGCGCCAAGGGAGGAGGAGTCCTTCTCCTAGTAGGGTAGATTCCTCCTTTCCTACTCCTACTAGGAGGGAAAGGAAGGAGGATAGGGGAAGGAAAGGGGCGCCGCCTCCTAGTCCACCCGGACTAGAGGGAGAGAGGCTGCCCCCCCGGCCGCCTCTCTCTCCCACCCAGGCCCATGTGGCCCATTAACTCTCCCGGGGGGTTCCGGTAACCCCCCTGCCCCCGTATATAAAGGAACAAGGGGGAAGGCCGGCCGGCCCAAGGGGGGCGCGCCAGGGAGGAGGAATCCTCCTCCTAGTAGGAGTAGGACTCCTCCTTTCCTACTCCTACTAGGAGGAGGAAGGAAGGGGGAGAGGGGGAAGGAAAGGGTGTCGCCGCCCCCCTCCTAGTCTAATTCGGACCAGAGGGGGGAGGGGGCGCGCGGGCCATGTTGGCCGCCCCTCTCTCCTTTCCCCTAAGGCCCATAAGGCACATTACTCTCCCGGGGGGGTTCCGGTAACCCTCCGGCACTCCGGTTTTCTCCGAAATCACCCGGAACACTTCCGGTGTCCGAATATAGTCGTCCAATATATCAATCTTTATGTCTCGACCATTTCTAGACTCCTCGTCATGTCCATGATCACATCCGGGACTCCGAACAAACTTCGGTACATCAAAACTTATAAACTCATAATCAAACTGTCATCGTAACGTTAAGCGTGCGGACCCTACGGGTTCGAGAACTATGTAGACATGACCTAGAACTATTCTCGGTCAATAACCAATAGTGGAACCTGGATGTTCATATTGGTTCCTACATATTCTACAAAGATCTTTATCGGTCAAACCGCATAACAACATACGTTGTTCCTTTGTCATCGGTATGTTACTTGCGAGACTTGATCGTCGGTATCCAATACCTAGTTCAATCTCGCTATCGCAAGTCTCTTTACTCGTTCGTAATACATCATCTCGTAACTAACTCATTAGTTACAATGCTTGCAAGGCTTAAGTGATGAGTATTACCGAGAGGGCCCAAAGATACCTCTCCGACAATCGGAGTGACAAAACCTAATCTCGAATTATGCCAACTCAACATGTACCTTTGGAAACACCTGTAGAGCACCTTTATAATCACCCAGTTACGTTGTGACGTTTGGTAGCACCCAAAGTGTTCCTCCGGTAAACGGGGGTTACATAATCTCAAAGTTACAGGAACATGTATAAGTCATGAAGAAAGCAATAGCAACATACTAAACAATCAAGTGCTAGGCTAACGGAATGGGTCAAGTCAATCACATCATTCTCCTAATGATGTGATCCCGTTAATCAAATGACAACTCATGTCTATGGCTAGGAAACTTAACCATCTTTGATTCACGAGCTAGTCAAGTAGAGGCATACTAGTGACACTATGTTTGTCTATGTATTCACACGTGTATTATTTTTCCAGTTAATACAATTCTAGCATGAATAATAGACATTTATCATGAAATAAGGAAATAAATAATAACTTTATTATTGCCTCTAGGGCATATTTCCTTCACACCCAAAGGGTTTGTTCACATCGCTATGTGATTAACACCCAAAGAGTACTAAGGTATGATCATGTTTTGCTTGTGAGAGAAGTTTAGTCAACGGGTATGTCATATTCAGAGCCGTATGTATTTTGCAAATATTCTATGTCCACAATGCTCTGCACAGAGCTACTCTAGCTAATTGCTCCCACTTTCAATATGATCCAGATTGAGACTTAGAGTCATCTGGATTGGTGTAAAAGCTTGCATCGTTGTAACTTTTTACGACGGGCTCTTTTATCACCTCCATAATCGAGAAACATCTCCTTAGTCCTCACTAAGGATATTCTTGACCGCTGTCCAGTGATCTACTCTTAGATCAAAATTGTATTCCTTTGTCAAACTCAGAGCGAGGTATACAATAGGTGCAGTTCACAACATAGCATACTTTATAGAACCTATGGTGAGGCATAGGAATGACTTTTCATTCTCTTTCTATTTTTTGCCATGGTCGGGTCTTGAGTCTTACTCAACTTCACACCTTTGCATCTCGTGCAAGAACTCCTTCTTTGACTGTTCTATTTTGAACTATTTCAAAATTTATCAAGGTATGTACTCATTGAAAAATCTTATCAAGCGTCTTGATCTATCTATATAGATCTTGATGCTCAATGTAAGCAGCTTCACCGAGGTATTTCATTGAAAAACTTTTATTCAAGTATCCTTTATGCTATCCGAGAATTCTATATCATTTCGATCAATAATATGTCATCTACATATAGTATCGTAAATGCTCTGAGCTCCCACTCACTTTCTTGTAAATCTGGGCTTCACCGCAAGTCTCAGATAATACTATATGCTTTGATCAACTTATCAAAGCGTATATTCCAACTCGAGATACTTGCACCAGTCCATAGATGGATCATTTGGAGCTTGCACATTTTGTTAGTACCTTTAGGATTGACAAAACCTTCTGGTTGCATCATATACAACTCTTCGTTAAGAAAACCATTAAGGAATGCAGTTTTGACATCCATTTGCCAGATTTCATAAAATGTGGCAATTGCTAACATGATTCGGACAGACTTAAGCATTGCTACAGTTGAGAAAATCTCATTGTAGTCAACATCTTGAACTTGTTGAAAACCCTTTTGCGACAAGTCGAGCTTTGTAGATAGTAACACTACTATCAGCATCTGTCTTCCTCTTGAAGATCCATTTATACAATATGGCTTGCCGATCATCGGGCAACTCCACCAAAGTCCACACTTTGTTCTCATACATGGATCCCATCTTAGATTTCATGGCCTCAAGCCATTTCGTGGAATCTGGGCTCATCATCGCTTCCTCATAGTTCGTAGGTTCATCATGGTCTAGTAACATGACTTCCAGAATAGGATTACCATACCACTCTGGTGCGGATCTTAATCTGGAAGATCTACAAAGTTTGGTAGTAACTTGATCTAAAGCTTTATGATCATCATCATTAGCTTCCTCACTAATTGGTGTAGGAATCACTGGAACTGATTTCTGTGATGAACTACTTTCCAATTCGGGAGAAGGTACAAATTACCTTATCAAGTTCTACTTTCCTCCCACTCACTTCTTTCGAGAGAAACTCCTTCTCTAGAAAGGATCCATTTTTAGCAACGAATATCTTGCCTTCGGATCTGTGATAGAAGGTGTACCCAACAGTTTCCTTTGGGTATTCTATGAAGACGCACTTCTCCGATTTGGGTTTGAGCTTATCAGGATGAAACTTTTTCACATAAGCATCACAGCCCCAAACTTTAAGAAATGACAACTTGGGTTTCTTGCTAAACCACAGTTCATATGGTGTCATCTCAATGGATTTAGATGGTGCCCTTTCTTACGTGAATGCAGCTGTCTCTAATGCATAACCCCGAAACAATAGTGGTAAAACAGTAAGAGACATCATAGATCGCACCAGATCAATAAAGTGCGGTTACGATGTTCGGACACACCATAACATTGTGGTGTTCCAGGTGGCGTGAGCTGTGAAACTATTCCACATTGTTTTAATTGAAGACCAAACTCGTAACTCAAATATTCGTCTCATGATCAAATCGCAGAAACTTTATTTTCTTGTTACGATGATTTTCCACTTCACTCTAAAATTCTTTGAACCTTTCAACTATTTCAGACTTATGTTTCATCAAGTAGATATACCCATATCTGCTCAAATCATCTTGTGAAGGTCGAAAATAACGATACTTGCCACGAGCATCAACACTCATTGGATCGCATACATCGGTATGTATTATTTCCAATAAGTCGGTAGCTTGTTCCATTGTTCGGAGAACGGAGTTTTAGTCATCTTGCCCAAAAGGCACGGTTCGCAAGCATCAAATGATTCATAACCAAGTGATTCCAAAAATCCATCTTTATGGAGTTTCTTCATGCGCTTTACATCGATATGACCCAAACGGCAGTGCCACAAATAAGTTGCACTATCATTATTAACTTTGCATCTTTTGGCATCAATATTATGAATATGTGTATCACTACGATCGAGATCCAACAAGCTATTTTCATTGGGTGTATAACCATCGAAGGTCTTATTCATGTAAACAGAATAACAATTATTCTTTAACTTCAAATGAACAAACATGATCAAATCATATTCATGCTCAACGCAAACGCTAAATAACATTTATTTAGGTTTAACACTAATCTCGAAAATATAGGGAGTGTGTGATGATGATCATATCAATCTTGGAACTATTTCCAACACTCATCGTCACTTCCCCTATTCTAGTCTCTGTTTGTTATGTAACTCCTGTTTCGATTTACTAATCTTAGCAACCGAACAAGTATCAAATACTCAGGGGCTACTATAAACACTAGTAAGGCACACATCAAACACCTGTATATCAAATACACCCTTGTTCACTTTGCCATCCTTCTTATCCACCAAATATTTAGGGCATTCCGCTTCTAGTGACTATTTCCTTTGCGGTGTAAGCACTCAGTTTCAAGCATCGGTCCAGCTTTGGTCTTCTTCACGGAGTGACAACTTGTTTGCCATTCTACTTAAAGTTTCCCTTTCTTTCCCTTTGCCCTTTTCTTGAAACTAGTGGTCTTGTCAATCATCAACACTTGATGCTCTTTCTTGATTTCTACCTTCGTCGATTTCAACGTCACGAAGAGCTCGGGAATCGTTTCCGTCATCCCTTGCATACTATAGTTCATCACGAAGTTCTAGTAACTCAGTGATGATGACTAGAGAATTCTGTCAATCACTATCTTATCTGGAAGATTAACTCCCAATTGATTCAAGTGATTGAAGTACCCATACAGTCTGAGCACATGCTCACTAGTTGAGCGATTCTCCTCCATCTTTTAGCTATAGAACTTGTTGGAGACTTCATATCTCTCAACTCGGGTATTTGCTTGAAATATCAACTTCAATTCCTGGAACATCTTATATGGTCCATGACGTTCAAAACATCTTTGAAGTCCCGATTCTAAAGCCGTTAAGCATGGTGCACTAAACTATCAAGTAGTCATCATATTGAGCTAGCCAAGCGTTCATAATGTACAGATCCGCTCCTGCAATAGGTTTGTCACCTAGCGGTGCATCAAGGACATAATTCTTCTATGCAGCAATGAGGATAAACCTCAGATCACGGATCCAATCCGCATCATTGCTACTAACATCTTTCAACACAGTTTTCTCTAGGAACATATCAAAATAAACATATGAAAGCAACAACGCGAGCTATTGATCTATAACATATTGCAAAATACTACCAGGACTAAGTTCATGATAAATGAAAGTTCAATTAATCATATTACTAAAGAACTCCCACTTAGATAGACATCCCTCTAATCTTCTAAGTGATTACGTGATCCATATCAACTACACCATGTCCGATCGTCACGTGAGATGGAGTAGTTTCAACGGTGAACATCAATATGTTGATCATATCTACTATATGATTCACGCTCGACCTTCGGTCTCCGTGTTCGAGGCCATATCATTATATGCTAGGCTCGTCAAGTTTAACTGAGTATTCGCATGTGCAACTGTTTTGCACCGGTTGTATTTGAGCGTAGAGCCTATCACACCGATCATCACGTGGTGTCTCAAAGACGAAGAACTTTCATAGCGGTGCATACTCGGGAGAACACTTCTTGATAATTTAGTGAGAGATCATCTTAAAATGCTACCGTCAATCAAAGCAAGATAAGATGCATAAAGGATAAACATCACATGCAATCAATATAAGTGATATGATATGGCCATCATCATCTTGTGCTTGTGATCTCCATCTCCAAAGCACCGTCGTTATCACCATAAATCACCGGCGCGACACCTTGATCTCCATCGTAGCATCATTGTCGTTCGCCATCTATTGCTTCTCGACTATCGCTACCGCTTAGTGATAAAGTAAAGCAATTACAGGCATTTGCATTTCATACAATAAAGCGACAACCATATGGCTCTCGCCGATTGCCGATAACCGGTTACAAAACATGATCATCTCATACAATAAAATATAGCATCACGTCTTGACCATATCACATCACAACATGCCTGCAAAAACAAGTTAGGCGTCCTCTACTTTGTTGTTGCAAGTTTTACGTGGCTGCTACGGGCTTAGCAAGAACCGTTCTTACCTACGCGTCAAAACCACAGCGATAGTTCGTCAAGTTAGTGTTGTTTTAACCTTCGCAAGGACCGGGCGTAGCTACACTCGATTCAGCTAAAGTGAGAGAGAGCAGACACCGCCAAAGACAACCTTTAAGCACGAGTGCTCGTAGCGGTGAAACCAGTCTCGCGTAAGCGTCTGGCGTAATGTCGGTTCGGGCGCTTCATCTCACAATACCGCCGAACCAAAGTATGACATCTTTGGTAAGCGGTATGACTTGTATCGCCCACAACTCACTTGTGTTCTACTCGTGCATATGACATCTACGCATAAAACCAGGCTCGGATGCCACTGTTGGGGAACGTAGTAATTTCAAAAAATTCCTACGCACACGCAAGATCATGGTGATGACATAGCAACGAGAGGGGAGAGTGTTGTCCACGTACCCTTGTAGACCGTAAGCGGAAGCGTTATGACAACGCGGTTGATGTAGTCGTACGTCTTCACGATCCGACCGATCCAAGTACCGAACGTACGGCACCTCCGAGTTCAGCACACGTTCAGCTCGATGACGATCCCCGGACTCCGATCCAGCAAAGTGTCGGGGATGAGTTCCGTCAGCACGACGGCGTGGTGACGATGATGATGCTCTACCGGCGCAGGGCTTCGCCTAAACTCCGCGACGATATGACCGAGGTGGAATATGGTGGAGGGGGCACCGACACGGCTAAGGAGCGATCCGTAGATCAACTTGTGTGTATCTAGGGTGCCCCCTGCCCCGTATATAAATGAGCAAGGGGGGCCGGCCGCCCTAGGGGCAGCGCAAGGGGGGAGTCCTCCTCCTAGTGGGAGAGGACTCCTTTCCTAGTCCCACTAGGAAAGGGAAGGGGAAGGAAGAGAGGAGAGGGAGAGAGAAAGGGCCACGCCTCCCTAGTCAATTCGGACTCCTCAAGGGGGCACCTCTGGGCTGCTGCCTCTCTCTCCCCTCAGCCCACTAAGGCCCATTACTTCTCCGGGGGTTCCGGTAACCTCCCGGCACTCCGGTTTTCTCCGAAACCACCGGGCGCTTCCGGTGTCGAATATAGTCGTCAATATATCAATCTTTATGTCTCGACCATTTCGAGACTCCTCGTCATGTCCGTGATCATATCGGGACTCGAACAAACTTGGTACATCAAAACTTATAAACTCATAATAAAACCGTCATCGTAACGTTAAGCGTGCGGACCCTACGGGTTCGAGAACTATGTAGACATGACCTAGAACTATTCTCGGTCGATAACCAATAGCGGAACACGGATGCCCATATTGGTTCCTACATATTCTATGAAGATCTTTATCGGTCGAACCGCATAACAACATCGTTGTTCCCTTTGTCATCGGTATGTTACTTGCCCGAGATTCGATCGTCGGTATCAATACCTAGTTCAATCTTGTTACCAGCAAGTCTCTTTACTCGTTCGTAATGCATCATTCCGTAACTAACTCATTAGCTACATTGCTTGCAAGGCTTATAGTGATGTGCATTACCGAGAGGGCCCAGAGATACCTCTCCGACAATCGGAGTGACAAAACCTAATCTCGAAATACGCCAACCCAACATGTACCTTTGGAGACACCTGTAGTACTCCTTTATAATCACCCAGTTAAGTTGCGACGTTTGGTAGCACCCAAAGTGTTCCTCCGGTAAACGGGAGTTGCATAATCTCATAGTTACAGGAACATGTATAAGTCATGAAGAAAGCAATAGCAATATACTAAACGATCAAGTGCTAGGCTAACGGAATGGGTCATGTCCATCACATCATTCTCCTAATGATGTGATCCCGTTAATCAAATGACAACTCTTTTGTCCATGGCTAGGAAACATAACCATCTTTGATAAACGAGCTAGTCAAGTAGAGGCATACTAGTGACACTATGTTTGTCTATGTATTCACACATGTATTATGTTTCCGGTTAATACAATTCTAGCATGAATAATAAATATTTATCATGATATAAGGAAATAAATAATAACTTTATTATTGCCTCTAGGGCATATTTCCTTCATCTTCTCCTTGAGATATCACATTAAGGCGATTCTCAACCACTCATGGTAGACCCTAAGGCGGCCTCCAAACCTTTATAAACAATGTGGTACTCACAAATCGATTTCTCGCCGAAGGCTCTTACCGTCTGAGAGTCTCTAACCTCCAAGAGTAACAAGAGAATGCCATGGATCTAAATTTTGCCCAGATAAAAATAATGATTAGTCAAAGTGTAGGGAGTAAATGGATCTTACTTTGGAATGTTTTCATCTTGAATCTCACCAAGAATCAAATGACTATGGTCTGAGAGAACCAGGGGAAGTTGGTGAAGGGACTGAAATGAGTACCCAAGAGGTGAATGTGGATTTTTGAAGCCCGGGTGCATTGAAGGACCTTATCTTAAATAGTTTAAAATCACATTTAATTTAAAGTTTCAAAAAAACATGTGATCATATGGATGTATATTACAAATGTGTAAAGTTCAGTGATGAAATAAGTAAACATGTGAGCTACATAAATATGAAAAAATTGTGATTTCTAAATAGTGAATAATACATGCACTGTTCATCTTTACAAAAGCATGATTTTGTCATGTTTGTGTAAGTCGCATGGTTATTTATTTCAGCATTAAATTTTGCACATGTGTAACATACATACATATAAACATGTTGATTTTTTTTCACAATTTTTTTTGATATTTCAAAATACTATTTTGACATTATTTAAAACATAAGGCTCACTTGAGCTCGTCCTCCAAAGTGACCTTTGGCCCAAGAGGTACCCTATAGGAGGAATAGGAATCAGCAGTTGGGCGATAGTAGTAGCTTATAGATGTGTGGCACTGGGCAGTTGTGGTGGGGAGGGGAGGATACCACACGGCTCAGCAGAAAGAGATTAAACAAGTACTCACTCCATCCGGGAATAATTGTTCTAAAAATGAATAAAATAGATGTATCTATAACTAAAATAAATCTAGATACAACCATTTCTAAGACAAGTATTTTCAAACTGAGGGGGACTTCAGAGTATGACCACCTGCCAAGATCTGTCAATCAAGACGCCCTCAAGCGTCGTTTGCAGCAAAAGAGAAAAGCCAACACAACACGCATCAATGTTTATTGTCACGTTTTAGAAATAAAACAGTCCATAGGGTGTTTTTTTGCCTTGAGCAGAAGCTTCTGCACACCAACTCGTCGGGTTGGTTTACTTCATCAGTAGTAAGAGAGAGACATTTCATTCATTACATTCATGCACGGTTCAGGAAAGTACATATTTCCATCACCACGGATTTGCATACGGCTGCATCTAGATGCTGGTTCAGTAGCTTATACAGAAAATAAGGAGCCTGCAGAACTTGGATAACGGCATGTGAAATGCCAGATTGTTTGCTCAGAAAATAACATCAACGAATTCCATATCAGCTAATGGAAGCCTATATCATAATTTGCTGCCTCTTCTACACAGAGTCCTTTTTGGCGTTTCTGTCCGACGGAAGGAACTGCTTTGCATAGTCGTGAACTTTTGACCCTGAACCTGACTGGTGATCATAGTACTCCACCAGCGCAGAACAACCCAAGGCAGCCAGGGTGAGGGCCTGAGCATGAAGCCTGCCAAGGTACAAGAATTTATAAAAAATTAAGTCTGTGTACAGCCAAAACATGTTAGATTTGACTACACAGAAAGGTCAAGTAAACAATGCAAACTAAGAATGGAGATGTACTCTATTTGAACGAAAAAAATGGCACAAGGATATTGATAAGATCAGTCAAAAAAGTACAGTGCCACCAGGGATACAAGGAGGTAGACAAACAAATTGAATGAAATTACAGGAACCTAAAAGATTAGCAGTTGGAACTTAAAGATTAACAGTAGGAAGTGTCCGAAAAGGACTGCGCAACAGCCCAGCATATTACCCTGCTGAGCAAACCAGGATATTGCCTTCTATTTTAGTGGAAAGTGGCAGGAGGACATCTATAAGATCAATCAAGAACAATACTCCACGAGATGGCAGGTGCTCAAGCCTACATCAAGTAAGAACCATACTAATTCAGAGGTGTGCTATTGGGATCCAACTATAGCTGGCTGGCTTAAGACAAATCTGGATGTGAGTTTCAATATTCATTCTGCCAAGGAAGTTTGTGTCATGATAAGAGACTAACTGGGATAACTTTTTCTGTCACAGTGGAAGTTTCTGCACCAGTGCAGTTGAAGCAGAATGCCTGACTTATTTTTGTTTAGAGGGATCTATGTGGCTGCTTAGTGGACTCGGCATCAGGTAATCTTGGGCCCTTGGCAAACAGATTGTCTGCCGGTTGTTCTGCCTCTTTTTCAATCTACTGCTGAGGATAGATCTTATGTTCATGATATCATCAAGGATATTTGTGCGATCATGGCTGCTCTTGCGGATTCAAGTATCATGAAGGTTCATCACCAGACCAATTAGGCAGGAGGCAGCTGGGCTGTGGTTTTTTGCATGGGTCGGCTTCGACCTGCCTATCAGATAACATAAGATTGTAATAACATTGATCACCGAATGTATCCCTCCTTTAAAAGAAAATCATCCTCTAGAGGTATGGTAAATTCTTGGTGAGTTCCTCTTCTAACATATAGGCAGTCTTGCATTTCTATGAGGGATAGTAGAGATTATGTGTCAAAACACTTAATTGGTACGCAGAATTGTCACTGACACCTAGAAAGATATGTACAATAAGCTAATCTTTTTCCTACATATAACGACCTAGTGATATACAGTAGTTTTTTTAAACTGAGGAGAAGGGTGCTATCACGAGAAATGTGTTCATTACAGTTTATAGGTCTGGTGACAGGAAACTATTTCTGACCTTTTACATTGAACGCAGTGATGAGGTTGACTAGCTAGAACCCTTTTCATGAGTATACTAAGCACTAATATGGGTTACAGCTAGTTGACAACTGACACCGTGTAGACCATGATGTGAGTATACTAAGCACTCATATGAGTATTACCAAGGACTTCCATGACATTATTACCCCAAAGACATACTGGGAAATTAAAATTGCATTGTTTATTCCTCTGATCACATAAAAGCAGCTACCTCCCTTAACAAATTCACATCACTGTCAATTTCGGGATATTGTTGCATAAATAGCTCTAAGATCAAGTTAATAAATCTATTTAGAATGTAGGGTGTGCAGCACGAAACTTGATTGAGAAACCATGCTCCGTCTAGGCATAATACTCCTGACTGAGGTGCCACTGATTACAGGGAAAGAAATTTTTGTTTCTTTGTTTCTCCATTCCGTTCAACCTACAACCACATCTTGTCCTACGAATCCATACCATCCTTGTGAATTTGTGATGCACTGCTCCAGAATTGAATACTCGCATCGTTGTTTGCCAACAGTAGAGGGGCACACCACAGCTACCCCACCCATTAGTCCAGTGCCCACCACAACTACAACTCCACGGGCATTGCTGATGGAGCTAAAGCGATTTCAAGTTGGCAGGCAAAATTAACACACGGTTCATGCATCATTGCTGGAAGTAAATCAACTTCAACATAGAGATTCAACTCGGGAGACAAACAAGGCAGGTTGAAATGCACAATTTACAAGCAGTCCCCCCAGAGTCCCAGGCAGAGGAAACGGACCTGGCGTGGATGAGCTTGACGCTGGTCTTCATGCCGGGCCTGGACCAGTTGTAGGCGATGGATCCCGCGATCCCCGTGAGCCACAGCGTCCCTGCGAAACCAAGCCGACCAAAAAGGGGATCAGATTCAATTCGATCACACGGCAAGGAACGACGCGGAACAGAGAGGAGGAGAAGCTCCGGCGGCGGGAGGGGAACTCCCCGCGGCGCACCTACGGCCCGCAGCTTGTGGTCCACGACCCACCCCCTCATCGCCTGCAGCGTGCCCTTCTCCTCCGCCATTCCTTCCGCCGAAAGGGAAACGAAAGCTTCTGCTATCAGATCGAGTTCTCCGGCTCCAATCTGTGTGCGCGTGTGCTTCTGCGACGGTGGGCTGGGTGGGGTGGGGGGAGGAGTAGAAGTAGAGGGGAAAAGGGTTTGGGGCTCTGTTGGTGGGGGGCGGGCGGGGCGGGGGAGGAAATGAGTCTATTGACGGCACGATACCGCGGTCCGCGATGGCCGATGGAGGCGGAGGCTGCGCCGCCAGCAACGTGGCTCGTGGTTTTCGGCGTCTCCGTGGCCGAACCGGGATATGCCCTGCGGGAAACCGTGTGTGCTCTCCCGTGGTTCCGCCAGTGTTTTTTCTTAAAGGGCTTCAATAAAAAATTCATCACAAAATACTCTCTCCGTCTCACAATACAATATTTTACAAGCTAGCATAGCTTGCAAAAAATGTCTAATATTATGGGACGGAGAGAGTACGAAACATCTCAAACATAATAAAAATTACAGCAAAGTTCCTAGGCTATCGAGCGATCATTGCTGCCGCTGGAATGAGTCGCCGACACGTCACTAACGCCACTCTCACACCGAAGCCGCCATGTCGATGGCAGCGGGGCAGTCTTCGTGCGCGTGCCCTTAAGGATCAGCGCTTTGGATCCGCAATCGTCGTTGTTGATGACTTTGAATTGATCTAATGAATTTGACGTCAAATCTTGCGTAGGCATAACGAGAATCCTTATCTCGACGTCCCAAGGAGTTGGCATCGACGTCGGGAGTAGCTGCAAGAATCTACGCCGAAGCTCCGTCTAAGACCTCTCATTGGATGAACATGTGAATGATCAGATCCCGAAAAACTGACTCAAAGATGAAGCGCCTCCATCCGTCCGAGCGACACCCTTGTGTGGACTAAAACCTTAACCTGTCTACTAGCTAGATTCGAGGCACCGGGATTTCCACTAATACCGGTCGCCGGAGCGGCGGGCAGAGGGGGCGAATCCACTGACTCACCGAGGGAGACAGAGGGGAAGAAAACTTTGCTAGTCGCCATGCGAGAGGGGAAAAAAGACGTACATCGAAACAACCTATGTGGCTATGTTTTAGATTTTTATTTTATTGAGTAATTCTACACTAGATTTACTTTGGGTTAATTTAGTTTATGTCGTTGTAAACTTCACGTTGTCGAAAAATGTACTAGCAACAAAAGACTTGCAAAGAAAGTACCAATGCAAAAATAGGATATTTAGACATACCCTCTGTTCCAAATGTGTTATAATGGCGTTTGTCGAGGTATTCATTTGATTTCTTTTTTTGCAGGTAGAGGTATTCAATTGTTGTTGTGGACATTTTTCATAAATTTTGCAGTGGCATGTTTCTCTATTGCTTTCTATGATAATATATATTACGTTTAGTATCATTTCACGTGTCATTTTTGGGAAGTACATTTTCTTTGGTAAAACAAAAAACCATTGGTCTTAGGCTTTGCCGTGAAAATATTTTGCAGGGATGGTCTAGTCGTATTTCACTTAGTAAGAAGGTAGATTCAAAAGTTCAAAAAGAAAAGAAGGTGGATTCAACAAAATAAGATGCATACCCAAAACACACCTTTCACAAATTAAACTTTACTAATTGTTGCTGCTTTCATGGAATTATTTTTCGACAGGCTGGCAAAGAGGGAAGGGCATGGTATGTTATTTTGGTTAACGGAGGATAATTGTCTCCAATTATTAGTCAAGTTCAAAGAGTCGCCATGTTAATTAGTTGGGTGAGTTGTGTTTTGGTTGTGTGAGTTCGACCGCTCCCAATGAGAATCCACGGTTTCATGATGGAAGATCATCATTGTGTTTTGGTTGTGTGAGTTGTGGTTGTGATTTTCTGTAGTTACAGCCGGTCAGTGGGGCACTTATGTGATGTTACGAGACACTTGTTACGGGATGTAGGAGTAATGTGCCCGAGACATCAGTCAGTTTGCTATGCGTCATGATTTGGGAGTAGTCCGCATGTTATGTCGGGCTTTTGCTTCTTTGCTTATCGTAAATCAGTGTGTGATGATTTTTGTCAAGCTTTTCACTGTTCTTTTTAGAAACACAATACAGATGCAAATGCTCACGAACACATACATATCACACCTATAAACACACGCATGCATATCTTATTTCTATGAGCAACTTTGAGAGACTGAGCTAGTGGGTCTTGAGATTGACGAAGTCACCACAGGTGTCTATCGCTACCGAGGGGAATGTTACCTCTCACCGAAAGACCAGAGCGTCAAAACTGAGGTTTTAATGTCTGATGGGTTGTTGTACCACTGTCCTCTTAACCATCCAATCACGTGTTGATTCTTAAGCTTTTCATCAATTAATCAGGCAATGCTCTTGCGCCTCCGTTTCTAAAAAAAAAATGCAACGAATGAAATCAAGGACAGCACATATGCTGCCACATATGTAAGCGCACAACAGATCGAAGAAGCGGCGGCGGCTCCCAACATCCCCGAGCAGCAGCGGCTGCGGGCGACTGCCCACTGCTTCTTCACCTGGAACGACGGGATTAAAATAAGGCAAAAGCATAAAGTGGTTTTGGGATCCTTGGCCAAAACCGCGGCCGCGCTTCCTGCGAGCTAGCCAGGCAGCCAGCCAATGAGCCTCCCGGTTTCGGGAAGCACGGCTCATGGCTGTTGACAAGAGAAAAAAGAATCGCAGTGCGATCGTTCACGCGCACGGACGCACCCACCCCCACTCGTACCCCGGCGGCCAGCGGCACATGGAACCTGGCACCTAGCGGCGGCTACGGCTGGTTCCGCCTGGTCGCCGAGCTGTCCCGGGTAACAACCAGCCCTTCTTTGTCACTGCAAAAAACAAAAATAAAAAAAATTGAGCAGATGTCACTGCGAATTTTAATTCACCTAATTTAAGTTTTGTTTGAAGTAGCTTGGACCTGGTCCAAAATTACAAGGCTACAAATATGGGTGTGCCTAGGGCACATCCAGTTATTGCACATCTAAGTAACTTAATCAAACTAAAAACAAAAAAAATGCTCGCACGAATCTTCACGTAAAATCAACGACATAAGGCTTAGATGTACAATATTTAGGACACATCTAGATGTGTTTTAGCAAAATTGTACAAAAAAATTTGATACACATGGAAATTACCAAAAAAATCATTGATACTTTGAAACCTTCACAAAAATGGGAAGTTTGTTCGCATCATTCTTTGCCTTGGGGAGCAGAAGCGAAAGGAACCACCCTGCCTCCTTGAAAAATTAAGTAGATTTTACTATATCGAAACACGAAAGAGTACCCAACTTTCTAAATTATCTGTATTTTTGTGAGCTACAAAAGTTTTTCATGATCAAATTTAAAATATATCTCGTCTACCGGCGTCGGATGTGGGTTGCTCTTCCATTCGGCCTCTCCGGCGGCAGGTAGGGAGGACTCTAGTAATGTAGATTATGTTGGAATTTGCTAGTGGGATTTTGGCCCAAAGCCCAACTAAAATTCTGAAATTCTCTTGGCCCATTCATGCACACATGTGAGTGGAGTGAGTGAGGCTAAAGTTTAGTCCCACCTCATAAGTTGAGAGAGAGTTGCACCTTTTTATAAGGTGAGCTCTCCTACCACTTGTATGAGCATGAGAAGAGGAGACCTACACGCGCGCTCCTCCTCCTCGCTCGTCATGACGCCATGCCATGCCATGGTTGTGGATTGAGCCGAGCCGAGGGCGAGCTATGCACGTTGTCTATATTTTTCTTTGCTCGGGAAATATTAATGAGTCATTAATTAATAATTAACAGACGCGTTAATTACTGAACCGTTTTCGGTTCTTTTGGATCATGACGACTTGGACGTGGGGTTTACTCCCACGACCTACCCGGCCCGCACTATATAGTCAGGCAGACGTCTACCCTAGCCGCCGCCGTTTTCGTATGGTTTCTCACCACCGTTCCAGACCATTACGCCGCCAAGCAAGTCTTCTCCATCCTCCTTCGGCGTGCACGGGAGAAGGGACAAGAGCCTCCGGAACCCGCTCTCGTGATCCTATCACGGGAGAGGGCGTCGAGGTTTTTGGGAGCTTTTCATAGACGATGCCGGTAGCGACGACTTATGACGACGACTTCTTCCCGACCTCGGCAACCTCATTCTCGGCGACATGGGTGACAACGTCAACACGGTGATCTTGCTCCGCTGCACCGTATGTGATTCTATCTCTCTGTTTGAGATCGTGGTAGAATTCATGTTTCTAGTATGTGTCCTAGATGTGATCGGTTCATCTACTATGCTAGTTCGCATGATTAGTTCAATCTCGCTCATTGTAGTCATGATTTATCTATGTTAATTCGGATTAAATCTCGTAGTAATTTGCTCATATTTTCAACAATCAAAAACACGATTATAAGCAATTTGCTCCAAGTGGTTTTTTGCGCATATGAGTCACCTTTGCCTTTAAGGCGCAATATAAGAAGGTGGCGACGAGAGCGATCTCTTCGTTTTAGACCATGGGCTGCTATGATGCCACCAAGGGCAAGCCCGAGGTGATCTTAATCCGCACGGTGGAAACTTTTGAGAAGATCGATACTCTCTTTAAAGGCACTCTTCAGGTGTTCTTGATGACTCCATTGTGGACTCATATATGTCGTTTGAGAGCGGCAAGGACATGTGGGCTGCGCTCGAGGCCAAGTTTGGTGCCTCGGACGCCGTGAGCCGAAGTTATACGTCATGAAGCAATTCTATGACTACAAGATGGTGATGAGCGCTTCTGTTGTACAACAGGCTCATGAGATCTGATCGCTTCATAAAAGAACTTGAGTACTTCAAATGTGTGCTGCCGAACAAATTTGTTGCCGGAGGCATCATTGCCAAGCTTCCACCTTCGTGGAACAATTTTGCTACTTCTCTGAAACACAAGAGACAAGAGTTTTCCGTTCGGATCTCATTGATACTCTTGATGTTGAAGAGAAGGCGAGAACAAAGGACACACGTGCTCGAGTTCTTTGAGGAGCTTCTAGTGCCCACATAGTGCGAAGAAGAACTTCCAGCCCAACAAGTTCAAAAACAACAAGAACAAAACTCGGGCAAAGGCAAGTTTGATCTGAGAACAAGCCATCGCATTCTACCAACTTCAAGAAGATTTCTCACAAGAAGGGAAGGGACTTTGCCATGTTTGCGGTGATCCTAATCCTTTGGGCTCGAAATGTCCTAACCGCTTTGAGGAGCGCGAACATGAGAAGAGCGGCAAGTCCGCTAATGTTGTCATCGACGATACTGATATGAAGGAATCTGGGTACGGTATTCTTCCTACCATCCTTTCAGTATTTCAATCTCCTGATTGATTAATTGACACCGGTGCCAATGTACATGTTTGTCTTGGCGCCTCAATGTTTTCTTCTTACCAGTCACAGGACTTCTCCGTCTTGACGGGAACAGTCACATGCCATCGCTCAAGGTGTCGGTATGGTCGATCTGAAGTTTACTTCGGGCAAGATCGTGCGTCTGAAGAACGTTCATCATGTGCCGTCCATCAATAAAAATCTCGTTAGCGGTTCCCGTTTATGTCGAGATGGTTTTAAGTTGGTTTTTGAGTCCAATAAAGTTGTAATTTCCAAGTGTGGATAATTTGTTGGAAAAGGCTATGAGTGCGAAGGCTTGTTCCGCCTATCTTTGTCAGATATTTGCACTAAAGTTATTAATAATGTTTGCCACAATAATGAGTCGGATATTTGGCATTCACGACTTTGTCATATTAACTTTGGTTGCATGACGCGGCTAGCCAATATGAATTTAATTCCGAAAATCTCTACTGTCTTTAAAAAAAGGCTCTGAGTGCCAAGTATGTGTGCAAGCTAAACAACCTCGCAAGTCCCATAAGACAGCAGAGGCAAGAGACTTGGCGCCACTAGAGCTTATACATTCTGATCTCTGTGAGATGAATGGCGTGTTAACAAAAGGTGGAAAGAGATACTTCATGATGTTGATTGATGACTCCACTAGATATTGTTATGTGTATCTTCTGAAATCAAAAGATGAGGCTTTAACTTTCTTCAAAAACTATAAAGCTGAGGCAGAGAACCAACTAGATTGAAAAATCAAACGGCTTAGGTCCGATCGTGGTGGAGAGTATTTTGAAGGAAATATGCCCTAGATGAAGGAAATATGCCCTAGAGGCAATAATAAAGTTATTATTTATTTCCTCATATCATGATAAATGTTTATTATTCATGCTAGAATTGTATTAACCGGAAACATGATACATGTGTGAATACATAGACAAACATAACGTCACTAGTATGCCTCTACTTGACTAGCTCATTAATCAAAGATGGTTATGTTTCCTAACCATAGACATGTGTTGTCATTTGATTAACGGGATCACGTCATTAGGAGAATGATGTGATTGACATGACCCATTCCGTTAGCCTAGCACTTGATCGTTTAGTATGTTGCTATTGCTTTCTTCATGACTTATACATGTTCCTGTAACTATGAGATTATGCAACTCCGTTTACGGAGGAACACTTTGTGTGCTACCAAGCGTCACTAGCGAATCTGGGTGATTATAAAGGAGCTCTACAGGTGTCTCCAAAGGTACATGTTGGGTTGGCGTATTTGAGATTAGGTTTTGTCACTCCGATTGTCGGAGAGGTATCTCTGGCCCTCTCGGTAATGCACATCACTATAAGCCTTGCAAGCAATGTAGCTAATGAGTTAGTTACGAAATGATGCATTACGTAACGAGTAAAGAGACTTGCCGGTAACGAGATTGAACTAGGTATTGGATACCGACGATCGAATCTCGGGCAAGTAACATACCGATGACAAAGGGAACAACATATGTTGTTATGCGGTTTGACCGATAAAGATCTTCGTAGAATATGTAGGATCCAATATGAGCATCCAGGTTCCGCTATTGGTTATTGACCGAGAATAGTTCTAGGTCATGTCTACATAGTTCTCGAACCCGTAGGGTCCGCACGCTTAACGTTACGATGGCGGTTTTATTATGAGTTTATAAGTTTTGATGTACGAAGATTGTTGAGTCCGGATGTGATCACGGACATGACGAGGAGTCTCGAAATGGTCGAGACATAAAGATTGATATATTAGAAGCCTATATTTGGATATCGGAATGGTTCGGGTGAAATCGGGATTTTTAGGAGCACCGGGGTTACGGAACCCTCCGGGGTTATTGGGCCTTCATGGGCCCTCGGGAGAAGAGGAGAGGAGGCAAGAGGTGGGCTGCGCCTCCCTCCCTAGTCCGAATAGGACAAGGAGAGGAGGCGGCCCCTTCCTTCCCTCTTCCTCCTCCTTCCCCTTCTCCTTCTCCAACTAGGAAAGAAGGAGTCCTACTACCGGTGGGAGTAGGACTCCCCCTGGCGCGCCCTCCTTGGCGGCCGCCCCTCCCCTTGGCTCCTTTATATCACGGGGCAAGGGGCACCCTAGGACACACAAGTTGATCTTCGTGATCGTTCCTTAGCCGTGTCGGTGCCCCTCCACCATATTCCACCTCGGTCATATCGTTGCGGTGCTTAGGCGAAGCCCCGTGCCGATAGAACATCATCATCGTCACCACGCCGTTGTCTTGATGGAACTCATCCCGACACCCCGCTGGATCGAGTCCGGGATTGTCATCGAGCTGAGCGTGTGCTGAACTTGGAGGTGTCGACGTTCGGTACTTGGATCGGTCGGATCGTGAAGGCGACGACTACATCAACGCGTTGTCATAGCGCTTCCACTTACGGTCTCACGAGTGCGTGGACATCACTCTTCCTCTCGTTGCTATGCATCACCATGATCTTGCGTGTGCGTAGGAAATTTTTGAAATTACTCGTTCCCCAACATTGGTATCGAGCCTAGGTTTTATCGTTGATGTTATATGCACGAGTAGAACACAAGTGAGTTGTGGGCGATACAAGTCATCTTGCTTAAACATGTCATACTTTGGCTCAGCGGTATTGTGAGATGAAGCGGCCCGGACCGACATTACGCGTACGCTTACGCGAGACTGGTTTCACCGTTACTAGCACTTAAAGGTGACTGGCGGGTGTCTGTCTCTCTCACTTTAGTTGAACCGAGTGTGGCTACGCCCAGTCCTTGCGAAGGTTAAAATAGCACTAACTTGACGAACTATCGTTGTGGTTTTGATGCGTAGGTAAGAACGGTTCTTGCTAAGCCCGTAGCAGCCACGTAAAATTTGCAACAACAAAGTAGAGGACGTCTAACTTGTTTTTGCAGGGCATGTTGTGATGTGATATGGTCAAGACGTGATGCTATATTTTATTGTATGAGATGATCATGTTTTGTAACCAAAGTTATCGGCAAGCTGGCAGGAGCCATATGGTTGTCACTTTATTGTATGAAATGCAAATGCCCCTGTAATTGCTTTACTTTATCACTAAGCGGTAGCGATAGTCGTAGAAGCAATAGATGGCGAACGACAACGATGCTACGATGGAGATCTAGGTGTCGCGCCGGTGGCGATGGTGATCACGATGGTGCTTTGAGATGGAGATCACAAGCACAAGATGATGATGGCCATATCATATCACTTATATTGGTTGCATGTGATGTTTATCCTTTATGCATCTTATCTTGCTTTGATTGGCGGTAGCATTTTAAGATGATCTCTCGCTAAAATTATCAAGAAGTGTTCTCCACGAGTATGCACCGTTGCGAAAGTTCTTCGTCTTTGAGACACCACGTGATGATCGGGTGTGATAGGCTCTACGTTCAAATACAACGGGTGCAAAACAGTTGCACACGCGGAATACTCAGGTTAAACTTGACGAGCCTAGCATATAACAGATATGGCCTCGGAACACGGAGACCAAAAGGTCGAGCATGAATCATATAGTAGATATGATCAACATATTGATGTTCACCGTTGAAACTACTCCATCTCACGTGACGATCGGACATGGTGTAGTTGATATGGATCACGTAATCACTTAGAGGATTAGAGGGATGTCTATCTAAGTGGGAGTTCTTAAGTAATATGATTAATTGAACTTAAATTTATCATGAACTTAGTACTGATAGTATTTTGCTTGTCTATGTTTATTGTAGATAGATGGCTCGTCTTTGTTGTTGCGTTGAATTTTAATGCGTTCCTTGAGTAAGCAAAGTTGAAAGATGATGGTAGCAATTACGGATTGGGTCCGTAGCCTGAGGATTATCCTCATTCTTTGCCTGAAGAATTACATCTGGAAGCACCGCCGGGTGCCAGCTCGATCTTGATGTAACCGACGGCGTTAAGAACGTCTGGCGAGCAAAGCTGATGACTACTCGATAGTTCGATGTGCCATGCTTTACGGCTTAGAACCGGGTCTTCAACGACGTTTTGAGCGTCATCGAGCATCTGAGATGTTCCAGAGTTGAAGTTAATATTTCAAACAAATGCCCGGATTGAGAGATATGAAGTCTCCAATAAGTTCTATAGCTGCAAGATGGAGAAGAATAGTTACGTCGGTGAACACATACTCAAAATGTCTGGGTATAATAATCACTTGATTCAACTAGGAGTTAATCTTCCTGATGATAGTGTCATTGACAGAATTCTTCAATCACTGCCACCAAGCTACAAGAGCTTCGTGATGAACTATCATATGCAAGGGCTGGACAAGACTATTCCCGAGCTCTACGCAATGCTAAAAGCTGCGGAGGTAGAAATCAAGAAGGGGCATCAAGTGTTGATGGTTAACAAGACCACCAGTTTCAAGAAAAAGGGCAAAGGAAAGAAGAAGGGGAACTTCAAGAAGAACAGAAAACAAGTTGCTGCTCAAGAGAAGAAACCCAAGTCTGGTCCTAAGCACGAGGCCGAGTGCTTCTCGCAAGCGATCGACACCGAAGCGGAACTGCCCCAAGTATTTGGCGGATAAGAAGGATGGCAAAGTGAACAAAGGTATATGTGATATACATGTTATTGATGTGTACCTCACTAATGCTCATGAGAGTACCTAGGTATTTGATATGGTTACATTGCTAATATTTGCAACTCGAAATAGGGACTACGGATTAAGTGAAGATTGGCTAAGGACGAGGTGACGATGCGCGTGGAAATGGTTCCAAAGTCGATGTGATCGTGGTCGGCACGCTACCTCTACATCTACCATCGGGATTAATTTTAGAACTAAATAATTGTTATTTGGTGTCAGCATTGAGCATGAACATTATATCTGCATCTTGTTTGATGCGAGACGGTTATTCATTTAAATCAGACAATAATGGTTGTTCTATTTATATGAGTAATATCTTTTATGGTCATGCACCCTTGAAGAGTGGTCTATTTTTATTGAATCTCGATAGTAGTGATACACATATTCATAGTGTTGAAGCCAAAAGATGTAGAGTTGATAATGATAGTGCAACATATTTGTGGCACTGCCGTTTAGGTCATATCAGTATAAAGCGCATGAATAAACTCCATACTGATGGACTTTTGGAATCACTTGATTATGAATCACTTGGTACTTGCGAACTGTGCCTCATGGGCAAGATGACTAAAACGCCATTCTCCGAAACTATGGAGCGAGCAACTGACTTATTGGAAATCATACATACTGATGTTTGTGGTCCAATGAATGTTGAGGCTTGCGGCGGGTATCGTTATTTTCTCACCTTCACAGATGATTTGAGTAGATATGGGTATATCTACTTAATGAAACACAAGTCTAAAACATTTGAAAAGTTCAAAGAATTTCAGAGTGAAGTGGAAAATCATCGTAACAAGAAAATAAAATTTCTATGATCTGATTGTGGAGGAGAATATTTGAGTTACGAGTTTGGTTTACATTTGAAACAATGCGGAATAGTTTCGCAACTCAGGCCACCGGAACACCACAGCGAAATGGTGTGTTCGAGCGTCATAATCGTACTTTACTTGATATGGTGCGATCTATGATGTCTCTTCTTGATTCTTGCTATCGTTTTGAGGTTATGCTTTAGAGGCGGCCGCATTCACGTTAAATAGGGCACCATCAAAATCCGTTGAGACGGCGCCTCATGAAGCTGTGGTTTGGCAAGAAACCAAAGTTGTCGTTTCTTAAAGTTTGGGGCTGCGATGCTTATGTGAAGAAACTTCAACCAGATAAGCTCGAACCCAAATCGGAGAAATGTGTCTTCATAGGATACCCAAAAGAAACTGTTGGGTACACCTTATATCACAGATCTGAGGGCAAGATTTTCGTTGCTAAATTCGGATCCTTTGTAGAGGAGTTTCTCTCGAAAGAAGTGTGTTGGGGAACGTAGTAATTTCAAAAACATTCCTACGCACACGCAAGATCATGGTGATGGCATAGCAACAAGAGGGGAGAGTGTTCGTCCACGTACCCTCGTAGACTATAAGTGGAAGCGTTAACACAACGCGGTTGATGTAGTCGTACGTCTTCACGATCCGACCGATCCAAGCACCGAACGTACGGGGCCTCCGAGTTCAGCATACGTTCTGCTCGATGACGATCTCCGGCCTCCGATCCAGCGAAGCTCCATAGATGAGTTCCGTCAGCACGACGGTGTGGTGACAATGATGAAGTTCTACCGGCGCAGGGCTTCGCCTAAACTCCGCGACGATATGATCGAGGTGGAATATGGTGGAGGGGGGCACCGCACACGGCTAAGGAACGATCCGTAGATCAACTTGTGTGTCTATGGGGTGCCCCCGCCCGTATATAAAGGAGCAAGGGCGAGGCGGCCGCCCCTTAGGCGCGCCAAGGAGGAGGAATCCTCCTCCTAGTAGGAGTAGGACTCCTCCTTTCCTACTCCTACTAGGAGGGGAAGGAAGGGGAGAGGGGAAGGAAAGGGGCGCCCCCTCCTAGTCAATTCGGACCGGAGGGGAGGGTGCGTGGCCCATGCTTGGCTGCCCCTCTCCTTTCCCTAAGGCCCATAAGGCCCAATACTCTCCCGGGGTTCCAGTAACCCCTCCGGCACTCGATTTTCTCGAAATCACCGGAACACTTTCGGTGTCCGGATATAGTCGTCAATATATCAATCTTTATGTCTCGACCATTTGAGACTCCTCGTCATGTCCGTGATCACATCGGGACTCGAACAAACTTGGTACATCAAAACTTGTAAACTCATAATAAAAGCGTCATCGTAGCGTTAGCGTGCGGACCCTACGGGTTCGAGAACTATGTAGACATGACCTAGAACCATTCTAGGTCAATAACCAATAGCGGGACCTGGATACCCATATTGGTTCCTACATATTCTCTGAAGATCTTTATCGGTCAAACCGCATAACAACATACGTTGCTCCCTTTGTCATCGGTATGTTACTTGCCCAAGATTCGATCGTCGGTATCCAATACCTAGTTCAATCTAGCATTCTTGGCAAGTCTCTTTACTCGTTCAAGTAATACATCATCTCATAACCAACTCATTAGTTATAATGCTTGCAAGGCTTAGGTGATGAGTATTACCGAGAGGGCCCAGAGATACCTCTCCGACAATCGGAGTGACAAAACCTAATCTCGAATTATGCCAACCCAACATGTACCTTCGGAGACACCTATAGAGCACCTTTATAATCACCCAGTTATGTTGTGATGTTTGGTAGCACACAAAGTGTTCCTCCAGTAAATGGGAGTTGCATAATCTCATAGTTGCTGGAACTTTGTATAAGTCATGAAGAAAGCAATAGCAGTATACTAAACGATCAAGTGCTAGGCTAACGGAATGGGTCATGTCAATCACATCATTCTCCTAATGATGTGTTCCCATTAATCAAATGACAACATGAAAGTGCATCTAATCCCCAGGTGGTTTTGGTAATTAATAACAACATATATATCATTGAACTAATCATTTCTTGAGAATATTTCAGAAAGTTCAGTGATATGGGTATGGCAATGACTGATGATGTGGACCCCTCAAAATGCTAAGGAAAACATTGGCAAAATCTCAAGACTCCATTTTTGGTTTAGTGATCCAAGATCACATTGAGTCCATAGGAAAGCCAATACTATTAAAAGGGGATGAGGTTATGATGATGATCTGGTTGCTCTAAGTGCTTAGTGATTTATCTCTCAAACTATCAGCAATCTTTCATTCCAACATAAACCCATAAGTAATCTCGGTCCCACCGATTCCAAACTCACCACACCGAGATGAACCACCTCACCATATACCCAAACCCTAAGAATCTCGGATTTTCCGATTCCAAACTCGGTCATTCGAAATTGGTGTTGCCAACCTTCAGAACATACAGTACTCAAATCGGTGTCACCGAGATGAGAAAGTCGGTCCCACCGAGATTGGCAAACCCTAGACTTTGGAAGAATCGGACTAACCGAGATTGTATTTTCGGTCCCACGAAAATCCCAACATTCACAAGATTTGAACTTTCGGTCTCACCGAGTTGTCAACTTCGGTCCGACCGAGATTGGTCAAATGTGTGTAACAGTTGGATTTTGTGTGGAGGCTATAAATACCCTCCACCTCCTCTTCATTCGTGGAGAGAGCCATCGAAAGAACTACCACTCCTACCTTACATTTCGAGAAGAAAACTACCTACCCTTGTGTTGAGATCAAGTTGCTCCACTCCTACCATATGAAACTTGATTTCTAGCCTTCCCAAGTTGCTTTCCACTCAATCCCTTCCTCCACCACAGCCAAATCGGTGAGGAGAGTTGAGTGTTGGGGAGATTATCATTTGAAGCACAAGAGCAAGGAGTTCATCATCACCAACACCATCTATTACCTTTTGGAGGTGGTGCCTCCTAGATTGGTTAGGTGTCACTTGGGAGCCTCCGTCATGATGTGGAGTTGAACCAAGGAGTTTGTAAGGGCAAGGAGATCGCCTACTTCGTGAAGATCTACCCCGAGTAAGGCTAGTCCTCCGTGGGCGTAAGCCATGATGGCATAGACAAGGTTGCTTCTTCGTGGACCCTTCGTGGGTGGAGCCCTCCGTGGACTCATGGCTGTTACCCTCCGTGGGTTGAAGTCTCCATCAACGTGGATTGACGATAGCACCACCTATCGGAACCACGAGAAAAAATCTCCGTGTCACCAACTTGCGTTTGCTCTTCTCCACCTCTCATTTACTATACGTGCAATTTACTTTCCGCTGCCACAACTCTAGAATTGCATGTGTAGGGTGATACTTGACTTGGTCATCATTGTGAACTTGCTAAGAAACTACTCCAATCAAAAGGCAAAATTTTTAAGTTGTCAAGTAGTCTAATCACCCCCCCTCTAGACATACTTCCGATCCTACAAGTGGTATCAGAGCTTTGGTCTCCATTGGATTGGTTTCCATTGCATTGGACTCCATAAGCTTGGTTTCACAACCTAGGAGAGTATGGCGTCTAGTGAGGGTAATTTCCGTAGAGGTCCTTACTTTGATGGTTCAAACTTTGCTAGTTGGAAGCATAAAATGAAAATGCATATTCTTGGACATAACCCCGCCGCATGGGGCATTATTTGTGTTGGCTTGCAAGGTGAGTTCTTGAAGAAGGAAAAGTTCGGATCGCGAAGCTCTGCGGATGAGTTGCGGATGTTCTGAACAATGCTCAAGCTTGTGACATTCTCTTCAATGCTTTGTGTCGAGGAGTTCAACAAGATCAGCCGTCTTGAGAATGCAAAAGAGATTTGGGATACTTTGGTCGAAATGCACGAAGGTACCGAGTCCGTGAAGGAATCAAAGCTAGATGTTCTTCAAGGTCAGCTTGACAAGTTCAAGATGAAGGAAGGTGAAGGAGTCGCTGAAATGTACTCTAGGCTTGCTCTCATCACCAATGAGATGGCAGGTTTAGGAAGCGAAGAAATGACCGACCGATTCATCATCAAGAAGATTCTCAGAGCTTTGGATGGAAAGTATGACACCGTGTGCACTTTGATCCAAATGATGCCAAACTACAAAGATCTCAAGCCTACCGAAGTCATTGGAAGAATTGTTGCTCATGAGATGACACTTAAAGATAAGGAAGAGCTTCACAACAAGTCAAGTGGTGCTTACAAAGCTGCAGTTGAAGCTCCCACATCCTCAAGTGACAAGCTAGTGTCCAATGAAGAGATAAGCCTAATGGTGAAGAACTTCAACAAGTTCTACAAGAGTAGAAGCAAGGAAAGAAGCTCAAAGTCTAGATCATATGATGAAAAGAGATCTTCTAGTCGTGATCGAAGCTGCTACAATTGTGGAAGACCGGACACTACTCAAATGAGTGTTCGACTCCCCACAAGAGAAGAGAAGAATCTCCAAGAAGAAGAAGCTCAAGAGAAGAGTCGCCTCGAAAAGAGAGAAGGAGTAGAGATGATCGTTATGAGCGAAGATCCTCTCGGAGAAGCAAGGATTCGGAAAGGAAAGACAAGTCATCAAGGAGCTACACAAGAAGAAAACATCAAGCTCATGTTGGTGAATGGGTTTCCGGCCCGACTCGACAATCACTCGAAGAAGCTATCACTCCAACTCCGAATACATCAAGATGAAGGTGTTGCGGTCTTGCTCTCGTGTCCTCCAACTCCAACTCCTATGACATATTTGATTCACCAAATGAGGGAATTGGAAGATGCTTCATGGCAAAAGGCCCCAAGGTATCACATCCTGAGTTTATTGACTTTGATAGTGATGAGGATGACTTGCTTGGTGAAGATGAGCTTTTACATGATAAATCTAGTGAGCTTAGTAATGATGAACATGCTAGTAGTCTTTATAGTCGAGAAGAGTCGAATGACAATGCTATGAAGGAGATTGAGCGTCTAACTAAAGAACTAAACACTCTTAAGTTAGCTCATGAAACAACTCAAGAAGATCATAGAGAGCTCCTAAGATCTCATGAGAAGCTACGCTCGAGAAGCTCAATCTAGAGCAAGAACATGAGTTTCTAAAAGCTATCAATGACGATCTTCAAAGAAGAGTTCTTCATATCTTGCCAAACGACTTCTCTTGTCTAATTTCTTGCCACCTATCAAAACTAAGCATGACAAGCATAAGAAAAATTCTTCATCTAGTAGTAACAATAATCATGCTAAATCAAATGTTGTTACTTCTAGTAATTCTCTTGATTCCACTAACAATGTTTCAAGCCAAGTTTCACTTGAGCAAGAAAATAGTCTATTGAAAGGGATTATAGAGAAAGGTGTCTACAAGAGTCTTGCGGAAGCAAAAGCTTTGAGGAAATTGTTCGCAAACAAGGAAGACAGGAAGAATCAAGGAATTGGTTTTGAGCGAAAGTTCAATGCCGAGGGTGTTGAATGGGAAGAAGGTCAATATCCCACTCCAAAGTTCGTCTCTCAAGAGGAGAAGTATGATCCTACTTCTTCCAATAAGGAACAAGCTCAAGATGACCTTCCACCACAAGACCACAAGCTAAAAGGCAAGGACAAGCTTCAAGAGGAGATTGATGCATTCATTGAAGCACCCAAGGCCATGGTCAAGTGGGTTCCCAAGGCAACTTCAAGTTCTACTTGACAAGCTCAACTACTACCCCAAGGATTCCCATCAAGATGATGTGGATCCCGAAGAAGAAGAACTAGAGAGTTCTTGAGGGTGACTCCGCCAACATACTTCACTCACATTCATTTTGGCAAGGACTTGTGCAATCAACTTCCACATCTTGCACTAGTTCATGGAGTCACAAACCCTCATGTTGGTAAGTCAAGGGACAAGGTAATCATTGCTTTCATGGACATCATCTATTGTGTACCTCAATCTATGTCCATGGATATTCTTGTTTGTTCCTTGTGGGACTAACCCATGTAGGTATTGAAAGTGCCCGAATCCAAAGGATTGCTCCCAACTCTTGATGATCTACATCAACATTGAGCATCCACATCTTCAACATCTACATGAAGTCTTCAACGACAACCCAAGGTTAGTTTGACCCTGTAAAAGGGGTTCTCACATCAAGGGGGAGCTTTGCTCTAAAGAAATGAGCTAAAGCATCTTCTAATGATGTGAACACATCAATGCTTTATTGAAAAGTGGTAACCCCACTTGTGCTTAAACGATGAGTATGACCTATGATCAAATGTTCTCATTTGACTCCTAAGTCAATATACTCATATATAGATGACCTAGTCATCGCCAAATTGTGTGCTAGCTGTTAGTGTTTTGTTTGTGCATGTTTGACACATATTTCATTTGCTATCTTATTGTGTGAGCATGTTGGATGCATGATTTTATCCATTCGAGGACATCCATTTGTTGCTTTGGTCTTTTGGTTTTCTTTCTTTTTGACCAAATGGATGGACAAGAATGCCTAAGTTCCTCCCTAGCTATCTATGCTTTGTTGTCTCAAACTCTATTCATGCTTATATCACAAACTTTGAACAAGACTTTTTGGACAGCACCGAGTGAGGAGCACTCGGAGCCACCGATCCGTCAAAAGCCTAACTTCCAAAACCTTCTAAGTACTTTCGGTCAAACCGATATACTCAAATCGGATGACCGAAATCACTTGGATTGATCTAGGTTTTCACTCGGTGAAACCGAAGTTTCAAATTCGGCGTGACCGAAGTGTGTAATCGCACATGATTAACCATCTCGGTCCCACCGAAGTTTTCAAACTCGGTCCCACCGACACCGAAGGGTATATATACTCGAGGACGAGCGCGTTGATTACTTCTTCAAGCGCTTCGCCCTCAAACCCTTATTGCCGTCGCCTTGGTCTTGGATCGTCTCCGCCGTCGCTTTGCGCCCTCGCGCTGGTCTCCATCGCCGTCAGCGGTCCTTCTCATCGCGCCGTTGCCGCCAGAGTGAAGCTCCACCGCATTGGGTGAGTTTCATCCTCTCGTGCTCCAACCGCTGATTCAATGCACGTTAGGTGTTGCCATGTTTCTTGCCAAGTTTGAGATCTCCCTATCCAGCCGTTTAGGTCTTAGAACAAAATTCGAGTGAAAATTTTAGGGTTAGGTTTCCGCGAACACATCTCGGTGTGACCGATTCGCATTTCGGATGACCGATTTGGCCTCTGGCCATTAGACCGCACCGGTGAAACCGAGTTGTGCAAATCGGTAAGACCGAAGTGAAGATTTAGTGAAACCCTAGTTGTCTCGGCAGATCGAAACCCATTTCGTCCAACCGAAAGTGGTGTATGTGGTCTGCATTTAGACATTTCGGTTTCACGAATTTATAGACTCGGTCGACCGACATGTATTCTGTGAAAACCTAAAACTAAAGTTTAAACTCATTCTTTTGCAAAATCCTCTGCAGTTTGTGATAACTCTTCTATTCTTCCTATACCTATTCTATTCACGGGTTGTCGGTCATGTCGATGGAAGTGACAATCGAACAGTCCGAGATGCGATTGAGATTCCAGAGGCAGCTACAAGTCCGAAGCAAGCAGTTTTTCAGATGATGAGAGAGAAGCACTCCAAGTGGATCTGCTGCACTGCTACGAGGCAGGAGGAAGAGGAATTACGATGAGGAGGATTCAGACTTTGTTGCGAGATGAGGAAATAACTTCTAAGCCAAAAGGCAAGTGGTTGCCAAGGGCTATCAAGGGCAACAGTCAAAGAAAGGCACAAGCAAAGTGACAAAATCCTCTGTTGCCTGAAGCTCGGCATGGAAGAAACCTCCGGCAAGATCAAGAAGACTTCCAAGAGGAAGAGGAAAGTTCATGAAGAAGTCGATGATGATGATGATTACGATGAGGAAGCACCTCGGCCTCCTCGAAGCGAAGTTGATGGGTGATGCCATCGAGGCGGGAGCACCCACAAAAGCTAAGCCATCAGCTCCAAAGAAAGGCAGCCCAAGCCAAACCAGCTGCCAAGCCCAAGAAGACTGTGAGGAACATACGCTTGAGAGAAGAAGAAGGACAATGTGCCACTGCAGAATCGGATGATGAGGCTCATGTTTTGCTCAAGCTCGGATAAAAGCGCGAGTTCATAATGATGCTCATCCTCGAGAAAATATGAAGGAGAGAAAGGATAAAGGTCTCGAGCTATGGAGGCAAGCAGATCCATATGCCACCGGAGAAGAACAGTGATTGACCCAAGATTCCACACTAGAGAGCAACAAGACTTTTATGAGGCAGTGCTCATGGATAAGAAGCCAATTGTTCTTGACACGGAGATATGTAGACCGGGATTACATCGACGGTGAAAGCACAGAGACTACTTCCCACATGTGCATGAAAGCTTCACCGCTTGTGGGATTGCGAGTTTGTAGGTCGGTATTTGCTTGGAACGATGAGATGATCATGCAGTTCTATGCCACCGCACACTTCTATCCGGATGGCGAATTGTATGGATGATGAAGGCGGAGATTCCATTCTCTTGTTGAAGAATGGAGAGCATTGCTGAATGCACTGTATCAAGGGATGATGATGTTGATGTGTATGGCATTAGAAGAAAATCACGAGTCAATGAAGAACATGTACAATGAGGTAAAAGATAAGGATGTTGAGATATGGAAGCTTGGTTGATCTACTATCTTGAGCAGGTCTCCCAACCACCAACACCATTACGAGGCATACTTTGATGCCTAAGTCGAGGACCACCGCATGATAAGAGGGTACTCTATCAACATGCTGCACATTCTAGATCGAAGACACCTTTTAAGGTGATGGACACGATAGTTGAGACTATCAAGAGGACAAAGCAGAGACGAGAAGAGGTCGTGTGGGTTTGCTCGCATATTCAGATGCTCATTAATGCCAAGTTTGGCACAGACACCTACGTTGGATAGACCCCACTTGCCTTGCAGCCTGAACATGAGGATAACGAGGTTGTAATGGTGAGGATGCTCCCACATCCGTAGAAGGACATGCTAAGTCTGAAGCTGCCAAACAAGCTAAAGCCGAGAAGGAAGCGCAAAGCAAAGCCCAAGAGCGTTGAGAACAACTTCTTGAAGCCACTCGGAGAATTGAGCTACGCCTGGCCAGCATAGTGCGATCTCGGGAGAGCCTTGAGAGGATAGTTGAGGACAAGTTCCATGCTCTGGACGTTAAGGTCGATGAAGTGCAGTCACCGTCAACAAGCTTGAGGCGACATCGAGGAAGCTAAGAGGAGAAGGAGAACTCATGAGGAGATGGAAGGTGATATGGTCCAGATGACTATGAGCAGCCTGCCCAGTGCCCACAAAGCCCAGATCATTTGCTATTCAAAGGTCGAGACCCTGGGCTACTACATCAGCACCTCCTACAGCTCCGTCGGCCCAAAGGCCAGCCAAGATCCACTCCTCCAGCTCCACAGACTTCAGCAGAAGCTTTCGCAGATGCAGCTATCTCCACTCCATCGACGCAGACAGGAGCCGCCAGCAGAGTCCCGAGTGACGATTAGCTCTATACCTTTCGAACTTTTTGGTAACTTGTTGCCAAAGGGGGAGAAATTGTATAGATCATAGGCTTCGAGAGAGAGAGTGCTCGCGTTTTGCTCTTTCGTTTGCGGTTTTCCTTGAGATACTTTTGAGTTCTTTGAGATACTTCGTGTGTTTGATACTACGTTTGCTCTATCTTGATGAGTGCTTGATCATACTGTGCTTAATGTGTGCTTGATGCTTATCATATTCCATTCATATCTTGTATGATCATTTACTCATGTCTTGGTGATTGGGTGCATGCTATTCATTCTTATCATTTTGTGCGCTCCACCAAGATGTATGTGACATGGAAGAGTAACCCATGATCCTAATCGATTGTGCATTTGCATTCAAACACAAATCTTAAATAATGCACAAATTTAGGGGGAGCTCTTGCTTATCACATACTTCTCAAAGCGACGATGTTATTCATTGATTATATCATTTGTCGAAGCTTTGATCTATATGTTGTCATCAATTACCAAAAAGGGGGAGATTGAAAGTGCATCTAATCCCCATGTGGTTTTGGTAATTAATAACAACATATATATCATTGAACTAATCATTTCTTGAGAATATTTGAGAAAGTTCAATTGATATGGGTATGGCAATGGTGATGATGTGGACCCCTCAAAATGCTAAGGAAAACATTGGCAAAATCTCAAGACTCCATTTTGGTTTAGTGATCCAAGATCACATTGAGTCCATAGGAAAGCCAATACTATTAAAAGGGGATGAGGTTATGATGATGATCTGGTTGCTCTAAGTGCTTAGTGATTTATCTCTCAAACTATCGGCAATCTTTCATTCCAACATAAACCCATAAGTAATCTCGGTCCCACCGATTCCAAACTCACCACACCGAGATGAACCACCTCACCATATACCCAAACCCTAAGAATCTCGGATTTTCCGATTCCAAACTCGGTCATTCGAAATTGGTGTTGCCAACCTTCAGAACCTTCAGACTCAAATCGGTGTCACCGAGATGAGAAAGTCGGTCCCACCGAGATTGGCAAACCCTAGACTTTGGAAGAATCGGACTAACCGAGATTGTATTTTCGGTCCCACTCGAAAATCCCAACGTTCACAAGATTTGAACTTTCGGTCTCACCGAGTTGTCAACTTCGGTCCGACCGAGATTGGTCAAATGTGTGTAACAGTTGGATTTTGTGTGGAGGCTATAAATACCCTCCACCTCCTCTTCATTCGTGGAGAGAGCCATCGAAAGAACTACCACTCCTACCTTACGTTTACGAGAAGAAAACTACCTACCCTTGTGTTGAGATCAAGTTGCTCCACTCCTACCATATGAAACTTGATTTCTAGCCTTCCCAAGTTGCTTTCCACTCAATCCCTTCCTCCACCACAGCCAAATCGGTGAGGAGAGTTGAGTGTTGGGGAGATTATCATTTGAAGCACAAGAGCAAGGAGTTCATCATCACCAACACCATCTATTACCTTTTGGAGGGTGGTGCCTCCTAGATTGGTTAGGTGTCACTTGGGAGCCTCCGTCATGATGTGGAGTTGAACCAAGGAGTTTGTAAGGGCAAGGAGATCGCCTACTTCGTGAAGATCTACCCCGAGTAAGGCTAGTCCTCCGTGGGCGTAAGCCATGATGGCATAGACAAGGTTGCTTCTTCGTGGACCCTTAGTGGGTGGAGCCCTCCGTGGACTCGTGCGGCCGTTACCCTCCGTGGGTTGAAGTCTCCATCAGCGTGGATTGACGATAGCACCACCTATCGGAACCACGAGAAAAAATCTCCGTGTCACCAACTTGCGTTTGCTCTTCTCCACCTCTCATTTACTATACGTGCAATTTACTTTCCGATGCCACAACTCTAGAATTGCATGTGTAGGGTGATACTTGACTTGGTCATCATTGTGAACTTGCTAAGAAACTACTCCAATCAAAAGGCAAAAATTTTAAGTTGTCAAGTAGTCTAATCACCCCCCCCCTCTAGACATACTTCCGATCCTACACAACACATGTCTATGGTTAGGAAACATAACCATCTTTGATTAATGAGCTAGTCAAGTAGAGGCATACTAGTGACCATATGTTTGTCTATGTATTCACACATGTATCATGTTTCCGGTTAATACAATTCTAGCATGAATAATAAACATTTATCATGATATGAGGAAATAAATAATAACTTTATTATTGCCTCTAGGGCATATTTCCTTCAGTCTCCCACTTGCACTAGAGTAAATAATCTAGATTACGTAGTAATGATTCTAACACCCATGGAGTCTTGGTGCTGATCATGTTTTGCTCGTGAGAGAGGCTTAGTCAACGGGTCTGCAACATTCATATCCATATGTATCTTGCAAATCTCTATGTCTCCCACTTGGACTTGGTCCCGAATGGAATTGAAGCATCTCTTGATGTGCTTGGTCCTCTTGTGAAATCTGGATTCCTTTGCCAAGGCAATTGCACCAGTATTGTCACAGAAGATCTTCATTGGTCCTGATGCACTAGGTATGACACCTAGATCGAAATGAACTCCTTCATCCAGACTCCTTCATTTTTGCTTCGAAGCAGCTATGTACTCCGCTTCACATGTAGATCCCGCCACGACGCTTTGTTTAGAACTCGCACCAACTTACAGCTCCACCGTTTAATAAAAATACGTATCCGGTTTGCGATTTAGAATTATGCGGATCGGTGTCAAAGCTTGCATCGGCGTAACCATTTACGACTAGCTCTTTGTCACCTCCATATCTGAGAAACATATCCTTAGTCCTTTTCGTATTTCGGGATGTTCTTGACCCTTTGTCTAGTGATCCACTCTGGATTACTTTGGTACCTTCTTGCCAAGCTTATTGCTAAGCATACGTCGGTCTGGTACACATCATTGCATACATGATAGAGCCTATGGCTGAAGCATAGGAACATTTTCATTTCTCTTTATCTTCTCATTGTGGTCGGGCATTGAGTTTGACTCAACTTCACACCTTGTAGTACTGTGCAAGAATCCTTTCTTTGCTTGATCCATTTTGAACTTTTTCAAAATCTTGTCAAGGTATGTGCTTTGTGAAAGTCCTATTAAGCGTCTTGATCTATCTCTATAGATCTTGATGCCCAATATGTAAGCAGCTTCACCGAGGTCTTTCATTGAAAAACTTTTATTCAAGTATCCCTTTATGCTATCCAGAAATTCTATATCATTTCCAATTAATAATATGTCATCTACATATAAAATTAGAAATGCTACAGAGCTCCCACTCACTTTCTTGTAAATACTGAGGCTTCTCCAAAAGTGCATATAAAACCATATCTTTGATCACACTATCAAAGCGTTTATTCCAACTCCGAGATGCTTGCACCAGTCCATAAATGGAAGGCTAGAGCTTGCACACTTTGTTAGCACCTTTTGGATCAACAAAACCTTCTGGTTGCATCATATACAACTCTTCTTCTAGAAATCCATTCAAGAATGCAGTCTTGACATCCATTTGCCAAATTTCATAATCATGAAATGCAGCAATAGCTAACATGATTCGGACAGACTTAAGCATCGCTACGGGTGAGAAAGTCTCATCGTAGTCAACCCCTTGAACTTGTCGAAAACCTTTTGCAACAAGTCGAGCTTTATAGACGATTACATTACCATCAGCATCGGTCTTCTTCTTAAAGATCCATTTATTCTCAATGGCTTGCCGAGCATCGGCAAGTCAACCAAAGTCCACACTTTGTTTTCATACATGGATCCCATCTCAGATTTCATGGCCTCTAGCCATTTTGCGGAATCTGGGCTCATCATCGCTTCCTCATAGTTCGCAGGTTCATCATGGTCAAGTAACATGACTTCCAGAATAGGATTACCGTACCACTCTGGTGCGGATCTTACTCTGGTAAACCTACGAGGTTCAGTAGAAATTTGATCTGAAGTTTCATGATCATTATCATTAGCTTCCTCACTAATTGGTGTAGTTGTCACCGGAACCGGTTCTTGTGATGAACTACTCTCCAATAAGGGAGTAGATACAGTTATCTCATCAAGTTCCACTTTCCTCCCACTCACTTCTTTCGAGAGAAACTCCTTCTCTAGAAAGGATCCATTCTTAGCAACGAATGTCTTGCCTTCGGATCTGTGATAGAAGGTGTACCCAACATTCTCTTTTGGGTATCCTACGAAGACACATTTCTCCGATTTGGGTTCGAGCTTATCTGGTTGAAGTTACTTCACATAAGCATCGCAGCCCCAAACTTTAAGAAACGACAACTTTGGTTTCTGGCCAAACCACAGTTCATAAGGTGTCGTCTCAACGGATTTTGATGGTGCCCTATTTAACGTGAATGCGGCCGTTTTTAAAGCATAACCCCAAAACGATAGCGGTAAATCAGTAAGAGACATCATAGATCGCACCATATCAAGTAAAGTGCGATGATGACATTCAGACACACCATTTCGTTGTGGTGTTCCAGGTGGCGTGAGTTGCAAAACTATTCCACATTGTTTTAAGTGTAGACCAAACTCGTAACTCAAATATTCTCCTCCACGATCAGATCGTAGAAACTTTATTTTCTTGTTACGATGATTTTCCACTTCACTCTGAAATTCTTTGAACTTTTGAAATGTTTCAGACTTGTGTTTCATCAAGTAGATATACCATATCTGCTCAAATCATCTGTGAAGGTGAGAAAATAACGATACCCGCCGTGAGCCTCAACATTCATTGGACAACAAACATCAGTATGTATGATTTCCAACAAATCAGTTGCTCGCTCCATAGTTCCGGAGAACGGCGTTTTAGTCATCTTGCCCATAAGGCACGGTTCGCAAGTACCAAGTGATTCATAATCAAGTGATTCCAAAAGTCCATCAGTATGGAGTTTCTTCATGCGCTTTACACCAATATGACTCAAACGGCAGTGCCACAAATAAGTTGCACTATCGTTATCAACTCTGCATCTTTTCGTTTCAACACTATGAATATGTGTATCACTACTATCGAGATTCAATAAAAATAGACCACTCTTCAAGGGTGCATGACCATAAAAGATATTACTCATATAAATAGAACAACCATTATTCTCTAATTTAAATGAATAACCGTCTCGCATTAAACAAGATCAAGATATAATGTTCATGCTCAACGCTGGCACCAAATAACAATTATTCAGGTCTAAAACTAATCCCGAAGGTAGATGTAGAGGTAGCGTGCCGACCGCGATCACATCGACTTTGGAACCGCTTCCCACGCGCATCGTCACCTCATCCTTGGCGATGCTCGCTTATTCGTAGTCCCTGTTTGAGTTGCAAATATTAGCAATGAACCAATATCAAATACCAGTGCTACTACGAGCTTTAGTTAGGTACACATCAATAACATATATATCACATATACCTTTGTTTACTTTGCCATCCTTCTTGTCCGCCAAATACTTGGGGCAGTTCCGCTTCCAAAGGACTACCGCTTGCGGTAGAAGCACTCAGTTTTAGGCTTAGGTCCAGACTTGGGTTTCTTCTCTTGAGCAGCAACTTGCTTGCTGTTCTTCTTGAAGTTCCCCTTCTTCTTCCCTTTGCCCTTTTTCTTGAAACTAGTGGTCTTGTTAACCATCAACACTTGATGCTCCTTCTTGATTTCTACCTCTGCATCTTTTAGCATTGCGAAGAGCTCGGGAATAGTCTTGTTCATCCCTTGCATATTATAGTTCATCACAAAGCTCTTGTAGCTTGGTGGCAGTGATTGGAGAATTCTGTCAATGACGCTATCATCCAAAAGATTAACTCCCAGTTGAATCAAGTGATTATTATACCCAGACATTTTGAGTATATGCTCACTATAAGAACTATTCTCCTCCATCTTGCAGCTGTAGAACTTATTGGAGACTTCATATCTCTCAATTCGGGCATTTGCTTGAAATATTAACTTCAACTCCTGGAACATCTCATATGCTCCATGACGTTCAAAACGTCATTGAAGGCCCGGTTCTAAGCCGTAAAGCATGGCACATTGAACTATAGAGTAGTCATCAGCTTTGCTCGCCAGACGTTCTTAACGTCGTCGGTTACATCAGCAGAAGAAGTTGGCACCCAGCGGTGCTTCCAGGCGTAACTTTTCTCATGCAAACAATGAGGATAATCCTCAAAGTTACGGACCCAGCCCGTGTAATTGCTACCATCATCTTTCAACTTTGCTTTCTCAAGGAACGCATTAAAATTCAACGGAACAACAAAGACGAGCCATCTATCTACAAACAAACATAGACAAGCAAAATACTATCAAGTACTAAGTTCATGATAAATTTAAGTTCAATTAATCATATTACTTAAGAACTCCCACTTAGGCAGACATCTCTCTAGTCATCTAAGTGATTACGTGATCCAAATCAACTAAACCATGACCGATCATCACGTGAGATGGAGTAGTTTTCAATGGTGAACATCACTATGTTGATCATATCTACTATATGATTCACGCTCGACCTTTCGGTCTCCATGTTACGAGGCCATATCTCGCATATGCTAGGCTCGTCAATTTTAACTCGAGTATTCTGCGTGTGCAAAACTGGCTTGCACCCGTTGTAGATGGACGAGAGCTTATCACACCCGATCATCACGTGGTGTCGGGCACGACGAACTTTCGCAACGGTGCATACTCAGGAGAACACTTCTTGATAATTTTAGTGAGAGATCATCTTAAAATGCTACCGTCAATCAAAGCAAGATAAGATGCATAAAGGATAAACATCACATGCAATCAATATAAGTGATATGATATGGCCATCATCATCTTGTGCTTGTGATCTCCATCTTGAAGCACCGTCGTGATCACCATCGTCACCGTAGCGACACCTTGATCTCCATCGTAGCATCGTTGTCGTTACGCCATCTATTGCTTCTACAACTATCGCTACCGCTTAGTGATAAAGTAAAGCAATTACAGGCGCTTGCATTTCATACAATAAAGCGACAACCATATGGCTCTCGCCATTGCCGATAACCGGTTACAAAACATGATCATCTCATACAATAAAATATAGCATCACGTCTTGGCCATATCACATCACAACATGCCCTGCAAAAACAAGTTAGGCGTCCTCTACTTTGTTGTTGCAAGTTTTACGTGGCTGCTACGGGCTGAGCAAGAACCGTTCTTACCACGCATCAAAACCACAACGATAGTTTGTCAAGTTGGTGCTGTTTTAACCTTCGCAAGGACCGGGCGTAGCCACACTCGATTCAGCTAAAGTGAGAGAGCAGACACCCGCCAGCCACCTTTAAGCACGAGTGCTCGTGAACGGTGATACCGGTCTCGCGTAAGCGTCACGCATAATGTCGGTCCGGCCGCTTCATCTCGCAATACCGCCGAACCAAAGTATGACATGCTGGTAAGCAGTATGACATGTATCGCCCACAACTCACTTGTGTTCTACTCGTGCATATAACATCAACGCATAAAACCTAGGCTCTGATGCCACTGTTGGGAAACGTAGTAATTTCAAAAAAATTCCTACACACACGCAAGATCATGGTGATGGCATAACAACGAGAAGGGAGAGTGTTCGTCCACATACCCTCGTAGACCGTAAGCGGAAGCGTTGACACAACGCGGTTGATGTAGTCATACGTCTTCACGATCCGACCGATCCAAGCACCGAACGTACGGGGCCTCCGAGTTCAGCACACATTCTGCTCGATGACGATCTCCGGCCTCCGATCCAGTGAAGCTCGGAGATGAGTTCCACAAGACGACGGCGTGGGACGATGATGATGTTCTACCAGCGCAGGCTTCGCCTAAACTCATGACGATATGACCGAGGTGGAATATGGTGGAGGGGCACGCGACACGGCTAAGGAACGATCCGTAGATCAACTTGTGTGTCTATGGGTGCCCTCCGCCCCGTATATAAAGGAGCAAGGGGAGGCGGCCGGCCCTTGGGCGCCAAGGAGGAGGAATATTCCTCCTAGTAGGAGTAGGACTCCTCCTTTCCTACTCCTACTAGGAGGGGAAGGAAGGGGAGAGGGGAAGGAAGGGGGGCGCCGCCTCCTAGTCAATTCGGACCAGAGGGGGAGGGCGCTGCCCATCTTGGCTGCCCTCTCTCCTTTCCCTAAGGCCCATAAGGCCCAATACTCTCCGGGGTTCGGTAACCCTCCCAGACTTCGTTTTCTCCAAATCACCGGAACACTTCGGTGTCCGAATATAGTCGTCCAATATATCAACCTTTATGTCCCGACCATTTCGAGACTCCTCGTCATGTCTGTGATCACATCCGAGACGCCGAACAAACTTCGGTACATCAAAACTTGTAAACTCATAATAAAACTGTCATCGTAACGTTAAGTGTGCGGACCCTACGGGTTCGAGAACTATGTAGACATGACCTAGAACCATTCTCGATCAATAACCAATAGTGGGACCTGGATGCCCATATTGGTTCCTACATATTCTACGAAGATCTTTATCGGTAAAACCGCATAACAACATACGTTGTTCCCTTTGTCATCGGTATGTTACTTGCCCGAGATTCGATCGTCGGTATCCAATACCTAGTTCAATCTTGTTACTGGCAAGTCTCTTTACTCGTTCCGTAATACATCATCTCATAACCAACTCATTAGTTATAATGCTTGCAAGGCTTAGGTGATGAGTATTACCGAGAGGGCCCAGAGATACTTCTCCGACAATCGGAGTGACAAAACCTAATCTCGAATTATGCCAACCCAACATGTACCTTCGGAGACACCTGTAGAGCACCTTTATAATCACCCAGTTACGTTGTGACTTTTGGTAGCACACAAAGTGTTCCTCCGGTAAACGGGAGTTGCATAATTTCATAGTTGCAGGAACTTTGTATAAGTCATGAAGAAAGCAATAGTAGTATACTAAACGATCAAGTGCTAGGCTAACGGAATGGGTCATGTCAATCACATCATTCTCCTAATGATGTGATCCCATTAATCAAATGACAACACATGTCTATGGTTAGGAAACATAACCATCTTTGATTAATGAGCTAGTCAAGTAGGGGCATACTAGTGACCATATGTTTGTCTATGTCTTCACACATGTATCATGTTTCCGGTTAATACAATTCTAGCATGAATAATAAACATTTATCATGATATGAGGAAATAAATAATAACTTTATTATTGCCTCTAGGGCATATTTCCTTCAAAGTGAGTGGGAGGAAAGTAGAACTTGATGAGGTAACTGTACCTGCTCCCTTATTGGAAAGTAGTCCATCACAAGAACCGGTTCCTGTGATAACTACACCAATTAGTGAGGTAGCTAATGAATTGATCATGAAACTTCAGATCAGGTTTCGACTGAACCTCGTAGGTCTACCAGAGTAAGATGCGCACCAGAGTGGTACGGTAATCCTATTCTGGAAGTCATGTTGCTTGACCATGATGAACCTACGTACTATGGGGAAGCGATGATGAGCCCAGATTCCGCAAAATGGCTAGAGGCCATGAAATCTGAGATGGGATCCATGTATGAGAACAAAGTATGGACTTTGGTTGACTTGCCCGATGATCGGCAAGCCATTGAGAATAAATGGATCTTTAAGAAGAAGACTGACGCTGATGGTAATGTAACTGTCTATAAAGATCGACTTGTTGCGAAAGGTTTTCGACAAGTTCAAGGGGTTGACTACGATGAGACTTTCTCACCCGTAGTGATGCTAAAGTCTGTCTGAATCATGTTAGCAATTGCTGCATTTTATGATTATGAAATTTGGCAAATGGATGTCAAAACTGCATTCTTGAATGCATTTCTGGAAGAAGAGTTGTATATGATGCAACCAGAAGGTTTTGTTGATCCAAAAGGTGCTAACAAAGTGTGCAAGCTCCAGCGATCCATTTATGGACTGGTGCAAGCATCTCGGAGTTGGAATAAACGCTTTGATAGTGTGATCAAAGCATATGGTTTTATCTGAGACTTTTGGAGAAGGCTGTATTTACAAGAAAGTGAGTGGGAGCTCTGTAGCATTTCGATATTATATGTAGATGACATATTATTAATTGGAAATGATATAGAATTCTGGATAGCATAAAGGGATACTTGAATAAAAGTTTTTCTATGAAAGACCTCGGTGAAGCTGCTTACATATTGGGCATCAAGATTTATAGAGATAGATCAAGGCGCTTAATAGGACTTTCACAAAGCACATACCTTGATAAAGTTTTGAAAAAGTTCAAAATGGATCGAGCAAAGAAAGGGTTCTTGCTGTATTACAAGGTGTGAAGTTGAGTCGACTCAATGCCCGACCACGCAGAAGATAGAGAGAAAATGAAAGATGTTCCTATGCTTCACCCACGTGCTCTATCATGTATTTAATGTGTGTACCAGACCGACGATGCTTAGCAATAAGCTTAGCAGGAGGTACCAAAGTAATCCAGAGTGGATCATCGACAGCGGTCAAGAACATCTGAAATACCTAAAAGGACTAAGGATATGTTTCTCGTATATGGAGGTGACAAAGAGCTAGTCGTAAATGGTTACGTCGATGCAAGCTTTGACACTAATCTGGACGATTCTAAATCGCGAACCGGATACGTGTTTTTATTAAACGGTGGAGCTGTAAGTTGGTGCAGTTCTAAACAAAGCGTCTTGGCGGGATCTACATGTGAAGCGGAGTACATAGCTGCTTCGGAAGCAGCAAATGAAGGAGTCTGGATGAAGGAGTTCATTTCCGATCTAGGTGTCATACCTAGTGCATCGGGACCAATGAAGATCTTCTGTGACAATACTGGTGCAATTGCCTTGGCAAAGGAATCCAGATTTCACAAGAGGACCAAGCACATCAAGAGACGCTTCAATTCAATCCGGGACCAAGTCCAGGTGGGAGACATAGAGATTTGCAAGATACATACGGATCTGAATGTTGCAGACCCGTTGACTAAGCCTCTCTCACGAGCAAAACATGATCAGCACCAAGACTCCATGGGTGTCATAATCATTACTGTGTAATCTAGATTATTGACTCTAGTGCAAGTGGGAGACTAAAGGAAATATGCCCTAGAGGCAATCATGATAAATGTTTATTATTCATGCTAGAATTGTATTAACCGGAAACATGATACATGTGTGAATACATAGACAAACATATGGTCACTAGTATGCCTCTACTTGACTAGCTCATTAATCAAAGATGGTTATGTTTCCTAACCATAGACATGTGTTGTCATTTGATTAACGGGATCACATCATTAGGAGAATGATGTGATTGACATGACCCATTCCGTTAGCCTAGCACTTGATCGTTTAGTATGTTGCTATTGCTTTCTTCATGACTTATACATGTTCCTGTAACTATGAGATTATGCAACTCCCGTTTACCGGAGGAACACTTTGTGTGCTACCAAATGTCACAACGTAACTTGGTGATTATAAAGGAGCTCTACAGGTGTCTCCAAAGGTACATGTTGGGTTGGAGTATTTCGAGATTAGGTTTTGTCACTCTGATTGTCGGAGAGGTATCTCTGGGCCCTCTCGGTAATGCACATCACTATAAGCCTTGCAAGCAATGTAGCTAATGAGTTAGTTATAGAATGACGCATTACATAACGAGTAAAGAGACTTGCCGGTAACGAGATTGAACTAGGTATTGATCTCGACGATCGAATCTCGCAAGTAACATACCGATGACAAAGGAACAACGATGTTGTTATGCGGTTCGACCGATAAAGATCTTCAGAGAATATGTAGGATCCAATATGAGCATCCAGGTTCCGCTATTGGTTATTGACCGAGAATAGTTCTAGGTCATGTCTACATAGTTCTCGAACCCGTAGGGTCCGCACGCTTAACGTTACGATGACAGCTTTTATTATGAGTTTATAAGTTTTGATGTACGAAGATTGTTGAGTCCGGATGTGATGACGGACATGACGAGGAGTCTCGAAATGGTCGAGACATAAAGATTGATATATTGGAAGCCTATATTTGGATATCGGAATGGTTACGGGTGAAATCGGATTTTACCGAGCACCGGGTTACGGAACCTCCCGGGGTTATTGGGCCTTCATGGGCCCTCGGGGAGAAGAGGAGAGGAGGCAAGAGGTGGGCTGCGCCCCCTTCCCTCCCTAGTCCGAATAGGACAAGGAGAGGGGGGCGGCGCCCCCCCTTTCCTTCCCCTCTTCCTGCTCCTTCCCCTTCTCCTTCTCCAACTAGGAAAGAAGGAGTCCTACTACCGTGGGAGTAGGACTCCCCCTTGGCGCGCTTCTCCTTGGCCGCCGCCTCCCCTTGGCTCCTTTATATACGGGGGCAGGGGGCACCCTAGGACACACAAGTTGATCTTCGTGATCGTTCCTTAGCCGTGTGCGGTGCCCCCCTCCAGCATATTCCACCTCGGTCATATCGTTGTGGTGCTTAGGCGAAGCCCTGTGTCGGTAGAACATCATCATCGTCACCACGCCGTCGTGCTGACGGAACCCATCCCCGACACCCTGCTGGATCGGAGTCCGAGGATTGTCATCGAGCTGAACGTGTGCTGAACTTGGAGGTGTCGTACGTTCGGTACTTGTATCGGTCGGATCGTGAAGACGTACGACTACATCAACCGTGTTGTCATAACGCTTCCGCTTACGGTCTACGAGGGTACGTGGACATCACTCTCCCCTCTTGTTGCTATGCATCACCATGATCTTGCGTGTGCGTAGGAAATTTTTTGAAATTACTACGTTCCCCAACACTAGAGGCAATAATAAAGTTATTATTTATTTCCTTATATCATGATAAATGTTTATTATTCATGCTAGAAATGTATTAACCGGAAACATAATACATGTGTGAATACATAGACAAACATAGTGTCACTAGTATGCCTCTACTTGACTAGCTCGTTAATCAAAGATGGTTAAGTTTCCTAACCATAGACATGAGTTGTCATTTGATTAACGGGATCACATCATTAGGAGAATGATGTGATTGACTTGACCCATTCCGTTAGCTTAGCACTTGATCGTTTAGTATGTTGCTATTGCTTTCTTCATGACTTATACATGTTCCTATGACTATGAGATTATGCAACTCCCGTTTACGGAGGAACACTTTGTGTGCTACCAAACGTCACAACATAACTGGGTGATTATAAAGGAGCTCTACAGGTGTCTTCGAAGGTACATGTTGAGTTGGCGTATTTCAAGATTCAGATTTGTCACTCCGATTGTCGGAGAGGTATCTCTGGGCCCACTCGGTAATGCACATCACTATAAGCCTTGCAAGCAATGTGACTAATGAGTTAGTTGCGGGACGATGCATTACGGAACGAGTAAAGAGACTTGCCAGTAACGAGATTGAACTAGGTATTGAGATACCGACGATCGAATCTCGGGCAAGTAACATACCGATGACAAAGGGAACACCGTATGTTGTTATGCGGTTTTACCGATAAAGATCTTCGTAGAATATGTGGGAGCCAATATGAGCATCCAGGTTCCGCTATTGGTTATTGACTAGAGACGTGTCTCGGTCATGTCTACATAGTTCTCGAACCCGTAGGGTCCGCACGCTTAAGGTTTCGATGACAGTTTTATTATGAGTTTATGAGTTTTGATGTACCGAAGGAGTTCGGAGTCCCGGATGAGATCGGGTACATGACGAGGAGTCTCGAAATGGTCGAGACATAAATATCAATATATTGGACGACTATATTCGGACTTCGGAAAGGTTCCGAGTGATTCGGGTATTTTTCGGAGTACCGGAGAGTTACGGGTATTCGCGGGGAGAAGTATTGGGCCTTATTGGGCCATACGGAAAGAGAGAGGGCTGCCTAGGGCAGGCCACACGCCCCAAGGCCTAGTCCGAATTGACTAGGGGGGGGCCCCTCCTTCCTTCCCTTCTCTCTTCCCTTTCCTTCTCTCCTACTCCTACTACATGGAAGGGCTCCTAGTTCTATTAGGAAGGGGAATCCTACTCCCGGTGGGAGTAGGACTCCCTAAGGCGCGCCATAGAGAGGGCCGCCCTCCCTCCTCCACTCCTTTATATACGGGCAGGGGACACCCCATAGACACACAAGTTGATCTTCGTGATCGTTCCTTAGCCGTGTGCGGTGCCCCCCTCCACCATATTCCACCTCGATCATATCGTTGTGGTGCTTAGGCGAAGCCATGCGTCGGTAGAACATCATCATTGTCACCACGCCGTCGTGCTGACAAAACTCATCCCCGAAACCCTGCTAGATCGGAGTCCGGGGATCGTCATCGAGCTGAACGTGTGCTGAACTCGGAGGTGCCGTACGTTCGGTGCTTGGATCGGTTGGATCGTGAAGACATACGACTACATCAACCGCGTTGTCATAACGCTTCCGCTTACGGTCTACGAGGGTACGTGGACAACACTCTCCCCTCTCGTTGCTATGCATCACCATGATCTTGCGTGTGCGTAGGAATTTTTTTTGAAATTACTACGTTCCCCAACATATTTTTCCAATGAATTTGATTTGTTTTGTGCGGAACATGGTATAATCCATGAGAGGACGCCTCCCTACTCACCTCAGTCTAATGGTGTGGCCGAAGGAAAGAACCGAACTCTAACTGATTTGGTTAACGCCATGTTAGACACATCGGGTCTTTCCAAGGAATGGTGGGGGGAGGTGCTAATGACCGCGTGTCATGTCCTAAACCGAGTTCCCACAAAGCATAAGACCATGACTCCATTTGAGGAATGGGAAAGAAAAAGGTTGAAACTCTCTTACCTACGTTCTTGGGATTGTTTGGCGAAAATCAATATACCAATTCCCAAGAAGCGCAAGCTTGGACGAAAAACCGTGGATTGTGTTCTTCTGGCTATGCTTTTCATAGCATTGGCTATAGATTTTTGATAATAAAATCTGAGGTATCCGACATGCATGTTGGTACGATTATGGAGTCTAATGATGCAACTTTCTTTGAGGACATATTTCCTATGAAGGATGTGTCAAGTTCATCAAATCAGGAGATACCTACTTCATCTAGTGAGAAACTCATTGTAATTCCTGAACCCACCATTGCGATGGAACACGTTGAGAATCCTGTTGAGGGTGACAATGAAACTCCTGTAAGGAGTAAGAGACAGAGGACTGCAAAGTCCTTTGGTGATGATTTCATTGTGTACCTTGTGGATGACACACCCAGGACTATTTCAGAAGACTATGCATCTCCTGATGCTGACTATTGGAAGGAAGCTGTTCGTAGCGAGATGGATTCCATCTTAGCTAACGGGACCTGGGAGATCACTGACCGTCCTTATGGGTGCAAACCTGTAGGATGTAAGTGGGTGTTCAAGAAAAAGCTTAGACCTGATGGTACGATTGAAAAGTACAAGGCACGGCTTGTGGCTAAGGGTTATACCCGTAAAGAAGGTGAATACTTCTTTGATACTTACTCGCCGTGGCTAGATCGACCACAATTGGTGCTACTATCACCTGGCTGCCTCACATGGTCTTCTCTTTTATCAAATGGACGTTAAGACGGCTTTCCTCAATGGAGAGTTGAAGGAGGAAATTTACATGGATCAGCCAGATGGTTTTGTAGTACCGGTCAGAAGGAAAGGTGTGCAAGTTGTTAAAGTCTTTATATGGCCTTAAACAAGCTCCTAAGGAGTGGCATGAGAAGTTCGAAAGAACATTAATCGCTGCAGCTTTGTAGTAAATGATGGTGACAAGTGTGTGTACTATCGCCATGGTGGGGGCGAGGAGTTATTCTTTGTGCGTATGTCGATTTACATATTGATCTTTGGAACCAAACTTGATTTAATCAAGGAGGTTAAGGATTTCTTATCTCGTTGTTTTGAGATGAAGGATCTAGGAGTAGCTGATGTTATCTTAAACATCAAGCTGTTGAGAGATGAGAATGGTGGGATCACACTACTTCAGTCTCACTATGTGGAAAAGGTCTTGAGTCGTTTTGGGTATAGCGATCGCACGCCTTCTCCAACTCCATATGATGCTAGTGTGTTGCTTCAAAGAATCGACGGATTGCTAGAGATCAACCGAGGTATTCTCGCATTATTGGCTCACTTATGTATTTGGCGAAAGTGCCACGAGGCTCGACATCTCTTTTGCTGTGAGCAAGCTGAGTCGGTTTGTGTCAAAACCGGAGATGATCATTGGCGCGCCGAGAGAGTTATGTGCTACTTGAAGGGCATTGCGAGCTATGGGATTCACTACACCGGTATCCAAGGGTACCGGAGGGTTATAGTGACTCGAATCGATATCGATGTCGATGAGATTAAGGCCACAAGTGGTTATGTTTTTACACTTGGTGGTGGCGCTGTTTCTCGAAGTCTTGCAAGCGCACCATCTTAACGAGGTCAACTATGGAAGCAGAACTCACAAAGATTAGACACTGCCACTGTGGAAGCAGAGTGGCTTCGTGAGCTATTGATGGACTTACCTATGGTTGAAAAACCAATACCCCCTATCCTGATGAACTGTGATAATCAAACTGTGATTGTCAAGATAAACAGTTCTAAGGACAATATGAAGTCCTCAAGGCATGTGAAGAGGAGATTAAAATCTGTCAGGAAACTGAGGAACTCCGGAGTTATTACGTTGGATTATATCCAAACATCGAAAAACTTGGCAGATCCCTTCACAAAGGGTCTATCACGTAATGTGATAGATAATGCATCGATGGAGATGGGTTTGAGACCCACCGCATGAGTTGTCCATAGTGGTAACCCACTCTATGTGATCGGAGATCCCGTGAAGTAGAAGTGGGAGACAAGTTGTTGGTCAGCTGAGAGGAGAGTATCCTTATTTTAATTATCCCACTCCATGAAGATGCAATACTCTCCTGATCTGCATGGCAGGTTGATATCTATCTTAATGTGTTCCAAGTGACTTATTTGAGTAAGCAGAGATGTTGTTCTGCAGAGCATCTCCTGAGGAACACACCTATATGAATTTGATTTGTTAACGCCATGATCTGTGAGAAGTGGGTGCTCTCTAATAAATTCATGAAAGGTCCTGGAGTACGACGTATACGCTCCACCCGCGGGGAAGCCTTGCGGCAGCCTAGTATCGGTCAAGAATTTGTGTGAAACTAGTCTCGCAGAAAACTTGTAGTTCAAGGCATAGTCCACTATTCAAGTTGTGATCTAGTGTAGCATAAATCTCTAAGTGGAAGTTCAACTTCACAGTCTCCACTAAGCACCGGTATATAAACAATGTTTTGGAACCAAATGGTGAAATGTGTCAATGAGACTTTGTGGGGGATTGTTGAAATTTGCTAGTGAGCTTTTGGCCCAAAGCCCAACTAAAATTCTGAAATTCTCTTGGCCCATTCATGCACACATGTGAGTGAAGTGAGTGAGGCTAAAGTTTAGTCCCACCTCATAAGTTGAGAGAGAGTTGCACCTCTTTATAAGGTGAGCTCTCCTACCACTTGTATGAGCATGAGAAGAGGAGACCTACACGCGCGCTCCTCCTCCTCGCTCGCCTCGCCGCGCCGCGGGTTGCGGGATTGAGCCGAGCCGAGGACAGAGCTATGCACGTTGTCTATATTTTTGTTGCTCGGGAAAAATTAATGAGTCATTAATTAATAATTAACAAACGCGTTAATTACTGAACCGTTTCCGGTTCTTTTGGATCGTGATGACTTGGACGTGGGGTTTACTCCCACGACCTACCCGGCCCGCACTATATAGTCAGGCAGACGTCTATCCTAGCCGCCGTCGTTTTCGTATGGTTTCTCACCACCGTTCCAGACCATTGCACCGCCAAGCAAGTCTTCTCCATCCCTCCTTTCGGCGTGCACCGGGAGAAGGGACAGCAGGCCTCGGAACCTTGCCTCTCGTGATCATGTACGGGAGAGGGGCGATCAGGTTTTTGGGGAGCGCACTCGTGTGACTGCTGGCAGCGACGACTTTGCGAACGACGACTTCTTCCCCGACCTCGGCAACCTCATCCTCGACGACATGGGCGACAACGTCAACACCGGTGGTGCTGCTCCCGCTGCACCGCATGTGATTCTATCTCTCCTGTTTGAGATCGTGGTAGAATTCATGTTTCTAGTATGTGCCCTAGATGTGATCGATTCATCTACTATGCTAGTTCGCATGATTAGTTCAATCTCTGCTGATTTATCTACTGTTAATTCGGATTAAATCTCGTAGTAATTTGCTCATATTTTCAACAGATTAGATTCGGGTTTGGCGACGTTGCTTTGGTAGGGACGATGGTATTTCCAATAAGCATGCTCGGCTCTAATCCCATCTCAACAACACTGATGGCGGCACACAGGAGATATGGGGTTGTGTCTCCCGTTGCCCCCTTCATGTCGGCAGGCTTAGGATTGTGGGGTGATGCCGGTGAGGTGATAATGACGACATTGCTTCGTTATTTGGTCTCAATCTTTGGCGTTGTTGCTATAGCAAGCGCTCCTACACCATCGGTGAGTTTGGACGAACATTTCCGTCTTCTCCAAAAGTGTCAACGATGGTGTTTCTCGGACGACGGGTGCTTCAGAGGAAGGTATGTTGTTGGAGACTTGGAGGCACGCGAATTAAATCTTGTCTCTCATATTGTCAGACAGAGTCTCACCCTCTAGCAAGCATGGGGATAGAATCTCGTCGACATGCCACAATGGTCTCGTACTCGCCGCTCGCAGGGGTCGCTTAATCAGCTCGTGTAGGACCACATGAATCGACCAGAGGGTGAATGAGAGATTTTAACAATTTCTTCGAAAACATCAGTTCTTTAAAAAAAATAGTGTAAGAGAACTACAACAGAACAATAATGAAGAAAACTGAAGCTGGACAATAGCCAACTCAGAGGTAAGCGATGCAAAACGGCTAAGTTAAACAAAATGAGCAAACTAGATAGATTGGTAACTATGAAGTGAACGTAGCTAAGATGGTTAGGTTCGTTGTGATGGAACCGGCCCACTAGGGTTCAAGTCCAGGACTTGGCAGTGGTGCTCGCATTTTTCTGTTCAGTATTTCCAATGATGTTCATTCAATGGAAGGAGACGTTCCTGTCGACTACGAGGAATCTGTGGTGACTTCGACGGGACACACCCACCAACATGTTGTTGCCAGCTATCATAACAATCGAAAATTTGAACTCAAATTCATTGGGTTCCTCGGAACCTAGGAGAACCTTGACGACAGGTTTTCTAACTCCTCCGTAAACAATTCTAACTCGGATATTTCTAAGAATCACCTTCAACACGAGAGCTAGAAATCTTGCCTGAAAGAAGATTTCTAGTCCTTCACTGACAAGTGTAGATAGGTTCGACTGAGCACACATCAAGACTTTCTGTCCTGCTTCACTTTGAGGCCCCTTAATTGTACATTTTGCATATGACTCCAAAAAGAACAAATGATAGTGACAAAGAATTGCACTTCTTCAAGCTTCTCTTCAAAGGGAAAACCGGATTCTTGAATGTTACCACAACCTTTTTAGAGGTCATAGCCAAATTCCAAGTGACTTTCACTTGTGTATACTCACAAACACATTTGCCCCTTAACCATTTTGCCATTAATCATTCAAACCCCATAAGAGGGCACTAGATGCATTTACAACTCATAAATTAGTTCATGCGACGGTGTTGTGGCAGATCTAGCTAGTCGTGGCAGGTGGGGATTTCTGAGGGTTCTTTTGCAATTTTACATTATTCAGAACATTTTATACTTTCTTGGAAAAGGCATCTTATATCTGATAAAATCAAAGAAAATAATAGCTAGTGCAAAAGAAAGACAACAAGACACAGAACGACTAGCAAAAAAGGTTGCATCAAAAGATCATACTGGTCATCATCTTTCTTCATTTGTACGCCACCCTTTAAGTTTGATTTTTCTGAACCAGCAGTAAGAGAAAGGGGCACCCGCAAACTCCCTCAAACCAAGCTTTTGAAGACCGTAATAGTCACTTACCATTAGAACCGAAATCTAATAACTACTGAAGCAACATCAGTTGAGGCCTCATTCTATGCAGCTTTCGATCACCAGTATAGAGGGTTGAAAAAAAACCCGGATCATATGCCACACAACAAAACGAAAGAAGAGCTCGAAGTCGTTGCACCACCAAGAGCCAATCAACTCCTTCCATTAATTGATACACCAATTATCAAGATCCAAAGAGAACCAACAGATCTAGCAACCCCCTCACAGGCCCCTTATCAACCCTGGATCAGACATCGTCAAAGGTGAAGAGAAGTCTTTGTACACCCTTGCTCTAACGCATTAGTGCATTATGATGTTTTTTATATTCCTGAAAAAAAGCTAAAACTTATGTCCCATGACCTAGACAGAAAGCTCTGAATTTGCACCGGACATTGTCGTTCTAAAATCGAACGTCCTGCTGCTCTGAATTTGCACACGACATTATTGTCAATCCGCACAGTAGCCAGAATAGGCTTCATGCTTGGGAAATCGCCAGCCCCTCGTACGTAACCGCCCTCCTGCCCCAAATTTAGGCTCGGCGAACCATCTTCCCTCATAAAGCACCGCCCCCTTGCACATGCGACCGTCGTCCGTCCGCACGTCGTCCCTCCCGCGTTCCGACCTCCGTCCGCGCCCCCCCGAGAGGCGTCCTCTTCGCCGAGAAATGCCGGCGAGGAGGGTGGCCATCGACCTGCTCCGGAACGCCTCCCGCGAGGCCTTCCAGGCGGCCGTCTCCACCATGCTGAAGCCGGCCACCAACAAGCCCCTCCACCACGACCACCGGTGAAGAGGCAGGCAACCAGCGCGGCGATCGGGCTCGCTCTCGGAACAACGCACGCCCGCTTCGCCTCGCAGCAAGCAACCCCAGCAACCGCGCACGGGGCGGCATGCAACGCGACGTGTCTCCACCCACTACGTACTTTCCTCCTGCGATCGATCCATGGCTCCGGATTCGACGGACGCCGTGTCTTCCGTAGACGAAGCTCCGTCGTCGTCATATTCTATGTGTGTGCGTTTGGCTCCACTGTACGTCACTCCCGTGTACTACAATGTAAAGCGTGAAGACGTACGTAGTGTACCATACATATACATGGATAATATATCTCCAATGGCAAGGAGGAGTCATGCATACACCTCGTCAGCAATGTGTAGCCTCTGAGCCCGGTCAAGGTCACCGGCCCTCGCCGGTATCGTCTCGCTGTCACTTGCAAATATACAATGCGCGCCGAGCGAACGACCGCAGTTGGGAACGTGGGAGTGGGATCGATAAGAATCGGCGATGTGCCCCGGGTCAATGGCAGGGCCGAACGAGCCAACGAGCGTAGCGCCATTCGCAGCCGGCTAGCGAGCTCGGGACGGACCGGAGGCCGGAGCCCGGAGCGAGCGATGATGTCGGATCAGAGAGGGGAGTGGGAGGACTACCGGACGCCGCACGGGCTGCTGATGGCGGTGGTGATGGGGGCGGTGGTGGCGGGGCCGCTGTTCGTCCTGGACGGCGGCGAGGCGGTGCGCGAGGCCCTGTCGGAGCTCCTCGGCCCCGTGGGGCTCCCGCTGCTCCCCCTCGGCCTCGTCGTCCTCATCCGCGTCCTCTCCTCCGGCCTCCGGCTCGTCGACGTCTTCGGCTTCGCCGTGGGAGAGTCGCTCGACGCCGCCTACCGCTCCGGGCGGGGATCGCCGGTGGGGGTCGTGCTCGCGCTGATGTTCTTCCTGCTCGCGGTGTACTACAGGTCGTGGTCGCCGTTCGGCGGCGACGACGAGTAGCTGGCGAGGGCCGTGGCCGGTGAGATCGGGCGTACGGCGCGGGTTTGCATGTGTGATGCATGTGCGATCGGCAGCCTGCTGCTTAGTTGTAAATTTGTAATCGGCAAAAATAACATTGAGCCTCTTTGATTCAAACAATTTTTAGAGGGTTCTAATCCTAGGCATGTTTTCTGCCTGTGTTCTTGGATTCATAGGATTGCAAACCACACAAAATTTTTGTTAAGATTTATTTTTAGTTTTGTACTAGGTTTTATACTCCCTCCGTTCCATATTAATTGCCGCTGATTTAGTAGTAGCAAAAATTTCCATCCACCTTAACCTCTTGAAAAACAATTCTAGGTCCTTCCTGCACGCAACCAAACAGCCATTCATTTTTGTGTTTGGGGATCCTGCAACACAATCAAACAGCCATTCATTTCTATGTTTGGTGATCCTGCAAATCAAAGAGGCCCTTCGTTTGCTGGAACTGGAAGTGTTGAACATGAATTAAGTATGTGGTACCTGCTCTGATGGTGAGTCTGTGCTGTTCCAGCTAAACATGTATTTCTTGGTTTATTTACCCATGGAATGAAAGCAATGTTCGACAGAATCCAACCAGAGACCATTTTTCTCTCACTGAATGTTTCTTAACGCTGCCAACCGATGGAAACGAAAGACCAAGCTTCTTTCTGCTAGTCTCTTATGAGGGCTGTTACGTGTCGGCCGGCTGATCTTTTTAAAAGATCCGTCGGATCTGATACAGATCTAGCGGGATGAACGTCTTTTCTCTACTTTGCAACAGGGATCTTGTTGCATAAACATTTGTAATTAAAAGAGGTTGTGTTGCGGAATTTTTGTGCAACAGAGGTTGTGTTGCGGACTTTTTTTTTTGCAAAATGGTCTTGTTGCGGATTTTGTTTGCAACAGAGATCTTGTTGCAGTTTTTTTTGCAACAACATTGATGTTGCATAAGTGGACGGCACCTTGCCGCCGTCGGTGTGGAGCGGAGGTTGTTTTCTTCATCACCCGGTAGCAGCAGGGGCGTCGTCGGTGTCGAGCGAAGGTCGTTTTCTTCATCACCCGGTAGCAGCAGGGGCGTCGTCGATCGAGAAGGAGAGAGGGTGGGTGGTGCTGGAGGCGGCTGATGACCGCGACGGCGGAGCACGTGCTCGCTGGCGTCAACGACAGCGCAGTCGGGGTGCTCGCGGCAGCGGCGCCTTGTGTGGATGAAGGAGAAAAGAGGGAGGAGGAGAGAGGGTGGATGGTGGTGGAGGCGGCCGATGAAGGCGACGGCGGAGCGCGTTCTCGCGGCATCAGCGGTGGCGCAATGGGGGTGCTCGATGGCGGCGCAGCTGCCAGCGCTTGGTCTAAATGAAGGTGAGATGTGAGAGAAAGATGAGATTATGGCGGGGAACGAACCGGATTTTTTTTTTTTTTTTTGCGGGGAGGAACGAACCGGATTTGGTCGTTGTTTCAGGAAGGTGGAACGTGCGAGGCCCAAAGGGTACGTGTGGTGCGCACGAGACGGCGGACGGGAATTGCATGATCAGCCGGGTGATCTCAATCATTTCCCTTTATTAAACGCCTCCCCCAAACTCTTGTATTTCAACTTATGTATGTATTTTGAACTAAGCATCGATGGCAATTAACACAGCCAGTGAACGAAGGTGGAATAAGTATCAGCGATGTGGCGCTGTCAATGGCCTCGCCCGGCATCGGAGAAAAGATGGCGGGGAGGAGATGGAGTACAAGTATTACATCTGTGTATCTGCTTGGCAGCCTGCAGCTTCTTTGTCAAAAATTGTGAAAATAAACTTTGCTCTATGGAAAGCGAGGCTTCTTTGCAGCACCAATGGATGTGTTTCTACTGTCTGTGCTGCTCCAGCTGATCATATTTCTTGACAGAGCTCATGACAACGATGCGTCAGCATACCACCATCCAACTTGGCAGATACCTCACTTAACTTTTTCTTACTAAAATCTTCTTCATGCTCTACTTTCTTAGTGAATTCTTCTGCACGCTGCCCACAAAGAAAACAACACAGCAACAGTTCTTTGTTGCTTGTAAGATGGCTCAAGCCAAACATATACAGCATTGTGACATGGCTGTCTTGCTTGCCTTGTTTCACTTCGTTTTTAGTGTACACGATTTTGCTGGAGAAACACATCTAGCCAGAAGAAAGGACCGTGGAATCACAATGCAGACCTCCTGTCGAGTAGTTCCCGCTCCCCGTCTCTCAAGGGAAAAAAACCACACCCACAGTGGGCTGAATCAAGCTCATCTTGAATCATGGTACCATCCAGACAGGTTTATCATTGCTCTGTTTCCCTGCAAACAAGTATAAAAAAAATTAAACTAGAAACTAACACCACGCAGACTGATTATGATGTGTACAAAAGATACCATGGAGCAGTATATGCATTTCTCATTCTTACAAATATTTTTTTCCCTATCCAAAGGACCAGAGCAGTCACCACGATATAATAAGATGATGGAAATACGGAAATATTGTTTCTTCATTTGGTGACATGTCAAATTTCCTTCAGTGCCAAGGTCAAATATTGCGAGGAAACATTTATGGTATAATAACCACTGCTGCTACTGAAACGATGCATTAGACCTGACTAAACGGTGCGAAGATGTAATCCACGAGATGGGGTAATATGGCGGGTGGCACAAAACACATGATCTCATTCATGCCATAAGCATATTACCACCAGAACACAACCAAAGCCTAACATGCTCATGGGAAAAATCCGGCAGCACCTCCTTTGTACCGTTGGACATCCATGGCAGGCAATTGAATAAACAGAGTATAGATATACTAAACACAAGCGAGAGCATATAAAAAGCTCGTAATTAACATACAGAGCTCGGTGGTGAAGCCCCAAACTGACATGCTACACCGAAACAGGAAACCAACTGTTCCGAGCACACAAACATATATGGTGGGACCCGTAAATTCCAATCCACCTTGGAGAGCAAGCATAATGGTCATGAGAACAAACCGAAGCAAAGTTAATACACATCAAGTAGATCATATCTATCAAGAATCATGAAATAAAGTATTAGGGTTATCATGATCAAGCTAGGTAAATGAAAGGGGTGTAAATTTGCGAGTGAACACCCATGGGAGCTACGCCCTTCCAACTACTTGCAAAGCCTCACAGTGATGTACGTGAAACAAAGCTCACAAGAGGTGAGTCTAAAGACTCAGCAAGCACACAACAAAGCATGTAATAAAAATAGATGTAGAAACATAAATACCAGTTCTAAAGATTGTGCCAAAACATGATGAAAGACATACCCAAAAAACGCGCCTAATTGCATTCCCGAGGGAGCAACCCTTTGCTTCACAGACAGATCATGGAAACAATGAACGTAAAGCTCCTAAAGCCCACGGCAAAACATTCCATATATAGGGACTCCAAATTGGTGATTTCCATATTTGAATACCCAGAAACAGCAATATAGACAGATTCTTCCCCTAATTCCCAAATGAATTTGCTGCTTCCCAACCCTAGGAACCTAGGATTTACCATGTACAGCACCTAAGAGGATCATGTAGGGTGGGGGAACTCACCTTCGAGGCTTGAGCAAGGGGAATCGGACAGGGGAGGTGAGGATCTTCTTCTCCTCTTCTTGTCTCCACTTCTTCCTCAAGGTCAGGTCTAGGCTACCCTAGGAGGTGGGGGACCTGGTGAGGGAGGGCATGGTGCGGCAAGTAGGGACCTGGCGAGGGATGGGAGGATGGAGTAGCCGGTGGAGAAGAGATAGAACGAACCGTGGAAGGGAGCCTTCTTCCTGGGGAAGAGAAAAAACAATGATGTGGAGGATGGAGTGGTCGACTCATGTGGATAGGAGGAGCTCATGTGGTGAAGATGAAGATAAGGTCCAACTTCTTTTTTATATAACATAATTTCAAAATCAATAGATAATCCTCGGCATCGAATCAAACAAACTGTGTAAGATGCATACGAACTCCGGTTTGCCCAAACAAGTAGTCCATTTCGACCAGTCCATTCATGCTTTTGGGCTCTCCTTTATCCACCTTATTGATTCAACGAATCAAATATCCGATGCCGGGGATGCGTCAGACTCGTCGAAATTGACTGCTTGTTGGGGCAAACCGCAGTTTAGATGCATCTTACACGGTTTGTTTTATTCGATGGCGAGGGTTATTTATTGTACTTTGAAATTAGGTTATATTAAAAAAATGAAGTTTGACCTTATCTTCATCGCCTCCTATCCACATGTGTCGGCCACTCCATCCTCCACGTCTCTATTTCTTCTCTTCCCCAAGAAGAAGGGTCCCTTCCACGGTTCCTTCCATCTCTTCTCCAGTTGGCTACTCCATTCCTTCCCTCCCCACTCCTCCCTAGGTCCCTCCTTGCTACACCCGCCCTCCCCACCCCCTACGTACGAAACGATCATGGGAACAATACGTACGAAACATTCCATATATAGGGACTCCAAATTGGTGATTTCTAGATCTGGATACCCAGAAACAGCAATATAGACAGATTCTTCCCCTAATTCCCAAATGAATTTGCTACTTCCCAACCCTAGGAACCTAGGATTTACCATGTACAACACCTAAGAGGACCATGTAGGGTGGGGGAACTCACCTTCGAGGCTTGAGCAAGGGGAATTGGACAGGGGAGGTGAGGATCTTCTTCTCCTCTTCTTGTCTCCGCTTCTTCCTCAAGGTCAGGTCTATGCTGCCCTAGGAGGTGGGGGAGGGCATGGTGCGGCAAGTAGGGACCTGGGGAGGGAAGGGAGGATGGAGTAGCCGGTAGAGAAGAGATAGAACGAACCGTGGAAGGGAGCCTTCTTCCTGGGGAAGAGAAAAAACAGTGATGTGGAGGATGGAGTGGTCGACTCATGTGGATAGGAGGAGCTCATGTGGTGAAGATGAAGATAAGGTCCAACTTCTTTTTTATATAACATAATTTCAAAATCAATAAATAATCCTCGGCATTGAATCAAACAAACTGTGTAAGATGCATACGAACTCCGATTTGCCAAACGAGTAGTCCATTTCGACCGTCTCGACCAGTCCATTCATGCTTTTGGGCTCTCTTTATCCACCTTATCGATTCAACGAATCAAATATCCGATGCCGGGGATGCGTCAGACTCGTCGAAATGGACTGCTTGTTTGGGCAAACCGGAGTTCAGATGCATCTTACACGGTTTGTTTGATTCGATGGCGAGGATTATTTATTGTACTTTGAAATTAGGTTTTATTTAAAAAAATGAAGTTTGACCTTATCTTCGTCGCCTCCTATCCACATGTGTCGGACACTCCATCCTCCACGTCTATTTCTTCTCTTCCCCAAGAAGAAGGGTCCCTTCCACGGTTCCTTCCATCTCTTCTCCAGTCGGCTACTCCATCATCCTTTCCCTCCCCACTCCTTCCAGGTCCCTCCTTGCTACACCACGCCCTCCCCACCCCTACGGCAACCTGGACCTGATATTGAGGAAGTGGAGAAAAGAAGAGGAGGAGAAGATAAGGGGAGGAGAAAAAGAAGAACCTCACCTACCCTGTCTGCTTCCCCTTGCTCAAGCCTCAAGGGTGAGTTCCCCCACCCTAGATGATCCTCCCAGGTGTTGTACATGGTGAATCCTAGGTTCCTAGGGCTGGGAGCAGCAAGGTCATTTGGGAAATAGGGCAATAATTTGTCTATATTGTTGTTTCTAAGTATTCACACATGGAAATCATCAATTCAAGTCCCTGTATGGCAAAATCAGTATGTGGAATGTTTTGTAGGTATTGTTTCCACGATCATTTTGAGTGGTTGAACGTATCATTTATCAATCGAAATTGTGAAGCTCATGTTATGCCTGTTCTTTTGTAACTGTCAGAAATTCCAGAGGCAACGAAAAATAGAGTTTTCCCGTGGGCTTTAGGAGCTTTTACCATTCAATTAAATTCATGTTTTGTTCCCGCTATGTTGTGTGTGATGCATAGTTGTTAGTACGAAAGGTTTCAATTAATTCTCATTGGTATTCTTTTTGCTATAAATTTCCAAAGGCGGCTCCTCGTTATTTCTAAATCTGAAAACAACAGGAAGTATTTGCTGGTTTTGACCTTCATAAGTTCATATTCTGAATTTTAATAGTTGGGAGTTATTTGTAGATAAGTTCCTTATGAATCCATGGCCATCTTGTTTGCTTGTTTTCGAGCTTCCTAGCTCAAGATGTGATTTTTTCGGCGAAAGGGCAGCAAAGGGTTGCTACCCCGAAAATGCGATAGCCGCGCTTTTTGGTATGTTTTTCATATCATGTTATGGTGCAACCTTCAAAACTGATATTTATGTTTCTACAGCAGGTTGCAAGCACCAATAAACCGCTGGTAGCCTCGCAACGGTTGAGGCGAGTACACCGGGCAACAATGGTTAGATTACTCTCTTAATACTATGTTCATGTTCACATTTGTTTTTTACATTCATGCAATGGTGAACATACAATTCCCTAGAGTATAATTTAATACACCATACCACTAGTATATGGGGGATTTGTTCTTGATAAAAAATTCCATCATGAGTGGATCTTCCCAATTAATGGACTGATTCTCGCTTTGCAACCGTATGGTCCTTCGGGTCCATCCTCATGTTATTGTCCTCTTGGTGAGGGTTGAAAAGGAGTTTGGCTGAGACGTCATCCCTCCTCAGCTTGCCGACAGTAGCTCAAAGCCAAGTCCTCGATCTTATTTGGTTGCATTATATTCTTCATGCATTCTCACGCCATTCAAAGCATGGGAGGTTTGAGTATAACATTCACTCGTTTCAAGCATGGTTCATCTTCATGATCTTACTATCTATCTATAACATGCTTTGTTGTGTACTTGCTGAGTCTTTGGACTCGCCTCTCGTGAGCTTTGTTTCAGGTATATCACTGTGAGGCTTTGCAAGTAGTTGGAAGGATAGCTCCCATGGGTGTTCACTCCCAAAATACACACCCCTTTTATTCACCTAGCTTGATCAAGATAACCCTCATACTTTAGTCATTGTTCTTGATAGCTAGGATCTACTTGTTGTGTATAAACTTTGCTTCGGTTTGTTCCCACCACTATGTTTACTTTACAAGGTGGGTTGAAGTTTGCTAGTCCCCACCTAGTACCCGTATGTGCTTGGAACGTATGGTTTCTTGTTCGGTGTAGCATAATCGTCTGTGGCTTCACCACTTTGCTCTATATGGGTTATATGAGCTTGTTGAATGCTTCTGCTTGTGGTGTCATTTTTATTTTTTTGCAACAAGATGTGGTATCATTTATATATACTCTGTTTGTTCAATTGCCTGTCGTGGATGTCCGATGGTACACAAGAGATGCTGTCGGACTTCTCCCACAAGCATGTTAGGCTTTGGTTGTGTTTATGTGGTAACATTCCTTCTTACAAGGAGGGGTGTTATAGTTGGCATCCCTTGCAATTGCACAAAAGGTTTGTATCTTGATTACTCAAACCCAACACTATGTTTTTCAACTATGTCAACGGTCGATATTATAAGGCATTTAACTGGACATAAGATTGCATGAACGACATCACTGCAAATCTTGCTTCTATTTGTCAAATTTACTTCCACAAAACTGACAAAACCAACCTCCCTTGCACATTAGACCATGTTGATCTGATATATAAGTCAAAACTGTATGCAAAATGTATCACCAATTCAGTAGCTTATCACCAATGCCCTATCTCTTATGCGAAGAGCCCAAGCTACACGCGGTTTGTATTCACACAAAGCAACTTCATACTACCTCCATTTTATTTACTTCGCATATTAGCTTTGTCTTGGGTAAAACTTTCTAAACTTTGACCAAGTTTATACAAAAAAATTAACATCCACAATACCAAGTCAATACGATTAGAACCATCATTCAATATATGTTCATACCATATATATATGAATATATCTTATTGTGAAAGTTTAGATTGTTTTCGATAAACTTGGTCAACTTTATAAAGTTTGAGTTAGGTCAATCCTAATATGCAGAGTACATGAAAACGGAGGGAGTACAAAATCTATGAGTTATGACCGTTACCGACTCACACAAAACAGCTAAACAGTCACATCGACCCGAACAACGAACTCCCTGTGTCCATTACCAATACAGTGTCCTTATTCAACATAGTAACCTATGAATTATTGCCAAGTAATTTCTTGACTATTGTGATACCTCTAAGAACATATGCCTACCTCCAGCGAAGCATTCCCCGCAAATGTCAAGCTGTACTGCACACAATACCGAGTTTTTCGAGAGTCTCAGCCAACAATTAATCTGAAACAGCAATGAATCCAAATATAAACAATGTTAGTTGGTAGTTATTCAAACTGTTAAACAACATAAATTGCATGATTGCAGTTGGCGCAAAAAGGCATGTATAACAAATCAACAACTCATATATTTACCTTTTGATGAAACAGGCATGCTCTCCTTGCTTCACATCTGCAGCAACCATGTCATAGATCCAACGAAATGCAATGTGTGATCGCAGAACCCCTCGGCATGTCTGTGAACACAGCAGTATCCGTGGATATTACCTTCCCAATTAACCGCCCCTCTTCGGCCCTCGTCACCTCAATGGTAGCCCATTCAATCACTACCATGTCTTTCACTTTGCCTTCTCCCTTACTAGCTTTCCCTTTCCACTTCCCTTCCCAGATCAGGTAGAGCAGTCCGCCGACATTGGCAAGAGTGGCACCGCACAGGAACCTCGGCAGCTCCTTCTCCAACCCTTCCACCGTGTTCCAGGAATCAGTGCCTGGATCATAGCCCTTGACCTGTCCCATGTAATCGTAGGAGTAGAGGATTCCACCGACCACAGCAGCACGGCCCTTCCACCCCATGTCAAGGACCGGGGAGACCGGCGCCCACGCCTCACCAGGTGGCGCCGCCGGGTCGTAGACCAAGCCGCCGCGGTCGGCCACCGCAAGGACCTTCCCGGCGAGCGACACGCAGCCGTGCATCCACTTCTCCCGGAGGTGGTCTGGGCTGGGGACGGGGGACCACCTGGCGTGTGGGGAGGCAAGGTCGAGAGCCTCGGCCCAGAAGGAAGACGACGGAACACAACCCCCGGCGACGAATAGCAGATCGGGAAGGACCGCGGCGGCAGCGAACTCCCGCGGGGAGGAGAGGCGCGGCCCGATGGACCAGGATCTGGTGCGGGTGTCCAGGATTTGCACCGACGAAGCGGGGATCCCGGCCACGGATCCGCCGACGAGGTAGAGCCGGTGCCCGTTGACGGCGACCGCCGAGGAGGAGGAGACGGGGATCGGAGGGGAGGGGAGAGGCAGAGGAGGCCACCCGGGATGCGGCAGCAGCAGGAAGAAGCGAGGGGACGCGGAGTAGGGCGGCCGGACCGAGATGACTATGTGGGGGTCGGAGCGGCAGAGGCGGCGCCGGGCGGCGAGGAGGGGCTCCGGGTGGAGGCAAAGGAGGGCGTGCAGAGCGCGGGAGACGAGGGCGAGGGTTGGGTGCGCGGCGCGCGGGAGGAGCGCGATGCACTGGACGGCCAGGTCGTCGGGCAGAACGGGGATGAGGGTTCCGCGGATGGCCTCCGGCGGCTGGGGCGAGGACGCGGATGCGGCGGACATGCCTCGCCGTCGTTGGGGATGAGAGGGGGAGAAGGATGATGCGTCTGTGCACGACTTTTTTTTCTTCTTCTTTTTAGAAGAGAAGAGTCTGTGCACGACTCAAGCACGGCTGGTTTCACGACGGAGGCTCGTCACTCTCTTCTTCCGGGCTCCCGGCCCAAGAGAAGCATACAAGTTTTGGGCTGACATGGGCTAACGTTTTGGGAACATAAACATGGGCTAGTCAACAGTGGACTTGCAGCCCTCAACAAAAAAAAAAGAGTGGACTTACAGGTTATAACGGGTTTTATTCCCAAAAGGCTTGGGCTACGTGTCGGCCGGCTGATCTGTGACAAAGATCGGCTGGGTCAAAAGCCATCCAATGCATGTGATTGCCCCATTTCCCATTGCAACACCTCATATTACAAAAGCTCATTGCAAGAGGATTCATGTTTCAAACCTTGTTGCAAGTTGCAACACACTTCATTTTGCAAAAGCATCTCCGGTAAGTCCTCAGTATGAACCCTATTGCAAAGCACCTCCGGTGAGCCCCCTTTCAGCACGGCCCCTATTGCAAGCACCTTAAGTGAGTCCCGGTTATAGCACGACTCCCATTCCAAAGCATCTCTGGTGAGACCCCAACCCCCCCCCCCCCATTACATCATCCATGTTCTCATCTCTGCCATCATCCACAACACTAGCTCCAACACTCAGTGGGTAGCATACCTCGGTGAGCTCGCAACCATGCCGACTTGGAGCATCGGTGACGGCGTGGCAGCGGTTCCCCTCCTTTGCAATAGCTCAAGGGAGGGTGTCTTCATCACTGATTTGTCTCCCCTTGCATTGCTGGTGATGAGTGATGGTAGGCCAAGCCTTGCGACAATGGCCCCCCAACTGGCAGAAGTGGGCAGGAGGTAGACGTTGCAATAAACGGGTGATCCTTGAGGATGCATGCCAAAGGGAAGAGGAAGGTTGCTATGGTGGTGTGGTCGGCTTGACGACGTTGGCCCCAATTTGGAGGGAGGGTAAAGTGGTGAGGCGAGGGAAGAGCGAGGATATGCACGGGAAAAGCTAGCGACGAAGACGGACTAGATGCGTGATTCCAGAAAAAAAGACCATCATACAAACAAAAACTCAAAACACATGCATTGACTAAATACACATTTATTATCACCAAGATAAAAATAGTGTTGTAACACACATTTAGCTTTGTTGCTGATAACGCAACCCTCTTTTTCGCTTGTATTCTCCAGTTTCTCTAATTTTCAGGCGGCCTCACCAGGAGGCAGCAATATATAAGTGTGTTCCATTGCTAGTGTGTAGTTCTAATTTGTACTAAATTTATTTTATGTGTTTTTGGTGGCAATGATCTCGATGGCGAAGATGAGATCGCTTGGGATAAAATTCTCATGAGATGTTTTTTATGTTCTAGAGTTTTCATGGTCAAAGTCGCCAAATTGGAGAACATGTGATGCTTTTGTTCCATGGACCATCGGCTTCCAACCCCGCAAATTGTCATCCGGATCTCCTTAGGGCAGTTGTGGCGGCGATGATATGGTGTAAAGTGATTTTTTTTTCTGGCAACTCAATGGTCGTTAGACTGTTGGAAATATGCCCTAGAGGCAATAATAAAAGTATTATTATATTTCAATGTTCATGATAATTGTCTTTTGTTCATGCTATAACTGTGTTATCCGGAAATCGTAATACACGTGTGAACACTTAGACCACAATATGTCCCTAGTGAGCCTCTAGTTGACTAGCTCGTTGTGATCAATAGATAGTCATGGTTTCCTGACTATGGACATTGGATGTCGTTGATAACGGGATCACATCATTGGGAGAATGATGTGATGGACAAGACCCAATCATAAGCATAGCATAAGAGATCGTATAGTTCGTTTGCTAGAAGCTTTGCCAATGTCAAGTATCTATTCCTTCGACCATGAGATCGTGTAACTCCCGGTTACCGTAGGAGTGCCTTGGGTGTATCAAACGTCACAACGAATCGGGTGACTATAAAGGTGCATTACAGGTATCTCCGAAAGTATCTGTTGGGTTGACATGAATCGAGACTGGGATTTGTCACTCCGTATGACGGAGAGGTATCTCTGGGCCCACTCGGTAATGCATCATCATAATGAGCTCAAAGTGACCAAGGTGTTGCCACGGGATCATGCATTACTGATGCGAGTAAAGTGACTTGCGTAACGAGACTGAGCGAGGTATTGGGATACCGACGATCGAGTCTCGCAAGTAACGTCATCGATTGACAAAGGAATTGCATATGAGGTTTGATAGAATCCTCGACATCGTGGTTCAACCGATGAAATCATCGAGGAGCATGTGGGAGCCAACATGGGTATCGGACCCGCTGTTGGTTATTGCCCGAGAGTCGTCTCGGTCATGTCTGCGTGTCTCCCGAACCCGTAGGGTCTACACACTTAAGGTTCGGTGCGCTAGGGTTAGTAGGAAGACTAGTATGTGAATACGAATGTTGTTGAGTCCGGATGAGATCCGGACGTCACGAGGAGTTCGGAAGGGTCCGGAGGTAAAGAATAAAATATAGGAAGTGGTGTTTTGGCCATCGGGAAAGTTTGGGGTTCGGCAAAATCTGGGACCACCGGAAGGGTCCCGGGTCCACCGGTGGGGCCACCCATCCGGGGGCCCCATGGGCCATAGGGGAAGGAACCAGCCCACAGGGGCTGGTGCGCCCTAGGCCCACCTGCGCCTAGGGTTAAAACCCTAGGGGGGGCGCCCACCGGCTTGGGGGCACTCCACCCCTTGCCGCCGCCCCTTGTAGATTGGATCTACAAGGCCGCCCCACTGGGGCCTATATAAAGGGGGAGGGGGGCTGTACACATCTCCCAAGGCGCAGCCCTCCTCCCCAACACATCTCCTCCTCCGTAGAGCTCGTGAAGCCCTGGCCGAATCTCGCTTCATCACCATCACCACGCCGTCGTCTTGCCGGTGGTCTTGTCTTCCTCAACCTCTCCTTCCCCTTGCTGGATCAAGAAGGAGGAGGCGTCGCTCGTCCGTCACGTGTGTTGAACGCGGAGGTGTCTGTCAGATTCGGCACTTGGCATCGGTGATCTGAATCACGTTCGAGTACGACTCCATCATCACCAAGCAAGCTTCCGCACGCGATCTACAAGTGGTATGTAGATGCAAACTCTCTCCGTTACTCGTTGCTTAGATGAACTCATAGTTGGATCTTGGTGAAACCGTAGGAAAATTTTAATTTTCTCGCAACGTTCCCCAACAAAGTGGCATCATGAGCTAGGTCTATCGTAGTTCTCTAATGCACGAGTAGAACACAAATTTGTTGTGGGCGTTGATCTTGTCATCTTACTTGCCCTACTAGTCTTTTCTTGCTCAGCGGTATTGTGGGATGAAGCGGCCGGACCAACCTTACACGCGCTTACGTGAGACCGGTTCCACCGGTGACATGCACTAGTTGCATAAGGTGGTGGCGGGTGTCTGTCTCTCCCACTTTAGTTGGAGCGGAATCGATGAACAGGGCCCTTATGAAGGGTAAATAGAAGTTGACAAAATCACGTTGTGGTGATTCGTAGGTAAGAAAACGTTCTTGCTAGAACCCAATCGCAGCCACGTAAAAGATGCAACAACAACTAGAGGACGTCTAACTTGTTTTTTTGCGATTGATCATGTGATGTGATATGGCCGAAGTTGTGATGAATGTTGAATTGTGATGTATGAGATCATGTTCTTGTAATAGGATTCACGACTTGCATGTCGATGAGTATGACAACCGGCGAGAGCCATAGGAGTTGTCTTTATTTTTTGTATGACTGCGTGTCATTGAAGAACGCCATGTAAACTACTTTACTTCATTGCTAAACGCGTTAGTCATAGAAGTAGAAGTAGGCGTTAGCGTGACAACTTCATGAAGACACGATGATGGAGATCATGATGATGGAGATCATGGTGTCAAGCGGTGACAAGATGATCATGGAGCCCCAAGATGGAGATCAATGGAGCTTGATGATATTGGCCATATCATGTCACAACTATATATAATTGCATGTGATGTTTATTATGCTTTTACATCTTGTTTACTTAGGACGACGGTAGTAAATAAGATGATCCCTTATAAAATTTCAAGAAGTGTTCTCCCTAAGCGTACCGTTGCTACGGTTCGTCGTTTCTAAGCACCACGTGATGATCGGGTGTGATGGATCCTTACGTTCACATACAACGGGTGTAAGACAGATTTACACAATGAAAACACTTAGGGTTAACTTGACGAGCCTAGCATGTGCGGACATGGCCTCGGAACACGGAGACCGAAAGGTCGAACACGAGTCGTATGGAAGATCGATCAACATGAAGATGTTCACCGATGATGACTAGTCCGTCTCACGTGATGATCGGACACGGGCTAGTCGACTCGGATCGTGTAACACTTAGATGACTAGAGGATGTCTAATCTAAGTGGGAGTTCATAATTTTGATTAGAACTTTATTATCATGAACTTAGTCTAAAACTTTGCAAATATGTCTTGTAGATCAATGGCCAACGCTAATGTCAACATGAACTTCAACGCGTTCCTAGAAAACCAAGCTGAAAGATGATGGCAAAGCAACTATACGGATCGGGTCCGGAACACGAGATCATCCTCATAGCTGCCAAGAAAGCAAGATGTCCTAGAAGCACCGTTAGGTGACCCACTGTTCTCCCAAAGATCGCAAGGCGATTTGAGCGTCTGGCGGACTCGTTCGATGATTACTCCCTCGTTCGATGCGGCATGCTCTGACTTAGAACCGGGCTCCAAAAGCGTTTTGAGCATCACGGAGCATATGAGATGTTCAAGAGCTGAAACTAGTTTTCCAAGCTCATGCCCGGTCGAGAGATATGATGTCTCGACAAGTTCTACAGATTGTAAGATGGAGGAAAACAGTTACACAAGTGAGCACATCCTCGAAGATGTGCAGGTTGCACAACCGTATGACCCGGTGAACATAAACCTCCCGGATGAGGCGGTCATTGACAGAATCCTCGATCGCTCCCACCAAGCTACAAGAGCTTCGTGATGAACTACAACATGCGGGGATGGTAAAGACCATTCTGAAGTGTTCTCGATGCTAAGGTCACAGAGGCTGAAATCAAAAGGAACATCAAGTGTTGATGGTCAATAAGACCACTAAGTTCAAGAAAGGCAAGGGTAAGAAGAACTTCAAGAAGGACGGCAAGGATGTTGCCGCGCCCGTAAGTCTGTTCTTAGGGAAGAAGTCAAAGAATGGACCCAAGCACGAGACCGAGTGCTTTTATTGCAAGGGAAGGGTCCGAAGCGGAACGCGCCCCAAATACTTAGCGGATAAGAAGGCCGCAACACCAAAGGTATATTTGATATACATGTAATTGATGTGTACCTTACCAAGACTAAGTAGTAACTCACCGGTATTTGATACGGTGCCGTTGCTCATATTTTGTAACTCACAGCAGAGCTGCGGAATAAACGGAGACTGGCGAAGGGACGAGGTGACGGCGCGCGTCGGGAATGGTTCGAGTCGATGTGATCGCCGTCGACACGCTGCCTCTACATTTACCTACGGGATTAGTTTTGAACCTCAATAATTGTTATTTAGTGCCAAGTTTGAGCATGAACATTGTATCCGGATCTCGTTTAATACGAGATGGCTACTCATTTAAGTCCGAGAATAATGGTTGTTCGATTTATATGAGAGATATGTTTTATGGTCATGCTCCGATGGTCAATGGTTTATTCTTAATGAATCTCGGCGTAATATTACACATGTTCATAGTGTGGATGCGAAAAGATGTAAAGTTGATAACGATAGTCCCACGCACTTGTGGCATCGCCGCCTTGGTCACATTGGTGTCAAGCGCATGAAGAAGCTCCATCTTGATGGACTTTTAGAGTCTCTTGATTATGAATCATTTGACACATGCGAACCATGCCTCTTAGGCAAAATGACCAAGACTCCGTTCTCCGGAACAATGGGCGAGCAACCAACTTGTTGGAAATCATACATACCGATGTGTGCGGTCCAATGAGCGTTGAGGCTCATGGAGGATATCGTTATGTTCTCACTCACCGATGACTTGAGTAGATATGGGTATGTCTACTTAATGAAACACAAGTCCGAGACCTTTGAAAAGTTCAAGGAATTTCAGAATGAGGTGGAGAATCAACGTGACCGAAAGATAAAGTTCCTACGATCGATCGTGGAGGAGAATACTTAAGTCACGAATTTGGCACACACTTAAAGAAATGTGGAATCGTTTCACAACTCACGCCGCTGGAACACCTCGGTAAACGGTGTGTCCGAACGTCGTGTCGCACTCTATTGGATATGGTGCGGTCTATGATGTCTCTTACCGATTTACCGCTATCATTTTGGGGATACGCTCTAGAGACAGCTACATTCACTTTAAATAGGGCACCGTCTAAATCCGTTGAGACGACACCGTATGAATTATGGTTTGGGAAGAAACCTAAGTATCGTTTCTAAAAGTTTGGGGATGCGATGCTTATGTCAAGAAACTTCAACTGAAAAGCTCGAACCCAAGTCGGAAAAATGCGTATTCATAGGATACCCTAAGGAAGCTGTCGGGTATACCTTCTACTTAAGATCCGAAGGCAAAGTCTTTGTTGCTAAGAACGGATGCTTTCTAGAGAAAGAGTTTCTCTCGAAAGAAGTAAGTGGGAGGAAAGTAGAACTTCGATGAAGTACTACCTCTCGAGCAGGAGAGTGGAGCAGCAGCAGAAACCGTTCTGTGATACCCACGCCAACCGAAGAGGAAATCATTGATGATGATCAAGATACTTGGATCAAGTTCTTCTTTGAACTTGAACGTCCACAAGGACACGTTCCGCACTGAGTGGTAATGCAACCCGGTCATGGAAATCATGTTCTTTGGACAACAATGAACCTTGAACTATGAAGAAGCAATGGCGGGCCGGATTCCAACAAATGGCTTGAGGCCATGAAATCCGAGATAGAATCCATGTATGAAAACAAAGTATGGACTTTGACAGACTTGCCGATGATCGCGAGCAATAGAAAATAAATGGATTTTAAGAAGAAGACGGACGCGGATGGAAATGTTACCATCTATAAAGCTCGACTTGTCGCTAAGGGTTATCGACAAGTTCAAGGGATTGACTCTGACGAGACATTCTCTCCGTGAGCGAAGCTTAAGTCCGTCCGAATCATGTTAGCAATTGCCGCATACTATGATTATGAGATATGGCGATGGACGTCAAAACGGCATTCCTTAGCGGACATCTTAAGGAAGAGCTGTATATGATGCAGCCGGAAGGTTTTGTCGACCCTCGTAGCGCTAACAAAGTATGCAAGCTCCAATGATCCATTTATGGACTGGTGCAAGCGTCTCGAGTTGGAACATTCGCTTTGATGAGATGATCAAAGCGTTTTAGTTCTGTGAGACTTATGGAGAAGCCTGCGTTTACAAGAAAGTGAGTGGGAGCTCTGTAGCATTTCTCCTATTATATGTAGATGACATACTCTTGATGGGAAATGATACAAAACTCTATCGACAACATTAAGGCCTACTTGAACAAGTGTTTTTCAATGAAGGACCTTGGAGAAGTCTGCTTATATATTAGGCATCAAGATCTATAGGGATAGATCGAGGCGCCTCATAGGTCTTTCACAAAGCACATACCTTGATAAGATTTTGAAGAGGTTCAAAATGGATCAGTCCAAGAAGGGTTCTTGCCCATGTTACAAGGTGTGAAATCGAGCTCGGCTACCATCACGACCACGCAAAAGATAAAGAAGAGATGAGTGTCATCCCTATGCTTCACCATAGGATCTATTATGTATGCCATCTTGTGTACGGACCGATGTAAACCTCGCCGTAAGTTTGGTTGCAAGATACCAAAGTAATCCGGCAAGGAACACCGGACAGCGGTCAAGAATATCTGAAGTACCGAAAAGGACAAAGGACATGTTTTCGTTTATGGAGGAGACGAAGAGCTCGTCGTAAAGGGTTACGTCGACGCCTTGACCGACTCGGATCTGGATGACTCTAAGTCACAAACCGGATCGTGTATATGTTGAATGGTGGAAGCGATGGTAGTGCGGTGCAAGCAGAAGCGTCGTGGCGGGATCTACGTGTGAAGCGGAGTACATGGCAGCCTCGGAGGCAGCGCATGAAGCGATTTGGGTGAAGGAGTTCATCACCGACCTAGGAGTCATACCCAATGCGTCGGGGCCGATCAAACTCTTCTGTGACAACACTGGAGCTATTGCCCTTGCCAAGGAGCCGGGTTTCACAAGAAGACCGAGCACATCAAGCGTCGTTTCAACTCCATCCGTGAAAATGTTCAAGATGGAGACATAGAGATTTGCAAAGTGCACACGGATCCGAATGTCGCAGATCCGTTGACTAAACTCTCTCGCGTGCAAAACATGATCAACACCGAACTCTATGGGTGTTCGATTCATCACAATGTAACTAGATTAGTGACTCTAGTGCAAGTGGGAGACTGTTGGAAATATGCCCTAGAGGCAATAATAAAAGTATTATTATATTTCAATGTTCATGATAATTGTCTTTTGTTCATGCTATAAGCGTGTTATCCGGAAATCGTAATACGCGTGTGAACACTTAGACCACAATATGTCCCTAGTGAGCCTCTAGTTGACTAGCTCGTTGTGATCAATAGATAGTCATGGTTTCGACTATGGACATTGGATGTCGTTGATAACGGGATCACATCATTGGGAGAATGATGTGATGGACAAGACAATCATAAGCATAGCATAAGAGATCGTATAGTTCGTTTGCTAGAAGCTTTGCCAATGTCAAGTATCTATTCCTTCGACCATGAGATCGTGTAACTCCGGTTACCGTAGGAGTGCCTTTGGTGTATCAAAGCGTCCTGGCGAATCGGGTGACTATAAAGGTGCATTACGGTATCTCCGAAAGTATCTGTTGGGTTGACATGAATCGAGCGGGATTTGTCACTCCGTATGACGGAGAGGTATCTCTGGGCCCACTCGGTAATGCATCATCATAATGAGCTCAAAGTGACCAAGGTGTTGCCACGGGATCATGCATTCTGATGCGAGTAAAGTGACTTGCGTAACGAGACCGAGCGAGGTATTGGGATACCGACGATCGAGTCTCGCAAGTAACGCATCGATTGACAAAGGGAATTGCATCTGTGGTTTGATAGAATCCTCGACATCGTGGTTCAACCGATGAAATCATCGAGGAGCATGTGGGAGCCAACATGGGTATCCGGACCCGCTGTTGGTTATTGCCGAGAGTCGTCTCGGTCATGTCTGCGTGTCTCCGAACCCGTAGGGTCTACACACTTAAGGTTCGGTGGCGCTAGGGTTAGTAGGAAGACTAGTATGTGAATACCGAATGTTGTTGAGTCCGGATGAGATCCCGGACGTCACGAGGAGTTAGGAAGGGTCCGGAGGTAAAGAATAAAATATAGGAAGTGGTGTTTTGGCCATCGGGAAAGTTTGGGGTTCAAGCAAAATCTGGGACCACCGGAAGGGTCCGGGGTCCACCGGTGGGGCCACCCATCCGGGGCCCCATGGGCCATAGGGGAAGGAACCAGCCCACAGGGGCTGGTGCGCCCCTAGGCCCACCCGCGCCTAGGTTAAAACCCTAGGGGTGGAAGCGCCCCACCGCTTGGGGGCACTCCACCCCTTGCCGCCGCCCCTTGTAGATTGGATCTACAAGGGGCCGCCACTGGGGCCTATATAAAGGGGGGGGGGCTGCTGTACACATCTCCCAAGGCGCAGCCCTCCTCCCCAACACATCTCCTCCTCCGTAGAGCTCGTGAAGCCTCGCTTGATCTATCTTCATCACCATCACCACGCGTCGTCTTTGCCGGTGGTCTTGTCTTCCTCAACCTCTCCTTCCCCTTGCTGGATCAAGAAGGAGGAGGCGTCGCCGTCCGTCACGTGTGTTGAGCGAGGTCTTGTCAGATTCAACACTTGGCATCGGTGATCTGAATCACGTTCGAGTACGACTCCATCATCACCAAGCAAGCTTCCGCACGCGATCTACAAGTGGTATGTAGATGCAAACTCTCTCCCGTTACTCGTTGCTTAGATGAACTCATAGTTGGATCTTGGTGAAGCCGTAGGAAAAATTTTAATTTTCTGCAACGTTCCCCAACATAGACAACTTGCCATTCAAGACACGCCCCCTTTTGGCATGAAAAACTATCGATATGATCATCAAACATCATGGCAGTACAAAAACACGAGAAGTAAAAAAAACATTCATGTCCGTAGACCATCTAGCGGCGACTACAATCATTGGAGTGAGCTAAAGGCATGCCGCGTCATTGCCCAATATCACCAAAGCTGGGCAAACCTTATTGTAGTAGACAGTCAGGAAGTTGTCATAGTCGTGGCGTGAATTTCAACAATAAGAGAGGGGAAGGAACGAGGGTTGATGACGCGAGGCACATGTAAGTATGCAAGTTCAGGACCCTCACGATGGAGGAAACAACCCTTTGTCATGTTCCCTGGATAGACTGATTTCTTGCATATAGTGTCTGATTACAAATGTTCTTAACTCTATCCAAATGTTGAGGTGCGTCTTATATAGTGTGCGCTTTACCCCTCATCTTCTACGTTACAGAAGAGTTAAGGTAGGTAACATTCATGCCCACTATAGAGTAACGGACGCCTTAAAGTACTTAAAACGCCAACCTCCTATGATGGTGATAACGTTCTAATTAATGCATCTGACCACCGGTCTTCTCCCATCCGAGTGAGGATCCACCCGAGTGATTCACGCCTTTTCATGTGAGTGAATCTCCATTAGAATGGCCGCCGAGTGAACAACCCTCCTTGATGTTGGTTGGTGTTTTGAACTATTAAAGATGAGGCTTGGGCCCCTGGGCCTTCACGAGGTTTGGATCATCGTGGGCCTATCTAGTGGGGGATGACCTCGTCAATCGTGCTAAGGCCCCAAATAACTAGCGCACCCGTACAACAACCACCGCTGATGAAGATAAGCGTAGATTAAAAGGATCCAACCAGTACACAGATGAACGCATGCGAACGAAGACCGGATCCACTCAAATCCACCGAAGACAAACATCGATCAAATCTCACGATATCCGTCGGAGACACACATCCACACGCCCTCCGACGACGCGAGGCACACCACAAGGACACGGGGAGAACCTTATTCCATATTTAGGAAGCCGTCACCTCCCCGCCTTCCTCCGCATTACGCAATCCCTAAACAAACTAAAAAAACACTTAAAAATGAAGTATGAGCCATCCCGCCGGTAAGGGCCGGGATCCACTGTGCCTCGATGGTCCTAAGTCCACATGAGAGGAGACAGATGAATGGCGGCACCGGCGAGAGGCAGGGAAATCCTAAACACATGGGAGCCTTTTTTTTTGGGAAGGAAAAAAACACCAATAGACGTGTCCCTGACTATAATGGTTTCGACAATCTTAGGTTCTCACTCTATTTGGGTTGTTCAACCAATCTTTCAAAACCCTAAAGGTAGTCTATCATGTAGATTTGGTCTCTTGCAAATTCTACACGCAAACACGCGTCTCTTTATGTAGACATCAGATCACTTGTATCTTTTTAGTGATCTTATGTGTTTTTTTAATTAATAGGGGCATATAATCCGCTTAAAAAAAATCAAATGCACACTTGCAAAGTACTGAAAGCTGAAAGTTTGGATTTGTTGGACTCTGTATGAACCCAGAACACTATTTACAACAAATTTATACTACTCCAGAACATTGTGTGGTTGATGGAGGGTCGGTCTTCAATGTAAACACGCCAATTTTGTGAGAATTTTGCGCACCTTGTGTTGTCTGTAGTTAAACCCACACGGTGCCGGGTGCACCCACGTATTTTCGAAGGAGAAAGATCAACAGCAAATTTGCAGAGCACGACTGCACTGAATACAAAACAAACATGTACAGTATGAACGAACTGAAAAAGTATTTATCCTCTCGCTCTGCTCCAAATGCCGCGTCACATCACCAGTACATACATACGTTTTCACGTATCACCCGACCCTGAAAAATTAACACGGAGAAGGGGGGACCTCAGCCAATCAGATCCGAACCGAAAATCGGGAGCTGGAGCAGCCCAGCCACATGCCACCTCCGGGGATAACGTTATCCCTCCACGGCGCGACCAGAGCTCCCCACGTCGGACTCCCGCGCCGACCTGGCACGCCGCGATCCCGTCTCCGCCTCCACACGCCCTACTTTAACCTTCTCCGCGCCAACCATCCCGTCCCCCACACACCTCACGCCAGCCAAGAAGAAGAGACGCCGCTACGCACCCACGCAGTACGCACGCCATGGCCGCCACCGCGTCCCTGTCCGCCGTCGCGGCGCCCCTGTCCGTCGCCGGGCTCAAGAAGGCCACGTCGTTCCGGCCCCTGCCGGTGGTCAGGGCCGGCAGGCCCGCGGCGAGGATGACGGTCGTCCGGGCGTCCTCCGCGTCCGTGCAGGAGAAGCTGACGGCCGGGCTGACCGCGGCGGCCGTGGCGGCGGCGCTGGTGCTGCCCGAGGTCGCGGAGGCCGCGTCCCCGGGGCTGTCCCCGTCGCTCAAGAACTTCCTGCTCAGCATCGTGTCCGGCGGGGTCGTCTTCGCGGGCATCGCCGGGGCCGTCGTCGCCGTCTCCAACTTCGACCCCGTCAAGAGGACCTGATCGCCTCGCCGGATTCTCATGGCAGGTCGCCTCGCTTTGTATCTCGATGAATCTCTTTGCTGTGTTTTATTCGGAGACTCTGTACGTAGAAGAGATCCATGACAATGGAGTTCTGATTAATGGCTGTGTATACTCTGGTTCGTCTGCTTAAACTCATGCTTGCGGGCTGTATCCAGTAATTGGATGTTTGTTTACTTCTGAAGCTACTTCCCCCTTCCCAAATTACTTACAGCGTGCTCGGCAGTATGAGGGAAAGGGAATAGAAGGTTACAAGAGGGAGTATGTCTAGAGATTAGAATTACTAGAATTTTAGTCTCAATCTCCTTTTTGATGTGTGGTCGGAATTATCGGTGAGAATTTGAGAGGAAGATCTATCCAGCCTGAATTAACAGGGGGCTTGGGAAGAGAGACCATGAAATTGACCTCTTTTATTTCCTTCCCCCTTTATCTCCTCAATTCACTTGCCCCTTAGCCAAACAATGGATAATATGTCTTGTATCCTTAAACTCTTGTTCCTTATCACAAATTGCCTCCAACCAAACATGCTTTTAGTTTTAGGTTGATCCTAAATCAAACTTCTTTAAATTTGACCAAATCTATAGAAAATATATCAACATTGACACCATTCAATTACTTTCATTAAATCCATCATAAGATACTTTTATTCATATACGTGCTCCGTCCCGAATTACTTGCCGCAGAAATGGATAGAAATTAATGTATCTAAAACTAAAAATTCATCTAGATACATTCATTTATGTGACAAGTAATTCAAACGAAAGAAGTATATTTCTGATGTTGTAGATATTGGATTTTTTTAATATGGTCAAACTTGAAGAAGTTTGACTTAGACAAAACCATATCTTCAACGAATTTGGAAGGGAGGTAGTACCAACCAGTGCAACTTCTTTTCACCTTTTATAAAAAAAATCTTGAATCCAATGTTTGATTCTTGCCTTACGAAACGAACGTCTGTTGCCATCCGATGTGGGAGGATAAACAATGAGACGAGGAAGAATCGGTGGGCGGAGGTGGCCGACTGCCGTTCATGGACAAAAGTGGAGCGCTGCTACCTCCAATTATCACACATTGGCGTCACGAGTATAGGTGCAGGGTGTGGTGGTGACTTGGTGTTCGCACAAACAATACTAGTGCTCCGGATCCGCGACGCGCTCATCAGCCTGATTGGCACCATGGTTATTTGCCTCGACGCAACAGGCCAATGGGACCCTGGTAGTGGTGGTGGAGGTAAACGAGATACACAGAGAGAGAATGAGGATATATCTTTTGACAAAACACTAAAAGCATTATCAGGGTTGAACTGCCTCATCAGCGAGACAACATGGGAAAAACCATCTTTTGATGGGCCATTTAACACAATTATTAGCCAAAATTGATGGAAGTGTCGTATTAGTAACAAATTTAGACCGAGTGTCTAACATGGATTTTTTTAAATAACCAAATAGGGAAGCACATTACTATTTAGGGTTAACTAAGGAAACATTTGTTGTTTGGGTGCAAATAGTTTCGTGAACAACAACAATTCCATCAAATTGCTAGGAGTTTGATTCTTCATTCCCATATATTTCTTCAATAAAAAAATTGTGCTTGCGTTATAGGTATCATGTTTAATTAGTTGTGCAATATTTTTTTTAATTTTCTACATTGTTTAGATTCTGCATTCAGCTAACTATTGTGATATTTCTTTTTAAAAATATTTTTGCGTACCTCCCTCATAACAATAAACATACGCTCCAACCATAGGGCCATAGGGAAGGGAAAGAGAATGCACTAGCAAATGTCAGCAACCCCTTTTCTTATACCCTCTGCTCTAAAGATTCCAGATTCAAAGAATATGGTTCGAAAATGTCACACTTTTTTTTTTTTGGGGGGCTTCTTGGTGTGGCCTTTCTAACATCCCTGTATTTTCAACTTTAGCATTAAAAGAATTTACATTGGTGCCTATAGTGCTTCAAACATTCAATAATGATATATGGAACCATTGGTAACCTTTGGGGTAACATTTTTTGCTTTGCTCATGCGCAATAGATATTACTGATTCGTCGTGTTAGGGAAGCAGAAACATGCAGGACAAGATCCATCCTAGGTGTGTCATTTGGGGGCGGGGTGGGGGGGGGGGAGGACCTTTGGGATACAAATTCTTCTACAACATATTTGATTTGAAGGTATTTTTACATGGAAAATCATGTTTATTGCTTAGCTAACACATTTACTTGATCTATTAAACAAGATTTGTTTTACATTTTCTAAAACTCTACATTGCCTCTATGGTGATTCATATATCTATATTGAGGTGCATAATCTACTTACAAGATGTAAGAACCATGTGATGACAATAGGCCACATGCTGGTGCTGATTGTCGTACTATTTGTAGCGAATTGCCTTTCCATTTCTACCCCTATGCTCTAATTTGTTTGTTTTCTAATTCAGGACCAAGACACTGGTAACTTCAATAGTGTTTAGTGGAAATTGAAGCAAATGCGTCCCTATGTCAAGTGTGTATGGTCGTTTGACAATAATGGTTTGTTCCATGATTATCGATTGGGTTATAGTACTTTGGAAATCGGTGATGGTTCAATCTTTTTTATTGTTAGAACGCATATGATGCATCTACGACTAGAATGCACCATGTTTTATGTTCTCATATTTTTTTTCGAATGGCTACCCATGGTAGCACTCGTTAGGTGTTACATTCAGATAGCATAATGGGCCTTAACTGAGCAGGAGCATCCGCAATTAGCGTCAGGTCATCTTCCCTTCTAGCTTTACCGCCAACTCATGCGCCAATATGTTCCATACCCACGGAGAGGAACTGATGTTGTAAACCTCAAATTCAGATAAAGCAGCCTTCGACTCAAAGATCATCGGCAAGCATGATGAGCAGCTATTTTGCAATGAGTGCACAGTCCAATTCAAGGATTTATACTCCCTCCGTTCCCAAATATATGTCTTTTTAGATATTTGATTTGAACAAGTGACTACATATGAAGCAGAGTGAGTGAATCTACACTTTAAAATACGTCTACATACATTTGTATGTTGTAGTCCATTAAAAATGTCTAAAAAGACTTATATTTAAAAACGGAGGAAGTACATTCTGAGCAGGGATTTTAGGCCAGCCACAGAAGCGCGGCCCTCAGCCTCCTCAACTGACTCACGCTGAACCATGGGCCTGCTAACTGAGACCAACATGAAACCGCTACGATCTCTTTTTTTTTTGAACTTCATACCGCTACGATCTCTGGCAACAACAAAACACCAGCACAACTCTCGCTCGATTCAGTCAAAAATGTTGCCTCCGAGTTTATTTTGACAATTCCAACCAGGGAGATGTCTGAGAGAACCAATCGTTCCTATGGGGGTCTGGGAAACTTGTTCGACCAGGACCACACGCTTTTGCTCATACCATCTTCAATCGACATAGTCAGGATTCTGATTTCCTCCTCGAATATGGTCAAGAACTGCACTGACCTCGAGATTAGCTCCTTGCCATAATTATGAACAACAATACCATGTACTCCCTCTGTCCCGTAATATAAGAGCGTTTTTGACACGATACCAAGCCGTCCATAACAGCAACAAAACTTTACTCTAGTTTCAGTATTACACTTATCTATAAAAAATTGCAGCCAATCCCTGCCAGTGTACCAAAATTCTTTTTCTTCAGGCAACACCCTGCCAGCTGCGAACCAGGTGGATCTGGCTCGAGGCAATCAACCCGTCTCGGCCCTGGTGGCACCTGCGTATACCCTAGGAGCCGGCGGTGCAACAAATCTTCCGTGCATCGACGTCCTGGATCCTGGGCGATGGCAAGCAGTGTCGTTCCTGGACTGGCCCATGGCTTGATGGGCGCTCCATCTCTGAGCTGGCGCCCGCTCTCACGTCGCTCGTTCCCCAGCGACGAAGGCGCACTAAGCTCGTCTGCAAGGCCATCCTCGACCGTGCCTGGGTCTCCGACATCCATGGCGCCCTGGGAGTGGTGACCACGTTGCAATATGTTGACATCATGCGCATGCTCCAACGGGTTTTTCTCTCCAATACCCCCGACAAAATCCTCTGGCGGTGGACAACGAACAACATCTACTCGGCTGCATCCTGCTACCAGGCCCTCTTCACCGGTTCAACTATGGCCCCTTTCTGGCAGCTAATTTGGAAAACTTGGGCGCCTCAGAATGCCAAGTTCTTCCTCTGGCTTGCGGCACTTGACAGGTGCCGGACGGCCGAGCGCCGGGCGCGGCATGACCTCATGCGCGACTTGTTGTGCGTCCTCTGCTGCCAAGAGGCCGAAACCATCCATCACACCCTGGCTGGATGTGTATTCTCGGGCATCACTTGGCACGAGATCCTATCTTGGTGCCGCCTAACTACAACGCCACCCGGGTCTTCGGCTTCCGGGTTGATTAACTGATTAACCCATCTCAAACGGACCGGGCGTTTTGGCTCCCAGGCTCAGATGAGCCCCGGAGTGAACAGTAAAATCGCAAAAAATACTTTTTTCCTGAAAAATCACAAAAAAATGTGATGAAAGTGTGTGAGTTCATGATACCCGTGCAAAAAATCAGCACATTTGAAATCTGACGGGCTCTCAGCAAAAAAGACAAATTTGGGGTACGTGGAAAAGTTACTGTTTTGCACTATTCGGAGCTGATATTTTTGCTGAGAACTACTCAGATGTCCGAATGAGCTAAAAATTGGCACAAACTTCACGTACTCGAGCAACTTTCGCCATACAATTTTTTTTATTTTTTTTAATTTTCTAGTATTTTATTTGAATTTACTGTTCACAAGGTGTAGATGAGCTCCGGAGCCGAATTGGATATTGTTGGAAATATGCCCTAGAGGCAATAATAAATTAGTTATTATTACTATATTTCCTTGTTCATGATAATCGTTTATTATCTATGCTATAATTGTATTGATAGGAAACTCAGATACATGTGTGGATACATAGACAACACCATGTCCCTAGTAAGCCTCTAGTTGACTAGCTCGTTGATCAATAGATGGTTACGGTTTCCTGACCATGGACATTGGATGTCGTTGATAACGGGATCACATCATTAGGAGAATGATGTGATGGACAAGACCCAATCCTAAGCCTAGCACAAAGATCGTGTAGTTAAGTATGCTAAAGCTTTTCTAATGTCAAGTATCATTTCCTTAGACCATGAGATTGTGCAACTCCGGACACCGTAGGAATGCTTTGGGTGTACCAAGCGTCACTACGAATGGCGGGTGGCTATAAAGGTGCACTACGGGTATCTCCGAAAGTGTCATTGGGTTGGTACGAATCGAGACTAGGATTTGTCACTCCATGTGACGGAGAGGTATCTCTGGGCCCTCTCAAGAGGACATCATCATAATGTGCACAATGTGACCAAGGGGTTGATCACGGGATGATGTGTTACGGAACGAGTAAAGAGACTTGCCGTGCGAGATTGAACAAGGTATAGGGATACCGACGATCGGATCTCGGGCAAGTACTATACCGCTAGACAAAGGGAATTGAATACGGGATTGATTGAATCCTCGACATCGTGGTTCATCCGATGAGATCATCGTGAAACATGTGGGAGCCAACATGGGTATCCAGATCCCGCTGTTGGTTATTGGCGGAGAGTTGTCTCGGTCATGTCGTGTCTCCGAACCCGTAGGGTCTACACATAAGGTTCGATGGCGCTAGGGTTATAGGAATAGATGTGCGTGATTACCGAATGTTGTTGAGTCTCGGATGAGATCCCGGACGTCACGAGGAGTTAGGAATGGTCCGGAGGTAAAGAACTATATATGGAAAGTTGTTGTTGGGTCCGGAGCAGTTCGGTTTTTTCGATATTGTACCGGAAGCTTCGGAAGGTTCGGAGGATTCGGAGGGGTCCGGAGGTCGGAAAATGTTCCACCATGTCCAATACAGCAGCATGGGCTGTAAGGGGCGCCCTAGGCTTAATGGGCCAGGGAACCAGCCCCAAGGTCCATCTTGGCGTGGGAAGGGAAACCCTAAGGGGAAGGGCCTCCATTTGACTTGGGAGGCACTCCTCCCCCCTTGGCCGCCGCCCCCAACCCTAGATGAGATCTTGGGGGCCGGCCCCCTCTCTCCCCACCTATAAATAGTGGAGGGATGGGAGGCGGCCGCACCCAAGTTCAGCGCAGCCCTCCCTCTCCCAAGTACTCCTCTCTCCCGCGGTGCTTGGCGAAGCCTGCGCAGATGCCACGCTCCTCCACCACCACCACGCCGTCGTGCTGCTGCTGGACGAAGTCTTACCAACCTCTCCCTCTCTCCTTGCTGAATCAAGGAATGGGAGACGTCACCGGGCTGCATGTGTGTCGAACGCGGAGGTGCCGTCCGTTCGACACTAGGATCATCGGTGATTTGGATCACGACGAGTACGACTCCATCAACCCCGTTCACTTGAACGCTTTCGCTTAGCGATCTACAAGGGTATGTAGATGCACTCCCCTTTCCCTCGTTGCTAGATTACTCCATAGATTGATTTTGGTGATGCGTAGAAAATTTTGAATTTCTGCTACATTCCCCGTCAGTGGCATCATGAGCTAGGTCTATGCGTAGTTTCTATGGACGAGTAGAACACAAGTTGTTGTGGGCGTTGATTTTTGTTCAATATGCTTACCCTTACTAGTCCAATCTTGTTTCGACGGTATTGTGGGATGAAGCGGCCCGGACCGACCTTACACGTACACTTACGTGAGACAGGTTCTGTTGGGGAACGTAGTAATTTCAAAAAATTTCCTACGCACACGCAAGATCATGGTGATGCATAGCAACGAGAAGGGAGAGTGTTGTCTACGTACCCTCGTAGAACGAAGCGGAAGCGTTGATGCAACATAGAGGAAGTAGTCGTACGTCCTCCCGGTCCAACCGATCCAAGCACCGTTACTCCGACACCTCCGAGTTCTTGACACACGTACAGCTCGATGGCGCACCCCGATCTCCGATCCGAGAGAGGCGCGGGGAAGTTCCGTCAAGACGATGGCGTGGTGGCGATCTTGATGTTCTCTGTCGCAGGCTTCGCCTAAGCACCGCTACAATATGACCAAGGTGTAATATCGTGGAGGGGGGCACCGCACACGGCTAAGGAACGATCTCAATGATCAACTTGTATATAAAGGAGGGAGGGAGGGAGGAGGTGGCCGGCCCAAGGGGGAGGCGCGCCATAGGGGGGCAAACCTACTCCAAGTAGGTTTGCCCCCCCCCCCTTTCCTATTCGGAGTAGGAGAAGGAAGGAAGAGGGGGAGGAGAGAAGGAAAGGGGGGGGCGGCCCCTCCCTGGTCGGATTGGGCTTGGGGGCGCCTCGCTGCTCCTTCTCCCTCCCTTCCACTAGGGCCCAATAAGGCCCATATACTTACCGGGAGTTCCGGTAACCTCCCGGAGCTCCGGTATATTCCCAAACTCTCCCGGAACCTTTCCGGTGTCCAAATATATCCGTCCAATATATCCATCTTTATATCTCGACCATTTCGAGACTCCTCGTCATGTCCGTGATCATATCCGGGACTCCGAACAACCTTCGGTACATCAAAATACATATACTCATAATATAATTGTCATCGAAACCTTAAGCGTGCGGACCCTACGGTTCGAGAACAATGTAGACATGACCGAGACACGTCTCCGGTCAATAACCAATAGCGGGACCTGGATGCCAATATTGGTTCCTACATATTCTACGAAGATCTTTATCGGTCAAACCGCACAACAACATACGTTGTTCCTTTGTCATCGGTATGTTACTTGCGAGATTTGATCGTCGGTATCAATACCTAGTTCAATCTCGTTACGGCAAGTCTCTTTACTCGTTCCGTAATATCTCATCTCATAACTAACTCATTAGTCACATGCTTGCAAGGCTTAGGTGATGAGTATTACCGAGAGGGCCCAGAGATACCTCTCCGACAATTGGAGTGACAAATCCTAATCTCGAATTATGCCAACCCATCATGTACCTTCGAAACACACAGAGAGCACCTTTATAATCACCCGATTACGTTGTGACGTTTGGTAGCACACAAATTATTCTTTCGATGGCGGAGTTGCACAATCTCATAGTTTCGTGAACTTTGTATAAGTCATGAAGAAAGCAATAGCGATATACTAAGCGATCAAGTGCTAGGCTAATGAGAATGGGTCATGTCAATCACATCATTCTCCTAATGATGTGATCCCACTAATCAAATGACAACACATGTCTATGGTCAGGAAACATAACCATCTTTGATTAATGAGCTAGTCAAGTAGAGGCATACTAGTGACTATAGTTTTGTCTATGTATTCACACATGTATCATGTTTCCGGATAATACAATTCTAGCATGAATAATAAACATTTATCATGATATGAGGAAATAAATAATAACTTTATTATTGCCTCTAGGGCATATTTCCTTCAGGTTCCACCGACTGACATGCACTAGTTGCATAAGGTGGCTAGCGGGTGCCAGTCTCTCCCACTTTAGTCGGATCGGATTCGATGAAAAGGGTCCTTTCAAAGGGTAAATAGCAATTGACATATCACGTTGTGGTTTTTGCGTAGGTAAGAAACGTTCTTGCTAGAAACCCATAGCGGCCACGTAAAACATGCAAACAACAATTAGAGGACGTCTAACTTGTTTTTGCAGGGTATGCTATGTGATGTGATATGGCCAAAAGATTGTGATGAATAATATATGTGATGTATGAGATTGATCATGTTCTTGTAATAGGAATCACGACTTGCATGTCGATGAGTATGACAACCGGCAAGAGCCATAGGAGTTGTCTTAATTTATTGTATGACCTGCGTGTCAATGAACAACGCCATGTAATTACTTTACTTTATTGCTAAACCGTTAGCCATAGTAGTAGAAGTAATAGTTGGCGAGACAATTTCATAGAGACATGATGATGGAGATCATGGTGTCATGCCGGTGACGATGATGATCATGCAGCCCCGAAGATGGAGATCAAAAGGAGCAAAATGATATTGGCCATATCATGTCACTTTTGATTGCATGTGATGTTTATCATGTTTATGCATCTTATTTGCTTAGAACGATGGTAGTAAATAAGATGATCCCTCATTAAAATTTCAAGAAAGTGTTCCCCTAACTGTGCACCGTTGCGAAAGTTCGTTGTTTCGAAGCACCACGTGATGATCGGGTGTGATAGATTCTAACGTTCACATACAACGGGTGTAAGCCAGATTTACACATGCGAAACACTTAGGTTAACTTGACGAGCCTAGCATGTACAGACATGGCCTCGGAACACAAGAGACCGAAAGGTCGAGCATGAGTCGTATGGTAGATACGATCAACATGAAGATGTTCATCGGTGATGACTAGTCCGTCTCACGTGATGATCGGACATGGCCTAGTTGACTCGGATCATGTAATCACTTAGATAACTAGAGGGATGTCTATCTGAGTGGGAGTTCATAAGATGAACTTAATTATCCTGAACATAGTCAAAAGATCTTTGCAAATTATGTCGTATGCTCGCGCTTTAGTTCTACTATTTAGATATGTTCCTAGAGAAAATTTAGTTGAAAGTTGATAGTAGCAATTATGCGGACTAGGTCCGTAAACTGAGGATTGTCCTCGTTGCTTCGTAGAAGGCTTATGTCCTTAATGCACCGCTTAGTGTGCTGAACCTTGAATGTCGTCTGTGGATGTTGCGAACATCTGACACACACATTTTGATAACTACGTGATAGTTCAGTTAAACGGTTTAGAGTTGAGGCACCAAAGACAATTTCGAAACTTCGCGGAACATATGAGATGTTTCAAGGGCTGAAATTGGGATTTCAGGCTCATGCCCATGTCAAGAGGTATAAGACCTCCGATGATTTTCTTAGCCAGCAAACTTAGGGAGAAAAGCTCAATTGTTGAGCTTGTGCTCAGATTTTCTGAGTACAACAATCACTTGAATCGAGTGGGAGTTGATCTTTCAGATGAGATAGTGATGTTTCTCCAAAGTCATTGCCACCAAGCTGCTAGAGCTTCGTGATGAACTATAACCTATCAGGGATAGATATGATGATCCTTGAGATATTCGCGATGTTTGACACCGCGAAAGTAGAAATCAAGAAGGAGCATCAATTGTTGATGGTTGGTGAAACCACTAGTTTCAAGAAGGGCAAGGGCAAGAAGGGATACTTCATGAAACGGCAAATCAGCTGCTGCTCTAGTGAAGAAACCCAAGGTTGAACCCAAACCCGAGACAAAGTGCTTACGTAATAAGGGAACAGCCATTGGAGCGAGTTACCCTAGATACTTGGTAGATGAGAAGGTCTGGCGAGGTCGATAGAAGTATATTGGATATACATTATGTTTATGTGTACTTTACTAGTACTCCTAGTAGCACCGGGGTATTAGATACCGGTTCAGTTGCTAAGTGTTAGTAACTCGAAATAAAAGGCTGCGGAGTACACGGAGACTAGCTAAAGGTGAGCTGGCGATATGTGTTGGAAGTTTTTTTTTCAAGCTTGATGTGATCAAGCATCGCACGCTCCCTCTACCATCGAGATTGGTGTTAAACCTAAATAATTGTTATTTGGTGTTTGCGTTGAGCATAGACATGATTGGATTATGTCTATTGCAATACGGTTATTCATTTAAGGAGAATAATGGTTACTCTGTTTATTTGAATAATACCTTCAATGGTCTTGCACCTAAAATGAATGGTTTATTGAATCTCGATCATAGCGATACACATGTTCATGCCAAAAGATATAAGATAGTAATGATAGTACCACCTACTTGTGGCACTGCCATGTAAGTCATATTGGTATAAAACGCATGAAGAAGCTCCATGTTGATGGATCTTTGGACTCACTCGTTTTTGAAAAGTTTGAGACATGCGAACCATGTCTATTTGTGTATATGCATGAAGAAACTCCATGCAAATGGACCGTTTGGACTCACTTGTTTTTGAATCACTTGAGACATGCAAATCATACCACATGGGCAAGTATTTGAAAGCCTTGTTTTTAGTAAAATGGAACAAGAAAGCAACTTGTTGGAAGTAATACATTTTGATGTGTGCAGTCCAATGAGTCTTTGAGGCCTTGATGGATATCATTCATTCTTACTTCACGAATGATTTGAGTGAATCTTGAGTATATTTACTTGATGAAACACAAGTCTGAATTATTGAATGGTTCAAGTAATTTCAGAGTGAAGTTGAAGATCATCGTGACAAGAGGATAAAATTTCTATGATATGATCATAGAGATGAGTATCTGAGTTCTGAGCTTTGTACATAATTAAGACATTGTGGAAATTGTTTCACAATTAATACCGTCTAGAACATCATAGTGTGATGGTGTGTCCGAACATCATAGTTGCACCCTATTGGGTATGGTGGGTACCATGCTATCTCTTATCGAATTACCACTATCATTCATGGGTTAGGCATTAGAGACAACCGCACTCACTTTAATAGGGCACCACGTAATTCCGTTGAGACGACACCGTTTGAACTATGGTTTGGAGAAACCTAAGTTGTCATTTCTTAAAAGTTTGGGGCTGCGACGCTTATGTGAAAAAGTTTCAGGTTGATAAGCTCGAACCCAAAGCGGATAAAATGCATCTTCATAGGACACCCAAAACAGTTGGGTATACCTCCTATTTCAGACCCGGAAGCAAGAGTGATTGTTTCTAGAAACGGGTCCTTCCTCGAGAAAAAGTTTCTCCTGAAAGTATTGAGTGGGAGGATGGTGGAGACTTGATGAGGTTATTGAACCGTCACTTCAACTAGTATGTAGCAAGGCACAGGGAGTTGTTCCTGTGGCACCTACACCAATTGAAGTGGAAGCTTATGATAGTGATCATGAAACTTCGGATCAAGTCACTACCAAACCTCGTAGGTCGACAAGGATGCGTACTGCTTCAGAGTGGTACGTAATCCTGTCTTAGGAGGTCATGTTGCTAGACAAAAATGAACCTACGAGCTATGGAGAAGCGATGGTGGGCCCGGATTCCGACAAATGGCTCGAGGCCATAAAATCCGAGAGAGGATCCATGTATGAAAACAAAGTGTAGACTTTGGCAGAACTACCCGATGGTTGTAAGGCTGTTGAGTACAGATGGATTTTAGAAGGAAGACGAACAATGATGGTAAGTGTCACCATTAAGAAAGCTCGACCTGTCGTTAAGATATTTTCTGACAAGTTCAAGGAGTTGACTACGATGAGATTTTCTCACTCGTAGCGATGCTAAGAGTCTGTTGGAATTATATTTGCAGTTACTGCATTATTTATGAAATCTTGCAGATAGGATGTCAAAACATTGTTTCCTCGACGATTTTCTTGAGGAAAGGTTGTATGTGATACAACCAGAAGGTTTTTGACAATCCTAAAAGACGCTAACAAATATGCAAAGCTCCGGCAATCCTTCTAAGGACTGGAGTAAGCATCTCGGAGTTGGAATGTGCGCTTTGATGAGATGATCAAATATTTTGGGTTTATACAAAGTTTATGAGAAACTTGTATTTCCAAAGAAGTGAGTGGGAGCACTATAGAATTTCTGATGAGTAAATGTTGCTAACATATTGTTGATCAGAAATGTTGTAGAGTTTCTGGAAAGCATATAGGGTTGTTTGAAATGTGTTTTTCAATAGAAAACCTGGATTAAGCTGCTTCAACATTGAGCATCAAGATCTATGAGGATAGATCAAAACGCTTAATGGTACTTTCAAATGAGCACATACCTTGACATGATCTTGAAGGTGTTCAAGATGGATCAGTCAAAGAAGGAGTTCTTGCGTGAGTTGTAAGGTATGAAGTTAAGACTTAAATCTCAACCACGACAGAAGAGAGAGAAAGGTCGAAGGTCGTCCCCTATGCTTTAGACGTAGGCTCTAGAGTATGCTATGCTGAGTACCGCACCTGATGTGTGCCTTGCCACGTGTCTGGCAAAGGGGTACAAGAGTGATCCAGGAATGGATCATTGGACAACGGTCAAAATTGTCCTTGGAGTAATAAGGACATGTTTCTCGATTATGGAGGTAATAAAGAGTTCGGCGTAAAGGGTTACGTCGATGCAAGCTTTAACTGTTGGGGTACTAGTAATTTCAAAAATTTTCCTACGCACATGCAAGATCATGGTGATGCATAGCAACGAGAGGGGAGAGTGTTGTCTACGTACCCTTGTAGACCGAAGTGGAAGCGTTGACGCAACGTAGAGGAAGTAGTCGTACGTCCTCCCGGTCCAACCGATCCAAGCACCGTTACTCCGGCACCTCCGAGTTCTTGACACACATACAGCTCGATGACGCACCCCCGATCTCCGATCCAGCAGAGGCGCGGGGGAGTTCCGTCAGCACGACGGCGTGGTGACGATCTTGATGTTCTCTTGTCGCAGGGCTTTGCCTAAGCACCGCTACAATATGACCGAGGTGTAATATCGTGGAGGGGGGCACCGCACACGGCTAAGGAACGATCTCAATGATCAACTTGTGTGTCTAGGGTGCCCCCCTACCCCCGTATATAAAGGAGGGAGGGAGGAGGAGGCCGGCCCAAGGGGTGGCGCGCCCTATGGGGGGCAAACCTACCCCAAGTAGGTTTGGCCCCCCTTTCCTATTCGGAGTAGGAGTAGGAAGGAGAGGGGGAGGAGAGAAGGAAGGGGGGCCCCCCTCCCAGTCGGATTGGGCTTGGGGGCGCCCCTCCTGCTCCTTCTCCTCCCTTCCACTAAGGCCCAATAAGGCCCATATACTTACCGGGGGTTCCGGTAACCTCCCGAACTCGGTATATTCCCAAACTCTTAGAAACCTTTCCGGTGTCCAAATATATCCGTCCAATATATCAATCTTTATGTCTCGACCATTTGAGACTCCTCGTCATGTCTGTGATCACATCCGGACTCGAACAACCTTGGTACATCAAAATACATAAACTCATAATATAACTTGTCATCGAAACCTTAAGCGTGCGGACCCTACGGTTCGAGAACAATGTCGACATGACCGAGACACGTCTCGGTCAATAACCAATAAGCGGGACACTGGATGCCCATATTGGTTCCTACATATTCTCGAAGATCTTTATCGGTTAAACCGCATAACAACATCGTTGTTCCCTTTGTCATCGGTATGTTACTTGCCCGAGATTTGATCGTCGGTATCAATACCTAGTTCAATCTCGTTACGGCAAGTCTCTTTACTCGATTCGTAACACGTCATCTCATAACTAACTCATTAGTTATAATGCTTGCAAGGCTTAAGTGATGAGTATTACCGAGAGGGCCTAAGAGATACCTCTCCAGAGCAATCGGAGTGACAAAACCTAATCTCGAAATATGCCAACTCAACATGTACCTTCGGAGACACATGTAGTACTCCTTTATAATCACCCGATTACGTTGTGACGTTTGGTAGTACCCAAAGTGTTCCTCCGTGGCGGAGTTGCATAATTCTCATAGTTACAGGAACATGTATAAATCATGAAGAAAGCAATAGCGAGAATACTAAGCGATCAAGTGCTAAGCTAACAGGATGGGTCATGTCAATCACATCATTCTCCTAATGATGTGATCCCATTAATCAAATGACAACACATGTCTATGGTTAGGAAACATAACCATCTTTGATTAATGAGCTAGTCAAGTAGAGGCATACTAGTTACTATATGTTTGTCTATGTATTCACACATGTATCATGTTTAGGTTAATACAATTCTAGCATGAATAATAAACATTTATCATGATATGAGGAAATAAATAATAACTTTATTATTGCCTCTAGGGCATATTTCCTTCAGTCTCCCACTTGCACTAGAGTCAATAATCTAGATTACATAGTAATGATTCTAACACCCATGGAGTCTTGGTGCTGATCATGTTTTGCTCGTGAGAGAGGCTTAGTCAACAGTCGCAACATTCAGATCCGTATGTATCTTGCAAATCTCTATGTCTCCCACTTGGACTTGGTCCCGAATGGAATTGAAGCCTCTCTTGATGTGCTTGGTCCTCTTGTGAAATCTAGATTCCTTTGCCAAGGCAATTGCACCGATATTGTCACGAGAAGATCTTCATTGGTCCCGATGCACTAGGTATGACACCTAGATCGGAAATGAACTCCTTCATCGAGACTCCTTCATTTCTTTGCTTGAAGCAGCTATGTACTCCGCTTCACATGTAGATCACCTTTCGACGCTTTGTTTAGAACTGCACCAACTCACGGTCCACCGTTTAATATAAACACGTATCCGGTTTGCGATTTAGAATCGTCCGGATCGGTGTCAAAACTTACATCGACGTAACCATTTACGACTAGCTCTTTGTCACCTCCATATCGAGAAACATATCCTTAGTCCTTTTCGGTATTTCGGGATGTTCTTGACCGCTGTCGATGATCCACTCTGGATTACTTTGGTACCTACGTGCCAAGCTTATTGCTAAGCATACGTCGTGTCGGTACACAACATTGCATACATGATAGAGCCTATGGATGAAGCATAGGAACACCTTTCATTTCTCTCTATCTTCTGCTTTGTGGTCGGGTATTGAGTTTGACTCAACTTCACCCTTGTAGCACTGAGCAAGAATCCTTTCTTTGCTCGATCCATTTTGAACTTTTTCAAAATTTTGTCAAGGTATGTGCTTTGTGAAAGTCCTATTAAGCGTCTTGATCTATCTCTATAGATTTTGATGCCTAATATATAAGCAGCTTCACCGAGGTCTTTCATCGAAAAACTTTTATTCAAGTATCCCTTTATGCTATCCAGAAATTCTATATCATTTCCAATTAACAATATGTCATCTACATATAAAACTAGAAATGCTCTGAGCTCCCACTCACTTTCTTGTAAATCTGAGGCTTCTCCAAAAGTCTCATATAAAACCATATGCCTTGATCACACTATCAAAGCGTTTATTCCAACTCCGGATGCTTGCACCAGTCCATAAATGGAGCGCTGGAGCTTGCACACTTTGTTAGCACCTTTTGGATCAACAAAACCTTCCGGCTGCATCATATACAACTCTTCTTCTAGAAATCCATTCAAGAATGCGTCTTGACATCCATTTGCCAAATTTCATAATCATGAAATGCAGCAATAGCTAACATGATTCGGACAGACTTAAGCATCGCTACGGGTGAGAAAGTCTCATCGTAGTCAACCCCTTGAACTTGTCGAAAACCTTTCGCAACAAGTCGAGCTTTATAGACGATTACATTACCATCAGCGTCAGTCTTCTTCTTAAAGATCCATTTATTCTCAATTGCTTGCCGATCATCGGGCAAGTCAACCAAAGTCCATACTTTGTTTTCATACATGGATCCCATCTCAGATTTCATGGCCTCTAGCCATTTTGCGGAATCTGGGCTCATCATCGCTTCCTCATAGTTCGTAGGTTCATCATGGTCAAGTAACATGACTTCCAGAATAGGATTGCCGTACCACTCAGTGCGGATCTTACTCTGGTAGACCCACGAGGTTCGAGAGAAACTTGATCTGAAGTTTCATGATCAATATCATTAGCTTCCTCACTAATTGGTGTAGTTGTCACAGAACCGGTTCTTGTGATGAACTACCTTCAATAAGGGAGTAGATCTGATTATCTCATCAAGTTCTACTTTCCTCCCACTCACTTCTTTCGAGAGAAACTCCTTCTCTAGAAAGGATCCGAATTTAGCAACGAAAATCTTGCCCTCAGATCTGTGATAGAAGGTGTACCCAATAGTCTCCTTTGGGTATCCTATGAAGACACATTTCTCCGATTTGGGTTCGAGCTTATCTGGTTGAAGTTTCTTCACATAAGCATCACAGCCCCAAACTTTAAGAAACGATAACTTTGGTTTCTTGCCAAACCATAGTTCATAAGGCTGAAGGAAATATGCCCTAGAGGCAATAATAAAGTTATTATTTATTTCCTTATTTCATGATAAATGTTCATCATTCATGCTAGAATTGTATTAACCGGAAACATGATACATGTGTGAATGAATAAACAAACAACATGTCACTAGTATGCCTCTACTAGACTAGCTTGTTAATCAAAGATGGTTATGTTTCCTAACCATGAACAAAGAGTTGTTATTTGATTAACAAGGTCACATCATTAGTAGAATGATCGATTGACATGACCCATTCCATTAGCTTAGCACACGATCGTTGAGTATGTTGCTCTGCTTTTATCCATGACTTATACATGTTCCTATAACTATGAGATTATGCAACTCCGTTTTACGAAGGAACACTTTGGGTGCTACCAAGCGTCTGGCGTAATCGGGTGATTATAAAGGAGTACTACAGTGTCTCCAAAGGCGGATGTTGGGTTGGCGTATTTGAGATTAGGTTTTGTCACTCCGATTGTCGGAGAGGTATCTCTGGGCCCTCTCGGTAATACACATCATTGAAGCCTTGCAAGCATTACAACTAATGAGTTAAGCTGTGAGATGATGTATTACGGAGCGAGTAAAGAGACTTGCGTAACGAGATTGAACTAGGTATTGGATACCGACGATCGAATCTCGGGCAAGTAACATACCGATGACAAAGGAACAACGTATGTTGTTATGCGGTCGACCGATAAAGATCTTCGTAGAATATGTAGGAACCAATATGGGCATCTAGGTCCGCTGTTGGTTATTGACCGAGAATAGTTCTAGGTCATGTCTACATTGTTCTCGAACCGTAGGGTCCGCACGCTTAAGGTTTCGATGGCAGTTATTATGAGTTTATGTATTTTGATGTACGAAGAAGTTGAGTCCGGATGTGATCACGGACATGACGAGGAGTCTCGAAATGGTCGAGACATAAAGATTGATATATTGGAAGCCTATGTTTGGAGTTCGGAATGGTTCCGGGTGAAAACAGGAATTTACCGGAATACCGGGAGGTTACCGGAACCCCCCGGGAGGTAAATGGGCCATAGTGGGCCTTGGTGGAAAGGAGAAAGGGCCAGCCCTAGGTGGCCGCGCGCCTCCCCCCTTCCCCTAGTCCTACTAGGACGAGGAAAGGGGGCCGGCCCCCCTCTCTCTTTCCCTCGGTGAATCCTATTCCAACTAGGATTGGGGGAATCCTACTCCCAGAGGGAGTAGGACTCCCTGGCGCGCCTCCTTGGCCGGCCGGCCCCTCCCCTTGCTCCTTTATATACAGGCGGGGGCACCCTAGGACACACAAGTTTGATCTACTGAATCGTTCCTTAGCCGTGTCGGTGCCCCCTCCACCATATTCCACCTCGGTCATACCGTCATGAAGCTTAAGCGAAGCCTGCGCAGTGAAACATCAAGATCGCCACCACGCCGTCGTCTTGTGAAACTCTCCCTCGACACTCGGCTGGATCGAGTACGAGGGGCGTCATCGAGCTGTACGTGTGTCAAGAACTGGGCGCCGAGTAACGGCGCCGGGATCGTTCGGATCGCGAGGAGAACGACGACTACTTCCTCTACGTTGTGATCGCTTCCGCTTCGGGTCTCACGAGGGTGCGTGGACAACACTCTCCCTCTCGTTGCTATTCATCACCATGATCTTGCATGTGCGTAGGAAATTTTTGAAATTACTCGTTCCCCAACAATGGCATCCGAGCCTAGGTTTTTATGGTTTGATGTTTTGCACGAGTAGAACACAAGTGAGTTGTGGGCGATACAAGTCATACTACCTACCAAGCATGTCATACTTTGGTTCAGCGGTATTGTGAGATGAAGCGGCCCTGACCGACATTACGTGCAGACGCTTACGCGAGACTGGTTTCACCGCTACGAGCACTCGTTGCTTAAAGGTGACTGGTGGGTGCCTGTCTCTCTCACTTTAGTTGAACCGAGTGTGGCTACGCCCGGTCCTTGAGAAGGTTAAAACGGAGTCTATTTGACGAAATATCGTTGTGGTTTTGATGCGTAGGTGAGACTGGTTCTTGCTTAAGCCCGTAGCAGCCACGTAAAATTTGCAACAACAAAGTAGAGGACGTCTAACTTGTTTTTGCAGGGCATGTTGTGATGTGATATGGTCAAGACGTGATGCTATATTTTATTGTATGAGATGATCATGTTTTGTAACCGAAGTTATCGGCAACTGGCAGGAGCCATATGGTTGTCGCTTTATTGTATGCAATGCAATCGCCCTGTAATGCTTTACTTTATCACTAAGCGGTAGAGATAGTCGTAGAAGCATAAGATTGGCGAGACGACAATGATGCTACGTGGACATCAAGGTGTCGCGCCGGTGACGATGGTGATCATGGTGGTGCTGCGGAGATGAAGATCACGAAGCACAAGATGATGATGACCATATCATATCACTTATATTGATTTGCATGTGATGTTTATCTTTTTATGCATCTTATCTTGCTTTGATTGACGGTAGCATTATAAGATGATCTCTCACTAAATTATCAAGAAGTGTTCTCCCAGTATGCACCGTTGCCAAAGTTAAATCGTGCCCGGACACCACGTGATGATCGGGTGTGATAAGCTCTCGTCCATCTACAACGGGTGCAAGCCACTTTTGCATACGCAGAATACTCGGGTTATACTTGACGAGCCTAGCATATGCAGATATGGCCTCGGAACACGAGACCGAAAGGTCGGCGTGAATCATATAGTAGATATGATCAACATAAGATGTTCACCATTGAAAACTACTCCATTTCACGTGATGATCGGTTATGGTTTAGTTGATTTGGATCACGTGATCACTTAGATGATTAGAGATGTTTTTCTAAGTGGGAGTTCTTAAGTAATATGATTAATTGAACTTAAATTTATCATGAACTTAGTACTGATAGTATCTTGCTTGTTTATGTTTGATTGTAGATAGATGGCTCGTCTTTGTTGTTCCGTTGAATTTTAATCGTTCCTTGAGAAAGCAAAGTTGAAAGATGATGGTAGCAATTACACGGATGGGTCCGTAACTTGAGATTATCCTCATTGCTGCCTGAAGAGTTACGTCTGGATGCACCGCTGGGTGCGAACTGCTTCGCCGATGCAACCGACGGCGTTAAGAACGTCTGCGCGAGCAAAGCGATGACTACTCTATAGTTCGATGTGCCATGCTTTACGGCTTAGAACCGGGACTTCAACGGCGTTTTGAGCGTCATGGAGCATATGAGATGTTCCAGAGTTGAAGTTAATATTCAACAGAATGCCCGGATTGAGAGATATGAAGTCTCCAATAAGTTCTATAGCTGCAAGATGGAGGAGAATAGTTACATTAGTGAGCACATACTCGGAATGTGCGGGTACTACAATCACTTGACACAATTGGGAGTTAATCTTCCGGATGATTGTGTCATTGATGAATTCTTCAATCACGCCACCAAGCTACAAAGGCTTCGTGATGAACTATAATATGCAAGGGTTAGTAAAGACTATACAGAGCTCTTCGCAATGCTAAAGGCTGCGGAGGTAGAAATCAGAAGGAGCATCAAGTGTTGATGGTCAATAAGACCACTAGTTTCAAGAAGAAAGGCAAAGGGAAGAAGAAGGGAACTTCAAGAAGAACAGCAAGCAAGTTCTGTTGGGAGAAGAAACCCAAGTCGGACCTAAGCCCTGGCGAGTGCTTCTACCGCAAGCGGTAGTCCTTTGGAAGAACTGCCCCAAGTATTTGGCGGATAAGAAGGATGGCAAGGTGAACAAAGGTATATGTGATATACATGTTATTGATGTGTACCTTACTAGAGCTCGCATAGCTTTGGGTATTTGATCTTGGTTACATTGCTAATATTTGCAACTCGAAGCAGGACTACGGATTAAGCAAACACGGCAAAGGGCGAGGTGACGATGCGGCGTGGGAAATGGTTCCAAAGTCGATGTGATCGCGATCGACACGCTACCTCTACATCTACCTTGGGATTAGTTTAGACCTAAATAATTGTTATTTGGTGCTGCGTTGAGCATGAACATTATATCTGGATCTTGTTTAATGCGAGGCGGTTATTCATTTAAATCAGAGAATAATGGTCTATTTTGATGAATCTCGATAGTAGTGATACACATATTCATAATGTTGAAACCAAAAGATGCAGAGTTGATAATGATAGTGCAACTTATTTGTGGCTTGCCGTTTAGGTCATATCGGTGTAAAGCGCATGAAGAAACTCCATCTTGATGGACTTTTGGAGTCACTTGATTATGAATCACTTGGCACTTGCGAACCGTGCCTCATGGGCAAGATGACTAGAACCCGTTCTCGGTACTATGGAGAGAGCAACAGATTTGTTGGAAATCATACATACTGAGATGTATGTGGTCCGATGAATATTGAGGCTCGTGGCGGATATCGTTATTTTCTCACCTTCACAGATGACTTAAGCGATATGGGTATATCTACTTAATGAAACATAAGTCTGAAACATTTGAAAAGTTCAAAGAATTTGAGTGAAGTTGAAAATCATCGTAACATGAAAATCAAATTTCTACGATCGATCGTGGAGGTGAATATTTGAGTTCGAGTTTGGTCTACATTTGAAACAATGCGGAATAGTTTAGCAACTCACGCCACCGGAACACCACAACGTAATGGTGTGTCGAACGTCGAATCGCACTTTACTAGATATGGTGCGATCTATGATGTCTCATACAAATTTACCGCTATCGTTTTGGGGTTATGCTCTAGAGGCGGCTGCATTCACCTTGAATAGAACACCGTCGAAATCCGTTGAGACGACACCTTATGAACTGTGGTTTAGCAAGAAACCAAAGTTGTCGTTTCTTAAAGTTTGGGGATCACGATGCTTATGTGAAAAAGCTTCAACCCGATAAGCTCGAACCCAAATCGAATGTGTCTTCATAGGATACCCAAAGGAGACAGTTGGGTACACCTTCTATCACAGATCCGAAGGCAAGACATTCGTTGCTAAGAATGGATCCTTTCTAGAGAAGGAGTTTCTCTCGAAAGAAGTGAGTGGGAGGAAAGTAGAACTTGATGAGGTAATTGTACCTTCTCCCTTACTTGAAAGTAGTTTGTCGCAGAAACCGGTTTACGAGACACCTACACCAAGTAGTGAGGAAGTTGATGATGTTGATCATGAAACTTGAGATCAAGTTGCTCAGAACCTCGTAGATCAACGAGTAAGATCCGCACTGAGTGGTACGGTAATCCTGTTCGGAAATCATGCTACTAGATCATGATGAACCTACGAACTATGAAGAAGCGATGGTGAGCCCAGATTCCGCAAAATGGCTTGAGGCCATGAAATCGAGATGGGATCCATGTATGAAAACAAAGTATGGACTTTGGTTGACTTGCCCGATGGTCGGCAAGCAATAGAAAACAAGTGGATCTTCAAGAAGAAGACCGACGCCGCGGTAATATTCTTGTCTACAAAGCTCGACTTATCGCAAAGGGTTTCGACAAGTTCAAGGGATTGACTACGATGAGACCTTCTCACCCGTAGCGATGCTTAAGTCTGTCCGAATCATGTTAGCAATTGCCGCATTTTATGATTATGAAATTTGGCAAATGGATGTAAAGACTGCATTCTGAATGGATTTACGGAAGAAGAGTTGTATATGATGCAACCGAAGGCTTTATCGATCCAAAGGGAGCTAACAAAGTGTGCAAGCTCCAGCGATCCATTTATGGACTGGTGCAAGCATCTCGGAGTTGGAATAAGCGCTTTGATAGTGTGATCAAAGCATTTGGGTTTGTCTGAGACTTTTGGAGAAGCTTTGTATTTACAAGAAAGTGAGTGGGAGCTCTGTAGCATTTACGATATTATATGTAGATGACATATTGCTAATCGGAAATGATATAGAATTCTGGATAGCATAAAGGGATACTTGAATAAGAGTTTTTCAATGAAAGACCTCGGTGAAGCTGCTTACATATTGGGCATTAAGATCTATAGAGATAGATCAAGGCGCTTGATTGGACTTTCACAAAGCACATACCTTGACAAAATTTTGAAGAAGTTCAAAATGGATCAAGCAAAGAAAGGGTTCTTGCACGTGTTACAAGGTGTGAAGTTGAGTAAGACTCAATGCCCGACCACTGCAGAAGATAGAGAGAAAATGAAAGATGTTCCTATGCTTCAGCCATAGGCTCTATCATGTATGCAATCTTGTGTACCGGACCGATGTGTGCCTTGCTATAAGTTTAGCAGGAGGTACCAAAGTAATCCGAGTGGATCATTGGACAGCGGTCAAGAACATCTGAAATACGAAAAGGACTAAGGATATGTTTCTCGTATATGGAGGTGACAAAGAACTCATAAATGGCAGTTACGTTGATGCAAGCTTTGACACCGATCCGGACGATTCTAAATCGCAGACCGGATCGATTTACACTAAATGGAGGAGCTGTCGGTTAGTGCAGTTCTAAACAAAGCGTCGTGGCGGGATCTACATGTGAAGCGGAGTACATAGCAGCTTGAAGCAGCTAATGAAGGAGTGCGGATGAAGGAGTTCATATCCGATCTAGGTGTCATACCTAGTGCATCGGGTCCAATGAAAATCTTTCGTGACAATCTTTCGAGCAATTGCCTTAGCAAAGGAATCCAGATTTCACAAGAGGACCAAGCACATCAAGAGGCGCTTCAATTCCATCGGGACTTAGTCGGTGGGAGACATAGAGATTTGCAAGATACATACGGATCTGAATGTTGCGAACCGTTGACTAAGCCTCTTCCACGAGCAAAACATGATCAGCACCAAGACTCCATGGGTGTTAGAATCATTACTATGTAATCTAGATTATTGACTCTAGTGCAAGTGGGAGATGAAGGAAATATGCCCTAGAGGCAATAATAAAGTTATTATTTATTTCCTTATTTCATGATAAATGTTTATCATTCATGCTAGAATTGTATTAACAGGAAACATGATACATGTGTGAATGAATAAACAAACAACATGTCACTAGTATGCCTCTACTAGACTAGCTTGTTAATCAAAGATGGTTATGTTTCCTAACCATGAACAAAGAGTTGTTATTTGATTAACAAGGTCACATCATTAGTAGAATGATCGATTGACATGACCCATTCCATTAGCTTAGCACACGATCGTTGAGTATGTTGCTCTTGCTTTTATCCATGACTTATACATGTTCCTATAACTATGAGATTATGCAACTCCGTTTACGGAGGAACACTTTGGTGCTACCAAGCGTCACAACGTAATCGGGTGATTATAAAGGAGTACTACAGGTGTCTCCAAAGGCGGATGTTGGGTTGGCGTATTTGAGATTAGGTTTTGTCACTCCGATTGTCGGAGAGGTATCTCTGGGCCCTCTCGGTAATACACATCCTTGAAGCCTTGCAAGCATTACAACTAATGAGTTAAGCTGTGAGATGATGTATTACGGAGCGAGTAAAGAGACTTGCGGTAACGAGATTGAACTAGGTATTGGATACCGACGATCGAATCTCGGGCAAGTAACATACCGATGACAAAGGGAACAACGTATGTTGTTATGCGGTCTCGACCGATAAAGATCTTCATAGAATATGTAGGAACCAATATGGGCATCCAGGTCCCGCTGTTGGTTATTGACCGAGAATAGTTCTAGGTCATGTCTACATTGTTCTCGAACCGTAGGGTCCGCACTTAAGGTTTCGATGGCGGTTATTATGAGTTTATGTATTTTGATGTACCGAAGAAGTTGAGTCCGGATGTGATCACGGACATGACGAGGAGTCTCGAAATGGTCGAGACATAAAGATTGATATATTGGAAGCCTATGTTTGGAGTTGGAATGGTTTCGGTGAAAGCAGAATTTAGGAATCTGGGAGGTTCTGGAACCCCGGGAGGTAAATGGGCCATAGTGGGCCTTGGTGGAAAGGAGAAAGGGCCAGCCCTAGGTGGCGCGCCTCCCCTTCCCTAGTCCTACAAGGACTAGGAAAGGGCGGCCCCCTCTCTCTCTTTCCCCTCCGGTGAATCCTATTCCAACTAGGATTGGAGGGGAATCCTACTCCCAGAGGAGTAGGACTCCTGGCGCGCCTCCCTTGGCCGGCCGCCCCCTCCCCTTGCTCCTTTATATCACAGGCGGGGGGCACCCTAGGACACACAAGTTTGATCTACGGATCATTCCTTAGCCGTGTCGGTGCCCCCTCCACCATATTCCACCTCGGTCATACTGTCGCGAAGCTTAAGCGAAGCCCTGCGCCGGTGAAACATCAAGATCGTCCACCACGTCGTCTTGTGAAACTCTCCCTCGACACTCGGCTGGATCGAGATCGAGGGGCGTCATCGAGCTGTACGTGTGTGAAGAACTCGGGCGCCGAATGCTTGGCGCCGGATCGGTCGGATCGTGAGGAGAGCGTCGACTACTTCCTCTACGTTGTGATCGCTTCGCCGGGTCTCACGAGGGTGCGTGGACAACACTCTCCCCTCTCGTTGCTATTCATCACCATGATCTTGCATGTGCGTAGGAAATTTTTTGAAATTACTACGTTCCCCAACAAAGGCGTCGTCTCAACGGATTTTGATGGTTCCCTATTTAACGTGAATGCGGCCGTCTCCAAAGCATAACCCCAAAACGATAGCGGTAAATCGGTAAGAGACATCATAGATCGCACCATATCAAGTAAAGTACGATTACGACGTTCGGACACACCATTGCGTTGTGGTGTTCCAGGTGGCGTGAGTTGCGAGACTATCCCGCATTGTTTCAAGTGTAGACCAAACTCGTAACTCAAATATATTCTCCTCCACGATCAGATCGTAGAAATTTTATTTTCTTGTTACGATGATTTTCTACTTCACTCTGAAATTCTTTGAACTTTTCAAATGTTTCAGACTTGTGTTTCATTAAGTAGATATACCCATATCTGCTCAAATCATCTATGAAGGTGAGAAAATAACGATATCCGCCACGAGCCTCAACATTCATTGGACCACACACATTTGTATGTATGATTTCCAACAAATCTGTTGCTCTGTCCATAGTACTTGGGAAGCGGTGTTTTAGTCATCTTGCCCATAAGGCACGGTTCATAAGTACCAAGTGATTCATAATCAAGTGATTCCAAAAGTCCATCGGTATGGAGCTTCTTCATGCGCTTTACACCGATATGACCTAAGCAGCGGTGCCACAAATAAGTTGCACTATCATTATCAACTCTGCATCTTTTGGTTTCAACACTATGAATATGTGTATCATCACTATCGAGATTCAATAAAAATAGACCACTCTTCAAGGGTGCATGACCATAAAAGATATTACTCATATAAATAGAACAACTATTATTCTCCGATTTAAATGAATAACCGTCTCGCATCAAACAAGATCCAGATATAATGTTCATGCTTAACGCAGGCACCAAATAACAATTATTTAGGTCTAAAACTAATCCCGATGGTAGATGTAGAGGTAGGTTGCCGACCGCGATCACATCGACTTGGGAACCATTTCCCACGCGCATCGTCACCTCGTCCTTAGCTAATCTTCGCTTAATCCGTAGTCCCTGTTTCGAGTTGCAAATATTAGCAACAGAACCAGTATCAAATACCCAGGTGCTACTGCGAGCATTAGTAAGGTACACATCAATAACATTATATCACATATACCTTTGTTCACTTTGCCATCCTTCTTATCCGCCAAATACTTGGGGCAGTTCCGCTTCGATGTCGATCGCTTGCGGTAGAAGCACTCGGTTTGAGGCTTAGGTCTAGACTTGGGTTTCTTCTCTTGAGCAGCAACTTGCTTGCTGTTCTTTTTGAAGTTCCCCTTCTTCTTCCCTTTGCCCTTCTTCTTGAAACTAGTGGTCTTGTTGACCATCAACACTTGATGCTCCTTCTTGATTTCTACCTTCGCGGCTTTCAGCATCGCAAAGAGCTCGGGAATAGTCTTGTTCATCCCTTGCATATTATAGTTCATCACAAAGCTCTTGTAGCTTGGTGGCGATGATTGGAGAATTACATCAATGGCGCTATCATCAGGAAGATTAACTCCTAGTTGAATCAAGTGATTATTATACCCGGACATTTTGAGTATATGCTCACTTGTGTAACTATTCTCCTCCATCTTGCAGCTATAGAACTTATTGGAGACTTCATATCTCTCAATCTGGGCATTTGCTTGAAATATTAACTTCAACTCTGGAACATCTCATATGCTCCATGACGTTCAAAACGTCGTTGAAGACCCGGTTCTAAGCCGTAAAGCATGGCACATTGAACTATAGAGTAGTCATCAGCTTTGCTCGCCAGATGTTCTTAACGTCGTCGGTTGCATCGAAGCAGGTTCGGCACCCAGCGGTGCTTCGGGGCGTAACTCTTACGTGCAGCAATGAGGATAATCCTCGGGTTATGGACCCAGTCCGTGTAATTGCTACCATCATCTTTCAACTTTGCTTTCTCAATGAACGCATTAAAATTCAACGGAACAACAGCACGAGCCATCTATCTACAAACAAACATAGATAGGCAGAATACTATCAGGTACTAAGTTCATGATAAATTTAAGTTCAATTAATCATATTACTTAAGAACTCCCACTTAGACAGACATCTCTCTAGTCATCTAAGTGATCACGTGATCCAAATCAACTAAACCATGTCCGATCATCACGTGAGATGGAGTAGTTTCAATGGTGAACATCTCTATGTTGATCATATCTACTATATGATTCACGCTCGACCTTTCGGTCTCCGTGTTCTGAGGCCATATTTGTATATGCTAGGCTCGTCAAGTATAACTGAGTATTCCGCGTGTGCAACTGTTTTGCACCGTTGTATTTGAGCGTAGAGCCTATCACACCCGATCATCACGTGGTGTCTCAAAGACGAAGAACTTTCATAGCGGTGCATACTCGGGAGAACACTTCTTGATAATTAGTGAGAGATCATCTTAAAATGCTACCGTCAATCAAAGCAAGATAAGATGCATAAAGGATAAACATCACATGCAATCAATATAAGTGATATGATATGGCCATCATTATCTTGTGCTTGTGATCTTCATCTTTGAAGCACCGTCATGATCACCATAAATCACCGGCGCGACACCTTGATCTCCATCGTAGCATTGTTGTCATTCGCCATCTATTGCTTCTCGACTATCGCTACCGCTTAGTGATAAAGTAAAGCAATTACAGTAAGCGTTGTATTTCATACAATAAGCGACAACCATATGGCTCCTGCCGATTGCCGATAACCGGTTACAAAACATGATCATCTCATACAATAAAATATAGCATCACGTCTTGACCATATCACATCACAACATGCCCTGCAAAAACAAGTTAGGCGTCCTCTACTTTGTTGTTGCAAATTTTACGTGGCTGCTACGGGCTTTAGCAAGAACCATTCTTACCTACGCATCAAAACCACAGCGATAGTTTGTCAAATAGACTCGTTTAACCTTCGCAAGGACGGGCGTAGCCACACTCAGTTCAACTAAAGTGAGAGAGACAGACACCCGCCAGCCACCTTTAAGCACGAGTGCTCGTAGCGGTGAAACCAGTCTCGCGTAAGCGTCACGCGTAATGTCGGTCGGGCCGCTTCATCTCACAATACCGCTGAACCAAAGTATGACATGCTGCCAGCGGTATGACTTATATAAATCCACAACTCACTTGTGTTCTACTCGTGCATATAACATCAACGCATAAAACCTAGGCTCGGATGCCTTTGTTGGGGAACGTAGTAATTTCAAAAATTTCCTATGCACACGCAAGATCATGGTGATGCATAGCAACGAGAGGAGAGTGTTGTCTATGTACCCTTGTAGACCGAAGCGAAGCGTTGACGCAACGTAGAGGAAGTAGTCGACGTCCTCCGGTCCAACCGATCCAAGCACCGTTACTCGGCACCTCCGAAGTTCTTGACACACGTACAGCTCGATGACGCACCCCGATCTCCGATCCAGCAGAGGCGCTGGGGAGTTCCATCGACGATGGCGTGGTGGCGATCTTGATGTTCTCTTGTCGCGAGGCTTCGCCTAAGCACCGCTACAATATGACCGAGGTGTAATATCGTGGAGGGGCACCGCACACGGCTAAGGAGCGATCTCAATGATCAACTTGTGTGTCTAGGGTGCCCCCTACCCCGTATATAAAGGAGGAGGGAGGAGGAGGCCAGCCCAAGGGGTGGCGCCCTAGGGGGGCAAACCTACTCCAAGTAGGTTTGGCCCCCCTTCCTATTCGGAGTAGGAGTAGGAAGGAAGAGGGGGGAGGAGAGAAGGAAAGGGGGGGCCGGCCCCCCTCCCAATTCAGATTGGGCTTGGGGGGGCGCGCCCCCTCCCTTGCTCCTTCTCCCTCCCTTCCACTAAGGCCCAATAAGGCCCATATACTTACCGGGGGGTTCCGGTAACCTCCCGGAGCTCCGGTATATTCCCAAACTCTTCCGAAACCTTTCCGGTGTCCAAATATATCCGTCCAATATATCAATCTTTATGTCTCGACCATTTCGAGACTCCTCGTCATGTCCGTGATCACATCCAGGACTCCGAACAACCTTCGGTACATCAAAATACATAAACTCATAATATAACTTGTCATCGAAACCTTAAGCGTGCGGACCCTACGGTTCGAGAACAATGTAGACATGACCGAGACCGTCTCGGTCAATAACCAATAAGCGGGACCTGGATGCCCATATTGGTTCCTACATATTCTACTAAGATCTTTATCGGTCAAACCGCATAACAACATAGGTTGTTCCTTTGTCATCGGTATGTTACTTGCGAGATTTGATCGTCGGTATCCAATACCTAGTTCAATCTCGTTACGCAAGTCTCTTTACTAGATTCGTAACATGTCATCTCATAACTAACTCATTAGTTATAATGCTTGCAAGGCTTAAGTGATCGATATTACGAGAGGGCCCAAGAGATACCTCTCGACAATCGGAGTGACAAAACCTAATCTCGAAATATGCCAACTCAACATGTACCTTCGGAGACACTGTACTCCTTTATAATCACCCGATTCGTTGTGACATTTGGTAGTACCCAAAGTGTTCCTCCGTAAGCGGAGTTGCATAATTCTCATAGTTACAGAACATGTATAAGTCATGAAGAAAGCAATAGCAGAATACTAAGCGATCAAGTGCTAAGCTAACAGGATGGGTCATGTCAATCACATCATTCTCCTAATGATGTGATCCCATTAATCAAATGACAACACATGTCTATGGTTAGGAAACATAACCATCTTTGATTAATGAGCTAGTCAAGTAGAGGCATACTAGTGACTATATGTTTGTCTATGTATTCACACATGTATCATGTTTCCGGTTAATACAATTCTAGCATGAATAATAAACATTTATCATGATATGAGGAAATAAATAATAACTTTATTATTGCCTCTAGGGCATATTTCCTTCATTAACACCTATCCGAATGACTCTGAGTAGCAAACCGGATACGTATAGTGGAGCAACCATTTGGAATAGCTCCAAATGGAGCGTGGAAGCAGCATTTACAATATGACCTAGAGATTTGCAAAGTACATACGGATCTGAATGTTGTAGACCCGTTGACTAAAACCTCTCTCACAAGCAAAACATGATCAAACCCTAGAACTCATTGAGTCTTAATCACATGATGATGTGAACAAGCTTAGTGACACTAGTAAACTCTTTGGATGTCGGTCACATGGTGATGTGACCTGTGAGTGTTAATCACGTGGCGATGTGAACTAGATTATTGACTCTAGTGCAAGTGGGAGACTGTTGGAAATATGCCCTAGAGGCAATAATAAATTAGTTATTATTACTATATTTCCTTCTTCATGATAATCGTTTATTATCCATGCTATAATTGTATTGATAGGAAACTCAGATACATGTGTGGATACATAGACAACACCATGTCCCTAGTAAGCCTCTAGTTGACTAGCTCGTTGATCAATAGATGGTTACGGTTTCCTGACCATGGACATTGGATGTCGTTGATAACGGGATCACATCATTAGGAGAATGATGTGATGGACAAGAACCAATCCTAAGCCTAGCACAAAGATCGAGTAGTTCGTATGCTAAAGCTTTTCTAATGTCAAGTATCATTTCCTTAGACCATGAGATTGTGAAACTCCCGGATTTCGTAGGAATGCTTTGGGTGTACCAAACATCACAACGTAACTGGGTGGCTATAAAGGTGCACTATGGGTATCTCCGAAAGTGTCTGTTGGGTTGGCACGAATCGAGAGTGGGATTTGTCACTCCGTGTGACGGAGAGGTATCTCTGGGCCCACTCAGTAGGACATCATCATAATGTGCACAATGTGACCAAGGGGTTGATCACGGGATGATGTGTTACAGAACGAGTAAAGAGACTTGCCGGTAACGAGATTGAACGAGGTATAGGGATACCGACGATCAAATCTCGGGCAAGTACTATACCACTAGACAAAGGGAATTGAATACGGGATTGATTGAATCCTTGACATCGTGGTTCATCGGATGGGATCATCGTGGAACATGTGGGAGCTAACATGGGTATCCATATCCCGCTTTTGGTTATTGGCCGGAGAGTTGTCTCAGTCATGTCTACGTGTCTCCCGAACCCGTAGGGTCTACACACTTAAGGTTCAATGATGCTAGGGTTATATGGAATAGATGTACGTGGTTACCGAATGTTGTTCGGAGTCCCGGATGAGATCCTGGATGTCACGAGGAGTTCCGGAATGGTCCGGAGGTAAAGAATTATATATGAAAAGTTGTTGTTCGGGTTCCGGGAAAAGTTCAGTTTTTTCCGGTATTGTACCGGGAAGCTTCTAGAAGGTTCCGGAGGATTCCGGAGGGGTCCAGATGTCCGGAAAATGTTCAACCACGTCCAATACAGCAGCATGGGCTGTAAGGGGGCGCCCTAGCCTTAATGGGCTAGGGGCACCAGCCCCCCCAAGGCCCATGCACATGGGAGAGGGGAAACCCTAAGGGGGAGGGCCTCCACTTGACTTGGGAGGCACTCCTCCCCCCTTGGCCGCCGCCCCCAACCCTAGATGAGATCTAGGGGGGCCGGCTCCCTCTCTCCCCACCTATAAATAGTGGAGGGGTGTGAGGGTAGCCGCACCCAAGTTCTGGCGCAGCCCTCCCCCTCTCCCAAGTACTCCTCTCCCGCGGTGCTTGGCGAAGCCCTGCAGGATTGCCACGCTCCTCCACCACCACCACGCCATCGTGCTGCTGCTGGACGGAGTCTTCCCAACCTCTCCCTCTCTCCTTGCTGGATCAAGGCATGGGAGACGTCACGAGGCTGCATGTGTGTTGAACGCGGAGGTACCGTCCGTTCGGCACTAGGATCATCGGTTATTTGGATCACGACGAGTACGACTCCACCCGTTCACTTGAACGCTTCCGCTTAGCGATCTACAAGGGTATGTAGATGCACTCCCTTTCCCTCGTTGCTAGATTACTCCATAGATTGATCTTGGTGATGCGTAGAAAATTTTGAATTTCTGCTATGTTCCCCATCAGATATTCGATCTCAAACATGACATCCATAAATTCAATCTGGCATAAAAAATTTGTATGATCATCCATAAATTCAAACCATGAATAGGGCAATTGCGAAGCATTAGTTTCATTCTTTCCCAAGATTGGACAACATGCTCATGATCAAGTTGTTTAAAATTCATGATATCGTTCCTAAGAGTGATAATCTTAGTGGGAGGAAAATACTTAGAGATAAAAGCATCTTTGCACTTGTTCCAAGAATCAATACTATTTTTAGGCAAAGATGAAAACCAAACTTTAGCACGATCTCTAAGTGAAAACGGAAATAACTTCAATTTGACAATATTGTTATCCGTATCTTTCTTTTTTTGCATATCACACAAATCAACAAAATTGTTTAGATGAGTAGCGGCATCTTCACTAGGAAGGCCGGCGAATTGATCTTTCATAACAAGATTCAACAAAGCGATATTGATTTCACAAGACTCATCATTATTAAGAGGAGCAATCGGAGTACTAAGGAAATCATTATTATTGGTGTTCGAGAAATCACACAATTTGGTATTATCTTGTGCCATGGCAACAAGTAATCCAACACACAAGCAAACAGAAAGGCGACGGGAAGAAGGCAAATGGGAAAGAGAGGAGGAGATTGGGAAAGAGAGGGCAAATAAAACGGCAAGGGTGAAGTGGGGGAGAGGAAAACGAGAGGCAAATGGCAAATAATGTAATGCGAGAGATAGGGATTGCGATGGGTACTTGGTATGGTTGACTTGCTTGCGTGAGCCTCCCGGCAACGGTGCGAGAAATTCTTCTTGCTACTTCTTGAGCCTGCGTTGGATTTCCCGAAGAGGAGAGGATGATGCGATAAAGTAGCGTAAGTATTTCCCTCGGTTTTGAGAACCAAGGTATCAATCCAAGAGGAGACCACGCACAAGTCCCTCGTACCTACACAAAACGATAGCAACTCGCAACCAACGCTTAGGGGTTGTCAATCCCTTCACGTTCACTTACGAGAGTGAGATATGATAGGGATAATATTTTTGGTATTTTTGATAGATAGATGCAAAGTAAAAGTAAAGGCAAAGTAAAAACAAAGCAAGTAAATAAAGTGATATAGATTGATATGATGAGAATAGACCGGGGCCATAGGTTTCACTAGTGGCTTCTCTCAAGAGCATAAGTATTCTACGGTGGGGAACAAATTCTTGTTGAGCAATTGATGAATTGAGCATAGTTATGAGTATATCTAGGCAATGATCATGTATATAGGCATCACGTCCAAAACAAGTAGATCGAAACGATTCTCAAGCATCTACTACTATTACTCCACTCATCGACCGCTATCCAAAGATGCATCTAGAGTATTAAGTAAAACAGAGTAATGCCGTAAGCAAGATGACATGATGTAGAGGATAAATTCATGCAATATGATAAAACCCCATCTTGTTATCCTCGATGGCAACAATACAATACGTGCCTTGCAACTCTTTCATCATCGAGTTAGGACACCGCAAGATTGAACCCAAAGTTAAGCACTTCTCCCATTGCAAGAACTACCAATCTAGTTGGCCAAACCAAAAGATAATTCAAGAGACTTGCAAAGATAACTCAATCATACATAAAAGAATTCAGAGAAGAATCAAATATTTTCCATAGATAATACTGGATCATAAACCCACAATTCATCGGTCTCAACAAACACACCGCAAAAAAGAAGATTACATCGAATAGATCTCCACGAGAGAGGGGGAGAACATTGTATTGAGATTCAAAAAGAGAGAAGAAGCCATCTAGCTACTAGCTATGATCCCGAAGGTTTGAAGTAAACTACTCACACTTCATCGGAGGGGCTATGGTGATGATGTAGAAGCCCTCCGTGGTGGATGCCCCCTCCGGCGGAGCTCCAGAACAGGCCCCAAGATGGGATCTCGTGGATCTGAAGGTTGCGGCGGTGGAATTAGGTTTTGGCTCCTGTTACGATCGTTCGGGATACGTAGGTATATATAGGAGGAAGGAGTACGTTGGTGGAGTTCCGAGGGGCCCACGAGGTAGGGGGGCGCGCCTGGGGGGGGGGGGGCGCCCTCCACCCTCGTGACCTCCTCGAGCACTGCTTGGAGTAGGGTCCAAGTCTCCTGGGTCACGTTCGGTTGGAAAATCACGATCCCGAAGGTTTCATTCCGTTTGGACTCCGTTTGATAGTCTGTTTCTTCGAAATACTGAAAAAGGCAAAAAACAGCAATTCTGGGCTGGGCCTCCGGTTAATAGGTTAGTCCCAAAAGTAATATAGAAGTGGAAAATAAAGCCCAATATAGTCCAAAACAGTAGATAAAGTAGCATGGAGCAATCAAAAATTATAGATACGTTGGAGACGTATCAGGCATCCCCATGCTTAATTCCTGCTCGTCCTCGAGTAGGTAAATGATAAAAAAGAATTTTTGATGCGGAGTGATACTTTGGCATAATTTCAATGTAAATCTTCTTAATTATGATATGAATATTCAAATCCGAAAGATTCAAGACAAAAGTTCATATTGACACAAAAATAATAATACTTCAAGCATACTAATCAAAGCAATCATGTCTTCTCAAAATAACATGGCAAAAGAAAGTTATCCCTACAAAATCATTTAGTCTGGCTATGCTCCATCTTCCCCACACAAAATATTTAAATCATGCACAACCCCGATGACAAGCCAAGCAATTGTTTCATACTTATGACATTCTCAAAACTTTTCAATCTTCACGCAATACATGAGCGTGATCCATGGATATAGCACTATAGATGGAATAGAAGAGTGGTTGTGGAGAAGACAAAAAGAGGGAAGATAGTTTCACATCAACTAGGCGTATCAACGGGCTATGGAGATGCCCACCAATAGATATCAATGTGAGTGAGTAGGGATTGCCATGCAACGGATGCACTAGAGCTATAAGTATATGAAAGCTCTACAAAAGAAACTAAGTGGGTGTGCATCAACTTGCTTGCTCACGAAGACCTAGGGCATTTTGAGGAAGCCCATCATTGGAATATACAAGCCAAGTTCTATAATGAAAAATTCCCACTAGTATATGAAAGTGACAAAATGAGAGACTCTCTATCATGAAAATCTTGGTGCTACTTTGAAGCACAAGTGTGGTAAAAGGATAGTAGCATTGTCCCTTCTCTCTTTTTCTCTCATTTTTTTATTTGGGCATTTCTCTTCTCTTTTTTTATGGCCTCTTTTTCTTTGTAAAGTACGGATTCTCATCCCGACTTATGGGGGAATCATAGTCTCCATCATCCTTTCCTCACTTGGGACAATGCTCTAATAATGATGATCATCACACTTTTATTTTCCTTACAACTCAACAATTACAACTCGATACTTAGAACAAAATATGACTCTATATGAATGCCTCCGGCGGTGTACCGGGATATGCAATGAATCATGAGTGACATGTATGAAAGAATTATGAACGGTGGCTTTGCCACAAATACAATGTCAACTACATGATCATGCTAGCATTATGACAATGATGGAGCGTGTCATAATAAACGGAATGGTGGAAAGTTGCATGGCAATATATCTTGGAATGGCTATGGAAATGCCATGATAGGTAGGTATGGTGGCTGTTTTGAGGAAGGTATATGGTGGGTGTATGATACCGGCGAAAAGTGCGCGGTATTAGAGAGGCTAGCAAAAATGGAAGGATGGGAAAAGTGCGTATAATTCATGGACTCAACATTAGTCATAAAGAACTCATATACTTGTTGCGAAAATCTAGAAGTTATCAAAGCAAAGTATTACGCGCATGCTCCTAGGGGGATAGATTGGTAGGAAAAGACCATCGGTCGTCCCGGACCGCCACTCATAAGGAAGACAATCAATAAATAAATCATGCTACGAGTTCATCGCATAGCGGTTCACCATACGTGCATGCTACGGGAATCACAAACTTCAACACAAGTATTCATCAAACTCATAATCACCCAACTAGCACGACTTTGATATTATCACCTCCATATCTCAAAACAATTATCAAGCATCAAACTTATCTTAGTATTCAATTCACTCAAAAGAAAGTTTCACATATCTTGAACACCAAGTATATTAACATTAAGCAAATTACCATGCTATTAAAGACTCTCAAAATAATCTAAGTGAAGCATGAGAGATCAAATAGTTTCTTTAAAACAAATCCACCACCGTGCTCTAAAAGATCTAAGTGAAGTACTAGATCAAAAATTATCACGCTCAAAAGATATAAGTGAAGCACTATGAGCAAAACTATCAAGCTCAAAAGATATAAGTGAAGCACATAGAGTATTCTAACAAATTCCAATTCATGTATGGCTCTCTCAAAAGATGTGTACAGCAAGGATGGTTGTGGTAGACTAACAAGCAAAGACACAAATAATGCAAGACGCTCCAAGCAAAACACATATCATGTTGGTGAATAAAAATATAGCTCCAAGTAAATTACCGATGGAAGTGGACGAAAGAGGGGATGCCTCCAGGGCATCCCCAAGCTTTGACTTTTTGGTGTCCTTAGATTATCTTGGGGGTGCCATGGTAATCCCCAAGCTTAGGCTCTTTCCACTCCTTGTTCTATAATCCATCAAAAGAATTCACCCAAAACTTGAAAACTTCACAACACAAAACTCAACAGAAATCTCGTGAGCTCCGTTAGAGAAAGAAAACAAAAGACTACTTCAAGGTACTGTAATGAACTCATTATTTGTTTATATTGGTGTTAAACCTACTGTATTCCAACTTCTCTATGGTTTATAAACTAATTTACTAGCCATAGATTCATCAAAATAAGCAAACAACACACGAAAAACAGAATCTGTCAAAAACAGAACAGTCTGTAGCAATCTGTAACTAACGCAAACTTCTGGAACTCTAAAAATTCTACCAAAATAGGAAGTCCTGGAACATTTGTTTATTGATCAGCAGCAAAAATAATCAATGCAAAATCACGTTCCTGTGATTTATCATAACTAAATTCGTGCGTGCAAAGTTTCTGTTTTTCAACAGAATCAAATCAACTATCATCGTAGGTTATCCTATAGGTCCTACTTGGCACAAACACTAATTAAAACATAAAACCACATCCAAACAGAAGGTAGATGGATTATTTATTCCTAAACAAAAGCAAAAACAAAAAACAAAAAATAAAATTGGGTTGCCTCCCAACAAGCGCTATCGTTTAACGCCCTTAGCTAGGCATAAAAGCAAGGATAGATCTAGGTATTGCCATCTTTGGTAGGCAATCCATAAGTGGCTCTCATGATAGATTCATATGGTAATTTTATTTTCTTTCTAGGAAGTGTTTCATACCCTTCTTTAAGGAAATTGGAATCTAATATTCCTTCCTTCATATCAATAATTGCACCAATCGTTCTAAGGAAAGGTCTACCAAGAATAATAGGACATGAAGGATTGCAATCTATATCAAGAACGATAAAATCTACGGGCACATAATTCCTATTTGAAACAATAATAACATCATTAATTATTCCCATAGGCTTTTTAATAGTGGAATCCGCAAGATGCAAGTTTAGAGAGCAATCATCAAAATCACGGAAATCTAGCAAATCACATAAAGTTTTGGGGATAGTAGAGACAATAGCACCCAAATCACACAAAGCATGAAACTCAAAATCTTTAATTCTAATTTTAGTAGTAGGTTCCCACTCATCATAGAGTTTTCTAGGGATAGAAACTTTCAACTCAAGTTTTTCTTCATAAGATTGCATCAAGGCATCAACAATGTGTTCGGTAAAGGCCTTATTTTGATTATAAGCATGAGGAGATTCTAGCACGGATTGCAACAAGGAAATACAACCAATCAAAGAGAAATTTTCATAATTAAATTCTTTGAGATCCAAAATAGTGGGTTTAGCAACATCATGGTTTTTATTTATTTCAATCCCACTTTCATCAATTTCATCATCAAGATCTAGAAACTCCGAATTCTTAGAACGCCTTCTAGGTAAAGGAAGATCATATTCAGTTTCATCAAGATTCATATTGCAAAACAAAGATTTAATGGGGGACACATCAATAACTTTTAGATCTTCATCTTGATTTTCATAGGGATTGGAAGAACACGCTTTAATAAAGGCATCTTTTGAAGCACGCATCCTAGCGGTTCTTTCCTTGCACTCATCAATGGAAATTCTCATGGCTTTAAGAGATTCATTGATATCATGCTTAGGAGGAATAGATCTAAGCTTTAAAGAATCAATTTCAAGAGAAATTCTATCAACGTTCCTAGCCAAATCATCAACTTTAAGCAATTTCTCTTCAAGCAAAGCATTAAAATTCTTTTGTGAATTCATAAACTCTTTAACACTACTCTCAAATTCAGAGGGCATCTTATTAAAATTTCCATAAGAGTTGTTGTAGGAATTTCCATAATTATTAGAAGTATTACTAGGATAAGGCCTAGGATTAAAATTCCCTCTATAAGCGTTGTTTCCAAAACTATTCCTACCAACAAAATTCACATCCATAGATTCATTATTATTCTCAAGCAAAGTAGATAAAGGCATATCATTGGGATCAAGAGGAGTATTTTAGGAGCAAACATCTTCATAAGTTCATCCATCTTTTCACTCAAAACATTGATTTCTTCTATAGCATGCACTTTTTACTAGAAGATCTTTCGATTGTGCCATCGAGAATAATTAGCCATAATATTATCAAGCAATTTGGTAGCATCCCTAACGTAATTTCCATAAAAGTGCCTCCCGCGCCGAATCTAAAAGATTTCTAGAAGCAAAATTCAATCCGGCATAAAATTTTGTATGATCATCCATAAATTCAAACCATGAGTAGGGCAATTGCGAAGCATTAATTTCATTCTTTCCCAAGATTGGGCAACATGCTCATGATCAAGTTGTTTAAAATTCATGATATCGTTCCTAAGAGTGATAATCTTAGCGGGAGGAAAATACTTAGAGATAAAAGCATCTTTGCACTTGTTCCAAAAATCAATACTATTTTTAGGCAAAGATGAAAACCAAACTTTGCACGATCTCTAAGTGAAAACGGAAATAACTTCAATTTGACAATATTGTTATCCATATCTTTCTTTTTTTGCATATCACACAAATCAACAAAATTGTTTAGATGAGTAGCAGCATCTTCACTAGGAAGGTCGGCGAATTGATCTGTCATAACAAGATTCAACAAAGCGATATTGATTTCACAAGACTCATCATTATTAAGAGGAGCAATCGGAGTACTAAGGAAAGCATTATTATTGGTATTCGAGAAATCACACAATTTGGTATTATCTTGTGCCATGGCAACAAGTAATCCAACACACAAGCAAACAGAAAGGCGACGGGAAAAAGGCAAACGGGAAAGAGAGGAGGAGATTGGGAAAGGGAGGGCAAATAAAATGACAAGGGTGAAGTGGGGGAGAGGAAAACGAGAGGCAAATGGCAAAAAATGTAATGCGAGAGATAGGGATTGCGATGGGTACTTGGTATGGTTGACTTGCTTGCGTGAGCCTCCCCGGCAATGGTGCCAGAAATTCTTCTTGCTACCTCTTGAGTTGCGTTGGATTTCCCCGAAGAGGAGAGGATGATGCAATAAAGTAGCGTAAGTATTTCCCTCAGTTTTTGAGAACCAAGGTATCAATCCAGTAGGAGACCACGCACAAGTCCCTCGTACCTACACAAAACGATAGCAACTCGCAACCAACACTTAGGGGTTGTCAATCCCTTCACGGTCACTTACGAGAGTGAGATATGATAGAGATAATATTTTTGGTATTTTTGATAGATAGATGCAACTAAAGGCAAAGTAAAAACAAAGCAAGTAAATAAAGTGATATAGATTGATATGATGAGAATAGACCCGGGGGCCATAGGTTTCACTAGTGGCTTCTCTCAAGAGCATAAGTATTCTACGATGGGGGAACAAATTCTTGTTGAGCAATTGATGAATTGAGCATAGTTATGAGTATATCTAGGCAATGATCATGTATATAGGCATCACGTCCAAAACAAGTAGATCGAAACGATTACGCATCTACTACTATTACTCCACTCATCGATCGCTATCCAAAGATGCATCTAGAGTATTAAGTAAAAAGCAGAGTAATGCCATAAGCAAGATGACATGATGTAGAGGATAAATTCATGCAATATGATAAAACCCCATCTTGTTATCCTCAATGGCAACAATACAATACGTGCCTTGCAACTCTTTACATCCATCGAGTAAGGACACCGCAAGATTGAACCCAAAGCTAAGCACTTCTCCCATTGCAAGAACTACCAATCTAGTTGGCCAAACCAAAAAGATAATTCGAAGAGACTTGCAAAGATAACTCAATCATACATAAAAGATATCAAAGAAGAATCAAATATATTCCATAGATAATACTGGATCATAAACCCACAATTCATTGGTCTCAACAAACACACCCCAAAAAGAAGATTACATCGAATAGATCTCCACGAAAGAGGGGGAGATTCAAAAAGAGAGAAGAAGCCATCTAGCTACTAGCCATGGACCCGAAGGTCTGAAGTAAACTACTCACACTTCATCGGAGGGGCTATGGTGATAATGTAGAAGCTCTCCATGGTGGATGCCCCCTCCGGCGGAGCTCCGGAACAGGCCCAAGATGGGATCTCGTGGATACAGAAGGTTGCGACAGTGGAATTAGGTTTTTGGTTCCTGTTCTGATCGTTCGCGGATACGTAGGTATATATAGGAGGAAGGAGTACGTCGGTGGAGCTCCGAGGGGCCCACGTGGTAGGGGGCGCCTGGGGGCGCCCTCCACCCTCGTGACCTCCTCAGGCACTGCCTAGAGTAGGGTCCAAGTCTCCTGGGTGACGTTCGGTTGGAAAATCACGATCCCGAAGGTTTCATTCCGTTTGGACTCCGTTTGATATTCATTTCTTGAAATCTTGAAAAAGGCAAAAAACAGCAATTCTGGGTTGGGCCTCCGGTTAATAGGTTAGTCCCAAAAGTAATATAAAAGTGGAAAATAAAGCCCAATATAGTCCAAAACAGTAGATAAAGTAGCATGAAGCAATCAAAAATTATAGATACGTTGGAGACGTATCACTGATCTCCTCAGCTATGAACTTTTGGTCAATTCGGTGTTAATATCCTTAATTACGAGTCTGGGCATAAGAACAATAAGCTCATGGGGGATCACATCATCATCCTTTGCATATAATCCCTTGACGAAATCTGTAGCAAGCTCCTGGACACCCTCTTTTTCCTCTATCATTACCCTCTTCGTCTTTTAATCTTGTAATGGCATTTTTTTTCCTCCATGAGGCTTTCCTTTGGAAATACTTAGTGTTCCGTGTTCTTGTCCACTTCTTTCAGTTCCATAACTCTTGAATGTTGTCTCTACATCATCTCTTCTCCGAGCAAGAGCTCGTCCAATTATTTAGATAGATTTTTTACTTGATTTTGCTGATCAACCAAGTAGGTGGCCTTCCAAAGAATACTTAATCTTTTTCTAATCTTTGCTGTTTGTTTCAGCATCGAACTGAAACCTTTATTTTCCCAAGTTCTACTTCATGGTTAATAATTTTGATCCTACCTCCAAGAGAGTACCGACTGTACATTTCTTTTTCCAAGAAGCTTGAACTGAGTTCTTCAGCGTGTCCACCATTTCCCACATGTATCATACCAAAACATGGGCTTAAAATAACCAGGCATATTCAGTTTTCTGGCTAACTTCCTAATCCTTAAATTTCTCTAGGTATTTGGTTCAGTGTCTTCTAAAAGGGTATATGGTTCAGTATATCTGTAGCGACCCGACCCGAATGGATCAAATCTCTGTGCTTAAGTGTCATCCCTGGATCGGTATGCTGACACACACAGTACTCGAGGATTTATAACAGAGGTAAATCACATGTATGAAGTAGCGTAAATACTATTACCTCAATCCGAATAACGTAAGTAACAAGGTTGTGGATTCCCACAGCACCAACGACAAAGTTGAGTATAGGAAATCGTAACCCTAACGTATCACTTACTCGTCGTAAGATCCTGCAACATGAGACGTTGCAGCCACAGAGGGTCAGTACATTGAATGTACTGGCAAATTCACACCATAGAGCAATGATGAATAAAGGCTATCACTACATGCATATTTGGCTGGTCGAGGCTCTATGGTTATAATGTTTTTGTGAAAAGCCAATTTTTCCCTACTTCAAAGGAATAAATTTATTTAACTATCATGGTGGTTGTTAAACATAGAGAATGGTTGACAGCATTCTCAATCCCAATTAAAAGTACTCATTAAACCCAACAAAACTAATTAGAAGTAACATGTTGAGATTCACATGATATCCAAGTACTAGATACTCAAAACGTCCATAACCGGGGACACGGCTAACCATGATTAGTTTATACACTCTGCAGAGGTTTGCACACTTTTCCCCACAAGACTCGATCGCCTCCGTTTGATTCCTCGCACTACATGATGTTTGAGAAACGGATGACCGAGACATAGCCTTTCAGAAGCGGTAGCACCTTACATGTGGGTAGACCGGTACACCTACTTTCCCCTACATCTGCTAGTTTACCCGTAAGAGTTCGCACAACTTAATCAACTATGCCAGAGCCCATAATGGCTTGTGGCTGCACACTTAAGTTTCTAGTTTGAAAAATCCCATGATCCCTTTGAGCCTGGGTGGCAGTACGAAGAAAAACAGGCAAGTCTTGGAAACCCAGGTGCCTAGATAGGCAAGTCCTGGAGTAACCAGGTGCCTCTATCCACCCAGATGTGTGTTTAAGTTGCCACCTTAAATAAACCATTAATTAACAATCTCACATCTGTCATGGAAATTCACTCACCCAATCCACGTCTACTAGCATAGCATGGCATAATAAGCAAACGTAGAAGTAACTCCCAAGGGTTTGAAAATAAAACAGGTAATAGGTACTACCTCAATCTACTTCCCAAAACCCACAATTTAATTAGATCCTAATCATGCAATGTTTGAGGATTGAAACTAATGCATAAAAACTGGGTAATAAGGAAGTATGATCAAAGTGTGAACTTGCCTGCAATGTTGATGAAGATGATTGGCACTCAAAACTCTTGATAGTTCTACTCGTCACACTCCAGTCAATCTATCGTAAGCAATCAATGGTAACCACACATAAGCAATCACTCAAAAGATCGGAAAGAACGAAGAGTATGATTCGGAAAACATCAGAACCAAACAAATGACTCTGGCAGCATAAAACAATTTCTAACAGTACCAAAATTATGTGAATTTGTCCTTACCAGAAATTTTAGGTCAAGAGCTTCGATTTGCAAAAAGAATCAACTCAAATGGACTTATAAGACTCAAGTTATGATCAAACGAAGTTCAAATTCAAATCTGATCTATTTCAAATTTTAAACTTTCAAAAACATGTTTGAGTTGGATTACTGGATAGAGGGGATCATAACAAAGAAGTGGGCGTTGGTTTCGTTGATTTGGATAAACGGTTGAAAAGTAGTGGTTGTTTGAAAAATAGGGGCCAATCTGTAAATAAAAATATTCACGGACGGGTCCCTGGCCAAAATCTATTAATAAAAAGAAAACTCTACCGAGCGAACGCTCGCTAACAGAACCTAACTAATGAACGTTCGCAAAATACAAAACCTAATTTAATAAACCAAAAAAAACCGAAGGAAAACCGGGGTGGTTAAATCGGTTTATACCGGTTCGGGCGAATAAACCGGCGGCGGCGGCGGTTCCCGACGAAGTGCGGCAGCGAGGTGGAGCGACGCAACGGCAGCGGCTTGGATCCGGCCGGGGCGGCAGCTCCGGTCGTCCAGAGGGCGGCGAAGGGTCGTGAGGGGCGCTGGGCGGCGGAGCGCGGTGGTGGCGGCGGTGGTCATCGACGGCGAGGGTGGCGGCTTCAAGGCGGGGCTCGGCGGATCTTGTCGCGACGACGGCAAGATTATGCGAGGAGAGGCGAGGCGGCGCGAGAAAAGAGAGAGAGAGGCGCGGGGCTGCGGCTTAAATAGGCGGGGAGACGTGGAGGAGGGGGTGGGGGGCGTGCCGCGGGACTCGGCGGTGGCGGCGGAGTCGGCCACGCTCGGGACTTCGTCCCGAGCTCAAAGGCGGAGGCGGTTGGCGAGCTGGGCTGGGCCTGGCTGGCTAGCGGGCCGGCCCAGTCGGAGGAAGTTTAAAAAAAAAAACAGACAAACAAAATAAAAACAAAAGAAAGAAAAAAAAATATATTATATAGGCATATAATATATCAAAATTTTCAGAAAAAGATTTTCTACAGCACGAACATTTTTCTAGAGTCAAATAAAATCCACACAAATTCAGATAAATCAAACACTGCTGCTGCTCTAATAAAATCCAAAGAAAATCATTTTAAAAATACCAAAATTAATTCAAATTTATTTTTCTCCAATTTTCTGATGTAGGGAATCATGTTACCCTAATTTCTATATATTTTATTTTTGGAGAAAAATAATTTGAATTAAACTCCAATAACTCCAAATTGAAAATAAATTCAAAAGAACTTTGAATTTAATTCTTTGAAACTCCCAACTCATATTTCATATGTTTTGAAGAAGTCATTTTATCTTCGCTCGTGAAAATCATTGAGTTGCATAAAGTTCCTAGGTTGGAAATATTTTCCAAATGAAATTCAAGTATTTTCAACACCCCTTGTCATTTAAATGAATGGAAGAAGTCATGTCATCTTCTCTCCAGGGTTTTGTGGTGAAAAGAATTTGAATTCACGGAGATCATAAAATGCAAAATGAAAGTTTGGGAAAGTCCTTTTATTCCCTCTCATTTAACTTTCAAAAAGTTTCAAATTTCACTCAATCAATCACACAATAATCAAGCAACAATCAAATCTATCTATTTATTATAACATTCCAAAATTTAGAATTTTGGGATGTTACAAACCTACCACCCTTAAAATGAATCTCGTCCTCGAGATCCGGAGAGGCTAGGTTAGGGTAGGGGTCTTCTCAATTCCATCGGTCATCACACGGGGTCTGGGTGCTACCACCCTTAGAAGCATGGTTACGGTTCCACCAAAACTCATATACTCCATCCTTAATCCTAACAGTGTCGGTCTCCTCAGATCTCGGAAAAATTCCTTCTCCGGGCTCTTCCGGTGGTGGCATAACCTTTTCCTCAATTCCTGTGTTCATTCCATCTTGGTGAGGTTATTCCGAGACTGGGTCTTCTTAGCTGACGGGTCTGGCGCCAATACTAAACAACTATCGATATCTCATGGTGGTCAACAATTTATGGTTTCTCCTGCAGAAACGGGTCTGGGTTGAACCTCACCGTATAACCTACGGTTGGCAACAACTGCCGTGTACAAGGGAAAATACTTATACCATTCTAAGATTCAAACAAGGTTTTGATCGTCGTCTCTCTACTATAGGTAAGTCACTCAGATTTACCATCCCACATAGCAAGGCGAATAATAAGAGTAAGTCGGTATGGTGATCAATCCATCCCGCACCCAAATCATTATCTTGTATATGGTTTAGCGAATCTCGCATTCTAACACTCGGTCATCCTCACAAGCATTGCAAGATGTCTCTTGTCAACGAAGTAAGTTTGGATAAATCCATGGATTCTGCAAGCCAACAACCATCTATCGTTCCTTCACAACTCTCAGGTTTTGCATTAACTCCTATAGGATTGTCGGTTGATAAAATCGTAACTTCTTCAGGGTTTTCCTTCAAAAAGAGTGTGCTTGCTTGTTGACAGGTCCTGGGGCCTGTGGGTTATGGCCCATCTCATCACTTGTAAACCTTGAACTCATCATCGTGGGCAACTGATCGTTATTCCAACATTCAGCTTCCAACTTCCTAGCATACTTAAAATCTATCCAATTGTAATGTCTTTCTTCCTTCTATTGGCACCAAACTAGGACATGATTACTCAGACTCATCATGGAATTTCCATTGATCCATATTTCCAACATCATATCTCCTTTATATCCAATAGTAATTCATCTCTTCATCCTCGTGGGACATCAACATACCGAGATAAAACTTATACTTATGAAGTCCATACTCCACTTCGTGGAACATCATTATCCTTTCCAGGGTCAAGCGTTCTTACAGGGGAATATTGGCCATCTCTGCATGGCACCTTTTCAACTGGGAAACGTGAAACACATCATGAACTCCTGACAGTGCTTCGGGTGACTCCAACTTGTTGGCCGCTTCTCCCATACGCTCAAAACTCGGTATGGTCCTACAAATCTCGGGGCTAACCTTCCCTTAACTCCAGATCATTTTAACTCCTCGCAGAGGGGACACACGAAGACATGCTCTGTCTCCAATTTCTTAGACTACCTCCTTGCGTTTTTGAGTCTGCATAACTCTTCTGCCTGGACTGAGCTACCTTCAGTCTATCTTGATTCAACTTAACATTCTCTTCTGACTCCTTGATCACATTTGGTCCAAACAACTGACGGTCTCCAACTTCATCCCACATCAACGGTGTCTGGCTCCTTCTCCTATACAAAGCTTAAAAAGCGGCCATCTTCAAACTGGCTGGGTAACTGTTGTTGTATGAGAACTCTACGTAAGGTAGATTATCATCACTACTAGATCCATAATATCCAGAATCTGATTGACTCTCTTGGTCTATCCATCTGTCTGCGGATGAAAGGCTGTACTAAACTCTAGCATAGTACCCAAAGTCTGGTGCAGCTGATTCCAAAACTTTGAGGTAAACTGTGTTCCTCTATCTGATACGGTGGTCCTCGGAACTCCATGCAGACATACGATCCTGGTCAAATATATCTTGGCCAACTTCGCACTTGTATACGTGGTTTTAACTGGGATAAAGTGAGGCACTTTGGTCAAGCGAATCAACTACTACCCAGATAGAATCATATCCCGTTCGGGTTCTGTGAAATCCGGTAATGAAATCCATGCCAAGCTTATCCCCACTTCCATTCGGGTATCGGCATAGGCTGAAGTAATCCTGCTAGCTTCTGATGCTCTGCTTTTACTCTCTCTGGCATACATCACCTACGACTACATACTCTGCAATATCCTTCTTCATACCAGTCCACCAGAAACACTCCTTCAAATCCAAATACATCTTGGTGTTTCTAGGGCGAATCGAGTATGGTGAGTCATGAGCCTCTTGAAGTATTTACTTCCTGAGCTTTGCATTATTGGGCACATATACACGGTCCTCGAACCATAAGAGGTCGTGCTCATCCTTACGTAAACCTTTGGCCTTTCCTTTGCTCATCCTCTCCTTTATCTCAGCAATCTCTTTGTCATCCTTCTGAGCTTCACGAGTCTTTCCCAATAATGTAGACTGAACTTCCATTGCTGCAACAAAACCTTTGGGAACAATCTCCAACCGAAGTCCCCTGAAAATCCTCGGCTAACTCCTTTGGTAATCCTCCGCTTATGAGGGTATTCGTCCATGTTTTCTTTATGGCTGTGTCCTACTTCTCCACAAAGCATGTATGCACAAGGTTTCTTCATATCATTTCCATAAGGCTTCAAATTCTGGGACACAAACCGAGATTTTTGCAGAGTCAGCTTAAATTCTTTCCAAGTGGTTACTCCTTGCCATCCATTGATGGTTTGGTACATCCTCCACCAAGTAGCAGCACCTCTTTCAAAGAACAGAAGAGCATGATGGGCCATATCCTTTCTGACTATAGGGTTATTCTCCATGTGATCCTCCATGTTCTTTATCCATTGGCCCATCTCCAATTGACTCATCGGTCCAGAAAATACGAGCTCATCTCCATTCATCCTTTATTGGGTCCAAGGGTATTGGGGTGGGATAAGAGAGATGGAGAGGGATGCACACAGTACAAGCATTAGTTTTGAAAAGACAAATTTTATTGTGGCTGTCGGAAAACAACAAACAAATGACAGCTCACAATCGTCGCATCTAACGTAAGTATATAGCAGGGGTTGGGTCTTCTAATGGTCTATAGATCTCAACATCATCAACTCTTCAAGTCTTGGTCATGCCTCCAATGGATTATTCCGATCATGCTTGTCATTCTCAAGTTCTTTTGCCAGATCATCTCTGTTGACGCGAAGTCTCTCGTGACATCCTTTAATATCTCTGGAGTTGCGTTCCAAACTTCTGGGTTTCAACATCCTTGGCATGAACCATGGTCCTAATGCCCTTCAGTTCCTGACAAATCTCCGGTATCTCGAGGTTTAGCTCCTCCAGCTTGGCTACTTTCAGCTTCTGGGTCCTGAGTTCTTCACGAACTGCTTCCTTGTCAAATATGACTTCCTAAAGTCCATCTTAAAATCCTTGATGTAATACTCCGGATCCTGGCGATATACCAACTAAGGTTAAAACTGCATCCTTTGCTAATAAATGCTCCATCAGCCTTCTACCATCCAATCCTTCCATGCATCTGCATGCTTAACCCAGCATGGTGATAATAGCATAAGCGGGCGATGGCATCATGGATATCCATGTTTCTGCTCTTGTCATTTCCATAAGCTATCATTCCATAGTTGATATCTCCTGCCTTAGGGTTTCTTGACAAAACTTTGAGTTCTAATGCTCCATGTTCCAGTCCTTCTCTGATACACCTTGTTCTCGGGTATTGACAGCTTCCATAGTCTGCCAAGTTCCATAAGGGCAGCCTTCCTAGGTCATAATAAAAAAAATCCGGGAATTCTTCAGAGTCTTCAAATTCTCATAGTCTTCAGAGTCTTCAACCGTTGTAGTTTCGATCATTCAGATGCATGGTAAAATCTTCTTCATTCCGAAGTGGTCTTAGTTGTCCTATATCTTGTACTCCTTGAGTGGTCTCATCAGTCGAATCTTCGAGTGGTCAAAAGGGAAGAGGGGTGTGGTCTCTCTAAAAGGGAATATTTGAATAAGCTCAGAAGAGAAGAGAGGTAAAAGATTCTTTTGAAAAGAAAGTTGTAGAGAAAAATCTTTCCTATGGGCTTGCCAGTTTCTAGGGTCACGTCCTACAATCAACATGTGCTCTGATACCATCTTGTAGCGACCCGACCCGAATGGATCAAGTCTCTGTGCTTAAGTGTCATCCCTGGATCGGTATGCTGACACACACAGTACTCGAGGATTTATAACAGAGGTAAATCACATGTATGAAGTAGCGTAAATACTATTACCTCAATCCGAATAGCGTAAGTAACAAGGTTGTGGATTCCCATCAACACCAACGACAAAGTTGAGTATAGGAAATCGTAACCCTAACGTATCACTTACTGTCAGAAGATCCCGCAACATGAGACGTTGCAGAACACAGAGGGTCAAGACATTGAATGTCTTGGCAAATTCACACCATAGAGCAATGATGAATAAAGGCTATCACTACATGCATATTTGGCTGGTGGAGGCTCTATGGTTATAATGTTTTTGCGAAAAGCCAAATTTTCCCTACTTCAAAGGAATAAATTTATTTAACTATCATGGTGGTTGTTAAACATTGAGAATGGTTGATAGCATTCTCAATCCCAATTAAAAGTACTCATTAAACCCAACAAAATTAATTAGAAGTAACATGTTGAGATTCACATGATATCCAAGTACTAGATACTCAAAACGTCCATAACCGGGGACACGGCTAACCATGATTAGTTTATACACTCTGCAGAGGTTTGCACACTTTTCCCCACAAGACTCGATCGCCTCCATTTGGTTCCTCGCACTTCATGATGTTTGAGAAACGGATGACCGAGACATAGCCTTTCGGAAGCGCTAGCACCTTACATGTGGGTAGACCGGTACACCTACTTTCCCCTACATCTGCTAGTCTACCCGTAAGAGTTCGCACGACTTAATCAACTATGCCAGAGCCCATAATGGCTTGTGGCCGCACACGAAGTTTCTAGTTTGAAAATCTCATGATCCCTTTGAGCACGGGTGGCGGTCCGAAGAAAAACAGGCAAGTCCTGGAAACCCAGGTGCCTAGACATGCAAGTCCTGGAGTAACCAGGTGCCTCAATCCACCCAGATGTGTGTTTAAGTTACCACCTTAAATAAACCATTAATTAACAATCTCACATCTGTCATGGAAATTCACTCACCCAATCCACGTCTACTAGCATAGCATGGCATAATAAGCAAACGTAGAAGTAACTCCCAAGGGTTTGAAAATAAAACAGGTAATAGGTACTACCTCAATCTACTTCCCAAAACCCACAATTTAATTAGATCCTAATCATGCAATGTTTGAGGATTGAAACTAATGCATAAAAACTGGGTAATAAGGAAGTATGATCAAAGTGTGAACTTGCCTGCAATGTTGATGAAGATGATTCGCACTCAAAACTCTTGATAGTTCTACTCGTCACACTCCGGTCAATCTATCATAAGCAATCAATGGTAACCACACATAAGTGAAAGTGCTAGTATCGACTAGGGGGTGAATAGGCGATTTTTATGAAAGTCTTCAAAACTTGGAAGTTTTGAAGACAAACAACAGAAACAACCTAATTGATATGCAGTGGAAGATAAACTACCCTAAACAAGCCATAATCACGCATGTCATGATATGAAAGTACAGGACCAATAGCAGTTAGGTAGTAAGGATCAAGATGGAAGATAGTATGAAGCCAATCAACAATAGTAGTCAAGCAATGAAGTCAAACAGATAAACAGATAAGCAATGACTTCATGAAGACAAACTTAAGTAAGGTTGGAAGGATAGAACCGGTTGCTTGTTGAAGACACAAGATTTGTTGGACGGTTCCAGCTTTGTGACAACCGTGACGTCCCGTTAGGGAGGCTGAGATTTAACTCAAGACCGTGTCTTCACCTTATTCCCTTGAGCTAAGGACACCCAGTCCTCGCCCAATCACTCGTAAATCTTCAAGGAGACTTCCAAACCTTCACAGACTTCGCTCACGGCAATCCACAATGACTCTTGGATGCTCGAACGCGATGCCTAACCTTTGGAGGATACATCCTCAAGTGTAATAAGTCTTCAAGTCACACAGCATAAAAAGACTTGATGATGCCTAACACTCTTTGGCTCGGGTGTTTGGGCTTTGTCCTCGCAAGGATTTATCTCTCTCAAATGCTTCGAGGTGGGTTGCTCTCAAACGACAAAAGCCGCACAAACTCGAGCAGCCACCAATTTATGGTGTAGGGGTGGGCTATTTATAGCCACTAGGCAACCCGACTGATTTGTCCAAAATGACCCTGGTCACTAAGGAACCGACACGTGTTCCAACGGTCGATAAGAAACACACGCAACTTTACTTGGGCTACAAGCAAAGTGACTCATCCACTCTGGATAAGATTTGCTCTCATTGTCTTCGCTCAAGACATAGGATTTGGGTTGAGCATCACTTGACCACTCGACTTAGTTCACTTGGACCCCACTTAACGAAGACGGTGGTTCCTATGACTCAACAAAGAAGAAAAGGAAACAACGAAACCACACAGTCTTCTCGCTCCAAAGTCTTCACGCAATGTCTTCTCATGTCATAGTCTTCAATATGAATATCTTCTCATACCACCATTGTCTTCAATGTCTTCATACATTTTAGGGTCATCTCCTAGAGGTAAACCGAATCAATGAGGGACACTACCTGCGTTATCCTGCAATTCTCACAAACGCATTAGTCCCTCAACCAACTTTGTCGTCAATACTCCAAAACCAACTAGGGGTGGCACTAGATGCACTTACAATAAGCAATCACTCAAAAGATCGGAAAGAACGAAGAGTACAATTCGGAAAACATCAAAACCAAACAAATGACTCTTGCAGCATAAAACAATTTCTAACAGTACCAAAATTATGTGAATTTGGCCTTATCAGAAAGTTTAGGTCAAGAGCTTCGATTTGCAAAAAGAATCAACTCAAACGGAGTTATAAAACTCAAGTTATGATCAAACGAAGTTCAAATTCAAATCTGATCTAATTCAAATTTTAAACTTCCAAAAACATGTTTGAGTTGGATTACTGGATAGAGGGGATCATAATGAAGAAGTGGGCGTTGGTTTCGTTGGATTTGGAAAAACGGTTGAAAAGTAGTGGTTGTTTGAAAAACAGGGGCCAATCTGTAAATAAAAATATTCACGGACGGGTCCCTGGCCAAAATCTATTAATAAAAAGAAAACTCTACCGAGCGAACGCTCGCTAACAGAACCTAACTAATGAACTTTCGCAAAATAACAAAACCTCATTTAATAAACCGAAAAAAACCCGAAGGAAAACCGGGGTGGTTAAATCGGTTTATACCGGTTCGGGCGAATAAACCGGCGGCGGCGTTTCGGCGGCGTCACATGGCTATGGAGCGACGAGCGGCGGGGCGTTTCGATCCGCCGGGCGGCGGCTCGGCCATCCAGAGGGCGGCGAAGGGGTCGTGAGGGTCGCGGGCTGGCGGAGTGCGAGTGGTGGCGACGGCGGTGGTCATCACGGCGAGGGTGGCGGCTTCGGGCGGCGGGGCTCGGCGGATCTCGCTGGCGACGGCGGAGCGTTGCGAGGAGAGGCAAGGCGGCGCGAGAAAAGAGAGAGAGAGGCCCGGGGCTGCGGCTTAAATAGGCGGGGAGACGTGGAGGAGGGGCAAGGGGAGGCGTGCCCGGCCGGGACTCGGCGGCGGCGGCGGAGTCGGCCACGCTCGGGACTTCGTCCCGAGCTCGAAGACGGAGGCGGTTGTCGAGCTAGGCTGGGCCTGGCTGGCTAGCGGGGCCGGCCCAGAAGGAGGAAGTTTTTTTTTAAAAAAAACAGACAAACAAAATAAAAACAAAAGAAAAATAATAATATCATATAGGTATATAATATATCAGAATTTTCAGAATAAGATTTTCTACAGCACGAACATTTTTCTAGAGTCAAATAAAATCCACACAAATTCAGATAAATCAAACACTGCTGCTGCTCTAATAAAATCCAAAGAAAATCATTTTAAAAATACCAAAATAATTTAAATTTATTTTTCTCTAATTTTCTGATGTAGGGAATCATGTTACCCTAATTTTTGTATATTTTATTTTTGGAGAAAAATAATTTGAATAAAACTGCAATAACTACAAATTGAAAATAAATTCAAAAGAACTTTGAATTTAATTCTTTGAAACTCCCAACTCATATTTCATATGTTTTGAAGAAGTCATTTTATCTTCGCTCGTGAAAATCATTGAGTTGCATAAAGTTCCTGGGTTGGAAATATTTTCCAAATGAAATTTAAATATTTTCAACGCCCCTTGTCATTTAAATAAATGGAAGAAGTCATGTCATCTTCTCTCCAGGGTTTTGTGGTGAAAAGAATTTGAATTCACGGAGATCATAAAATGCAAAATGAAAGTTTGGGAAAGTCCTTTTATTTCCTCTCATTTAACTTTCAAAAAGTTTCGAATTTCACTCAATCAATCACACAATAATCAAGCAACAATCAAATCAATCTATTTATTATAACATTCCAAAATTTAGAATTTTGGGATGTTACAATATCTTATAAAAGGTCGATTAGCATAGGTTAAGTACAGTGTACTTGTGTGTGATTTTGGTCTTTTTTTTACAAGATTGTTATTTTTAATAGACAGAGGTAGACTGTGGTTTCAATAGACCTAAATTGTATGAACGTGGTGTGACACGCTTTTCATGTTAAGCCATCTCTATTGTCATGTTTTAAAGTGGAATCCCTCGCCTTTGGTTCAGTCATGTATGTTGTCATGTTCTTAAGTGAAAACTCTCCTTTGGTATCCTACTCTGAGAAAATTCCAACAATATGAGCCTTACATCATCATACGCAAAATCAGACTATAACAGTCGGCGTTCAACAGCAAGTTTTTTTGTGTGTGTAGAAATTAATTCAACAGCGAGTTCAGATAACAAAAATAGCGTCTGCCACTAATGTCATAGTAGAATTTTGTACAGATTAATCCAATGATAAAGCATCTCACAAGCAACTGAAATGAAAAGGGTACAAACCAAACCTAATTCCTTCCTCCGAATTTGGTAACTTGGATCATGGTAGTTGCCGGCAGTTTACCTAACATCATGGACGTCAAGACCTCGTTTGTTTGCTCCGCGTTTACGCTCCCATTGCCGTTGCCCTCAATGATTACCACCGACTTCAGGTTGGGGGTGAGGGATATGGTCCGAGGTAGCTCCACCATTGAACTGTTTGGGAACTCATGGCACTGTAGGCAAGAAGAACAATTATTAGGAGGTAAAAAATTAAAATTTCTGAGAAAGCAGGATTAGTTAAGCGGGTGTACCTGGCAGTTCTTTAGAGTGAGCTTCTCTAGGGCTGGAGCATTATGCAGAAAACGCCAGAGCGTCTGAGCATCGCCGCCCATCTCGGAATCCTCAAGGACCAAGGTCCTCATGCTGCGAAACACCGGTAACCCATGGTGCTCCTCGTCGAGCATCGCCTGCAACATTGGCCGCGGGAACTTGACATTGGCCAGTGGCGGCATCAGCGGCATCGGCGGCTGATCTGGCAAGAAGAATGGTCCAGGTGGTGGTGGAACAAAAGGATTGATATATGGGTGCAGCATCATCTCCGGCTGATATTGAAAGAATTGCGCTCCAACAGGTGGAGGATGAGGTATAGGTTGCTCAACTACTGTCTGCATCGCATTGCATATATGTACAGTTAATAAATCAGACATTTATATATGCAGTAAAAGTAAAACAGAAATTAATTATAGTGATGATTGAGCAAGAGCGAGGGCAGTGCTGGAAGACCTGCAGATCGAGCACCATGTTGCCAAAGCCGTGCAGCTTCAGGGTGCGGACGTGGGACAGAGAGCCGATGAAGTTGCACAGAGCCCTGAGCAGATCCCTGTCCTGCTGAAGGTAGTAGCCGCCCCACTGTTTGCGCCGGAGATCAGGCGTCCCTACCAGGCGTACGGATGCTTGGACGAGGCAAGGCGCCTCCTCGAGGACGACGGCGAAGGAGATGAGGCACCGGAAGTTAACGGCGAGGTGCAGCGACGCGAGTCGAGGGGCGGCGATGGTGAAGGTTAGGCTCTCGCTGTTCCGATTTGAGGATTCGACTACGAGGTTTTTAAGCGTGCCGGACGCGATCCTCGGTAGCGATGCTGATAACCTGGTGCCCGTGATCTGCAGGTCTTCCAGCACCGGGAGCCCGTAGGCGAGGTGTTCCGCGAAATCACGGTGGAGGGTCACCTGGTCGAGTCGCAGGCTCGTGAGGCGATGGGAGGCTAGAGGGGGCAGCCTGACGGAGCCACGCACGTCGAGCGCCGCCGGGGAGCACTGGAGGCCGCGACGCACCCACCTCGTGTACTTGGTCACGAAGATATCGTTGCCGTATCCGTACATCGACGGGACGCTCAACCACAACGGAGGGAGGCGCAGCCGCAGGGTTTGCAGGGGCGCAGCGCCGGCGCTCCGAATCCGATGGACCAGAAGGCTGTCGGCGAAGTCCTCGAAGTCGGCGAACTCGTCCGGCTGCTCCTTCCCGTAGTTAGCGAGCTGGGCGGGGCTCAGCGGCCACGGGCTGGGACGTAGAGTCGCATCGGGGCGGAACTCGCCGATATCGACGTCGAGGCACGGGGACGTGGGCCAGAGGTGCTGCCACCGCCGCGACAGCACGCACGTCTGAACGACCTGCCGGGCCTTGAGGCGCGACAGGATGTCATGGAGGAGGCAGTCCGGCAGGTCGCTCAGCCGGTCGTCCAAGCTGCCGCCGCCACGCTTGGCCTTCATCGAGACTTCCATGCTGATGGATCTTCGGTTTGGTGCGCGTCCCTTGTTTTACGGATCAATCTACCCATCTACTCAATCTATAAGGAGACGTAGTTGGGTCGTGGAGTGCGGAACTCGGCTACCTTTCCGCGATTTGTTTTTTATAACAACTTTCCGCGATATTTTTTTAAATGCAGTACAGATGCAAGCGTTCATATACACGCGCATACATTCAGCTCTATAAACACCTCTGAAAGATTGGGTCAGCATATCATCTTGAAATTTACGAAGTCGTCATAGGCACCTCGTCATCGACGGGAACGTCTCCTCCCACTGAATGCGCATCGCCGGAAATCCTGAAATAAATCCAGGAATAAATGCGAGCACCAGGACTTGAACCCTGATGGGCTAGGGATACCACAATCCGTCTAACCATCCAACCACATGTTAATTCTTTTCGTGATTTGTTGCTTTGTTGATTTCTGTGGATGTTTACGAGCCTTGTTTTGTGTGTCGGATCCAGATTCTCTAACCAGTTTTTAGGAACTAAGGCCCTGTTTGGTTCATAAGTCTTAGGACTTTTTCTAGTCCCAACTAAAAAGTCATTAGTCCCTAAAAAGTCCCTCCATGTTTGTTTTCAGGGACTAAAAAGTCCACAGTCCCTCTCTAGAGGTTATTAAATGACCATGTTACCCCTAGTATACAGAAAAATAACAACCAAACAATACCATGGGGCGGCGGGGCATTGTTGGAAAAGTCTCAAAAAGTCCTAAAAAAGACTCTCCATGAGAGTCTTCTTCATTTAGTCCTAAAAAGCAACTTTTAGTCCTTATTAGTCCCTCCTATTTGGTTAAAAAGTCTCTAAGAGGGACTTTTTCTAGTACCTACACCAAAAAGTCCCTGGAAACAAACACCCCCTAACCTAACCTTTGCGAAGAGCATCTCCAATCAAGATAGATGATGTACTAGCAAAAGAGCCTGTGCGTTGCCTCTTCTGTACGCCACCATGATCGACGATGGTCATGTGGTCCAACTATTCACCTCTTTCAATTCCAAGCCGATGAGCTTGGTTGTGCGGCAATGTCGTGTACGGGAACTTGCGATTGAGCTTAGCTATCGGTAGAGGGACTTGAGGCCTTCCTACATGTGACGTCGGCATGCAACTCGAAGTTTAGACATACTATTAGAACTTAAAAAGAAACTCGAAATTTTTGGGGTTCATGCTGGAGTTTGCAGTGCTTGTGTATGTGTGGATGCTACCTTTCCGAGTTTTGTTGCTTCGTTGAATTCTATGGTTTTTTTGGCCTTGTGTATGCGTGCTGCTTCGTTGGTAGGCACATACTAGAAAGCTACAAAGCCATGTACCACATACGTTCAACAAGTGATGTTTTGACTCAGCTTTCACATTGTTGGAATCGCCCTGTACTAAAACAAGATAGAAAGCCCAAGGCCTCAAACGGCCCAAGCAACCTGATGCGAGCAAATTGGCCTGAAAAGCAAGGTAGGGCAAGGCGGGAGCTCCTATTGGGCGCTATAGGCGCCGCGCAACCTAACGGGCGCTCGCAGCAACGTCTTGGTGGGCCGGCCCAGGACCGCGCACCGCGAAAAAAAACCGCGACGAGATTCGATCCCACGACACAGCGCTTACATTCAGAGCAGCTGACCACTCCACCAACTAACTACGAGTAACTATTTACAGCGCGGAACGTTTAAAATAGCAAGTTAGACGCGCTACTTATATTACATAACGTTTAGATGTTTCAGTTATTGCAAAACATGTTCATATATTTCAACTGAAGTTCACGAACATGCAAAAAGGTTCACCAAATCAAAAAAGTTCATGTGTTCAAAAAAAGTTCACGAATTCAAAAGAAGTTCATCTTATAAAAAAGTTCAATATATTGTAAAAAAAACTAGCAAATTCAAAAAGAGTTAAAAAAAAAGTTACTTGATTATGAAAAAAAGTTCATCAAATTTGTAAAATTTTCATCAAATTGGAAACAAGTTCATCGGATTTGAAAAAAGTTCATTGAATTTGGAAAAAGTTCATTCAAATTGATAAAAGTTCATCGAGTTCAAAAAAAGTTCATTGAATTGGAAAAAAAGTTCACGATTTTCAAAAATAGTTCAATGATTTGAAGGAAAAAGTTCATCGAAAAATGAAATAACTTCAGGAATTTGAAGAAAAACTCATCAAATAAGGAAGAAAAAAAAACAGAAAACGGAAAAATGGAAAAAAGGAAAAGCGGGACAAAGTAAATAAAGGAAAGGATGGAAACATGCAAAACTGCCTATGTGGCCTAGTGGTTAGCGTATTGTTTCAGCAAACAGGAGGTCAGCGGATTGAATCTTTGTTCGCTCCATTTTTTGCGTTTTAGAAAGACGAAGGGACACTGAGTTGGGCGGCCCAACAGAGAATCTGCAGCGCCAGTTTGCAAAATGCATACAAACTGGCGCCTGCAGCGCTAAATAGGAAGTGCCGGGCAAGGCATGTATGAGGCGGCCAGCCTAAAAACCTGCCTAATTGTTGCCTAAATCGGTGGATTCTGGCCTGGAGGGAGGAATTGTGAGATTTGACTTGTCACTTTTTACCTAAATCTGGGCCTTTTTTAGGTAAACCTCAGGCGTGCCTCGCTTCATATACCTGAAATCTCTATCTAGTACTTAGTCAACTTGTGGGCTTGGTTGGGCCTTGCCTTGCCTTCACAGGATTGAGTTGGTTGTGCCTCCATTATAGTATGTGTAAAGTAGGTTTAACTAGGTTATAAGTACCAAATGTTATTTTAATCAAGGTTTTTATTGTTCTTCGGACCAATCACGATAAACCAAATCTAGATGAATGATTGTTTGATCTATATGAGTTATTATAGAGTACACAAAAATTGTAGTTCTGTTAGTCTCTAGTCTCAACCCAATATCACATCTTTGTAGTTCTTTCCTATGACTTGTTACAAGTGACAATCATCATTCTATTAATCATCAATATTACCAACGTTCTTGTTTTTTGGAATGTTTCAGCAAGGTGGCTCTTCTGTGTTTATTTTTTATCTATAACTAGTTATAAGTACAATCATTATTTTAATCAACATTCTTGTTGTTTGGCATGTTATTTCTTGGGATCACCATAAACAAAATCTACATCACTTACAACAAAAAAGAATTTATTGATCTCAGGTCTTAGCCCATTGGCTAGGTGACCAATTAAGCCCTATTGCTAGACTACTCTGCTCACGCAAAATGATTGTTTGATATATATGTATACATAGAGTAAAAAACACACATTACAGTTTTATTGGTCCAAGTATCAAACCGTTGGCATGATCTGCTTAGGGTGGCATGAAAGAACTATTGCAAACATTAAGGCTGAGACCATTGGAGTTCACATTTTGAAGTGAACCAACCAGCAAATTAAACAAATAAGGAGAAAACCATACATAGATCATGGCATGTTACTCTGGTCGAAGAATTTCATTGCATTGCAAAGTCCACAAGCATCCAACACTTCAGCAGAAAACAAACAAAAGCACAAGTTGCATGGTCCGGCTAGCCTTGCCATTTTACAATATAATTCAAAATCTCAGCCTTTGGGGGTACTTCTCTCCTCAGTCACTCGTGACTTTTTTGGTGTAACCACATCGTCGTCATCAATCTCAATGGCAACAACACCAAAACAATGGGTCAAACAAGGTGGCCCCCATGTGGCCTGCACCTGGAGCACAACACACGCATATAGTCAACAACAGTTTGACACATCATATGAGTCGGTTGACTCAAAGAAAATGTCTAGACTCAAAACCCGTGATCACTTATTCAGGCTGCAAACTAAGGAGTAAATAGAAATAACAAGGTGACTTGTTAGCTTTCATGGGAGCGGTTTCGATTCGAGAGAAAAGGCCATACATGTGTTGATTATACTCGTCTTAACTAATTTAAGCCACACAGAAAAGCAACAGATCCACGACGAATTGGCAAGAGCCAATAAATAGAGACCATGGCTATGTATGAGATTTTTCTACTACAGATATTTCAGCAAAAGATAAAACACATGCATTCAGCTTCAACAACATTAACAAATGGACTAGACTAAAAGGAAAAACATGACTAACATGTACTTGCCCCAAGGCACAAGAGACCATGGTTACCAAGCACAAAGACGTACAGCTCACCGTAAGCAGTCCGAGAACACATCCAATCAGAAATCAGTTGATAAATCTCAGTTTCACACTCAAATGGCATTATTCGCTCAAAAACAATTGTGACTCATTCTCACTACTTTTACTGCCAAAAAATTAAGAATATGTGCATACCGCAACAGTGCAAAGAACATGTCTAAAGAGATATATTGCACCGAAACTATTGAAAGCAGTAGAGGTCAAACCGTCTTCCCAACTTGCTAATATATCTCCAGGAGGGGAATAATAATCTAAATCCACATTCCGGCATACATGCTTTCCTCCGGATAATTTCTAAACGAAATTAAAGGCTAGAGGGACCTGACTTGAAAGCAATCTCAATAAGGAAAGTTGGGTAGCAATCTGGGAACTCCATCTCACATGTTCCTCCAGATAATCACCAAATGGAAATATATCTAGAGGAGACGAGGCGGTTACCAAAAACACTGTAATAATCAATTTTCATCCCAAGAAAAAGATCTATTACTAGTAGGGGTTAAAGCCCCATACTATAACATAAGAGGAGTAGCCGTAGTGGGAAATAGTGCATGTCAGTGTGTGTCCCCAAGCTGGGTAGAAGATTTACTAGTAGGGGTTGTGATGTCAGTGTGAGTCTTTGCTAAAACAAGCAAAAGAGCAGTAGCGGGAAAAAGTGCATCCGAACAAGTGAAAACAAATATCCTATCTATATCAGCCATTGCAGTTTTTTGTTGGTCATTGGGCAATGTAAATCTTTTACCAGAATTGAAATTTTGATCACACTAGCAGAGTTAATCTAGTATCGCCAGCAACCCAACCAAGACATAAACAGGACATGACGACCTAACCAAATCTCCACCAAACAAACTTTTGCTAGATGGCCAATAGTCCAGCACACATAGCAGCCTTTCCTTGAAGGAAAGGTCACAAAGCACGGTAGAGAGGCGAAACGGAAGACTTACTCATCGGAGTTGTCGCCTGCCACACGTGCCACATGTTTTCTCCAAGTGGCGACTTCCAGAGTTTTGTTTCTTTACATATGCACTCCCGACATATTCAAAGAACCCAATCAGGTCTCTATAATGAAGACAACACAAGACAAAGGTGTTGACTAAACAAGTGAAAAGAAATCCAAATCTCTTCAGGTAGTATAATAGTCTAACAAGAACTCATGAGTTACAAATTACCAAAAACTTAAACAAAATGTAGATAAACCAAGCAGTTGACACATTGTCAATCTGCTATTAAGTAAACAAGACCTATAAACACCGATTGAAAATAAATACATCTTCGCTAAAACCAATAGCAGATTGCTCAAAGATAAATGGCACTTCATACAAGGTAAACATAAAAAAATTCAAACGGGGTCTAACAAGGGATTGTCATAGCATGCAGAGAGCCCTAGAGAGAAACTGAACACTACGTGATAACTTGTTCGTGATGTCCAAGCCGAGGGCGATATATTATCTTAGTGGCAAATTTTACATCAAAACACTCATTTCTGTTATCGACACTAGTTTGGACTTTCACTAAGAATAAAGAAAGGTACACCAGCAACACTCAGGAGAACAGAAGTGAAGGAAATATGCCCTAGAGGCAATAATAAAGTTATTATTTATTTCCTTATTTCATGATAAATGTTTATTATTCATGCTAGAATTGTATTAACCGGAAACATAATACATGTGTGAATACATAGACAAACAGAGTGTCACTAGTATGCCTCTACTAGACTAGCTTGTTAATCAAAGATGGTTATGTTTCCTAACCATGAACAAGGAGTTGTTATTTGATTAACAAGGTCACATCATTAGTTGAATGATCGATTGACATGACCCATTCCATTAGCTTAGCACACGATCGCTTAGTATGTTGCTACCGCTTTTATCCATGACTTATACATGTTCCTATAACTATGAGATTATGCAACTCCGCTTACGGAGGAACACTTTGGTACTACCAAACGCCACAACGAATCGGGTGATTATAAAGGAGTACTACAGGTGTCTCCAAAGGCGTATGTTGGGTTGGCGATTTGAGATTAGGTTTTGTCACTCCGATTGTCGGAGAGGTATCTCTGAGCCCTCTCGGTAATACACATCACTTAAGCCTTCAGAAGCATTACAGCTAATGAGTTAGCTGTGAGATGATGTATTACGGAACGAGTAAAGAGACTTGCCGTAACGAGATTGAACTAGGTATTGGATACCGACGATCGAATCTCGGGCAAGTAACATACCGATGACAAAGGAACAACGATGTTGTTATGCGGTCCGACCGATAAAGATCTTCAGAGAATATGTAGGAGCCAATATGGGCATCCAGGTCCCACTATTGGTTATTGACCGGAGATGTGTCTCGGTCATGTCTACATTGTTCTCGAACCGTAGGTCCGCACGCTTAAGGTTTCGATGACGGTTATATTATGAGTTTTTTTATTTTGATGTACCGAAGGAGTTCGAGTCCCGGATGTGATCACGACATGACGAGGAGTCTCAAATGGTCGAGACATAAAGATTGATATATTGGACGGTTATATTCGGACACCGAAAGGTTCCGAAGTTTCCGAAAAACGGAGTGCCGGAGGGGTTACCGAACCCCCGGGAAGTAATGGGCCTTAGTGGGCCAAGAGGGGAGAGAGAGGGCCGCACCGGGGAGGTGGCGCGCCCCAAGGAGTCCGAATAGGACAAGGAGGGGGCGCGCCCCCCCTCTCCCTCCCTCTCCTTCCTTCCCCTTCCTCCTTCCTAGTTGGATTAGGAAAGGGAGTCCTACTCCCACCAGGAGGAGGACTCCCCTTCCTTGGCGCGCCTCCTAGGGCCGGCAGGCCCTCCCCTTGCTCCTTTATATACGGGGCAGGGGGCACCCTAGGACACACAAGTTGATCCTTGAGATCGCTCTCACCCGTGCGGTGCCCCCTCCACCACAATCCACCTCGGTCATATCAGAGCGGTGCTTAGGCGAAGCCTGCGTCGGTAGAACATCAAGATCGCCACCACGCCGTCAGGCCGACGGAACTCTCTCTCCCGGCTCACTGGATCGGAGCCCGAGGAGCGCCACCGAGCTGTACGTGTGTCAAGAACTCGAGGCGCCGAGTAACGGCGCTGGGATCGGTTGGATCGTGAGGAGAACGCACGACTACTTCCTCTACGTCGTGATCGCTTCTGCTTCGGTCTATAAGGGTACGTAGACAAACACTCTCCCCTCTTGTTGCTATGCATCACCATGATCTTGCGTGTGCGTAGGAAATTTTTTGAAATTACTACGTTCCCCAACAAGAAGTAGGGAACAAGATATAGGACCTCAACAAGCTTCTGAACAACTAAAAGAAACTCCCTCCGCGGTACTCAGCAGCTACATCAGGCTTAATAAGTTAAGACTTAAGAAGCATGATCTGAATATTGATGCCAAAAAGGTCTTAAACAAATTGGCAATGTTTCGTCCAGGAATGCTCAACTGGCAAACAAAAAGATCTATTGTTGGGTGTTAAAGACAAAAATAGAACGTAAGAAGAGTGTGGTCACCACGTGTCTTTGCTAAAGCAGACAGTACATCAGGCGAGTGATAATAAATATCCTACCTCTGTTAGCCATCACAGGTGTCTATTGGTTACTATACCATGAAAATCTTTACTCCCTACAATCCATATTAATTGACGCTGCTTTAGTACAACTTTGTACTAAAGTTGTGCTAAAGGAGTCAATTAATATGGATCGGAGGGAGTATGAGAATTCAAATTTCCATCGGACAACAGAGTTAATCGAGTATCATCAACACCCGAACCAGGGCATGAACATGATATCACAACTGAACCAAATCACTACAAATAGGTAAAGGAGACCTATAAACCAACAGATACAAGGCTCTCACTTCACTTCACATCATTGTTCCATTAGACAACAACAGTCTTGTTGATCAACACTAGATCATTAACCCATCTCAACCACAATTTATGCTCATCATTCTTCCTTCCAAAAGAAAAACGATGAGGCTAAAGAGATTGTCACATACTACATGGTGTTTGAAACTACTAGACATTAAATAACATGTATGGCCATAGCTCGAAAGTTAGGTCCTAGAGAAGACAAAGGAGGAAGGAGAGACCAGGGACTCACCTTAGTAGTGGTACCCAAGGAGGCATTCGTGGGAGATGACGGCGAGGCTGAGGGGTGACAACCCTGCCTTCTTGTCGGCACTAGAAGCATGGCAGTGCACCGCCGTCCCCAGCGACCACGACAACAACCACCAAGTCATACCGACGTGAGTTGTAGATCGGCAAGCACGGGACGCCAGGACCAATCTGCTCATACGTCAAGATTAGTTCTTACCGAACATCCTGGACAACGAGAAAAGATAAAATAAGGCTATGTCGAAAACATTCAAGATAAATGCAAAGTCACCTATAAACTACAATTGAGTTTGTAATAATTGGGAAAGCAGCATTTGCAACATATAATGAGTTCTGTCGGGCATCATTCATCACGCTTCAACTCTTCTTTTAAGCTAGGCAATGAGTGCACTGTGGGAATTACATAGAGTCAAGCACATTTTATGATGCAGCAACACAGGTCATCATAGCAGAGTCATTTTGTATGGAGCTTCTAAAGGCAAAATATTAATAGACATGCTAACATGAACTGGCAAGTAAATCATAGCTTCAGAACAACCTAAATAAAAGCTGCTGCTGTTTTGCAATGCAGTATTGAGTATTGACACTCATTAGGTGGTCACCGCTTTCCGGTTCATAAGATAACATTTAACATAAATAGAACCAAATGAATCCATGATTCCATCATGCACCCAGACAAGATAGATCAAAACAAAGCATAATAAATTCAGTCTTGTCATGGTAGCATCATTATTAAAGGCTATATTGTGTCCAGGAGCAACCCAAAAAACAAATAGGCATCATTGTCCAGTAGCCTAGAATTGTCGACATGGAACCAAACCTAGAAGAATATCATCACCAAAATATTAACAACACACCATTACATTATCAACCAGGGCTCGATGACCAGCACACATAGCTGGCATAGCTCGAAGCCCAGGTCTCAGAGCAAGAGGGGCAGAGAGGGGAGGATCAAGCATAACCAGGACGTTACCGGAACGATTGTAGATGAGGCGTACAACATCATTGACATGGCGGGAAGCCCACGCAGACGATACCACTGGCACCAAACCGAGCCTTCAACAACACACATGCAGGATACAGTGACTGGTGCCTAGCAACCATCACCGGAGACCATTGTTGACCAACACCAGGTCACACCAACGAGCGCCTAAGGGTCTACGTGCACTTGGCACCAGGAACAACCTGCTCATACATCAAAGATTAGTTGCTGTGAAAATTATATTATATTCTACAAATATTCAAAATGTTCACACTATCTTATTTTTAATTCAAAAAACATTTTATTTTATCTAGTAAATATTCCACTATGCTGAATGACATTCTTTCCATTATGGAATAATATTTGTTGTGTGTATTTTCTTGCCAAAATATGCTTCGCCCTAACTTCAGTTGCCCAGCAACACTACTCCTCACAGTTAATCATAAATTCCATTCGTGATTAACTAAATCAAGAAAAGTAAGGGATTAAAAGGCTCCTTTATGAGTTCCACATTCTCTATGGATAATCCTGGAACATATATTTTAAAACATTTTTCCCTATGGATAATCCTGACCATAGACATGTGTTGTCATTTGATGAACGGGATCACATCATTAGTGAATGATTTGATGGACAAGACCCATCCATTAGCTTAGCATAATGATCATTAAATTTTATTGCTATTGCTTTCTTCATGACTTATACATGTTCCTCTGACTATGGGATTATGCAACTTCCGAATACCGGAGGAACACCTTGTGTGCTATCAAACGTCACAACATAACTGGGTGATTATAAAGATGCTCTACAGGTGTCTCCGAAGGTGTTTGTTGAGTTGGCATAGATCGAGATTAGGATTTATCACTCCGTGTATCAGAGAGGTATCTCTGGGCCCTCTCGGTAATGCTCATCACTATAAGCCTTGCAAGCAATGACTAATGATTTAGTTATGGGATAATGCATTACAGAATGAGTAAAGAGACTTGGCGGTAACGAGATTGAACTAGGTATGAAGATACCGACGATCGAATCACGGGAAAGTAACATACCGATGACAAAGGGAACAACGTATGTTGTTGTGCGGTTTGACCGATAAAGATCTTCGTAGAATATGTAGGAGCCAATATGAGCATTCGGGTTCCGCTATTGGTTATTGATCATAGATGTGTCTCAATTATGTCTACATAGTTCTCGAACCCGTAGGGTCCATGCGCTTAACGTTCGATGATGATTTGTATTATGAGTTAAGTGTTTTGGTGACCGAAGTTTGTTCGGAGTCCCGTATGAGATCACGGACATGACGAGGAGTCTCGAAATGGCCGAGAGATAAAGATTGATATATTGAAAGTTTACATTTGGACACCGGAATGGTTTCGGTAAGTATTAGATAAGTTTCGGAGTACTAGGAGGTTACGGAACCCCCGGGGGACTATTGGGCCTTCATGGGCCCTAGTCGAGAGAGGAGGCCGGCGGCCAGGTGGTGGCGCCCCCCCAAGCCCAAACCGAATTGGACTAGGGGTGGGGGCACTGCCCCCCTTTTCCTTCTTCTCCTCCAGCTCTTTCCCCTTTTTCCCTTCTCCATAAAAGAAAGGGGAATCCTACTAGGACTGGGAGTCCTAGTAGGACTGCCCACACTTGGTGCGCCCCTTGGCCGGCCGTCTCCTCCCCTCCTTCTTTATATACGGGGGCAAGGGGGCACCCCAAAGGCACAACATTGTCTTAGCCGTGTCCGGTGCCCCCCTCCACCGTTTACTCCTCCGATAGTATCATCGTAGTGCTTAGACGAAGCCCTGCGCGGATCACATTATCAATACCATCATCACGCCATCGTGCTAACGAAACTCTCCCTCGATCCTCTACTGGATCAAGAGTTCAAGGGGCGCCATCGAGCTGAACGTGTGCTGGACTCGGAGGTGTCGTACTGCTACGTCTTGAGCTTGCGTTGGTTTTCCTTGAAGAGGAAAGGGTGATGCAGCAATAGTAGCGTAAGTATTTCCCTCGCTTTTGAGAACCAAGGTATCAATCCAGTAGGAGGCTCCTCAAAAGTCCCACGCACCTACACAAACAAACAAGAACTCACAACCAACACAATAAAGGGGTTGTCAATCCCTTCAAGGCCACTTGCGAAAGTGAGATCTGATAGAGATAATATGATAACATAAATATATTTTTTGGTATTTTATGATATAGATTGGAAAAGTAAAGATGCAAATAAAAGTAGATTGAAAGCTTATATGATAAGAGATAGACCCGGGGGCCACAGGTTTCACTAGTGGCTTCTCTCAAGATAGCATAAGTATTACGATGGGTGAACAAATTACTGTCGAGCAATTGATAGAAAAGCAAATAATTATGAGATTATCTAGGCATGATCATGTATATAGGCATCACGTCCATGACATGTAGACCGACTCCTGCCTGCATCTACTACTATTACTCCACACATCGACCGCTATCTAGCATGCATCTAGAGTATTAAGTTCATAAGAATGGAGTAACACATTAAGAAAGATGACATGATTTAGAGGGATAAACTCATGCAATATGATATAAACCCCATCTTTTTATCCTCGATGGCAACAATACAATACGTGCCTTGCTGCCCCTGTTGTCACTGGGAAAGGACACCGCAAGATTGAACCCAAAGCTAAACACTACTCCCATTGCAAGAAAGATTAATCTAGTAGGCCAAACCAAACTGATAATTCGAAGAGACTTGCAAAGATAACTTAATCACACATAAAAGAATTCAGAGGAGATTCAAATATTTCTCATAGATAAACTTGATCATAAACCCACAATTCATCGGATCTCGACAAACACTCCGCAAAAAGAGTTACATCGAATAGATCTCCAAGAAGATCGAGCAGAACTTTGTATTGAGATTCAAAGAGAGAGAAGAAGCCATCTAGGTAATAAGTATGGACCCGAAGGTCTGTGGTAAACTACTCACAACTCATTGGAGAGGCCTTGGAGATGTTGTAGAGGCCCTCTGTGATCGATTCCCCCTCCAGCGGAGTGCCGACGAAGGCTCCAAGATGGGATCTCGCGGATACAGAAGGTTATGGTGGTGGAAATAGTTTTTCGTGGTCCCTTCTGATGTTTTCAGGGTACATGGGTATATATAGGAGGAAGAAGTAGGTCGGTGGACGCCCGAGGGGCCCACGAGGGTGGGGGGCGTGCCCAGCCCTAGGGGGCGTGTCGGGCACCCTCGTGGCCGCCTCCCTTGTTTCTTGACTTCCACTCCAAGTCATCTGGATCACGTTTGTTCCAAAAATCATGCTCCCGAAGGTTTCATTCCGTTTGGACTCCGTTTGATAGTCCCTTTCTCCGAAACACTGAAATAGGCAAAAAAGATAGCAATACGGGCTGGGCCTCCGGTTAGTAGGTTAGTCCCAAAAATGATATAAATGTGTAAAGTAAAGCCCATAAACATCCAAAACAGGTAATGTAATAGGATGGAACAATCAAAGATTATAGATATGTTGGATACGTATCACGTACGTTCGGTGCTAGATCGGTTGGATCATGAAGACGTTCGACTACATCAACCGCATTAACATAACGCTTCCACTTTCGGTCTACGAGGGTACATGGACACACTCTTCCGCTCTCGTTGCTATGCATCTCCTAGAAAGATCTTGCGTGATCGTAGGAATTTTTTTGAAATTGCATGCTATGTTCTGTAACAGTGGCATCTGAGCCAGGTCTATGCTTAGATGATATGCACGAGTAGAACACAAAGAGTTGTGGGCGAAAATAGTCACACTACTTACCACCAACGTCTTACTTTGCTTTGGCGGTATTGTTGGATGAAGCGGCCCGGACCGACATTATATGACCGCGTTCATGAGACTGTTTCTACTGACGTGCTTTGCACACAGGTGGCTGGCGGGTGTTTGTTTCTCCAACTTTAGTTGAATCAAGTTTGACTACGGCCGGTCCTTGTTGAAGGTTAAAACAACACACTTGACGAAAAATCATTGTGGTTTTGATGCGTAGGTAAGAAGGTTCTTGCTAGAAGCCCGTAGCAGCCATGTAAAACTTGCAACAACAAAGTAGAGGACGCCTAAGTTGTTTTTGCAAGGCTTGTTGTGATGTGATATGGTCAAGACATGATGTGATATAAATTGTTGTATGAGATGATCATGTTTTGTAAGAAAGTTATCGGCAACTGGCAGGATCCATATGGTTGTCGCTTTATTGTATGAAATGCAATCGCCATGTAATTGCTTTACTTTATCACTAAGCGGTAGTGATAGTCGTAGAAGCCATAGTTGGTGAGACGACATCGATGCTACGATGGAGATCAAGGTGTCAAGCCGGTGACAATGGAGATCATGACGGTGCTTTGGAGATGAAGATCAAAGGCACAAGATGATGATGGCCATATCATGTCACATATTTTCATTGCATATGATGTTTATATTTTATGCATCTTATTTTGCTTAGTACGACTGCATTATAAGATGATCCCTCACTAAATTTCAAGGTATAGGTGTTCTCCCTGAGTACGCACCATTGCTACAGTTCGTTGTGCCGAGACACCACGTGATGATTGGGTGTGATAAGCTCTACGTTCACATACAATGGGTGCAAACAGTTTTGCACGTGCAGAATACTCGGGTTAAACTTGACGAGCCTAGCATATGCAGATATGGCCTCGGAACACTGATATCGAAAGGTTGAACGTGAATTATATAGTAGATATGATCAACATAGAGATGTTCACCATTAAAAACTACTCCATCTCACGGGATGATTGGACATGGTTTAGTTGATATGGATCACGTGATCATTTAGATGACTATAGGGATGTCTATCTAAGTGGGAGTTCTTTAGTAATATGATTAATTGAACTTTAATTTATCATGAACTTAGTCCTGATTTTTTTTTGCATATCCATGTTGTTGTAGAATAATGGCTCGTGCTACCAATCCATTGAATTTTAATGCGTTCCTAGAGAAAGCTAAGTTGAAAGATGATGGTAGAAACTACACAGACTGGGTCCGTAACTTGAGGATTATCCTCATTGTTGCCGAGAAGAATTACGTCCTGGAAGCACCGCTAGGTGCAAGGTCTACTGCAGGAGCAGATGTTGATGTTGCGAACGTATGGCAAACTCGATCTGATGACTACTCGATAGTTCAGTGTGCCATGCTTTACGACTTAGAATCGAGACTTCAAAGACGTTTTGAACGTCATGGAGCATATGAGATGTTCCAAGAGTTGAAGTTAATATTTCAAGCAAATGCCCGAGTTGAGAGATATGAAGTCTCCAAAAAGTTCTATAGCTGCAAGATGGAGGAGAATAGTTCTGTTAGTGAACACACACTCAGAATGTCTGGGTACCATAACCACTTGACTCAGCTGGGAGTTAATCTTCCTGATGATAGTGTCATTGACAGAGTTCTTCAATCACTGCCACCAAGCTATAAAGGCTTCGTGATGAACTATAATATGCAAGGGATGGAAAAGACAATTCCCGAGCTCTTCGCAATGCTAAAGGCTATGGAGGTAGAAATCAAGAAGGAGCATCAAGTGTTAATGGTTAACAAGACCACTAGTTTCAAGAAAAAGTGCAAAGGTAAGAAGGGGAACTTCAAGAAGAATAGCAAGCAAGTTGCTACTCCCGGGAAGAAACCCAAATCTAGACCTAAGGATGAAACTGAGTGCTTCTATTGTAAAGGGACTGGTCACTAGAAGTGGAACTGCCCCAAGTATTTGGCGGATAAGAAGGATGGCAAAGTGAAAGGTATATTTGATATACATGTTATTGATGTGTACCTTACTAATTCTCGTAGTAGCGCTTGGGTATTTGATACTGATTCGGTTGCTCATATTTGCAACTCGAAATAGGGGCTACGAATTAAATGAAGATTGGCTAAGGACGAGGTGACGATGCGCATCGGAAATGGTTCCAAGGTCGATGTGATCGCCGTCGGCATGCTACCTCTACATCTACCTTCAGGATTAGTTTTAGACCTGAATAATTGTTAGTTGGTGCTAGCATTGAACATGAACATTATATCTGGATCTTGTTTGATGCGAGACAGTTATTCATTTAAATCAGAGAATAATGGTTGTTCTATTTATATGAGTAATATCGTTTATGGTCATGCACCCTTGTAGAGTGGTCTATTTTTGTTGAATCTCGATCGTGGTGATACACATGTTCATAATATTGAAGCCGAAAGATGCAAATTTAGTAATGATAGTGCAACTTATTTGTGGCACTGCTGAGGGAGTCCTGGACTAGGGGGTGTCCGGACAGCCGGACTATAATCGTTCGCCGGACTCCAAGACTACGAAGATACAAGATTGAAGACTCCGTCCCGTGTCCGGATGGGACTTTCCTTGGCGTGGAAGGCAAGCTTGGCAATACGGATATGTAGATCTCCTACCATTGTAACCGACTCTGTGTAACCCTAGCCCTCTCCGGTGTCTATATAAACCGGAGGGCTTTAGTCCGTAGGACATAACCTCCATTACAACAATCATACCATAGGCTAGCTTCTAGGGTTTAGCCTCCTTGATCTCATGGTAGATCCACTCTTGTACTACCCATATCATCAATATTAATCAAGCAGGACGTAGGGTTTTACCTCCATCAAGAGGGCCGAACTCGGTAAAACATCGTGTCCCTCGCCTCCTGTTACCATCCGCCTAGACACACAGTTGGGACCCCTACCCGAGATCCGCCGGTTTTGACACCGACATTGGTGCTTTCATTGAGAGTTCCTCGTATGTCGCCACCGATAGGCTCGATGGCTTCTTCAATCAACAACAACGCTGTCGTGGTGAGACTTTTCTCCCGGACAGATCTTCGTATTCGGCGGCTTCGCACTACGGGCTAATTCACTTGGCCATCTGGAGCAGATCAAAGCTACGCCCTGGCGTCAGTCGTTCGAAGCCTAAACTTCACGGCCGACATCCGCGGGACTTGATCTTTGACGGGCTCGAGCCACGGCCGAAGCGTGCCGCCCGTCACGATGGGCATGATCTAGCTCGCCACGGACAAGGCCTTGGTGGTCAGACACGAATCCTCCGCCCTTAGTCCGGAGCCGATCACCCAGATCGAGGACCGGTGGCTGGACACCGCCTCGAGGGCTGCAACTTCCACGGCGATGGAGCCGAACACTAACCTTGTCCCTTGCAAAGCTCGTGACTCCGAGGTGCCGGATTCCCTGCCGGACTCCGAACCTCCCGTGCCCCTGCCAATCGAATCTAATTGGGCGCCGATCATGGAGTTCACTGCCGCGGACATCTTCCAACACTCACCCTTTGGCGACATCCTAAATTCGCCAAAGCATCTCTCGCTATCCAGAGATCCTTGGCCGGATTATGGCCAGGATGGTTGGGATGCGGACGACAAAGAAATTCAAAGCCCACCCACCACCCACTTTGTAGCCACTGTCGACGATCTAACAGACATGCTAGACTATGACTCCGAAGACATCGACGGTATGGACGACGATGCCGGAGACGATCAAGAACCAGCGCCTACAGGGCACTGGAAGACCACCCCAACACATGACGTATACATGGTGGATACCCCAAAAGGAAGCGATAACAAGGACCAACGGAGCGCGGCGAAGGATAATCCCGCTGATAAACAACCAAAACGGCGACGCAGACGCCGCCCTAAGTCCCGCCTCGACAACAACAGCGCTCCTCATGACCCAGCAATAGAGCATGGCAAACCAGTGAACGACGAACATGCAGCCAAGCAACCGTCCGAACAGGACGAATCGGATAATCAAACCATGCCCGGCGAAACCAACAGTCCAGACGACCTCACGCCGGACACACCGCCGGAGAATAAAAGCCTTCGGAAAAGACTCGTCGCCACTGCAAGAAGTTTGAAGAAGGAAAAACGGAAGCTCAAAATAGCGGAAGACATACTCAGAATGAGGTGGAGCAAAGTGCTCAAAACCGCAGACAAATACGGCAATGGCCATCAATCAAAGAGCTACCCGAAGCAACAAACCCATAAACATAAAGGCTTACGACGGAACAACAGACCCTAGAGTCTGGATAGAGGATTATATACTACACATACACATGGCTAGAGAAGACGATCTCCATGCCATAAAATATTTACCCCTCAATCTCAAAGGGCCAGCCCGTCATTGGCTCAAAAGCCTCCCAGAAAACACTGTTGGAAGTTGGGAAGAGCTTGAGGACGCGTTTAGAGCAAATTTTCAAGGGACTTATGTTCGCCCTATGGATGCAGATGATCTAAGTCATATAACTCAACAGCCCGGAGAGTCAGAGCGCAAATTCTGGAACAGGTTCCTTACTAAAAAGAACCAAATAGTCGACTGTCCGGACGCCGAAGCCTTAGCAGCTTTTAAACACAACGTCCGAGACGAATGGCTCGCACAGCACCTCGCCAAGAGAAGCCGAGGACAATGTCCGCGCTAACAAGCCTCATGACCCGCTTTTGCGCGGGGGAAGATAGCTGGCTGGCAAGATGCAGCACCAGCGACCCAAGTACATCCGAGATCAGAGATGGAAACAGAAAATCACGGCACGGAAAAGATCAGCGCCGGAATAAAGAGAAAAGCCCAAAGAACACGGCGGTCAACGCCGGATTCAAAAGCTCGCGGCCAAACAACAAAAGACTGCCTCTTAAGGATAACAGTGATGAGCTATCCAACTTAAACAAAATTTTGGGTCGGATATGTCAAATCCACAAGTATTCTAAGGCCCGCAAACCACACCCACCGAGATTGTTGGGTTTTCAAACAGTCCGACCGATTAAACGCCGAACACAAGGGGCTCGACGCATCAAGCGAGGATGATGATAAACCCCACCAGCAGAGCACCGGAAAACAAAAGACTTTCCCACAAGAAGTCAAAGCGGTAAATTCACTTCATGTGATAATACGGAAAAATGCGGCACCCGCTAAGACGGGTCCCGCACGGTCCACCCCAGCGGAACCTCGAGATTGGATGTCAAAACCAATAACTTTTGACCACCTGGATTATTCCAGAAGTGTCCGGAATGCAGGATGGACTGCTCTGATATTGGACCCTATAATCGACGTACTACAATTTACACAAGTCCTGATGGACGGAGGCAGTGATCTAAACCTGCTATATCCAAACACAATCCGCAAGTTGGGGATAGACCGTACTAAAATTCGACATAACCACACTTCCTTTAAAGGAGTGACGCCAGGCCCTTACGCCAAGTGCGCAGGCTCCTTATTGCTAGAAGTTGTTTTCGGGTCACCGAACAACTTCCGACGCAAAAAACTAATCTTTCATGTCGCCCCATTCAATAGCAGCTATCAAGCACTATTGGGACATGAAGCTTTTGTCCGCTTCAACGCCATACCACATTACGCGTCTCTTAAAATGCCCGGTCCACGTGGCATCATTTCATTGCGAGGGTCATTTAAAGACCCCGGACACGGCTAGACGAGTCCGGCATAAATAAGCTAGGGGCTCCCTAGCCGCACACCTCTTCACAAGGGGCTGTGCGTATAAGCAACAACGAGCTCATATAGACTCCGCTTTACTTATTTATTAATATTTTTCATATACTTTTTTTCGCACAATTTCCTTTCAAACTAAGTTCCTCTCTTTTTACAGATGAACAACGTGCACACCCGTCCAGGATAACGGCACAACGGAGACACAGGCGCAGACGTGCAGTAGGGACCCGTCGCAAGGATTCTTTTCAGATTAAGAGCCTGCGTAAACCTTTTTTACTGTCTCTTGTTGTTATAATCCCCTTGTTTCTCATTATAACCAGAGTGGAGCCTGACGTTTTGGCATCGGCCGCGTCAGAGGACCTTGCCCGTACCTGGACACTAGGGGCTTAGGGCATTGTTCTGCCCATCATTATAAAGACCGAACACCTTAGGGAGTGTTCGCGTCTCGAGTTAGGCCTTATATGCATCAGCTCCAAATCATGTCTTTGGTCAAATGTTGGGTTTGCCCGGTCCTGTGTTTTGCTACCTTACGCTCCGTATCATCGGCTAATGCGGCACCAGAGAACTATCGCGATTGTGCCCCGGTTGGCCGGGCAAAGCACCTCAAGAGAGAAAGCCGAAAACTGATCGTCATGATCTGGCGAGAGACGGTCAACCACTCGATCGACCACCGAATGTTTAGAATTTCGCGCTTTGACGAAGGACCGCTTCGGCCAGCACACACGCGCCCGAATTCGAGAGCGCGGTGCCCCTGTGGGCTATATTGTAGCCCCACCCTCGAACTCCAATGGCTAAGTGAAAGTGATAAAGCATCATAGTCCGGTTGCCTCGCTTGCTACGCTACCACCTCCTCAACAGACCGAGACGCCGGATTAAGAGTGACAATGCGCTATTTTGCGAACACCCCGCACCTTGTGCGTAATAAGCCAAAGACTGCCATCTTTCAAAGTTATACACACGTATACATAAACGGCCGCATAGGAGATATTTCAATACTTGGAACACACAAGTATAATAAGCGATTACATCATAACCATTGTTTTACAAAATACAACGTTCATTTGAACGTGACATTTTTCGAGCACTACGACTCTATTACATGAGCACCACGCATAACTTCCCCAAAATAGTGCTCGGCGGGTAACCGGCTTTCGTCCGAACCCTGGGTTGCAACAGCGGTGGCATCCATCTCCGTCCAATGTGTCTTCATACAGGCAAGGGCCATCCGCGCACCTTCTATGCAGGCCGACCGCTTCATCTCCTTGATATGCGACACCGCCCCAAGAAATTGCTGCAATAAGCCAAAATAGCTCGTCGCCTTGGGCCTCTCTGGACAGACATGAGTCACGATATACGTCATGGCAAGTCCGGACAACCTGTTCAGCTCAGCCCATTCGGCCAACTGATCGGTCAGAGGAAGTGAACGATCCGGACTATGGAATTGAGACCAAAACAGCTCTTCCGTCTTGTGATCCTTCCGACCAAGAAGGCACAACCAAGATCCGCCGCACTTGCCGCTAAGTCCATATATGGATCCTCCAGACCCCACAGCTGGCCAAGCTGGGCATAATTTGGATCCGTAAACCGGCGACGCAGCAGAAAAGGCTTGCAAGCCACAATGTCTCCGGCCTGACGCAGCTCCTCCTTCATAGCCCGCATTGCAGAACGGGCATCCTTGGCCTCGGCGGTGGCCTTCCCCGGGTCTTCTTGCTCCGATAGGCGCTCCTTTTCAAGAGCCTCATTACGGTCGGTAGCATCCTTCAATTTTACGGCCAATTCGGCCATCTCTTCCCTCGCTCGCAGGTGTGCAGCCCTTTCGCTTTAACTCTTCGCCGCCCTCGAGGCAGCCGCATCACTCCTTCCGCTTGCTCCTTGGCTTGAGCAAGTTCTCGCCAAGGTTTCCACAGCAGCAGCACCATCTCGCATCAAGCATAAATATTGTAAGAGGTGGGCTTTGACTCGCTTAAACAGTGACCGCAGAGAGATAACTTACCTTGCGACTCGTCAAGTCGCTTGTCGACTAGCGTGATGTTCGCAGATCCGCTACATCGAGTGCCGCATTAATTCGCAACTCCATCATCCGCTAGCCCCGGACTATCCGCCACCTGCATAGGAAAGGCGACACTCAATACCTGCGATTTTGATCCTCGACGCGTTGTCGCTTCGACAACCTACCGAGTCTCGGGCTACTATCTATACAGGCGACTTTCATGTGCAAACTGTCAAAAGGTGCATCGCTTTTACGCACCTCAAACCCCGCCAAGAAACTCCCGACGGCATTATGCAATCCGCCGGCGGACGAAATCCTTCCAATCACCATGCTCATCAATGCACGGTGATCTTCGAGATGGACGCCCTCTCAAGCAGATCCTTCAGCTCCCCGCCGAACACTAGTCGGCTCCAACTCTTTGGCTTTGCGGGCTCGGGATACCCTCAGTGATTTACACTTCAGCTCGTCCGCCCTATCCGACGGCGCAAGCAGAGCAGAGGCGTCTCGCTCTCCATCATCTCCGGACGAAGATCCTCAAGATGAGCTCATCGAGAAGGTCGAGATCCGAACTACAAGGTAAAAATTTCGTTATCCTCGAAGCACAAATAGGGATGTTTTCTTATTGATGAACTCCCCTTTTCCTACTCACGGCTCGCTGGAGGGCTGATTCTTTAGAGAAGATTGTACGGCCGGGGTCTCCCCGAACGCAGGACCCTCTGGTGAAGATTTCTTCCCCCGCTTAGAGACTTTGGCCTCCGGGTCTTCGGAGGTGGTCCTCTTCTCCCCCTGGAGGGAGGGATTCTCGATCCCCCTTCTTCAAGTGCCCCCTTGGGCGAGGTGATAGCTCCTCTATTTTCCCCTTCGCCTTCTTCTAAAGGCGCGACCTCCAACATTCTGACCAGCACGGGCTCCGGTGCGGTCTCTGGGAGGGGAGCCGGACACCTTATCAGCTTTGCTTGCGCTACCCACTCCTGATGAAGGATAACGGGTTAAAAGGCGAATTATAGAAAAGAAAACAAACGGTACGTCCGGACACTAAGCTGCTTACCTGAGTATCCGGGCGATTGCAGCTTAGGCCTGCATCCTCGGTCAATTCCGGACACACCATCTGTCGTCCGAAGAACAACTTGTACATCTCCACGGGTGTCGTACCCATGAAGTGTTAGGGAATCCGTGGTCCCTCCGGATTGAACTCCCATAACCGGAGAGGACGGCGTTTGTAGGGCAGAAGACGCCTGATTAGCATGACCTGCATCACCACGACCAGATCGATCTCCCTCGCTTGGAGGTCTCGAATCCGGCCCTGCAATAGGGGCACGTCTTTTGACGGCCCCCTATTGATCCCTTGGTTGACCCACGACATCAACCGTCGTGGAGGTCCCGGCGGAATGAAGGTGGCGGCTTTTGCTGCTGCCTTCAGAGCGGTGATATAGAACCACTCCGCTGCCACAAGCCGAGCTCCTCTTGGAAGGAGCCCTCGCCACGGGCATCGGTCCTCCCGCTTATGGCCGCCGCCAAGACTTCGCTGACGCCTCAATCATCTTCGTCCACATTGAAGGTCTTCAGCCACAGGCCGAAGTGGGGGGTGACGCGGAGGAAGGCTTCACAGACGATAATAAATGCGGAAATATGGAGGATGGACTCCGGAGCCAAGTCATGAAAATCCAGCCCGTAGTAGAACATGAGCCCTCTCACGAAGGGATCCGTCGAGAAGCCTAAACCCCGACGGAGGTGGGATACGAAGACGACGTACTCACCGGGCTTGGGAGTGGGTATGGCCTGCCCTTGGGCGGGCAACCTATGCGAAATCTCGTAAGACAGGTACTTGGCCTCACGCAGCTTTAACACGTCCTCCTCCGTGACGGAGGAGGGCATCCACCGGCCCTGAAGGTCGGAGCCGGACATTGTTGAAGGTTCGAAGCACTCCAATCTGGGGCTCTGGGTGTTGGAACTTGGAGCAAGGAGAGGATTCGATGGAAGATTGAAGAAAAGAAACGAGCCTTGGTCCTGTTATAAAGAGGGGGAATACCAAGAGCCTTTTCCGTGACCGTTTGGGATTCGCCTTTGATAGAGGAGGCGTGGCGACGGGCGCGGTTGGGTTACCCACGCCCGTATTGATGAGAATCCCGGAATAAGGGGAACACGATCTCTGCTTCGACAAGACGTGCCAAGGAAACCGCCGCTAAACGTCGAGGTGGTATAATAAAAACGATTCAAGTAAAGGCTTGGTAGTGGTGTGACGTCATGCCGCAAGATACGCCGCCAGATTGAACTTGTGTACATTTTATTCTCTCAATGGTGGAATGTGGAATTTATTTTGCAGAGCCGGACACTATCCTGGTGTTCACAATCTTCTTTGGATTATTTGGAGGAGGAACCCGCCTTGCAATGCCGAACATTATGCGCTACGGACTCATCATCATTGAAGCCGTGTTCGTGGGCTCTTGAGGAGTCCTCGACTAGGGGTGTCCGGACAATGGACTATCATCGTCCACGGACTCCAAGACTACGAAGATACAAGATTGAAGACTCCGTCCCGTGTCCGGATGGGACTTTCCTTGGCGTGGAAGGCAAGCTTGGCGATACGGATATGTAGATCTCCTACCATTGTAACCGACTCTGTAACCCTAGCCCTCTCCGGTGTCTATATAAACCGGAGGGCTTTAGTCCGTAGGACATAACCTCCATTACAACAATCATACCATAGGCTAGTTTCTAGGGTTTAGCCTCCTTGATCTCGTGGTAGATCCACTCTTGTACTACCCATATCATCAATATTAATCAAGCAGGACGTAGGGTTTTACCTCCGTCAAGAGGGCCCGAACCTGGGTAAAACATCGTGTCCCTCGTCTCCTGTTACCATCCGCCTAGACGCACAGTTCGGGACCCCCTACCCGAGATCCGCCGGTTTTGACACCGACAACTGCCGTTTAGGTCATATCCGTGTAAAGCGCATGAAGAAACTCCATGTTGATGGGTTTTGGAATCACTTGATTATGAATCAGTTGATGCTTACGAACCATGCCTCATAGGAAAGATGACTAAAACTCCGTTCTCTGGAACAATGGAGCGAGCCACTAACTTATTGGAAATAATACATACCAATGTATGCGATCAGATGAGTGTTGAGGCTCGCGGCGGGTATCATTATTTTCTGACCTTCACAGATGATTTGAGCAGATATGGGTATATCTGCTTAATGTAACATAAGTCTGAAACATTTGAAAAGTTTAAAGAATTTCAGAGTGAAGTGGAAAATCATCATAACAAGAAAATAAAGTTTCTACAATCTGATTGCGGAGGCGAATATTTGAGCTACGAGTTTGGTCTTCATTTAACAATGTGAAATAGTTTCACAACTCACGCCACCTGGAACACCACAGCGTAATGGTGTGTCCGAACATCGTAACTGTACTTCATTAGATATGGTGCGATCTATGATGTCTCTTACTGATTTACCGCTATCATTTTGGGGTTATGCTTTAGAGAAGGCTGCATTCACCTTAAATAGGGCTATATCGAAATCCGTTGAGACGACACCATATGAACTGTGGTTTGGCAAGAAACCTAAGTTGTCGTTTCTAAAAATTTGGGGCTGCGATGCTTATGTGAAAAAGCTTCAACCTGATAAGCTCAAACCCAAATCGGAGAAATGCGTCTTTGATGTCTACTACGCAACCTTCTACTTGTAGATATTGTTGGGCCTCCAAGTATAGAGTTTTGTAGGACAGTAGCAAATTTCCCTCAAGTGGATGACCTAAGGTTTATCAATCCGTGGGAGGCGTAGGATGAAGATGGTCTCTCTCAAACAATCCTGCAACCAAATAACAAAGAGTCTCTTGTGTCCCCAACACACCCAATACAATGATACATTGTATAGGTGCACTAGTTCGGCGAAGAGATGGTGATACAAGTGCAATATGGATGGTAGATATGGGTTTTTGTAATCTCAAAATATAAAAACAGCAAGGTCGCAAGTTGTAAAAGTGAGCGTAAACGGTATTCCAATGCTTCGAAGCAAGGCCTAGGGTTCATACTTTCACTAGTGCAAGGTTTCTCAACGATGATAACATAATTCGATCATATAACAATCCCTCAACGTGTAGCAAAGAGTCACTCCAAAGTCACTAATAGCAAAGAACAAGCAAAGAGATTATTGTAGGGTACGAAACCACCTCAAAGTTATTCTTTCCGATCAATCCATTGGGCTATTCCTATAAGTGTCACAAACATCCCTAGAGTTCATAGTAAAATAACACCTTAATACACACATCAACCAAAACCCTAATGTTACCTAGATACTCCAATGTCACCACAAGTATCCGCGGGTATGATTATACGATATGCATCACACAATCTTAGATTCATCCATTCAAACTAACACAATGAACTTCAAAGAGTGCCCCAAAGTTTCTACCGGAGAGTCAAGACGAAAACGTGTGCCAACACATATGCATAAGTTCACAAGGTCACGGAACCCGCAAGTTTATCACCAAAACATACATCAAGTGAACCAATAGAATACCCCATTGTCACCATGGGTATCCCACGCAAGACATACATCAAGTGTTCTCAAATCCTTAAAGACTCAATCAGATAATATAACTTCAAAGGAAAAACTCAATCCATTACAAGAAGGTAGAAGGGGAGAAACATCATAAGATCCAACTATAGTAGCAAAGCTCACTGTACATCAAGATTGTGCCATATCAAGAACACAAGAGAGAGAGATCAAACACATAGCTACTGGTACATACCCTCAGCCCCGAGGGTGAACTACTCCCTCCTCGTCATGGAAAGTGCCGGGATGATGAAGATGGCCACTGGTGATGGATTCCCCCCTCCGGCAGGGTGCCGGAATAGGGTCCCGATTGGTTTTTCGTGGCTATAGAGGCTCGCGGAGGCGGAACTCCCAATCTAGGTTTCTTTCGGGGGTTTATATATTTATAGGAATTTTTGGCGTCGGTTTCACGTCAGGAGGTGTCTTTGAGTCAGCCACGAGGTAGGGGCATGTGCTACGTATTGAGCTTGCGTTGGTTTTCCTCGAAGAGGATAGGGTGATGCAACAAGTGTAGCGTAAGTATTTCCCTCAGTTTTGAGAACCAAGGTATCAATCCAGTAGGAGGCTCCTCAAAAGTCCCACGCACCTACACAAACAAACTGAGAACTCGCAACCAACGCAATAAAGGGGTTGTCAATCCTTCATGGCCACTTCATGTAAAGTGAGATCTAATAAAGATAGTATGATAAGATAAATATATTTTTGGTATTTTATAATATAGATGCAAAAAGTAAAGATGCAAATAAAAGTAGATTGAAAGAAAATATGATAAGAGATAGACCGGGGGGCCATAGGTTTCACTAGTGGCTTCTCTCAAGATAGCATACGTATTACGGTGGCTGAACAAATTACTGTCGAGCAATTGATAGAAAAGCGCATAGTTATGAGATTATCTAGGCATGATCATGTATATAGGCATCACGTCCATAACAAGTAGACCGACTCCTGCCTACATCTACTACTATTACTCCACACATCGACCGACTCCTGCCTGCATCTAGAGTATTAAGTTCATAAGAACAGAGTAACGCATTAAGCAAGATGACATGATGTATAGGGATAAACTCAAGCAATATGATATATACCCCATCTTGTTATCCTCGATGGCAACAATACAATACGTGCCTTGCAACCCTTTCTGTCACTGGGTAAGGACACCGCAAGATTGAACCCAAAGCTAAGCACTTCTCCCATGGAAAGAAAGATCAATCAAGTAGGCCAAACCAAACTGATAATTCGAAGAGACTTGCAAAGATAACAACTCAATCATACATAAAAGAATTCAGAGAGGATTTAAATATTATTCATAGATAAACTTGGTCATAAACCCACAATTCATCGGATCTCGACAAACACACCGCAAAAAGAGTTTACATCAAATAGATCTCCACAAGAGAGGGGGAGAACATTGTATTGAGATTCAAAAAGAGAGAAGAAGCCATCTAGCTAATAACTATGGACCCGTAGGTCTGAGGTAAACTACTCACAACTCATCGGAGGGGCAAGGATGTTGATGTAGAGGCCCTCCGTGGTTGATTCCCCCTCCGGCAGAGTGCCGGCGAAGGCTCCAAGATGAGATCTCACGGATACAGAAGGTTACGGCGGCGGTTGTGTTTCGTGGTACCCCTGGATGTTTTTGGGGTACGTAGGTATATATAGGAGGAAGAAGTACGTCGGTAGCCGCCCGAGGGGCCCATGAGACAGGGGGCGCGGCCTCCTATCTCATGGGGGCCTTGGGTGCTTCTTGACTTGCACTCCAAGCCCTCCGGATCACGTTCGTTCCAAAAATCACGCTCCCGAAGGTTTCATTCCGTTTGGACTCCGTTTGATATTCCTTTTCTTCGAAATACTAAAATAGGCAATATGGGGTGGGCCTCCGGTTAGCAGGTTAGTCCCAAAAATGATATAAATGTGTAAAATAAAGCCCATAAACATCCAAAAGGGGTAATATAATAGCATGGAACAATAAAAAATTATAGATACGTTGGAGACGGATCAAGCATCCCCAAGCTTAATCCTGCTCGTGCTTGAGTAGGTAAATGATAAAAAGAGAATTTTTGATGTGGAATGCTACCTAGCATAATTCATAATGTAATTTTCTTTATTGTGGCATGAATGTTTAGATCCAAATGATTCAAAATAAAAGTTCATATTGATAAAATAAATGGTAATACTTCAAGCATACTAATGAAAGTAATCATGTCTTCTCAAAATAGCATGGCAAAAGAAAGTTCATCCCTACAAAATCATATAGTTAGGCTATGCTTCATTTTCGTCACACAAAGATTTTCCCAACTTCTATACCCCTGATGACAAGCCAAAGCAATTGTTTCATACTTAAATAATCTCAAACTTTTTCAACCTTCACGCAATACATGAGCGTGAGCCATGGATATAGCACTATGGGTGGAATAGAATATGATGATGGGGATTGTGTGGAGAAGACAAAAAAATAAGAAAGTCTCACATTGACGAGGATAATCAACGGGCTATGGAGATGCCCATCAATTGATGTCAACATGAGGAGTAGGGGTTGCCGTGCAACGGATGCACTAGAGCTACAAATGTATGCTCAACAAAAGAAAACTAGTGGGTGTGCATCCAACTTGCTTGCTCACGAAGACCTAGGGCATTTGAGGAAGCCCATCGTAGGAATATACAAGCCAAGTTCTATAATGAAAAATTCCCACTAGTATGAAAAAAGACAACTTATGAGACTCTATATGAAAAACATGGTGCTACTTTGAAGAACAATATATGAGACTCACTACATGAAGAACAAGGCGCTACTTTGAAGCACAAGTGTGGAAAAAGAGATAGTAACATTGCCCTTTTTATTTATTTTCTTTTTTTCATCTTCTTTTTTTTTCTTTTTTTCTTTCCCTTTTTTGGGCCTTTCTTTTTTTTATTTTTGGCCTTTCTTTTCTCTTTTCTTTGGGCAATGCTCTAATAATGATGATCATCACACTTCTATTGATTACAACATAAGTATTACAACTTGAAACTAGAACAAGATATGACTCTATATGAATGCCTCCGGCGGTGTACCGGGATGGTGCAATGAATCAAGAGTGACATGTATGAAAAATAATGCATGGTGGCTTTGCCACAAATACGATGTCAACTACATGATCATGCAAAGGCAATATGACAAAAGTAAAGTATGTCATGATGATGATGAACGGAATGGTGGAAAGTTGCATGGCAATATATCTCGGAATGGCTATGGAAATGCCATAATAGGTAGGTATGGTGGCTGTTTTGAGGAAGATATAAGGAGGTTTATGTGTGATAGAGCGATCGTATCACGGGGTTTGATGCACCGCAAAGTTTGCACCAACTCTCAAGGTGAGAAAGGGCAATGCACTGCATCAAGAGGCTAGCAAAGGTGGAAAGGTAAAAGTGCGTATAATCCATGGACTCCACATTACTCAAAAGAACTCATATACTTATTGAAAAAATTTAGAAGTCATCAAAAACCAAGTACTACGCGCATGCTCCTAGGGGGATAGATTGGTAGGAAAAGACCATCGCTCGTCCCCGACCGCCACTCATAAGGATGCACAAGCCAGGTACACTTCATGTTTCAAATTTGTTACACAACTTTAACCATACGTGCATGCTACAGGACTTGCTAACTTCAACACAAGCATTCTTTGAATTCATAATCACCCAACTAGAATGACTTTAATATCACTATCTCCATATCTCAAAACAACTATCAAGTATCAAATTGATCATAGCATCCAATTCAATTCCTATGATAGTTTTTATTATACCCAACTTGGATGCTTATCATTCTAGTACCAACTTTATGACCATAGCAAATACCATGCTGTTCTAAAAGACTCTCAAAATAATATAAGTGAAGCATGAGAGACTAGCAATTTCTTCAAAATTAAGACGCCACCGTGCTCTAAATGATATAAGTGAAGCACTAGAGCAAAAACTATCAAGCTCAAAAGATATAAGTGAAGGTATTCTAGCAAATTCTAATCAAATAGGCTTCTCCCAAAAGGTGTATACAGCAAGGATTATTGTGGTAAACTAAAAAGCAAAGACTAATATAATACACGACGCTCCAAGCAAAACAAATATCATGTGGCGAATAAAAATATACCTCCAAGTAAAGTTACCAATGAACGAAGACGAAAAAGGGGATGCCTTCCCCGGGCATTCCCAAGCTTAGGCTTTTGGATATTCTTGAATATCTTGGGTTGCCTTGTGCATCCCCAAGCTTAGGCTCTTGCCACCCTTTATTCCATAGCCCATAAAAGCTTTACCCAAAACTTGAAAACTTCACTACACAAAACTCAACAGGAAATCTTATAAGCTCCGTTAGTGAAAGAAAACAAAACCACCACATAAGGTACTGCAATGAACTAATTCTTTATTTAATTTGGTGTTAAACCTACTGTATTCCAACTTCTTTATGGTTTATAAACTAATTTACTAGCCATAGATGCATTGAAATAAGCAAACAACACACGAAAACAGAATCTGTCAAAAACAGAACAGTCTGTAGCAATCTGTAACTAACGCAAACTTATGGAACTCTAAAAATCCTACCAAAATAGGAAGTCCTGGACAATTTGTTTATTGAAAAGAATAAAAAATAATCAACGCAAAATCACGTTCCTGTGATTTAACAAAATTATATTAGTGCGTGCAAAGTTTCTGTTTTTCAGCAGAATCTAATCAACTATAATCGTAGGTTATCCTATAGGTTCTACTTGGCACAAACACTAATTAAAAGATAAAAACACATCTTAAAATAAGGTAGATGCAAGATTTATTACTAAACAGTAGCAAAAACAAAAAATATAAAGAAAATTGGGTTGCCTCCCAACTAGCGCTATCGTTTAACGCCCCTAGCTAGGTATAAAAGCAAAGATAGATCTAACGAGTGCCATCTTTGGACTAAATTCATAAGTAGCACGCATGATAGATTCATAAGGTAATTTCACTTTCTTTCTTGGAAAGTGCTCCATGCCTTTCTTTAAGGGAAATTGGAATCTAATATTCCCTTCCTTCATATCAATAATCGCACCAATCGTTCTAAGGAAAGGTCTACCAAGGATAATAGGGCAAGAAAGATTGCAATCTATATCAAGAACGATAAAATCTACGGGAACCAAATTTCTATTTGCAACAATAAGAACATCATTGATCCTTCCCATTGGTTTTTTAATGGTGGAATCCGCAAGGTGCAAATTTAAAGAGCAATCATCAAGATCATGGAAACCTAGAATATCACATAAAGTTTTCGGAATCGTGGAAACACTAGCACCCAAATCACACAAAGAAAAACACTCATAATCTTTAATTCTAATATTTATAGTAGGTTCCCACTCATCATGAAGTTTTCTAGGTATAGAAACTTCCAAATTAAGTTTTTCATCATAAGATTGCATCAAGGCATCAAGAATATGTTTGGTAAAAGCTTTATTTTCACTATAAGCATGAGGAGAATTAACAACAGATTGCAACAAGGAAATACAACCTTTTAAAGAGAAATTATCATAATCAAATTCCTTGAAGTCCGAGATAGAAGGTTCAATATTATTAGAAGTTGAGGATTCTCCAATCTCCCTTTTACCAAATTTAGCATCAAGATCTAAAGATTTCGAATTGTCGGGACGCCTTCTAGGCAAAGTTGATTCATCATCAGTCCCATAATCATCAAAAATCATATTGCAAAACATAGATCTAATAGGAGACGCATCAATAACTTTAAGATCCTCGTCATTATTTTCACGGAAACTAGAAGAACACGCTTTTATAGAGCTATCTCTTTTAGCACGCAATCTAGCGGTTCTTTCCTTACACTCATCAATGGAAATTCTCATTACTTTGAGAGACTCATTGATATCATGCTTAGGAGGAGAAGATCTAAGTTTAAGAGAATCAACATCAAGCGAAAGTCTATCAACGTTCCTAGCCAAATCATCAACTTTGAGCAATTTTTCTTCAAGCAAAGCATTAAAATTCTTTTGAGAAATTATAAATTCTTTCACACTATTCTCAAAATCAGAGGGCATCTTATTAAAATTACAATAAGAATTATTGTAGGAATTTCCATAATTATTAGAGGAATTACTAGGGAACGGTCTAGCATTAAAGTTTCCTCTATAAGCATTGTTTCCAAAACTATTCCTACCAACAAAATTCACATCCATAGATTCATTATTATTCTCAATCAAAGAAGACAAAGGCATATCATTGGGATCAAGAGGAGTATTTTTAGTAGCAAACATCTTCATAAGTTCATCCATCTTTCCACTCAAAACATTGATTTCTTCTATAGCATGCACTTTTTTACTAGAAGATCTTTTGGTGTGCCATTGAGAATAATTAGCCATAATATTATCAAGTAATTTTGTAGCATCTCCTAACGTGATTTCCTTAAACGTGCCTCCTGCGGCCGAATCTAAGAGATTTCTAGAAGCAAAGTTCAAACTGGCAAAATTTTTTGTATGATCATCCATAAATTCAAACCACGAGTAAGGCAATTGCGAAGCATCAATTTCATTCTTTCCCAAGATTGGGCAACATTCTCATGATCAAGTTGTTTAAAATTCATAATATCGTTCCTAAGAGTGATGATCTTAGATGGAGGAAAATACTTAGAGATAAAAGCATCTTTGCACTTGTTCCAAGAATCAATACTATTTTTAGGCAAAGATGAAAACCAAACTTTAGCACGATCTCTAAGTGAAAACGGAAATAACTTCAATTTGACAATATTGTTCTCCATATCTTTCTTCTTTTGCATTCCACACAAATCAACAAAATTGTTTAGATGAGTAGCGACATCTTCACTATGAAGGCCGGCAAATTGATCTTTCATAACAAGATTCAGCAAAGCAGTATTGATTTCACAAGATTCAACATCATTAACAGGAGAAATCGGAGTACTAAGGAAATCATTATTATTGGTATTCGAGAAATCACACAATTTGGTATTATCTTGCGCCATGGCAACAAGTAATCCAACACACAAGCAAACAGAAAAACGACAAGCGAAAAGAGAGGAGGAGATTGGGAAAGAGAGGGCGAATAAAACGGCAAGGGTGAAGTGGGGGAGAGGAAAACGAGAGGCAAATGGCAAATAATGTAAATGTGAGTGACATGGGTTTGTGATGGGTACTTGGTATGTCTTGACTTGAGCGAAGACCTCCCCGACAATGGCGCCAGAAATCCTTCTTGCTACGTCTTGAGCTTGCGTTGGTTTTCCTCGAAGAGGAGAGGGTGATGCAGCAAGTGTAGCGTAAGTATTTCCCTCAGTTTTGAGAACCAAGGTATCAATCCAGTAGGAGGCTCCTCAAAAGTCCCACGCACCTACACAAACAAACTGAGAACTTGCAACCAACGCAATAAAGGGGTTCTCAATCCCTTCAAGGCCACTTGCGAAGGTGAGATCTAATAAAGATAGTATGATAAGATAAATATATTTTTGGTATTTTTAATATAGATGCAAAAAGTAAAGATGCAAATAAAAGTAGATTGAAAGCAAATATGATAAGAGATAGACCCAGGTCCCATAGGTTTCACTAGTGGCTTCTCTCAGGATAGCATAAGTATTACGGTGGGTGAACAAATTACTGTCGAGCAATTGATAGAAAAGCGCATAGATATGAGATTATCTAGGCATGATCATGTATATAGGCATCACGTCCATAACAAGTAGACCGACTCCTGCCTGCATCTACTACTATTACTCCACACATCGACCGACTCCTGCCTGCATCTAGAGTAATAAGTTCATAAGAACAGAGTAAGGCATTATGCAAGATGACATGATGTAGAGGGATAAACTCAAGCAATATGATATAAACCCCATCTTGTTATCCTCGATGGCAACAATACAATACGTGCCTTGCAACCCTTTCTGTCACTGGGTAAGGACACCGCAAGATTGAACCCAAAGCTAAGCACTTCTCCCATGGCAAGAAAGATAAATCTAGTAGGCCAAACCAAACTGATAATTCGAAGAGACTTGCAAAGATAACTCAATCATACATAAAAGAATTCAGAGAAGATTCAAATATTATTCATAGATAAACTTGATCATAAACCCACAATTCATCGGATCTCGACAAACACACGGCAAAAAGAGTTTACGTCGAATAGATATCCACAAGAGAGGGGGAGAACATTGTATTGAGATCCAAAAAGAGAGAAGAAGCCATCTAGCTAATAACTATGGACCCGTAGGTCTGTGGTAAACTACTCACAACTCATCGGAGGGGCAATGATGTTGATGTAGAGGCCCTCCGTGGTTGATTCCCCATCCGGCAGAGTGCCGGCGAAGGCTCCAAGATGAGATCTCGCGGATACAGAAGGTTACGGCGGTGGAAATTGTGTTTCGTGGTGCCCCTGGATGTTTTCGGGGTACGTAGGTATATATAGGAGGAAGAAGTACGTCGGTGGCTGACCGAGGGGCCCACGAGACAGGGGGCGCGGCCTCCTATCTCGTGGGGGCCTCGGGTGCTTCTTGACTTGCACTCCAAGCTCTCCGGATCACGTTCGTTCCAAAAATCACGCTCCCGAAGGTTTCATTCCGTTTGGACTCCATTTGATATTCCTTTTCTTCGAAATACTAAAATAGGCAAAAAAACAACAATATGGGCTGGGCCTCCGGTTAGTAGGTTAGTCCCAAAAATGATATAAATGTGTAAAATAAAGCCCATAAACATCCAAAAGGGGTAATATAATAGCATGGAACAATAAAAAAATTATAGATATGTTGGAGACGTATCAGCACACTACCTAGGGGGTAGGGCACGCCCCCACCCTCAAGGATGGCTCGGGACTTTTCTGGCCCAACTCTTTTGCTTCAGGGGCTTCTTCTGGTCCATAAAAAATCTCTCTAAATTGGCAGGTCAATTGGACTCCATTTGGTATTCCTTTTTTGTAAAATTCAAAAACAAGGAAAAAACAAAAACTGGCACTAGGCTCTAGGTTAATAGCTTAGTCCCAAAAATCATATAAAATAGCATATAAAACATCTAAGATGGATAATATAATAGCATGGAACAATCAAAAACTATAGATACGTTGGAGACGTATTAGTCTTCATAGGATACCCAAAGGAAACTGTTGGGTACACCTTCTATCACAGATCCGAAGGCAAGACATTCGTTGCTAAGAATGGATCCTTTCTAGAGAAGGAGTTTCTCTCGAAAGAAGTGAGTGGGAGGAAAGTAGAACTTGATGAGGTAATTGTATGTTCTCCCAAATTGGAAAGTAGTTTATCACAGAAATCAGTTCTAGTGATTCCTACACCAATTAGTTAGGAAGCTAATGATGATGATCATGAAACTTCAGATCAAGTTACTACCGAACCTCGTAGGTCAACCAGATTACGGTCCGCACCAGAGTGGTATGGTTATCCTATTTTGGAAGTCATGTTACTAGACCATGATGAACCTACAAACTATGAGGAAGCGATGATGAGCCCAGATTCCGTGAAATGGCTTGAGGCCATGAAATGTGAGATGGGATCCATGTATGAGAACAAAGTGTGGACTTTGGTGGACTTGCCCAATGATTGGCAAGCCATAGAAAATAAATGGATCTTCGAGAAGAAGACTGAACTGACGGTAATGTTACTGTCTACAAAGCTCGACTTGTTGCGAAAGGTTTTCGACAAGTTCAAGGAGTTGACTACAATGAGACCTTCTCACTCGTAGCGATGCTTAAGTCTGTCCGAATCATGTTAGCAATTGTCGTGTTTTATGATTATGAAATTTGGTAAATGGATGTCAAAACTGCATTCCTTAATGGATTTCTTAAAGAAGAGTTGTATATGATGCAACCAGAAGGTTTTGTCGATCCAAAAGGTGCTAACAAAGTGTGCAAGCTCCAGCGATCCATTTATGGACTGGTGCAAGCCTCTCAGAGTTGGAATATACGCTTTGATAATGTGATCAAAGATATGGTTTTATATGAGACTTTTGGAGAAGCCTCGATTTACAAGAAAGTGAGTGGGAGCTCTGTAGCATTTCTAATATTATATGTGGATGATATATTGTTGATTGGAAATAATACAGAATTTCTGGATAGCATACAAGGATACTTGAATAAGAATTTTTCAATGAAAGACCTTGGTGAAGCTGCTTATATATTGGGCATCAAGATCCATAGAGATAGATCAAGACGCTTAATTGGACTTTCACAAATCACATACCTTGATAAAGTTTTGAAAAAGTTCAAAATGGATCACTCAAAGAAAGGGTTCTTGCCTGTGTTACTGATACGTCTCCAATGTATCTATAACTTTTGATTGTTTAATGCTATTATATTACCCGTTTTGGATGTTTATGGGCTTTATTTACACATTTATATCATTTTTGGGACTACCCTACTAACCGGAGGTCCAACCCGTATTGCTGTTTTTTTGCCTATTTCAGTATTTCGAAGAAAAGGAATATCAAATGGAGGCCAAACGGAATGAAACCTTCGGGAGCGTGATTTTTTGGAACAAACATGATCCAGAGGACTTGGAGTACAAGCCAAGAAGCATCTGAGGCGACCACGAGGGTGGAGGGCGCGCCCACCCCTCTGTGGCGCGCCCCTATCTCAGGCCCCTCAGTGCCACCGACCTACTTCTTCCTCCTATATATACCCACGTACCCCGAAAACATCCAGGGAGCCAACGAAAAACAATTTCCACCGTCGTAACCTTCTATATCCGCGAGAACCCATCTTGGAGGCTTCACCGGCGCTCTGCCGAAGGGGAATCGACCACAGAGGCCTTCTACCACTACAAAAAAAGACACATCCGTGACATTTTGGGCCGAACGAATTTTTTTTGTCATACATATGACACTTCTATGACAATAATTGTGACAAAACCCGGTATCATCATAGATGTGGTGGGCTCCTACTTCTATGACAAAAAATCATGACAGAAAATGGGCTTTTCGTCCTGGGCGGGCCGGAGACACAGCTGCATGACATTCTTTGGGCCGTCCATGACGGGAAAAACCATGGTAGAAGCGAGGGGGAGGAAAATTTCGGGGAGTTGCCGGTTACGGTGGGAGGGTGGGGGCAGAGCGATGTGCGTTTCTCAGACGACGCTGCTGTGTGCGTAGTGCGGCGTTGACTCTAATCAACCCGAAGCGAGGCATTGGGCTCTAATCAATCCGAAGCGATTGACAGACCGCAGTTACGCGTTCATCGAACCCGATGGAGCGATTCTTCGCCATCGCCGCTAATCAAGCCGATCGATTGATGAACAAGTGGCGCTGCGGGGGGTGGATGAGCAAGGAGCGGTGGCGTTGCCTCTGGATGAACATGAACCCGTGGTGTGGAGGGCTGGATGAACAGTAGACGGTGGAGGGGTGGCCATCGAGGGGTGGTTGAACAGGACCCCGTGGTGTGGAGGGCTGGATGAACAATAGACGGTGGAGGGGCGCCCGTGGAGGGGTGGTTGAACAGTAGTCGGTGGAGTAGCGCGCGGTGGAGGCTGGATGAATAGGAGACCGTGGAGGCTGGAGGAGGTCGACGGTAGCCCGTGGAGGCTGGAGGAGGTCGACGGTGGAGATGAACAGTATCCCGTGGAATCCCGTTTTGTGGTACGCCACACCCCCCCCCGTTTTGACCGTAGCGCCCAACACAAGTCCGCTTGCCTGCATTTTGCGGTACTCCACACCCTCCCGATCAACAGACCCTGTTTCGACCGTAGGAGGTCTGCTTTCGTCCGCTTTGGCGGCACGCCACACCCTCCCGATCAATAGGACCCCCGTTTCGACCGTAGGAGGTCCGTTTCTTCCGTTTTACGGTACGCTAGGCCCCTCCCGATCAACATGACCCGCTTTAACGTGGCTACCGAACACAAGGCCGCTTCTCCGCCAGCGGTACACCAGCCTCGCTTCCATCGCTGTCCGGCCCAAGCCCTCCCGATGAACACAACCACGCATTCCGTTCCGACCCAGCCAGTTGGCTCCCACGCGTTCCAATGCCTCTCGATGAACACGACGCATTCCGTTGCCTCCCCATGAACACGACGACGATGCTGTTTCTCCGTTCCGACCCAGCCATGTATGTATGCGCGACTAGGCATTCAAGACCCCGCCCGTCACATACGCGGGTCAGATTTTCTTTCTTGCACCTCGCCATCGTGACGACGTACATGCTACGCGGCGCGCTTCTACTACGACACATATGCGCCTCTAGTACAACACGTGTGCGCTCTACATCGACCAAGATATATGTACGCAAGTTCGCGACCAGAATGACAACGCTACGTACGCTTTGACCAGGTGGGTCCCGACTGTTAGGCAGTTCCTTGCGTCCAAAAATGTAGCTGGTGGGTCCCAGCAGTCAGATGGGCGAATCGTTTTTTTCTCTGGACGCACTTCCTTTGCGTGCGAAGATGTAGCTGGTGGGTCCCAGCAATGTGGGCGAATCGCTTTTTTGCCGGACGCACTTCCTTGCGCGGCGAAGGTGTAGCTGGTGGGTCCCAGCAGTCAGGGGGGCGAATCTTTTTTTTGCCCGGACGCACTTCCTTGCGTGCGAAGGTGTAGCTGGTGGGTCCCAGCAGTCAGGGGGGAAATGTTTTTTTCGTGAAATACGGTGACCCGTCCGGTGGGTCCCCGCTGTCTGGTGGAGGAATAATTATTTTGCCCGTAATAAGGAGGCACTTCCTTGCTGCGGCCGTGGACCCAGCTGTCAGCCTTTCCACGTACAGTCCACGTCCGATGGAAGTCGTTCCTTGACCATGTTGACCACTCCGCCGAGAGCACCACGGTAATGGACGACGGCGAGGCCTAGGAAGGGACGACTGGAGCCGGGAAGACGCAGCAGTGGATGCCCACCAAGAGGAGTACGAGGGTTCACCGTTCGGTTATGGTGTGAGGTCTTTGTCGCCAGAGATTAACAGGGGTGTGGGTGAGTAGAGGGATGGCCTGGCCAGCGGTGGGAGTTGTAGGGGGCGGTGAGGCCTCCGCGGCATCATAGCCGGCCACGAGAGGCAGGAGCACGCGGCACGACCGGCGCTGCTTTGGGCGGCTGGAGCAAGAAGACCAGAGGTTGTAGAAGCACTACAACCGTTGGATGAACATCGTACGGTGACAGGAGCTAGAATCGTTCATATTGACTAAGTTGACAAAGCCCTCCGTCCCTGTCAACTTGGTAGTCCCACAAGTCAGCCTCCCAGTATGCTGGGTTCCAGCTGGCAGGGGGAGTATTCATTTTTTTGTGCATAATAAGGAGGCACTTCCTTGCGTGCGAAGATAGCTGGTGGGTCCGACAAGTCAGCGGGGGGCACATTTTTTTCGCGAAATACAGAGGCCCTTCCGGTGGGTCCCAGATGTTAGGTGGAGGAATCATTATTTTACGCGTAATAAGGAGGCATTTCCTTGTGTGCGGCCATGGACCCAGCTGTCAGCCTCTCCACGCACATCCTACTTCCGATGGTGTCGTTCATTGACCATGTTGACCATGCCGCGTCGAGCGCATCACGACGGCGAGGCCTCGGACAGCAACGACACGGAGATGGGAAGACGCGGGAGTAGAGTCGCAGACGGAGAGGTGTACGAGGGTTAACTAGTTCTAGTGCGGTGTGGTTCGGCAGTCGGTGGAGAAGAACAGGAGGTGTGGAGGGTTGGAGGGATGGCCTGGCCAACGGTGGAGTAGCACTTCATAGCTAAGCGTGCATAAGGTAGCTGCTAGCAGCAGGAGGCGGAGGTGGTCCCGCGGCGCTGGAGGAAGAAGAGAGAGATTGAAGATGGATGCGGCCGCTGGATGTAAATCCAACGGCTAAAATGTCGAATCATTTGTCGACTAAATTTACAACGACTTGCGTTGTTTTCACCTATTGGCCCACATTTCAGCCTCCAAAAATGTGGCACGATTCAACCCATTTTTTCGAATTTACATTTTTTTACGCACTAGAATTTACAGTCAATTTGATCTTTTTTTCAATTACAGCCATTAGCTGGGCTAGGTGAACAATTAATTTAGCTTTCATGCGGCCTATTTATTTTATTTCCTAAAAAATTACAGGCCATTTGCACTTTATCTAGGTACACGATTTTGCTGGGCTGATTCTAATTACAATGTTGGGTTGGGCCAGCAATGTTATCGAAAAATAAAAAAGGGCTGAGAATTTTGTTATAAATATATTTAAATAATAAGTGATATTATTACATTCGTCCTTAAATCTTACCAAGCTTTTGTACACAATCACTAGGATTTTCGTGCCAAAACAATCCAGGATTTTATTTGTTAAGAAATTATTTTTATAAGTTAATAAGATGTGGGATATTGTTTTCTTACATATGTAAGTATCTGTTAAATATATGATGACAATAAAAATAATATATAATAACATATAAAATAATTTAAATATATAAAATATAGTTAAAAGGGAAACATAAGTTGTACCTGGCGTTCCTATTCTTATATAGAAAAATAGAACAGACCGCTGCGTTTTCTTTCAAAAAAATACATAAATTGGGCTGCCAAAAATAAAACCTCGGATGGGAGGTCCATAGGCCGGTCGATACATGACGGCCCTAAGAAAATACAAACAGGCCCTCCCATCCGAGGTCGTGGGCTGTGCATTAAAAGTGAAAGCCTAGACGGGGCAGCCCAAAACCACGTCCAACACTTGCCAAAACTCCGTCCCTCGTTTTCTCTGTGTTTCGCACACTCAACATTCTATGGGCATTTTGACTGTGCATCATATGAAGATGTGCTATGCATGAATGTTGATCAACATGATGTTAACTGGCTGGTAGTTCCATTTTCAACCACGAATAAAACTTCCAACACGATGTTAACCCTGTTTGAAAAGGCCATGTCAATATAAATGCTCTGCCTCTGAAAGTTGCAGCTTATCTCAAAATCGAACTTGCGCTTATCTAAAACTGAAACTTGCAGTTTCTTCTCGTCTGCACTTTTATACTCCTATGAGACTACATGTTTTGAACTGCTAAAAATAGACCTCTAGAATTCATAAAATTCTTCATATGCTCAATACTGCAAATCTGAAATTCAAAAGACATTCATATATGAAAGTACTCTCAAAATACACAACACAAAACACAATTCACAACCTGCAAACATTGACAACCCTAAGCTCCTCCTGACAATTTACCACCTGCCCGACGATTGGGCTGGGGGAGAGTCCCCTCCTATTCCTCGACGGCAGACAGCCGCCTCGTGAGACGATGTGAACGATGAGGGAGACGATGGCGGGGAAGCGTTGTCGGGCCAACTGCTTTTCTCCTCTTGCAGTTGGGTTCGGTCGACGAAGACTCCACCGGCTCGCTCTGGCAGGACACCCTCACAAACCGCACTCAGAGATGCTCGATCCTTCAATCTCGTGGATGCTCCATCCGGGATCGATACTCCCACCACCGCTTCCTCACGATCGAATTCGTGAATTTGTTTGCTCCATGGCCCGAGGAGCTGCTCTATGTACTCGGCATGACTCCTCCGGAGTATCGCCGCTTTTCGCTCTGCTGCAGATATTTGGCCATGGATGTCGCCGCCGCCGCTAGTTGGTCCTTGTTGTCAAACCAAGACTGTATCTCCAACATCCTAGCTAGCATCACAGGGTCGCCGTCTGCGATCCTCATGTATCAGTTGTACTCCTCCATCGATCTACTTCTGCACAGCACCTTCACTCGCCGGCGGTGGTTTTTGAATGGATGCGGAGAGGAGTGGCGCTAGTTTTCGATTAGAACGGGAGAGGAGCGACGCTGGTTTTGGACTGGAACAGGAGAGGAGGGGCGGTGGTTTTGAAATGGAAGAGGAGAGGAGCGGCGCTGGATTTAGATTGGAACAGGAGAGGAGCGGCAGTGGATTTAAATTGGAACATGAGAAGAGTGGAAGAGCGGCGCTGGTCTTGGAAGTATTTGTTTTGTTTTGCGTATTTTGGGTCAAAGTTTGACCACGTACTGTATGTGACAAGCAAAATGTGAATGCATGTCACCAAAAATTGTATCGTTTGGTTCGTATCTGAATGTACTTTCAAATTATATTATGTTTGCAACGTATAACATATATTTATGTGCGAAAATCATGGTCAATTATGACCCAGACTAAAAGGGAGACTAGTTAATGTGGGGTCTCTTTCTTAATTGAAGGGTAAATTGATTTTGGTTTTGATCCAGTCAGAGCGCGCCGGCCGTCTCGCCCAATCCTAAATCGCTGCCGCACGCTCCTCTCCCTCTTCTCCATTGCAAAACCACCTCCTCTCCTCTCCATCATCTCCATTCCAAAACCACCGTCTCGCCTCTCCCTCTTCTGATCTTCTCCATTGCAAAACCACGTCCTCTCCTCTCCATCATCTCCATTCCAAAACCACTATCTCGCCTCTCCCTCTTCTGATCTTCTCCATCACAAAACCACCTCCTCTCCTCTCCATCATCTCCATTCCAAAACCACCTCCTCTCCTCTCCATCATCTCCATTCCAAAACCACCGTCTCGCCTCTCCCTCTTCTGATCTTCTCTCAATTGTAAAACCACCTCCTCTCCTCTCCATCATCTTCATTCCAAAACCACCTCCTGTCCTCTCCCTCTTCTCTATTGCAAGACCATTGTCTCTCCTCCCATCTTCCAAAGCTAGCACCGACCACCTGTAATCGACATCTATGGAGAGGATGCAAGAATGAATCAGCAGATCGCCGTGGCGACCGGCAAAGTTAGCCAGGTTGAAGGAGATCCTTAGTTGGTTTGACAATGAGTGGGAGATTTCGAGGACGGTGCGGGCCATGTGGCAATGTATGCGAAAGAGCGAGACGGCGGCGATGAGGGCGGCGATGTACATGTACTCCTCGACGGCAGTCACGCCGCAGTCCTCTGAGTTCATCGAGTATATCCTATGGGCGATGGAGCAGACAGATTCGCCTGAGGCGACAGTCAGGCGGAGGTGGTGGGTGCACAGGTCGAAGGTCGAGCACCCAGAGGATAACGTATCAATCGAGTATGGTGTGCCGTTCGTGAGGGTGCAAAGCCAGCTGAAGCCACAGGAGTATTCATTCTCCCACCGCAAGAGGAGGCCGGATGGCGCGACGTCGCTTCCCCGATGTTCTCCACGGTTCCCTCGACGCTCGCCTCGTTTCAACGGCGGCGGTAGGGTTTAAGGTAAGCTTCGCACTAACCTAATCTTCCACCTGCTCATGCTTACAATCAGTGTGACAGCTAATGAAAATCATGCTTACAATCAGTCTCCGAGTACTACGCCAATCACCCTAAAATAGCTCTGGACCTTTGGGTCAAAGTTGTGACACAGTGTACAAATAAAGAAAAATAGATTGGTGCTTCTTTCAGAAAAGAGTACTCCCTAGAAAACTGCCAATATAAGCTACTAGTATTTGGTTAGAGGATTTGTTGCCGAGAAAGCTCCGTCCACAGAGAGCGCCACACATCCCACTGGTTGTGGTGGATGCCAATGCGTGCATGCAGCATGGTTGGTGTCGGTAATTTTTACTTGGCACACCTCGCACTCTGCATATATGCCGGTTCCATACGTACATTTGTGCAGTTCCACAAAAATGCAGCTGAATAACCCTGTTTGCACAGATAATGAAAAAGCGTGATTACATTATAGTGTCACTAGTTGATGAAACACACAAAATAAATAGAAGAAAATATTGCGATAGTATCATAGTGTGCCATGTCATGAGGGCGAGATGGGCCTCATGACGCCTCATATCGACATCGCCCCAAGTCTCCCAGATACACCTTCCGCCAAATGATGAACTTCAGTGTACAACAAGAGTACAAGGAGGCGCCTTGAGACATTCAAATCTCTATTTTTGTACATATCAACTAAAATTAAGCACCCGGTTTGCGTAAATGCTTAAACATTAACAATGGGACTAGTTGATGAAACATACTTTAACAAAGAGAAGCACTTTCTTTATCTACATTGGAAATGAAATGATAGAGATGACACTCGCCTATTTTAATCAGATTATTACTTCATTTTATCAGTGACACTAGGGTCGAGCAGGTGGAAAACGAGGTGTACCATGCGTCGCAAGGATGGAGTCCGGGGGTGCTTAGACTGGGATGCTGAAGCTGGCTCTTTCAGTCACCAACATGGATGATTCAGTTCATGGGTCCTTTTGGTGCAGTTCACCTAAAATGAAGCAATGTCCCATGAGCTAGCAGCTTCTTCTTCAATTTTTTTTTGAGAAAAGGGCTCCAGCCCCGGTTCCATTTCCATCAGAAAACGAAACCCACAGAGCTTCTTCTTCATTAGTTGCAATAAAATTGAGCAACATCAAGGTTGGTTGTGAAGCTCCTGGAATGCTCAACTATAATTTGGATATCATTTGTGCAGTTCAACTAAGATCGAGCGTGATTATATCTCTATTTTCACAAAAAAGGTGGAAAGGAGGGTGACTAACAAGTAACAAATGATGAAACATGCATCAAATGAAAAGAAGCATGTTCCTTATCTGAATGGCAATCCTACAAGGACAATAGCAATTTCTAAAGCAGTGGCATTGCTAGATATTAGTGTGGGCATCAGGATTAACTATGACAACGGTTAAATACAACATTACTTTGGGCACGGGAGAGTAGGCGGACCAGGACAGTTGCATTTCTAACGAAAAGAACCAACTTATCTTAATGGGAAATGTTAGCGGGACATGTAAAGAAGTGCCATTGATTCATATTAATGGAGGCATTACATTGAAAACAACATTGGTTTAATGTGTCCTTACTTTTAACAGTGCGACTGCTACATTTTACCAGTGGCATTACATAAGAGTGGCTCGGGGCAACAAACATCAGAACAGGATATCTGGGTTGGTCCCATTTTTGTTAGGTATAGCAATCTAGTGCTGGACTTACTCTGTTGACTTGTCCCCCAGTCCCCACTTTCTTTCCTTTTTCAACCAATAGATAGGGTTTATATTGAGTTTGTACTATGTTTCCCTTTATTTCCTATTAGACCTAGAGACCAGCTTGATAGCCGTCTCGCTACTTTTCACCCCATTATTTCCTCTTTCACCAAGTCCTAGATTCAGTAACAAATCCTCCCCACCCCCACCCCTTTATTCCTTGTTTGAACCAAGTAGTACTAGATTCGAGTGCATGAACTAGTTTTACCTCTTAAACGTAAAAATTAGGTGGTTTTCGAACAGCCGATCGATCCTATCTACGAGGGGGCCTGACAAATAGTAAAAGTTACAAAATGCAGCGACGTTAGGAGCTCGGGAAGTAGAGCAAGGCCGGTTTCGAAGGAAGTTATACCTGATGGTCGCCGAGATGTTGCTAGGTGGGCGGCAGGAGGCCGGATCTGCCCACACTACGGCAGCTAGGAAGAAGGGGTCGGAGGCCCTCCCTCGCCAGCGGTGCTTGGGAGAGAATGGCAAGGCAGGCTGATCGGACGCGCCAACAAGGTAAGAGCCGTCGCCAGGACGCATCAGCGTGAACTTTGCACCTTCTCACCTTCCCCGACGGAGAGGATCCGGCTGGATCTATGACCAGCGGTGAGCAGAGAGAGAGAGAGAGAGAGAGAGAGAGAGAGAGAGAGAGAGAGAGAGAGAGAGAGTGGCCACCGCTGTCGTGTTTAGATCTGGAGAGGCCGAGACGGTGTGAAGAGAGCAACACTAGCAAGCAAGCGTGGAGGCTCCTGCCTATATAGTGGAGTAGTACTTAGTTTTCTTTTGTCTACCGGAGCCGGCTTGACGTTGTCAATGACTGTCGAGAAGTCTTCATGCACGCGGGTCCGGAGGCGCAGCTTGTCGCCATTTTGATCTAAAGCGCCGGATTATAACATATAACACGTAAAAAATGCCACATGACAAGAAATCATAACCTCACCGCCCAAAGGAGACAACATGAATCCCGACGGACAAACTAGACGAGGAACAAAGCTCAAATTAAAGATAAACTCAGAGAAAAGGGGTCCGCCGACAGATATCCTAATTAACATAGCCGGCTTGACCTAGATGGCAGCCGAGTAGTCACCGCTCGTGCTTGTGCCCCCAATGACTAGCCCAACTCGCTTGTCGCTGTTTAACCTCGCAGTGATCCCAAGCACATGACACATAATTTTGCGAGATGACAAAAACCTTTTTTAGATTTCTCACCACAACTACAGCCATGTACAACACAGCTCGCACGATATGTAGACGATAGCCAATCCAGCGTGTTCTGCGGAGTCTGGTCACATGCATGGACGAACTCGATCTTCCGTGTCTTGCGTGGATCGCCCGTGCACCAACGTAGTACAACACTTCTCTAGTACTATCGCTCGTCTCCCACTTCTATTAAGTCACCCGACTTGTGGGGCGGAGGAGTGTGCCTATGGTCGGTTCTCAATTGCCATCCCACATGTGTGTGAGAACGCAAAATGACGCGCGTTCCATTCGTAGAGCAGTGTGCCAAACCGACCGACCGTCTGGGGTGCGATGCGAACGCGACGTGCGTGCTGTATACTCCGTACATGTGTACCACCGTTTTCTAGACGCTTTGTTCCATGGCGCGGGCGCAATCCATGGATATAAAATTAGTATAATGTATACTATTTAAAAGTCGAGGGCGGGGATTTTCCTGCCCGGTAGGCGGCGGGACAGTTCCGCCTAAGCGGTTCAACAGAGACGTGAGAAGACGAGGGAGTAGGCTGCTGCAAACGTAGGGCTGTATGATTTGACAGCGAGTTACTGCTGGACAAATGGCCCCCCGTGATTTGACTTGCCATTATCATTTTAACTGCGGCGCTACGACCGGCCGGCGTGAGTCTCCCGATTCCTGACCACCTCCATACAGGTGCCTCTCCCAATGCTCCACCATGTAGTAGCAGAGGCTGGCTCTTGCATGAGAGCCCACTTCTCCACTTTTTCCTTGCCTCTCTTTCCTCCACATATGCAAAAATGCCATGTAAAGCGCACTATTGTACTTACTTGCTCCCACAGGTGCTTAAGCTTGCCACATAGGCATAAAGTCTGATGTGGCAAGTTAATGAAGAAGAGAGAGACTAGTTTGGTGACCCAAGGAAGAAACGATGCTAAGCGCGTGTACCTAGGTGAAAAGACAATTTTGAGTCTATAGCTAATTAAATGAAGCAAACTTAGCAACACCATTTCATTGGAAGAGGTCACTCCTTGGCAAATGCAATAAATACTAGTACTCACTGTGTCCCATTATATAAGAACGTTTTTGACACTACACTAGCTAGTGTCAAAAACATTCTTATATTATGGGACGGAGGGAGTACGAAGAAAGAGATAGAGAGGAGTAAAAAAAGTATACACTTATAGCCAACCTTATAGCCAACCTTGTTGTAGTATGAGTGACTAAGTGATGACTATGTATGACATGCCAACATCAGATAGCCTAACGCACCGTGTTAAATCTCCAAGGGCGCGACCACGCGAGCGGCACGACAGTCGTGGTAGGCACGACCATGATACGGGCTGCTGGCAACCCTTGGATCTGAGATCAAATGGTCGCATGCTAAGTTGCTGAAAATTTTAAGAATAGCCCTCCAGGATAGGATATTCACCCATAGGTCTAGAATCACGCCATGCAACCGTTCGATCTCAGATCCAAGGGCTCTCGGAAGCCCGTGATCATGGGAGAATGGAAAGCCACAACCCTGCCGCTTCGACGCCGGCAGTTCGCTTCCTACTCTTTCCCCGCACGCCCTTTAATACTATGGCGGTTCGCTCCTAGTCATCCCGTCCATTCACATTACGGCAGTTCCACTAATCCTAACCCTCCTCCCAAATCCATCGCATCCCAAATCTCCCCGATCGGCAGTGAGTACAAGGTTAGAACCATCACCGGTGATGAGTTCGACGTCATCTACACCCGTACTTCCGCGATGGTGAAAGGATGCCTTTCTCACTTCAGACGCATGTTCAAAAACTCACATGATGAGTGGGTCGTTGGGCTAGATGTTGAGTACACCACAGTCGTGGGACGAGAGAAGGATCTAAGGGACGAAGAGAGGAAGAAGCCCGCCGTGATCCAGGTTTGCGTACATAATGTTTGCTTGGTCTACCACATATGCCATGCCGACGTTGAGTGCCAGGATTTTAAGAACTTCCTCGAGGACAAAACAGTCAAATTCGTTACTGTAGACTTTAAGAGCGACAAAGAAGTCCTGCGTCGGATAGGCCTCGTTGTAGGCAACACCTTCGACCTCCAGAAGAATCGGCTGTCAGCCCTCAATGCTAACCCTGGCAGGAGCCATGGTTCATCCTTCGTACCGCAAACTGGAGAAACCTCATTACATGTTTCATCGTCATGCATGGCAGCGGAATGTACTAGATATAGACCACATCCACTACGCTGCAATGGATGGCTACCTTTGTTTCAATATCTACAAGTGTTGGATGAAGAGCAACAGCCAAGTTGGTGGTTCAAGCAAACAAGTATCGGCCAAGAGGAAGAGGGACAAGGACAAAGTCGAGGACCTGGATGAGGACTCCGAGTAAGGTGGCAGTATCGTTGCTCATGCGGTTCTAAACTTCTAATGCAGTGTCTACCGGATTAGTTGCATAGTTTAATTTCAGGTGTGCTTAGTTTAATTTGAGGGGTGTGTTGTGCTGAGCCCCCAGCAGAACTATGTTATGTTTCTTCTCGTTACTTTAACTCTTCAGTATGTACATACTAGTACTAGTATTTATTTAATAGAATTTAGCACCCCAATTAAGCACATACTAGCTTTTTTAATAGTACTCTCTATATGTACCACCTTTTTTTAAAATTTCAATTTTTGCTCCATGGCGCAATCCATCGATAGTATAGTACTACTGTACAAAAGTATACATTTTTTAAAAGGCTAGCATACTGTTCATCACATATATATATATAGCCAGTTAAATTCTCAACCTAGAACGACGTGCATGCCATGTAGTAAACCGATCCGGAGGAAGTATAGTAAAAATGAGGTGATTTTACCCAGCGATCGGCGGGGGAGCATGGCCTGTCATGCGGTCCCACGTGTCATGATGTACCAAGGCGATGTGCGTGTCCCTCTTGAGGCGTATAATACTAGTACGTGGTTTGAGATGATGTCGAACCGAAGTGTGAAATAATGGTTGCTTCGTCCGTCTGGGAAGGTGCGGCTTTGTGATTTGACGTCTCATTGATCATTACTAACACTGGGACGGTACGAGTGGGGTGCGCCCCCCTGCTGTTCTGCACTGTTATTTCGTGCTTGACACGTCGACCCGGTTGCACATGAGATGACCCCCACATCCTTTGTCAAAATAAACAACACCCCGATCAATGCATTTCACTCTTCCGTGCAATGGACGGGCACCTTACTTGCTCCTACAGGTGCTTAAGCTTGCCACATAGGCATAAAGTCTGATGTGGCAAGTTAATCAAGAAGAGAGAGACTAGTTTGGTGACCCAACGAAGAAACGGTGCTAAGCGCGTGTACCTAGGTGAAAAGACAATTTTGAGTCTATAGCTAATTAAATGAAGCAAACTTAGCAACACCATTTCATTGGAAGAGGTCACTCCTTGGCAAATGCAATAAATACCAGTACTCCTTGTGTCCCATAATATAAGAACGTTTTTGGCACTACACTAGTGTCAAAAACGTTATTATATTACGGGACGGAGGGAGTACGAAGAAAGAGACAGAGAGGAGTAAAAAAATACACTTATAACCAACCTTATAGCCAACCTTGTTGTAGTATGAGTGACTAAGTGATGACTATGTATGACATGCCAACATCAGATAGCCTAACGCACCGTGTTAAATCTCCAAGGGCGCGACCACGCGAGCGACGCGACGGTCATGGTAGGCGCGACCATGATACGGGCTGATGGCAGCCCTTGGATCTGAGATCAAACGGTCGCATGCTAAGTTGCTAAAAATTTGCAGAATAACCCTGCAGGATAGGATATTCACCCATTGGTCTAGAATCACGCCATGCAACCATTCGATCTCCGATCCAAGGGCTCTCGGAATCCCGTATCATGGGAGAATGGAAAGCCACTACCCTGCCATTTGCACGCTGGCAGTTCGCTCCTACTCGTCCCCGCACGTCCTTTAATACTATGGCGGTTCACTCCTTGTCGTCCCGTCCATTCACATTACGGTAGTTCCACTAATCCTAACCCTTCTCCCAAATCCATGGCGTCCCAAATCTCCCCGATCGGCGGTGAGTACAAGGTTAGAACCATCACCAGCGATGAGTTCGACGTCATCTACACCCGTTCTTCCGCGACGGTGAAAGGATGCCTTTCTCGCTTCAGACGCATGTTCGAAGACTCACATGATGAGTGGGTCGCCGGGCTAGATGTTGAGTACACCACAGTCATGGGACGAGAGAAGGATCTAAAGAACAAAGAGAGGAAGAAGCCCGCCGTGACCCAGGTTTGCGTGCATGACTTATGCTTGGTCTACCACATATGCCATGCCGACGTTGAGTGCCAGGATTTTAAGGACTTCCTTGAGAGCAACCTAGTCAAATTCGTTACCGTAGACTTTGGTAACGACAAAGAAGTCCTGCGTCGGATAGGCCTCGTTGTAGGCAACACCTTCGACCTACAAAAGAATCGGCTGGTGTCCTCTCGTCAGCTTTTAATGCTGACCCTGGCAGGAGCCATGGTTCATCCTTCGTACGGTAAACTGGAGAAACCTCCATACACGTTTCATCGTCATGCATGGCAGAAGAATGTACTAGATATAGACCACATCCAGTACGCTGCAATGGATGGCTACCTTTGTTTCAATATCTACAAGGGTTGGATGAAGAGCAACAACTAAGTTGGCGGTTCAAGCAAAGAAGTATCGGCCAAGAGGAAGAGGGACAAGGACGAAGTCGAGGACGTGGACGAGGACTCCGAGTAAGGTGGCAGTGTCGTTGCTCATGGTGGTTCTAATGCAGTGTCTACCAGAATAGTTGCAAAGTTTAATTTCTGGTGTGCTTAATTTAATTTGAGGGTGTGTTGTCTTTGAGCCCCCAGCGTAACTATGTTATGTTTCTTCTTGTTACTTTAACTCTTCAGTAAGTACATACTAGTATTTCTTACATTTCATCTTTTAGTTGGTATAGTACTACCACTCGTTTATTCACATTATATACGCACAATATATATGGCCAACATCATATAGCCAGCAGTTTAGTTGTCAAAGAATTTCAGGGTGCTTAGTTTTGTCAAAGAATTCTAGGGTGCTTAGTTTTATTTGAGTGGTGGGTTGTGCTGGACACCATTATTGTGACTAGCCTTTTTAATAGTACTATATGCATAATTTGGCGACGAGCGCTCTCTATATGTACCACCTTTTTTTTAATTTCAGGTTTTGCTCCATGGCGCAATCCATCGATACTACTGCTGTACAAAAGTATACATTTTTTAAAAGGCTAGAGGGCGGGGCAGTCTAGCTTGGTCGGTTTCATGAGAGGCGAGGGCCTTTGTGATTTGACAGCTCATTACTACTGGAAGGCGGGGCCTTGTGATTCCACTGGAGTAATACTGCGACGGAGGAGCACGAAACACGGCAGCCAGTGCCATATGGCGATAAAAATGATCTAATTTGCTAGTCATCTCATTGTTAGCATTGTTCTATTCATTCCCTCAAAAAACAAAAACCATTGTTCTATTCATGCCTCGTAGAGAACGTGACACGTGCGGCGAAACATCCAAAGCAAAAGATGAAACACAACAGCAAAAGAAGAAGGAAGATTATCACCCCAAATGATCTAATTCACCATGGAGTCGTAACTGCTTCTTCATCGCCTCCACGACCTCCATCTCCTTGCGCGTCTCCTCCGCCATCTTCTTCATTCTGTCCATGACGCGGGATTTCTCGACGCGAGCCTTCATCATCTGTTCCACGGCCGCATTACGTACCTTGATAGCAGCCGGGTGCTCGATGCAGAGCTTTGCCAAGTCCTCCTTCTGTTCCATGACGAGGGCCTGCAGCATCTTCATCGAGGAACTACTATTCTCATGCAGCTTCTTCCAGCCGGCGTTCTTCTCCTTCAACAGGTCGATCTCGTGGCAGAGCTTCGCCTTGTCCTCCTGAAGTCGCAAGATTTCGCCGTCCGCCTTCTTCTTCGAGGCAATGCTCTTCTTCAGCAGCATCACCAAGCCGGCGGTCAACTCCCCCTGCTGATTGAGCTCAGCGGGCATGTCGTCGAGGCTCTCCTTCAGCAACTCCGTCAAGCCTTGGATGAACTCCTTCTGCTTATTGAGGTGGTTATTGAGCTGATCGGGCATGCCGTCTAGGGATAACGAATCCAGCTCCGCCGGCTCGGCTTGTTTGCCTCCGCGGCTAGGGCGCTCCTGGGAGCCATCGCCTGCCCGTGAGAGATCTTTCGAGGTCTCTGCGTGGCGGCGAGCCCTCTTTTTTTTTCCGCAGCCTTGGTTGCCGCTCCCTTGTTACGAGTAGTTCTCGACCTAGAGCTCTGCTCACCGGCCATGACAATGAAGGATGAAGAAGAAGCACTTATGAGGAGGAAAGGTAGAGTAATTTTCGGTTAGGTAGTTCCCCTTTTATAACCTAAGTTCTAGCACTAGTAGTACTAATACCTTCATAGTGGGAACACGTTCAGGTTTGGTACGTAGTACTAGTAGGTGTGAGCAGGCTTTCGAATGTGATGGGAACAAGGTAAAGATTAATTGATGGTTTTCGTTTCGAGGCCCGAAACGGCTCCCGATGAGTTTAGTGGAATAGAAATTTCAAGTAGACTACACTGCTCAAATGCGTAAATATTATGTTACTGTCAAAAATTGGCACAAAATACGAAGGAGACCAATGGAAGTAGTACTAGCAACCCACGATTTAACTACTCGCATGCGCGCAGTGGAGTAATAATGTCTTTCTTCCGCCCTCATGTCCACTCAATTTGCATGCGCTGTATTAATTATCGCATGGGGTGGATCATGGTACAAAATTGCGTCCGCCCGTGTACCCGCGTGTGCGTGCGAGGGAATGAATGCATGCGTGGCATGCGTGCACATCTTCGCTTCGTGCATGTACCGCCGGTATGGCTCAGGCAGGACGAGTACATTCTTCTGGAACCAGCAGCACGTCACTGTGATCAATCCACGCAAGGAGGTCGTGACAACGCCTCCACATGTGCCACGTGGCTTCATGGACTATAAGAGAGACACTGTGTAGCGTGCCATTGGTATTCTAATTTACGTGTTTTGCACATACTCGAAGTACTAGTAATTTACACGTGCATTGCACGCATCAGATTTTGCAACCAAATTATGAATAAGTACCACACTATAGCATGTAAGCTCTTAGTCATATATGCGTAATGTAGCCCTTTGTTTAATTCTTATAGTTCATCTCATTCAAAATCAAATTAGTTTTTACAAAAAAGCTAAGAATGCGTGAATAGGAAAAACATGGGATTATAGTGGAATGTCGTATTGAATCCTACAGGATTGTACGAGTGTTTGATTGTGCATAGAAAAAACGCAGAATTCTTTCAAAGAGGTTTGAGTGGATGGGATGTTTCCTATGAAATCTAGTGCAAATGAATCATATGGAAAAATTCCTATGGTTTACAATCCTACGAATCGAACAACCAAGATAGGAAAAATTCCTAATGATTAGAATCCTCCAAAATTCCTGTGAGAATCCTTTGAATCAAAGAAGCCCTTAATCTATTTTATGATTCATGGAATTGTGCGTTGTAAAGCATAAAGTAAAAACAAATAATGGCAATTCAACTAGGAAAAAAGTTTGGGCAGTTATGATACGGAAGATTCTAGAACAAAAGAGAACCACTGTTGTTTTGAGGTTTGTGCATTATGCTTAAGTTCAACCATGGAGTCTGCTAGATTGTACATGTGGCAAGGGGCTAGAAGATGGTGCGAGGGGCCGAGTGGAGGGAGACCATGAAGGAATGCACAAGTGCGAGATCGATCTTTAGAGAGAGGGGGCGAACACATGAGCTGTTGCACGCAGTGGCGGAGCCATGAAAAATAAATGAGCTAGGGGGCCAAGCATTGCTAATCCTTTACGAGGAGGGTCAATTCATGAAATTAAACCCTTTTTAGCAGCAATTGTCTAATGATCACATTCATATTAGCCTCGATATATAGTGATGTTAGGGGGGGGGGGCAGGGCCCTTACTACCCCCTGTCTTCGCCATTGTGCATGCATCTGAGAGATGAAGCGGAAGGCATGGATGATGAGAGGGGGACGTTGGATATATAATTTATGTGGGTGTATTAGCTATTTATGTTAATCCTATATAGAGAGGTATAGATTGATCGATGTGGACGTGGGAAAGGTATAGATTGATCGATGTGGACGCGGGAAAGAGGGTGATACCTCACTGGATATATCGATTGATCGGTTTGTGAACTATGAAAGACCTAGCTATATACACACATACATAGAGGAACATCGATCGTTGTGCATGCACGCGTGAGAGATAAAGAATGCTCGGTATGAGGGAGAGGGGGATGTGTGTGGGTGTGTGCCTTCATGGGAGACCGACCTGAAGAAAAAGATTGCATGCGTGCGATAGATAATGCCGACTGGTAGTGTGTGTGCATGCATGCACGAGAGAAAGTTAGTGGTACAATTATAAAGAGAAGACTACTGTGTGGGTGTAAAAGAATAGGTGAGGTCATAATCAATGTAAAGTTGAATTCAAATATTTGAATAAGAGATCCTGATGTTTGAAACCCATGCATGCATGAATATAACGGAGATCTGCGCGGTGTGCTTTGGAAACGAGCATGTTGTAATGTATACACATTGAACAAGGTCAGACTGATTTGAATTTGAGATACCGATGGCAGACATCATTTGCCCATGTCGCATCCGTGCATGTAATTGGAGATGATGGGCGGCTTTCGCATCACATATCTATATCTATACCCCTATATATATTATATTATATATTTTTTATATTGTGAGCGGGTAACTTTAACTTTGAAAGATGGTCGTTGGATGAGGCGAATTCGAAGGTCCAAAGATGGCAAATTTGAGCACTATTGGTCGTTGGATATCATCTAGATTCCACCAGATTTCGCCACATGTATAATCTAGAAGACTCCATGGTTGAACTTAAGCATAATGGACAAACATCAAAACACAAGCACTTCTTATTTGTTCTAGAATCTTCCGTATCATAATTGCCCAAATGTTTTTCTACATGATTTGCCATTATTTGTTTTTTTACTTTTTGTCTTACAACGCACAATTCCATGAATCTTAAAATAGATTAGCTTTCTTATAAAAACTAGATGATTTTGAATGAAATGAACTATAAGAATTAAACGAACATCTACATCATGCATATATGACTCAAAGCTTGCATACTATAATGTGGTATTTATTCATAATTTGGTTGCCAAATCTCATGCGTGCAATGCACGTGTACCTTACTCTAGTCTAAATGGTGTTTGTGTGTGTGTGTGTTGTGCGTGTTGAGGTGCAAATTGTCTTTTTTTGGGTACACGTTAAGCTTGTTCTTCCGAAATTTCAAGCCGTGCCTTGTTATGCCGAAATTTGAAGCTAGTGTCTTTGTCTATCGTGCTGCGAAACTCCCGCCTCTTCAACCCGCGCCATGTTAGCCCGAAATATTTAAGATATATCTTTGTCTCTTGTGCTCGGACAACTCCTCCATCTCAACCCGCCTTGCTATTCGAAATTACAACACGCGAAAACTCCCACCTCCTGTGAAATCCCGACACGCGAAATGCCCGTGGTACCCCTGAACCGAAAGAACCGCCTCAAATCGGTGAGGGGTACTTTCGTAAATTACCCCACATTTCGGACAAGCGTGTCTCTAAGCCATGGTTCCCCATTGCCATCCCATCCGTCCACCCATTCGCACACCGAGGCCGCGAAAACCCGCGACGAAACCCCACACCCTGCTCCGTCCGCCACCCAGCCGGAGCTTCTTCCCCGACGACGTCGTCCACAGCAACACCTCGACGTCCCTCATCCATCGTACCGGATGAGGATCCGTCATCGATCTCATCGTCCCGCCGATTCAGCCACCCTGTCCTCCAACTCCAAGGAGCTGCCCCAATGTTCCCCTCGTCTTTCGCACCACCTCCATTCCCACACCATCGTCTTCACCTGCACCACCGGAAGAGCATCATCATCACTGTTTCCTCGGATGAAGCTGCGGCCTAATCGGTGCCACCAAAGAGGTTGTACACTAATCGCCGCATTTTCTTCTTGATTCGATCTCACGGTCTTCTGCGGCGCTGGTCCCGAGCCGACACGGCAGGGCTCCATCCACGGCGCGTCGCCGCCACTTCCTCCACGGTGTCGCTCCCTCGGCGGCGACGCCCACATCGAGAGGAGCTGCTGCTGCTTTAGCTCTCGCTTCGCGCCGCTTGCTCGCTCTTGCTCTCGGTCCCCGCCTGGTCTCGCTCTTCCTATTGCTTTGCTCGCTCGCTGCTGCTCTCGCTCTTGCTCTTGCTTGCGATCTGCTCGATTTGGCTACACTTAAGTCGGTGAATCGCCTTTTGGGTCGATCGATTTCAAGGGGTGGGCTCGCGGGTGAAGGAAGAACCAGCTGCAGTGAGGAGGGGGCTCACGGAAAGGTACCCCACTATCTATCTTAGGGTTCGTGGATGGGGCGGTGGTCGCCGGCGGTGGTGGGGCGTTGGCGGGGCGGTGGCGTGGGGATCGACGGAGAAAAAGCTCAACACGGGGGGGGGGGGCTAGAGGGATGGCCGGGGCGGCGGCAGACCGGCGGTGGGGAGTGTTTTGGGCGGCGGGCATGCATCGCCGCCGGCGGCAGCGGGGGGTTGCTGTTTGGCCGGTGGTGGTGGCGGCTCGGGGGTGGAGGTTGAAGATGAACCGCAGCCCTTGATTTCAGATCCAACGGCTGCAAAATCGACCGACCAGAGATGAAAAAAGTCGACCGACGCGTGTAGCCTCATCTTGCTAGTGCGTTCGGTTTCAACAACAAAATTCAGTTTCGACAACAAAATTCAGTTTGGACAGATTAGGTTCGGGCCGACGATTAAGTTCAGTTTCGACGCTTAAGTTCAGAGATGAGCGGCTGATGTATTTTACATCTAGCACTTTGTGGTTATGTATTTTACGTCATGTATTGAGATGCTATTAGAATTCCACTCAGTTAACGTTGTTCGTTGCTCTCTTGTCTGCTTCAGCCTCGGCGTCGTACAACTCATCGAAGCTGCTCCAACGATGAAACCCTCCATCACAATGAGCAAGACTCGGGCTCCATCTCCGACGCCTAAGATCTTCTTCCCTCCTCCGACAAGAAAGTCACCGGAGCATCCTCACCGCCAACCCAATCACGCTGAGATCAACATGGCTTCGCCAAAGAGGTTGTACACTTGTTGCATCTCTTTTTTACTCTACATATTATATATATTGTCCACTGAGCACTTGTAGTAATGGGAAATACGATTATTTTATCCTACTATATGACAAGCAGTGAGGTACTGTGTAACTTAGCTATCCGTGATGGACTCTCTTGAACGCCATCATTATTTATCTTTTGCTGCTTGAGCTGTGCATTTGTCGATGGGCCCGGAGTTGAGCTAGTATGGCAAAGGGCTCGGGTCCAAAGTAATAGAAATAGCACAAAAACATTTTTTAGTGTAGGATTTTCCTTGCTCAAGCCTGCCTACTAGAATCGCCAGTGCTTGAAAGGAAAAGTGAATGAAAAACATAGGAATTGGAAAGTTTCCTATGGTACTACTTTTCATGAATTTGGTGCAAAGGAATGGAGCAATGGAAAACTGTAGGATTTGTTCCGTTAGTGTCTCCTTGAAAGAAAAACCGTAGGAATTCTAATTTCCACTTCTCCTCCTTTTCATATTCCTATTCATCAAGCACAAGAGTAAGAGATAGTAGCATAATAGCATTATAACCGTACATTTTCTTGTGATTTTTACTTAATCTCACCATGCTTTTTTGCATCCTGTGATCTTCTAATTGTTGTGAATCAAACACCCAGATTGGCAGAAATCCTGTGTTTTTAAATTCTCTATTTTGCACGTGCATTCCTATCCTATTCCTTTTTATTTCCTATCCCTGCATTGTTAGAATCCTCAAATTCAAACAAGCCCTTACTCAATTACTTCTGTTACAGATATGTGTCAAAGAAAACCTTGTGTGGTTTGTCGTGCTCCTGTGGCGCTGTGTTCCACCCCAGCTCAGCTGCTCCAACTACGGAAGGGTTCACCACAGCAGGGATCCGCTCTCTAGACTGTCTTTCGCCGCCTCAGATCTTCTTCCCCGCCGCCGGCAGCCACGACAACTGCATTACCATCATCAATTGAGCAGATGACCTTGAGGACTACACGGGTCTGCAAGAGAGGTCGCACTCTTCCGTGTCTGCTCACGTTATGCGTCGCTTAATATGATGACATGCTACATTATCGTCGTGTTCACCTATTAGACTCGAGTCAGTCCAAACTAATGCTGAAACTTGAGTTTTAAATGGTTGTGGGGTACATATTGGGGCAGGAATCAGTACTATCTTTCTACTATCTGGTTAATCTCCGGTGTCTACTATGAGTTTCATGTTGGGTGCAAACAAACATTAAGGAGCCATTATCTGTATTTTTTAACTAAAGCTATTATCTGTCTGCTATCATTGGTTTTGGGTCTATCCACAGTTTGCTACCATCACTCTGGAATTGTGCATGCACTCCTTACATAATTTCACTATGTTTTATTCCTATGCATGCCAGTTATTGTACACAATGGAACTGATCAAGTAGAGCAAAAGAGACGAGCCTTGAGTGGCAATAAAATTTCATGCAGGCGTCATTCCATGGTGGGCGCAAAGGCAGCCCCCCTCCACCCATTTCGGATCGTAATCAAGAGGAAGATAACTGTTCTGAGGGGGATTCAGAAGGAGAAGACCACTCCTATTTACCCCATGAGGTCTTTGCTCTAACTTGGCATGCTAATGTTGGTAATATCATGCATATGATGCCTTGCATTGCTTACTGTATACATTAAAGATGTCATTTGCTTAGTTTAGACATGCTTTGTGTCAATGCCATCTGTTTTGTTTCTTTATCGTATATGTGAATCATGCAATGCTATCTTGTCTAGCCAGACATCATATATGTGAATTTTGCAATGCCACCCTGGTTAGCCAGTCATCTTATATGTGAAATATATCATGCCATCATTTTTCTATTATGTGTTAAATTTGTCAACAATTTTAGTACATTCAATTACTCTTCCTGTGCAGCCATTTGACACGGTCATGGAAAAATCTGGAGTGGAAACAAGGTCTTCAGAGCAGACAATGCTATCTGACAAAGCGCATGTCTTGCTGGTTACCGATAGCTCCTCGTGAGGAGGATTCGAGACAGATGACCACCATATTCCCCCCGAGGTGCATGCCCTAACTTGGCAGGGTTATGAAACTCATATCGTGCGTATGGTATCTTGCATTGCTATGTCATTTGCTTAGTTTAGACATGCTTTGTGTGAATGCCACTGCTTAGTGTCTAATTACCATATATGTGAATTATGCAATGCCATCTTGTTGCAAGACATTATATATGTGAATTATGCAATGTTATCTTGTTGCAAGGCATTATGTATGTGAATTATGCAAAGCCATGTTGTTTAGGCAAGCGTCATATATGTGAATTATATCATGCCGTTCTTTTTTGTATTTCTCATTGCTTTTGTCGACAATGTTTGTATATTCAACTGCTCTTCTGTGCATCAGCCATTTGAATTGGTGATGGAGAAATCTGGAGTGAAAACAAGGTCTTGAGAGAGATAATGCTACTCGTCAAGCACATATCTTGCTGGTTATCGATAGCTCTTGAGAGGAGGATTCAGAGGCAATGACCAGTCCTATTATCCCCGAGGTGTATGCTCAAACTTGGCAGGTTATATTACTCATATAATGCATATGTTGTATTGCAATGCTTATTTTTTACATCATATACACAATATTGAATGCCATCTCCTTAGTTGACACATCATATATGCAATTGCCCTCTGCTCACTTCCTTCGTATATAAATCATATATTTGAATTATGTCATGCCATGATGTTTACATAGACAGCATGTATCTGAATTATGGCATGCCAACCCATTTTCTAAAGACATAATATAGTTATATCATCTCATCTTGTTTACATAGTCATCATATTTTAAATTATGTCATTCTATCCTTGAATTATATCATGCCATCATGTTTCCATTGACGGCATGTTTGTGATTTATGGCATGCCAACCACTTTAATAGACACATCGTATAGTTATATCATGTCATCCTGTTTACATAGTCATCATATTTTGAAGTATGTCATTCTATCCTGTTTAGTTAGCCATCATACATGTGAAATTGTGTCATGCTATCCTGTTTAATTAGCCATCATATATGTGAAATTATGTCCTGCTATTCTGTTTGCTTAGACAGCATAAATGTGAATTATTTCATGCCCTGTTTTCTTCCCTACTATCCACTGCACCTGTCTATCTTACAATGTCTGTACTTCAATTACTTTTCTTGTTTATCAGCCATTTCAATTGGAGGGAGTGATGGAAGTATCTGTGGGAGTAAAAACACGGTCTTCAAAAAAGATCGTGCTACCTGTCGATGCAGATAGAACCACAGTTGTACTTGCCCAAGAATCAGCCCCACCACACACAACCCACACTCATGCAGATTGTACCCCTACCCAGTTGGACAGAGAACCACCTACACCCCTTCTAACCCCAACCCCAGCAGATAGACACCCAGCCTCGCTGACACAAAGACCGCCTCCACCACAGAGCACCCAAACACGAGTACTTAGTAAGGCAACTGCAGCGCCCAAATCACGAGGACCACCACTCCGAACCTAAAGTCAACGCTTAAAGCAGAAGAAGAATTGTTCTTAGGTTAGGTTCCGTAGCTATGGTTCATACTACTTTGCTCTTGTATCACTGTATTTACTGATACCAACCAATTTCAAATTTGAAGGATGCAATTGAAACTCCAATGGAGCAACATGTATGTTTTAAACCTGTTTCTTCAACGTGTTTGGCTGTTTGCTGTTGTAACTTGCTCTATGTTGATTTCAGTTTCAATTGAATAAACAGTTATGTTCTCATGCCATGCACATTACAAGTGTTGTTATTGCTATGTAGTTTCCCACACTTATATTCTGTCTATGCTGCTTTGTCTTAAATAGATATGGTTCGAACTATATCTATCTTGATTTGGCAACATAAACTAGAATGATATAGACCATACAGTGACCATAGTACATAGATATATGTTTGTTTCTATTGGAAATATTCCCTAGAGGCAATAATAAATGGTTATTATTATATTTCCGTGTTCATGATAATTGTCTATTATTCATGCTATAACTGTGTTATCCGGAAATCGTAATACACGTGTGAATACATAGACCACAACAAGTCCCTAGTGAGCCTCTAGTTGACTAGCTCGTTGATCAATAGATAGTCATGGTTTCCTGACTATGGGCATTGGATGCCATTGATAACGGGATCACATCATTAGGAGAATGATGTGATGGACAAGACCCAATTCTAAGCATAGCACAAACATCGTGTAGTTCGTTTAGTAAAGCTTTTCCAATTGTCGAGTATCATTTCCTTAGACCATGAGATTGTGCAACTCCAGGATACCGTAGGAGTGCTTTGAGTGTTCCAAACATCACAACGTAACTGGGTGACTATAAAGGTGCACTATGGGTATCTCCGAAAGTGTCTGTTGGGTTGGCATAAATCGGGACTGGAATTTGTCACTCCGTATGACGGAGAGGTATCTCTGGGCCCACTCGGTAATGCATGATCATAATGAGCTCAATGTGACCAAGTGTCTGGTCACGGGATCATGCATTACGGTACGAGTAAAGTGACTTGCCGGTAACGAGACTAAACGAGGTATTGGGATACCGACGATCGAGTCTCGGGCAAGTAACGTACCGATTGACAAAGGGAATTGAATACGGGGTTAATTGAATCCTTGACATCGTGGTTCATCCGATGAGATAATCGAGGAGGATGTGGGAGCCAACATGGGTATCCAGATCCCGCTGTTGGTTATTGACCGGAGAGGCATCTTGGTCATGTCTGCATATCTCCCGAACCCGTAGGGTCTACACACTTAAGGTTCGGTGACGCTAGGGTTGTAGAGATATTAGTATGCAGCAAACCGAAAGTTGTTCGGAGTCCCGGATGAGATCCCGGACGTCACGAGGAGTTCCGGAATGGTCCGGAGGTGAAGAATTATATATAGGAAGTGCTGTTTCGGCCATCGGGAAAGTTTTGGGGGTCACCGGTATTGTACCGGGACCACCGGAAGGGTCCCGGGGGTCCACCGGGTGGGGCCACCTATCCCGGAGGGCCCCATGGGCTGAAGTGGCAGGGGAACCAGCCCCTGGTGGGCTGGTGCGCCCCCCCCTTGGGCCCTCCTGCGCCTAGGGTTGGCAACCCTAGGGGAGGGGGCGCCTCCACTTGCCTTGGGGGGCAAGTTCCCCCCTTGGCCGCCACTCCCCTAGGAGATCCCATCTCCTAGGGCCGGCACCCCCCTGTGGACCCTATATAAAGAGGGGGGAGGGAGGGCAGCCGCACCCTGCATCTTGGTGCCTCACTTCCCGCTTGCTACACCTCTCCCTCCCGCAGACGCTTGGCGAAGCCCTGCCGGATCCCTGCTGCATCCACCACCACGCTGTCGTGCTGCTGGATCTTCATCAACCTCTCCTTCCCCCTTGATGGATCAAGAAGGAGGAGACGTCACGCTGACCGTACGTGTGTTGAACGCGGAGGTGCTGTCCGTTCGGCACTAGAATCTCCGGTGATTTGGATCACGACGTGAACGACTCCCTCAACCCCATTCTCTTGAACGCTTCCGCTCGCGATCTACAAGGGTATGTAGATGCACTCCTCTCTCTCGTTACTGGATGAACTCATAGATTGATCTTGATGAACCTTACACGTACTCTTACATGAGACAGGTTCCACCGACTGACATGCACTAGTTGCATAAGGTGGCTAGCGGGTGTCTGTCTCTCCCACTTTAGTTGGACTGGATTCGATGAAAAGGATCCTTATGAAGGGTAAATAGAAGTTGGCAAATCACGTTGTGTCTTTAATGTAGGTAAGAAAACGTTCTTGCTAGATCACCTATAGAAGCCACGTAAAAAACTTGCAACAACAATTAGAGGACGTCTAACTTGTTTTTGCAGCAAGTGTCTTGTGATGTGATATGGCCAGAGTTGTGATGAATGATGAATGATATATATGTGATGTATGAGATCATGTTCTTGTAATAGGAATCACGACTTGCATGTCGTTGAGTATGACAACCGGCAGGAGCCATAGGAGTTGTCTTTATTTTTGTATGACCCGCGTGTCATTGAGAAACGCCATGTAAATTACTTTACTTTATTGCTAAACGCGTTAGCCATAGAAGTAGAAGTAATAGTTGGCGAGCAACTTCATGGAGACACGATGATGGAGATCATGATGATGGAGATCATGGTGTCATGCCGGTGACGAAGATGATCATGGAGCCCCGAAGATGGAGATCAAAGGAGCTATATGATATTGGCCATATCATGTCACTATTATGATTGCGTGTGATGTTTATCATGTTTTTCATCTTGTTTACTTAGAACGACGGTAGTATGTAAGATCATCCCTCATAATAATTTCAAGAAAAGTGTTCCCCTAAGCGCAATCGCTGCGAAGGTTCGTTGTTTCAAGCACCACGTGATGATCGGTGTGATAGATCCTAACGTTCGAATACAACGGGTGTAAGCCAGATTTACACACGCAATACACTTAGGTTGACTTGACGAGCCTAGCATGTACAGACATGGCCTCGGAACACGAAAGACTGAAAGGTCGAGCATGAGTCGTATGGTAGATACGATCAACATGAAGATGTTCACCGATGTTAGCTAGTCCGTCTCACATGATGATCGGACACGACCTAGTTGACTCGGATCATTTTCCACTAGATGACTAGAGGGATGTCTGTCTAAGTGGGAGTTCATTAAATAATTTGATTAAGATGAACTTCATTATCATGAACTTAGTCTAAAATCTTTACAATATGTCTTGTAGATCAAATGGCCAATGCTCATGTCCACCTGAACTTCAACGCGTTCCTAGAGAAAACCAAACTGAAAGACGATGGCAGCAACTATACGGACTGGGTCCGGAACCTGAGGATCATCCTCATAGCTGCCAAGAAAGACTATGTCCTAGAAGCACCGCTAGGTGAAGCACCAATACCAGAGAACCAATACGTTATGAACGCTTGGCAATCTCGTGCTGATGATTACTCCCTCGTTCAATGCGGCATGCTTTACAGCTTAGAGCCGGGGCTCCAAAAGCGTTTTGAGCAACACGGAGCATATGAGATGTTCAAGGAGCTGAAAATGGTTTTCCAAGCTCATGCCCGGGTCGAGAGATATGAAGTCTCCGACAAGTTCTTTAGCTGTAAGATGGAGGAAAACAGTTCTGTTAGTGAGCACATACTCAAGATGTCAGGTTGCACAACCGCTTCACTCACCGGGAGTTAATCTCCCGGATGACGCGGTCATTGACAGAATCCTCCAGTCGCTCCTACCAAGCTACAAGAGCTTTGTGATGAACTTCAATATGCAGGGGATGGAAAAGACCATTCCTGAGGTATATTCAATGCTGAAATCAGTGGAGGTGGAGATCAAAAAGGAACATCAAGTGTTGATGGTGAATAAAACCACTAAGTTCAAGAAGGGCAAGGGTAAGAAGAACTTCAAGAAGGATGGCAAGAAAGTTGCCGCGCCTGGTAAGCCAGTTTCCAGGAAGAAGTCAAGCAATGGACCCAAGCCTGAGACTGAGTGCTTTTTTGCAAGGGAAGTGGTCATTGGAAACAGAACTGCTCCAAGTACTTAGCGGACAAGAAGGCCGGCAGAACCAAAGGTATATGTGATATACATGTAATTGATGTGTACCTTACCAGTGCTCGTAGTAGCTCCTGGGTATTTGATACCGTGCGGTTGGTCACATTAAGTAACTCAAAGCAGAGCTGCGGAATAAGCGGAGATCGGTGAAGGACGAAGTGACGATGCTTGGCGTCGGGAATGGTTCCAAGGTCGATGTGATCGCCGTCGGCACGCTACCTCTACATTTACCTACGGGACTAGTTTTCAACCTCAATAATTGTTATTTAGTACCAGCTTTGAGCATGAACATTGTATCGGGATCTCATTTAATTTGAGATGGCTACTCATTTAAATCCGAGAATAATGGTTGTTCTATTTATATGAGTGATATGTTTTATGGTCATGCCCACCGGTGAATGGTTTATTCTTAATGAATCTCGAGCGTAATGTTACACATATTCATAGTGTGAATACCAAAAGATGTAAAGTTGATAACGATAGTCCCACATACTTGTGGCATCGCCGCCTTGGTCACATTGGTGTCAAGCGCATGAAGAAGCTCCATGCCGATGGACTTTAGAGTCTCTAGATTATGAATCGCTTGACACATGCGAGCCATGCCTCATGGGCAAGATGACCAAGACTCCGTTCTCCGGAACAATGGAGCGAGCAACCAACTTATTGGAAATCATACATACTGATGTGTGCGGTCCAATGAGCGTTGAGGCTCGCGGAGGATATCGTTATGTTCTCACTCTCACTGATGACTTGAGTTGATATGGGTATGTCTACTTGATGAAACACAAGTCTGAGACCTTTGAAAAGTTCAAGGAATTTCAGAATGAGGTAGAGAATCAACGTGACCGAAAGATAAAGTTCCTATGATCAGATCGTGGGGGAGAATATTTAAGTCACGAATTTGGTACGCACTTAAGAAAATGTGGGATCGTTTCACAACTCACGCCGCCTGGAACACCTCAGCGAAATGGTGTGTCCGAACGTCGTAATCGCACTCTATTGGATATGGTGCGATCTATGTTGTCACTTACTGATTTACCGCTATCATTCTGGGGATACGCTCTAGAGACAGCTACATTCACTTTAAATAGGGCACCGTCTAAATCCGTTGAGACAACACCGTATGAATTATGTTTGGGAAGAAACCTAAGCTGTCGTTTCTAAAAGTTTGGGGATGCGATGCTTATGTCAAGAAACTTCAACCTAAGAAGCTCGAACCCAAGTCGGAAAAATGCGTATTCATAGGATACCCTAAGGAAACCATAGGGTATACTTTCTACTTAAGATCCGAAGGCAAGATCTTTGTTGCCAAGAACGGGTCCTTTCTGGAGAAAGAGTTTCTCTCGAAAGAATTAAGTGGGAGGAAAGTAGAGCTTGATGAAGTACTACCTCTTGAAACGGTGAGTAGCGCAACTCAGGAAAATGTTCCTGTGGTGCCGGCACCGACAAGCGAGGAATTTAATGATGATGATCAAGATACTTCGGATCAAGCTCCTACTGAACTTCGAAGGTCCACAAGGACACATTCTGCACCAGAGTGGTACAGCAATCCTGTCTTGGAAATCATGTTGTTGGACAATGGTGAACCTTAGAACTATGAAGAAGCGATGGAGGTCTCAGATTCCTACAAATGGCTTGAAGCCATGCAATCCGAGATAGGATCCATGTATGAAAACAAAGTGTGGACTTTGACAGACTTGCCCGATGATCGGCGAGCGATAGAAAACAAATGGATCTTTAAGAAGAAGACGGACGCGGATGGTAATGTTACCATATATAAAGCTCGACTTGTCGCTAAGGGTTATCGACAAGTTCAAGGGATTGACTACGATGAGACATTGTCCCTCGTAGCAAAGCTGAAGTCCGTCCGAATCATGTTAGCAATTGCCGCATACTATGATTATGAGATATGGCAAATGGACGTCAAAACGGCTTTCCTTGATGGTTACCTTAAGGAAGAACTATATATGATGCAGCCCGAAGGTTTTGTCTACCCTAAGAATGCTAACAAGGTATGCAAGCTCCAGTGATCCATTTATGGGCTGGTGCAAGCATCTCGGAGTTGGAACATTTGTTTTAATGAGATGATTAAAGCGTTTAGTTTATGCGGACTTATGGAGAAGCTCGTTTACAAGAAAGTGAGTGGGAGCTCAGAGCATTTCTCATATTATATGTGGATGACATACTTTTGATGGGAAATGGTATAGAACTTTTGGACAGCATAAAGGCCTACTTGAATAAGTGTTTTTCAATGAAGGACCTTGGAGAAGCTGCTTACATATTAGGCATCAAAATCTATAGAGATAGATCGAGATGCCTCATAGGTCTTTCACAAAGCACATACGTTGATAAGATATTGAAGAAGTTTAATATGGATCAGTCCAAGAAGGGGTTCTTGCCTGTGTTGCAAGGTGTGAAATTGAGCTCGGCTCAATGCTCGACCACGGCCGAAGATAAAGAAGAGATGAGTGTCATCCCCTATGCCTCAGCCATAGGGTCTATCATGTATGCCATGACCTATACCAGACCTGATATAAACCTTGACGTAAGTTTGGTAGGAAGGTACCAAAGTAATCCCAGCAAGGAACACTGGACAGCGGTCAAGAACATCCTTAAGTACTTGAAAAGGACTAAGGACATGTTTCTCGTATATGGAGGTGACGAAGAGCTCGTCGTAAAGGGTTACGTTGACAGTAGCTTCGACACAGAGCTGGATGACTCTAAGTCACAAACCGGATCCGTGTATATTTTGAATGGTGGGGCAGTAAGCTGGTGCAGTTGCAAGCAGAGCGTCGTGGCGGGATCTACATGTGAAGCGGAGTACATGGCAGCCTCGGAGGCAGTGCATGAAGCTATCTGGGTGAAGGAGTTCATCACCGACCTAGGAGTCATACCCAATGCGTCGGGGCCAATCGCACTCTTCTGTGACAACACTAGAGCTATTGCACTTGCCAAGGAGCCCAGGTTTCACAAGAAGACCAGGCACATCAAGTGTCGCTTCAACTCCATATGTGAAAATGTTCAAGATGGAGACATAGATATTTATAATATATAAAGTACATACGGACTTGAATGTAGCAGATCCCTTGACTAAACCTCTCCCTAGGGCAAAACATGATCAACACCAGAATGCAATGGGTGTTCGATTCATCACAATGTAACTAGAATATTGACTCTAGTGCTAGTGGGAGACTGTTGGAAATATGCCCTAGAGGCAATAATAAATGGTTATTATTATATTTCTGTGTTCATGATAATTGTCTATTATTCATGCTATAACTGTGTTATCCGGAAATCGTAATACACGTGTGAATACATAGACCACAACAAGTCCCTAGTGAGCCTCTAGTTGACTAGCTCGTTGATCAACAGATAGTCATGGTTTCCTGACTATGGGCATTGGATGTCATTGATAACGGCATCACATCATTAGGAGAATGATGTGATGGACAAGACCCAATTCTAAGCATAGCTCAAAGATCGTGTAGTTCGTTTAGCTAAAGCTTTTCCAATTGTCGAGTATCATTTCCTTAGACCATGAGATTGTGCCACTCCTGGATACCGTAGGAGTGCTTTGGGTGTTCCAAACGTCACAACGTAACTGGGTGACTATAAAGGTGCACTACGGGTATCTCCAAATGTGTCTGTTGGGTTGGCACGAATCGAGACTGGAATTTGTCACTCCGTATGACAGAGAGGTATCTCTGGGCCCACTCGGTAATGCATCATCATAATGAGCTCAATGTGACCAAGTGTCTGGTCACGGGATCATGCATTACGGTACGAGTAAAGTGACTTGCTGGTAACGAGGCTAAACGAGGTATTGTGATACCGACGATCGAGTCTCAGGCAAGTAACGTACCGATTGACAAAGGGAATTGAATATGGGGTTAATTGAATCCTCGACATCGTGGTTCATCCGATGAGATCATCGAGGAGGATGTGGGAGCCAACATGGGTATCCAGATCCCGCTGTTGGTTATTGACTGGAGAGGCATCTCGGTCATGTCTGCATATCGCCCGAACCTGTAGGGTCTACACTTAAGGTTCGGTGACGCTAGGGTTGTAGAGATATTAGTATGCAGCAAACCGAAAGTTGTTCGGAGTCCCGGATGAGATCCCGGACGTCACGAGGAGTTCCGGAATGGTCCGGAGGTGAAGAATTATATATAGGAAGTGTTGTTTCGGCCATCGGGGAAGTTTCATGGTCACAGGTATTGTACCGGGACCACCGGAAGGGTCCCGGGGGTCCACCGGGTGGGGCCACCTATCTCGGAGGGCCCCTTGGGCTGAAGTGGGAGGGGAACCAGCCCCTGGTGGGCTGGTGCACCCCCCCTTGGCCCCCCTACGCCTAGGGTTGGGAACCCTAGGGGAGGGGGTGCCTCCACTTGCCTTGGGGGCAAATTCCCCCCTTGGCCGCCCCCCCAGGAGATCCCATCTCCTAGGGCTGGCCCCCCCTGGGGACCCTATATAATGAGGGGGGAGGGAGGGAAGCCGCACCCTACATCTTGGCGCCTCCCTTCCCCCTTGCCACACCTCTCCCTCCCGCAGAAGCTTGGCGAAGCCCTCCCGGATCCCTGCAGCATCCACCACCACGCCGTCGTGTTGCTGGATCTTCATCAACCTCTCCTTCCCCCTTGCTGGATCAATAAGGAGGAGACGTCACGCTGACCGTACGTGTGTTGAACGCGGAGGTGCCGTCCGTTCGGTGCTAGGATCTCTGGTGATTTGGATCACGACGTGAACGACTCCCTCAACCCCGTTCTCTTGAAAGCTTCCGCTCCCGATCTACAAGGGTATGTAGATGCACTCCTCTCTCTCATTGCTGATGAACTCATAGATTTATCTTGGTGAATGTAGGAAACTTTTTTATTTTATGCAACGTTCCCCAACTGTTTCATGCTGTTATCCTGTCCACCTTACTACTGAACTGGTTTACCAAAATGAGCTTTATATACTACATTGTAAACCTGAGATGTGTTTGCTTGTTTCCCTTTTAGAACACGGATAAAATATTGGAGAAGAGTACCCAGTTATGCAATGGTAAAGGAAGTAATGCAGATAAGGTTCAAGATAGTGAGACATCCCTGTTCGTCTCCAAGAAAGCTGATAAAAACTATATTGAGGACACTGAGACAACCCGAAAGTCCTGTCTTGATGTAGTGTTCGAGTTACTGGCTACCACTGCTAGCACCAGCTCTTCGAACTCATTGCCTGAATCAGTTCGGCTTCTTGAGTCTCAACTTCAAGTAGAAAGACATCGATCAGATGTTATGCGACAGGAAGTCAAGGATGAGGAAGTCCTGCAGAATTCAGATGCATACTTTCCGTGCAACAAGCAGTAATCGGAGGACTTAAGCGCCAAACAAGAGAAAGTTAATAAGCTTGCTAAGCATCTTGCCAAAGCATTATGGGTACCGTGATATTGTTTCTTGAGCTCTTCTGAAGTGGTTTCAGTTCTGGACTTGTTTTGCTGCGGCGTTTATATGCTGTTGTGTTCCCTATATTTGCACTGGTGGCGAACTTTGATGCCCAGTGGATGTAATATGTGTAATAGCTGTGATACCCTAGTGTAAGTTGCTTGCTTATTTATTTCCTTGTTGTCTTGTTTATTTGTTTGCTTGTAGTCAGTGTAGTTCTTTTTCTGCAGTTTGCTAGTGGCTGCAACAGCCTATTTTTTAAAACTAGGCCACAATAACCATGGGCTAATATTTATTGTAGTGACACTGCACCTACGGGTCGAGAAACAAGTGGGCCTTCTACGGGTCAGATAAACAAGTGGGTTCGCCACGGGCCGTAGAAACAATGGGCCTTCTACGGGCCACAGAAACAATGGGCCTTCTATGGGCCATATCATCAATGGGCCTTATACAAGCAGTATGATCGATTGGCCAAACATGGGCCAATAACAGGCCGCATTACGGCCGTAAATGGGTTAGAGTTGGAATCGTCCGTTCATGGGCCGACCATAACGGGCCATCGTTAATAGGGCGTATTTCATGACGCTATGAAAACGGTAACGTGTTAACAGACCACAAAGGGGCCGACTGTAACCATGGGCTGAATTTGGCCCATAAGCAGAAAATGACAGTAATGGGCCGCAAGTAAACGAATGCTGGAAATGAGCCCAAGAATAAATGGCTCTGAGAAGGCCGAAAGATAACATGGGCTGGAACCGGCCCAACGGAATAACGGGCCCTTAATAGGTATAGTGATACACTGTTCATTACGGTCCAGTTTCACCACGGGCCGTTAATGGGTGTAAAGTAATACACTATTCATTACGGGCCAGTTTCACCACGGGCTGTTAATAGGCCAAGAGTTACATAGGGCCTCATATGGGCCGAAAGACGTCATGGGCCATACATGGGCCAGAAGTGAAAACGGGCTGGAATCATATTGGGTGGCCCAAATGACGCTACTGGGCCTAATTTGGATAGGGCGTAATGGGCCTTGGGTTAGCGGGCTGTAAATGGGCTATATGCAAACAGGCCGTTAACAGGCTTTACATGGGCCGGCCCGCCACCTTTTGACCAAGTCAAATGGGCGGGCCTTTTCACAGGAATGGGCCTCTGTTTGGCCGTGCCACGTGTCCACGTATCATAGGCGCCATCTGTCCAATGAGTGGATGATATCTGTCCCAACGGTGAGCCCACAAGTGTCTCCTCCAGCCAATGATGATTTTACACATGGAAAATCCCCATTCGTCGGGGCTGTTAACGGGTTATCGGATCCAAAACCTGACCCGATAGCTTAACGGCGTTCCGTTACGGTGGATGCCACGTGTCGGTCACCCTTGACGAAAGCACTTCTGTGACGCGCGATTTATCGTCATGGAAGTGGACACTTCCGTGATGATAATTTTGGTAATGTCACGGAACACTTCTACGACAGCACAGGTATGACTATCTTGATTCTGTCATAAATTTGTCATGGATGTACATGCATGACAAAAAACGCGACCTACTGTGACAAACACGTATCATCACAGAAGTGTATTTTTTTGTAGTGTACATCAACACCATAGCCCCTCCGATGAGTTGTGAGTAGTTTACCACAGACCTTTGGGTCCATAGTTATTGGCTAGATGGCTTCTTCTCTCTTTTTGGATCTCAATACCATGTTCTCCCCCTCTCTTGTGGAGATCCATTCGATGTTACTCTTTTTGCGGTGTGTTTGTCGAGATCCGATGAATTGTGGTTTTATGATCAAGTTTATCTATGAGAAATATTTGAATCTCCTCTGAATTCTTTTATGTATGATTAAGTTATCTTTGCAAGTCTCTTCGAATTATCAGTTTGGTTTGGCCTACTAGATTGATCTTTCTTGCAATGGGAGAAGTGCTTAGCTTTGGGTTCAATCTTGTGGTGTCCTTACCCAAAGGACAATAGGGGTTGCAAGGCACGATTGTATTGTTGCCATCGAGGATAAAAGGTGGGGTTTATATCATATTGCATGAGTTTGTCCCTCTACATCATGTCATCTTTCTTAATCGTTACTCTGTTCTTATGAACTTAATACTCTAGATGCATCTTTGGATAGCGGTCGATGTGTGGAGTAATAGTAGTAGATGCAGGCAGGAGTCGGTCTACTTGTCACGGACATGATGCCTATATACATGATCATGCCTAGATCATCTCATAATTATTCGCTTTTCTATCAATTGCTCGACAGTAATTTGTTCACCCACCGTAATACTTATGCTATCTTGAGAGAAGCCACTAGCGAAACCTATGGCCCCCGTGTCTATCTTTTTTCCTATAAGCTTTCAATCTACTTTTATTTGCATCTTTACTTTTCCAATCTATATTATAAAATACCAAAAATTTATTTATCTCATCATACTATCTCTATCAGATCTCACTTTCACAAGTGGCCGTGAAGGGATTGACAACCCCTTTATTGCGTTGGTTGCGAGTTCTTTATTTGTTTGCGTAGGTGCGTGGGACTTTTGAGGAGCCTCCTACTGGATTGATACCTTGGTTCTAAAAAACCAAGGGAAATACTTACGCTACTATTGCTGCATCACCCTTTCCTCTTCAAGGAAAACCAACACAAGCTCAAGACGTAGCAAGAAGCATTTCTGGCGCCGTTGCCGGGGAGGTCTTCGCTCAAGTCAATACATACCGAGTACCCATCACAAACTCATCTCCCTCGCACTTACATTATTTGCCATTTGCCTCTCGTTTTCCTCTCCCCTACTTCACCCTTGCCTTTTCTTCGCCCCTCTTCTGTTCGATCTTGTGTCTCCATGTGCCTTCCTTTTGCTTGCATCTTTGCTTGCTAGAAGGTTATGGATCCTCATCCACTTGCTAATCTTTTTAAGAGATCCAATTATGTTGAACTAATTGCTAGTGAGTTGTTTGCACTAGATTGTCTTTATGAGGTTTTGCTTGAAATTCGTGAATCTGAAAATTGTGATGAAGAGATTCATGATAGCTCATTGAATAAAAAGCATGATTGCAATGATTTTACTATAAATTGTATTGATGTCAGTTGTGCTAATAATATGCAAAACCCTAAGCTTGGGGATGCTAGTTTTGCTATGTCCTCTACTTGTTGCAATGATCATGATTGGGGTGATTCTTCTTATAATCTTGAGAATTTATTTAAGCCCCATGATGAATATGAGATTGATAATAGTGTTTGCAATAATACTTAAAGTGGGTTTGGAAGAGTGTCAACTTTAGATCCCACATATTTGGAGTATGTTCAATCTTTTGATATTTTTGATAAAAGTGGGTTTGGAGAGGTCATGACTTTAGTTAATGTTAATCCCACTATCTTGGAAGAGTGTCAACTTTGCATGCATGTGGATCGTGTTGAGAATATGTTATGTGACAGCTATTTTGTTGAATTTTCCTATGATCCTAGATGTAATTATTATGAGAGAGGAAAATACGGTCGTAGAGATTTTTAACTTACTAAATTACCTCTCATCATATTGAGATTGATATCGTCTCTTTCTTCTTCCTTGCATATGCTAGTTTTTGCTTGCCCTGCAAATTTGTTTTCTTATAATATGCCTATGCATAGGAAGTATGTTAGACTTAGATATGTTTCTCACGTGTTTCATGATGCTCTCTTTGCGCTTCAATTCTTCTCTTTCATGTGAGCATCATTAAAATTATCAATGCCTAGCTAGGGGCGTTAAACAATAGCGCTAGTTGGGAGGCAACCCAATTTTATTTTTGTTTTTTGTTTTTGCTTCTATTTAGTAATAAATTTATCATCTACCTTCTGTTTAGATGTATTTTTGTGATTTAATTAGTGTTGGTGCCAAGTAGAACCTATAGGATAACTTATGGTGATAGTTAATTTGATTCTGCTGAAAAACAGAAACTTTGCGCGCATGAAATTAGTTTTTCTAAATCACAGAAACATGATTTTGCGTTGATTCTTTTTGCTGAAGATCAATAGACAAATTGTACAGGACTTCCTATTTTTGTAGGATTCTTAGAGTTCCATAAGTTTGCCTTAGTTATAGATTTCTACAGACTGTTCTGTTTTTGACAGATTCTGTTTTTCGTGTGTTGTTTGCTTATTTTGATGCATCTATGGCTAGTATTAAGTGGTATGAACCATAGAGAACTTGAAATACAGTAGGTTTAACACCAATATAATTAAAGAATGAGTTCATTACAGTAACTTATGTGGTGGTTTTGTTTTCTTTCACTAATGGAGCTTATCAGATTTCCAGTTGAGTTTTGTGTTGTGAAGTTTTCAAGTTTTGGGTAAAGATTTGATGGACTATGGAATAAGGAGTGGCAAAAGCCTAAGCTTGGGGATGAACATGGCACCCCAAGATATTCAAGAATAACCAAAAGCCTAAGCTTGGGGATGCCCCCGGAAGGCATCCCCTCTTTCGTCTTCGTTCATTGGTAACTTTACTTGGAGCTATATTTTTATTTGCCACATGATATGTGTTTTGCTTGGAGCGTCTTGTGTGATATTAGTTTTTGATTTTTTCATTTACCACAGTCATCCTTGATGTACACACCTTTAGAGAGAAGCCCACTTGATTAGAATTTATTAGAATACTCTATGTGCTTCACTTATATCTTTTGAGCTAGATAGCATTTGCTCTAGTGCTTCACTTATATCTTTTAGAGCATGGCGGTGGCTTAATTTTGTAGAAATTGTTAGTCTGTCATGCTTCACTTATATTATTTTGAGAGTCTCTTAGAACAGCATGGTATTTGCTATGGTTATGAATTTGGTCCTAGAATGTTGAGCATCCAAGTTGGGTATAATAAAAACTATCATAGAAGGTGCATTGAACACTAGGATCAATTTGATGCTTGATAATTTTTTTGAGATATAAAGGTGGTAATATTAGAGTCATGCTAGTGGATAATTATGAAATTGAGAAGTACTTGTGTTGAAGTTGGCAAGACCCGTAGCATGCACGTATGGTAAAAGTTGTGTGACAAATTTGTTGCATGAGGTGCTCTTTTGATTGCCTTCCTTATGAGTGGAGGTCGGGATCGCACGATGGTTAACTCCAACCAACCCTTCCCCTAGGAGATGCGTAGTAGTACTTTGCTTCGAGGGCAAGTAAACTTTTGCAATAAGTATATGAGTTCTTTATGACTAATGTGAGTCCATGGATATACGCACACTCACCCTTCCACTTTGCTAGCCTCTATTATACCGCGCAACTTTCACCGGTATCATGCACCGATTATTTATCTTCCTCAAAACAGCCACCATACCTACCTATTATGGCATTTCCATAGACATTCCGAGATATATTGCCATGCAACTTTCCACCGTTCCGTTTATATGACACGCATCATCATTGTCATATTGCTCTTTGCATGATCATGTTGTTGACATCGTATTTGTGGCAAAGCCACCTTCATAATTTTCATACATGTAGCTCTTGATTCATTGCATATCCTGGTACACCGCCGGAGGCATTCATATAGAGTCATATCTTGTTCAAGTTTTGAGTTGTCATCTTGAGGTGTAAGTAAATAAAAGTGTGATGATCTTCATTATTAGAGCATTGTCCCAGTGAGGAAAGGATGATGACGACTATGATTCCCCCACAAGTCGGGATGAGACTTCGGACTTTAAAAAAGAAAAAAAGAGAAAGGCCAAAGAAAAAAAGAAAAAAAAAAAGAGAAAAGAAAAAATGAGAGAAAAAGAGAGAAGGGACAATGCTACTATCCTTTTTTCCACACTTGTGCTTCAAAGTAGCACCATGATCTTCATGATAGAGAGTCTCCTATTTTTTCACTTTCATATACTAAGTGGGAATTTTTCATTATAGAACTTGGCTTGTATATTCCAATGATGGGCTTCCTCAAAATGCCCTAGGTCTTCGTGAGCAAGCAAGTTGCATGCACACCCACTTAGTTTCTTTTGTTGAGCTTTCATATATTTATAGCTCTAGTGCATCCATTGCATGGCAATCCCTACTCACTCACATCGATATCTATTGATGGGCATCTCCATAGCCCGTTGATACGCCTAGTTGATGTCAGACTATCTTCTCCCTTTTTTCCCTCACAACCACCACCATATACTGTCGGTGTACAAAAGTAGGGGCTCTGATTTTGACCCCTTTACTTGTGCACGAGCAGTTAGAGCCACCCACCACGGCCACGCATAATAGGGCAGGGAAGGGAAGCCGGAGAGAAGCTGAAGGCACAAGACAAACAAAGCAATGACAAGGACCAAGGCCACAAAGTGCAGATGGGCGAAGCAGGTTTCCCCGGCAAGACCCCTGCCGGGGGCAGCCTTCGCAGCCCCGGCAAGCCCCTTGCCGGGGCAATTCCCCCACACCAGTGGAGTGAGCCACCGTTCAATCCACGGCCTCCAATGTCAACAACCACGTTGGACCAGGGCTCGGGAGGCACCTCCATGGTGGCATGCAGATCTTTGTGAAGACATAGAATGCTCAAGATCAGGTGATGATTGGAGGGTAACCATCCTCGACAGGATTCTCACCGAAGAAACCAACAAGACCCCCGACAAGATCCTTGCCGGGGGCGCCAGTGCGCCACGGCAAGACCCTTGCCAGGCCACCCGGCAAGACCCTTGCTGGGCCACCCGGCAAGGCCCTCTCCAAGCGCGCCAGCAGGGCCACTGCCAGGCCTGCACCAACGAACTCCCCGCCACCGTTCGCATGCAGCTGCCAGCCCAATCAGCTGGGAAGGCACCGCCATGGCAACATGCAGCTTCCAGGCCAACACAGCACGCACCTGTGTGGAGGCATGCAGATCTTCGTGAAGGCTCCACCACCGCGCCACCTCAGCTGCGTGCCTGCCTACATGGCACCGCATGCATCGCTGGCCAGGGCGCGTGTCGAAGCAGGGAGGAGTGGCGACGGACGGGCCGGGCCTCAGTCCCATCCCCGATAAAGTGAAGGGACACCTAAGCCTCGCATTAAATGCACTTTGCCCTGTAATACCAGCGATAAGCTCACAGCGCTATAGCACTTTTCACCTCCTGTGTGCCACTGTGGTAGCTCCTTTCGTCTATAAAAGGAGGCCCATGGCGCACGGGAGAAGGACTCGGCTCTTTCGAACCTGGCAGGACCCAGAGCTAGTTCAAGAGCTCAAGAACACTAAATACATCCACCAAAGCAGGATCGTAGGGTTTTATGCATCTTTGCGGCCCGAACCTGGGTAAATCCCCTTTGTGCTGTGTGCTAGTCCCGCTCTTCTCACGATCCCCGCGCCCCGCAAGCGTAGTAGGGATTCCAGTGATCCCATAGGTGTAGTTTCCCACCGACATCTTTGGCGCGCCAGGTAGGGGTGCACAATTGTGAGAATCTGGTCTAGCAGTCGACCTAGCTGTTCTTCATCACCATGGCTCCTAAGAAGAAGACGACCACGACGATCGGTTCGTCCGGGACCGGGTTGCCAGTACAGGCGCGGACCAGTAGCGGGCTAGTCATGGAGAGAACCCGTGGTGCGGCCCGCAACATCCACATCACCCTGGCGGTCCAGGCCCGGAGAGTGGCGTCGTTCGTGCGCCAGGTGATGCACCACCAGTCGCGGGCTCCAGAGATGGAGTTGGGTCCCCCGCAGGTGGCGCGGGGCCCTCCAGGGGCGCCGCCATCCCGCCATACGGTGGCACGGCGGCCTCCAAGACGCCAACACCGGTGCCCATGGCGTGCTCTTCCCAGGTTGTGCGTGATGAGCAGCGTCACCCTGCCGGTGACCCTGCGCGCCGCCCTGGGAAGAGTCCCGCGTGCCCATCACATGATGGGGAGGGCCAGCATGCACGCCGAGGTGCTGACGGAGGTGGTGAACGGCTGTGGGGCCGTGACGCAGCTCCTTCTAACGTGGTTAGAAGTCAAGGCGCATCACGGTCCACCCAGCTTTCGCCGCCACACACGCCAGCGGAAGCCCTAGCACGCGCGCAGCTGCTCCTTGATTTTCCTCCCGCCGCATAGAAGCTTGACGAATGGAGGGCCACCGTCCGGAGCCTCATCGGCATCGCCAACAACAATGAGTTGTGGCCGGCGGGACCTGTAGGCCATCACTCCGCCGGGCTACCTCATGCCAGCGAAGGCCGTGCCGGAGGCGATGCGGCCACGGTGTACTCCCCACCTCCATCTCGACCACCCTGGGCGTCGGTCCGTCGCGACAACGCTCGTGATAATATCTCCATCGCGTCGTCCGACCCGCGAACCAACCGCGATCAGCGTCAAGTCCGTGGGAGCGGGTTCATGAGGACCTATTATCATTCCTTGACGCCTACTCAGGATACCACCAGATCTTCATGACAAAAGAAGACGAGGAAAAGACAACATTTATCACCCCATGTGGTACGTACTGCTTTTTAGGGATGCCTTTCGGGTTGAAGAGTGCTGGCTCAACCTTTGCACGAGCGGTCCAAATTGGTTTTGAACCCCAACTACATAGAAATATGGAAGCTTATATGGATGATATAGTGGTCAAAACCAAGGACAAAGCAACACTTGTGCAAGATCTAGAGGAAACAGTTGGAAACCTGCGCAAGATCAACCTCAAATTGAACCTTGAGAAGTGTGTCTTCGGTGTCCCGTTCGGCAAGCTTCTCGGGTTCTTTGTGTCGCAGCGCGGGATTGAGGCAAACCCAGACAAGATTAGGGCCATCAAGCAGATTGAGGCATTCAAACGGATCAAGGACGTGTGTCGGCTCACTGGCTGCGTTGCCACCATGAGCAGATTCATCTCCAAATCCGCGGAGCGTGGCCTCCCCTTTTTCAAGATCTTAAAGAAGACGGCCCCAGTGGAGTGGACCCCAGAGGCCGAGGCGGCGTTGCAAGACTTGAAGAAGTACCTCTCCTCTGCGCCAGTGCTGGTTGCGCCCAAACCAAAAGAACCGTTGCTGCTATATCTAGCGGCAATAAATCAAGTGGTTAGTGCCGCATTGGTGGTGCAGAGAGAGGTCGACGAGGAGATAGCAGCAGCGGCAGAGTCAATGGTTGGCGGGCCAGAACCCTCCCCGGCAGGGATCGGTCCCGGCAAGACTGAGTCCCCGGCAGGGCTCGGTCCCGGCAAGACTGGTGCCAGTATGACAGGACCCGCACGGCCAGGTGAAGTGGTGCAAAGGAAGAAGATGGTGCAGCACCCGGTTTACTTCGTCAGCTCCCTCTTGCAGGGAGCTAGGTCGAGGTATTCAGGTGTGCAAAAATTGCTCTTCGACCTCCTTATGGCCTCGAGGAAGCTGCGCCACTACTTCCAAGCGCACGAGATCACCGGGGTTACCCGCCTTCCATGGCAACGGATACTGCATAACCCAGATGCAACAGGAAGGATCGTGGAATGGGCCCTGGAGCTGTCGAGTTTTGGTTTAAAGTTTGAAAGTACCTCAACGATCCAGAGCAGAGTCTTGGCGGAGTTTTTTTGCAGAATGGACCTTGACGCCTGATGAACAGGTACAGGAGACTACCCTCCCCGGCGAGGAAACGAGCGGCAACTGGATCATGTACTTTGATGGAGCCTTTTCGCTGCAAGGCGCCGGTGCTGGTGTGCTGCTTGTCGCACCCACTGGAGAGCACCTCAAGTACGTCATCCAAATGCACTTCTCCCGGGAGATGTCAACCAACAACACCGCCGAGTACGAGGGTTTGCTTGCCGGTCTCAGGATCGCGGCAGACCACGGAGTTAAAAAGCTCATCGTCAGGAGCGACTCGCAACTCGTTGTCAGGCAGGTCGACCGGGAAGAACAAGCGGAAGAAGCTAGGTTCCGGAACAAGCGGAACAAGCGGAACAAACTGGAGGAGCACTTTGACGGTATACAAGTGGAGCATGTCTCTCAGACGGAGAACAACATCACCGACTACCTGTCAAAGTGTGTTGCCCTCAAGCTACCTGTGGAACCAGGTACTTTTCTGCTTCAGTTAACTCAACCATCCGTTGAGCCGTCGACCGGGAAGAACAAGCGGAAGAAGCTAGGTTCCGGCAAGTACTTCCCCACCGACCTCCCCGGAGCAGTCGGCGAAGATGTTGCCGTCGATGCCGATCCTGCCGCGGGACAACCGACTTCGGCAGGACCTCAGGTCATGGCCGTGGAGGCGACCGCTCCCGTGGCAGAAGAGATTCCTTTGATCCTTGTCGTCGAGCCACAGGCTCCGGCATGGGCGTAGCACACCGTCCGATTCCTTCAAAAAGGAGAGCTTCCCGAGGAGCAGGAAGAGGCAGAAAGAGTAGCCCGCCGGTCTGCTCTGTACCAATTCGTTGATAACGTATTGTACAGAAGAAGACCGAATGGGGTGAAATTGAAGTGCATCTCCCGGGAGGAAGGACTAAAGCTGTTCGTAGAGATACATGGAGGCATATCTGGCTCCCACATAGGGTCGAGGGCCCTTGCTGACAAGGCTTTCCGGCAATGTTTCTTCTGGCCCACCACCCTCCAGGATGCAATGGCACTAGTAACCAAGTGTGAAGCGTGCCAGTTCCATTTGAAGAAGCTTCATCAACCAGCTCAAGCCCTTCAAACCATCCCTCTCTCCTGGCCCTTCTCGGTCTGGGGGCTCGACATATTGGGCCATTTCCCCCGTGCTGTCGGGGGCTTTGAGTACTTGTACGTCGCAATCGACAAGTTCACAAAGTGGCCAGAGGTGGAAGTAGTGAGGAAGGTGACCACACAGTCAGCCATCAAGTTCTTCAAGGGACTAGTGTGCCGTTTCGGGATACCCAGCAGGATCATCACCGACAATGGCACACAGGTCACAAGCCACGCCTTCATGCAATACATTGAGGATCTCGGCAGCAGGGTCTATTTTGCCTCCGTGGCACATCCACGGAGCAATGACCAAGCGGAGAGAGCAAATGCTGAAGTCATGCGAGGCTTAAGAACGAAGACTTTTGACAGGCTGCGTAAAAGTGGAAGACGCTGGATTGATGAGTTACTGGTGGTTCTTTGGTTGATCAGAATGACGCGAATCGAGCCACCGGCCAGACACCCTTTGCCCTGGTATATGGGGCAGAAGCAGTTCTCCCCACGGAACTCATATATGGGTCACCTCGAGTGCTCGCTTATGATGAGCTTGAGCAAGAGCGATTGCGGCAAGATGACACAACGCTCCTTGAGGAAGATCGTCTCCGGGCGGCTATGAGAGCAGCACGCTACTAGCAAGCCTTGCACCGCTACCATAGCCCTAAGGTCCATGCCCGTAGCCTTGAGGAAGGCGACCTAGTTCTTCGGCACGTTCAGTTGTCCAAGAATTTCAACAAGTTGACGCCGAAGTGGGAAGGCCCTTATCGGGTAACACGAGTCACCAGGCCCGGTGCAGTCTGCGTGGAGACCGAAGATGCCGTCACAGTAAGTAACTCCTGGAACATCGAGCATCTTCGCAAGTTTTACCCATAAGGCGCGGCTTCCGGGCCTCCCGGCAAGCCACCCTTTTGTACAAGCCTTGCTGGCAAGGCATGTAACCCTTTGTACAAAGCCAGGCGCAGATCCTTGCTACGTCTTGAGCTTGCATTGGTTTTTCTCGAAGAGGATAGGGTGATGCAGCAAGTGTAGTGTAAGTATTTCCCTCAGTTTTGACCAAGGTATCAATCCAGTAGGAGGCTCCTCAAAAGTCCCACGCACCCACACAAACAAACTGAGAACTCGCAACCAACGCAATAAAGGGGTTGTCAATCCCTTCATGGCCACTTGCGAAAGTGAGATCTAATAAAGATAGTATGATAAGATAAAATATATTTTTGGTATTTTATAATATAGATGCAAAAAGTAAAGATGCAAATAAAAGTAGATTGAAAGCAAATATGGTAAGAGATAGACCCGGGGACCATAGGTTTCACTAGTGGCTTCTCAAAAGATAACATAAGTATTACGGTGGGTGAACAAATTACTGTCGAGCAATTGATAGAAAAGCGCATAGTTATGAGATTATCTAGGCATGATCATGTATATAGGCATCACGTCCATAACAAGTAGACTAACTCCTGCCTGCATCTACTACTATTACTCCACACATCGCCCGACTCGTGCCTGCATCTAGAGTATTAAGTTCATAAGAACAGAGTAATGCATTAAGCAAGATGACATGATGTAGAGGGATAAACTCAAGCAATATGATATAAACCCCATCTTGTTATCCTCGATGGCAAAAATACAATACGTGCCTTGCAACCCTTTCCGTCACTTGGTAAGGACACCGCAAGATTGAACCCAAAGCTAAGCACTTCTCCCATGGCAAGAAAGATCAATCTAGTAGGCCAAACCAAACTGATAATTCGAAGAGACTTGCAAAGATAACTCAATCATACATAAAAGAATTCAGAGAAGATTGAAATATTATTCATAGAAAAACTTGATCATAAACCCACAATTCATCGGATCTCGACAAACACATCGCGAAAAGAGTTTACATCGAATAGATCTCCACAAGAGAGGGGGAGAATTTTGTATGGAGATCCAAAAAGAGAGAAGAAGCCATCTAGCTAATAACTATGGTCCCGTAGGTCTGTGGTAAACTACTCACAACTCATCGGAGGGGCAAGGATGTTGATGTAGAGGCCCTCTATGGTTGATTCCCCCTCCGGCAGAGTGCTGGCGAAGGCTCCAAGATGAGATCTTGCGGATACAAAAGGTTACGGCGGTGGAAATTGTGTTTCGTCGTGCCCTTGGATGTTTTCGGGGTACTTAGGTATATATAGGAGGAAGAAGTACGTCGGTGGCCGCCCGAGGGGCCCACGAGACAGGGGGCGCACCCTACAAGGGGGGGCGGTCTCCTATCTCGTGGGGGCCTTGGGTGCTTCTTGACTTGCACTCCAAGCTCTCCGGATCACGTTCGTTCCAAAAATCACGCTCCCGAAGGATTCATTCCGTTTGGACTCCGTTTGATATTCCTTTTCTTCGGAATACTGAAATAGGCAAAAAACAACAATATGGGCTGGGCCTCCGGTTAGTAGGTTAGTCCCAAAAATGATATAAATGTGTAAAATAAAGCCCATAAACATCCAAAAGGGGTAATATAATAGCATGGAACAATCAAAAATTATAGTTACGTTGGAGACGTATCAAGAATCCCCAAGCTTAATTCCTGCTCGTCCTCGAGTAGGTAAATGATAAAATGAGAAATTTTGATGTGGAATGCTACCTAGCATAATTCATAATGTAATTTTCTTTATTGTGGCATGAATGTTCAGATCCAGATTCAAAATAAAAGTTCATATTGATGAAAGAAATGGTAATACTTCAAGCATACTAATCAAAGTAATCATGTCTTCTCAAAATAGCATGGCAAAAGAAAGTTCATCCCTACAAAATCATATAGTTAGGATATGCTTCATTTTCGTCACACAAAGATGTTCCCAACTTCTATACCCCCGATGACAAGCCAAGCAATTGTTTCATACTTAAATAATCTCAAACTTTTTTAACGTTCACGCAATACATGAGCGTGAGCCATGGATATAGCACTATGGGTGGAATAGAATATGATGATGGGGATTGTGTGGAGAAGACAAAAAAACAAGAAAGTCTCACATTGACGAGGATAATCAACGGGCTATGGAGATGCCCATCAATTGATGTCAACATGAGTAGGGATTGCCGTGCAACGGATGCACTAGAGCTACAAATGTATGCTCAACAAAGAAAACTAGTGGGTGTACATCCAACTTGCTTGCTCACGAAGACCTAGGGCATTTGAGGAAGCCCATCGTAGGAATATACAAGCCAAGTTCTATAATGAAAAATTCCCACTAGTATGAAAAAAGACAACTTATGAGACTCACTATATGAAAAACATGGTGCTACTTTGAAGCACAATATATGAGACTCACTACATGAAGAACATGGTGCTACTTTGAAGTACAAGTGTGGAGAAAGAGATGGTAACATTGCCCTTTTTATTTATTTTCTTTTTTCTTCTTTCTTTAATTTTATTTTTTTCTTTCCCTTTTTTGGGCCTTTCTTTTATTATTTTCTTTTTGGCCTTTCTTCTTTTTTTTCTTTGGGCAATGCTCTAATAATGATGATCATCACACTTCTATTGATTACAACATAAGGATTACAACTTGAAACTAGAACAAGATATGACTCTATATGAATGCCTCCGGCGGTGTACCGGGATGGTGCAATGAATCAAGAGTGACATGTATGAAAAATAATGCATGGTGGCTTTGCCACAAATACGATGTCAACTACATGATCATGCAATGGCAATATGACAAAAGTAAAGTATGTCATGATGATGATGAATGGAACGGTGGAAAGTTGCATGGAAATATATCTCGGAATGGCTATGGAAATGCCATAATAGGTAAATATGGTGGCTGTTTTTAGGAAGATATAAGGAGGTTTATGTGTGATAGAGCGTATCGTATCACGGGGTTTGGATGCACCGGCGAAGTTTGCACCAACTCTCAAGGTGAGAAAGGGCAATGCACTGCATCAAGAGGCTAGCAAAGGTGGAAAGGTAAAAGTGCGTATAATCCGTGGACTCAACATTAGTCAAAAGAACTCATATACTTATTGCAAAAATTTAGAAGTCCTCGAAAACCAAGTACTACGCGCATGATCCTAGGGGGATAGATTGGTAGGAAAAGACCATCGCTCGTCCCGGACCGCCACTAATAAGGATGCTCAAGCCAGGTACACTTCATGTTTCAAATTTGTTACACAACTTTAACCATACGTGCATGCTACGGAACTTGCTAACTTCAACACAAGCATTCTTTGAATTCATAATCACCCAACTAGTGAATTTAATATCACTACCTCCATATCTCAAAACAATTATCAAATATCAAATTGATCATAGCATCCAATTCACTTCCTATGATAGTTTTTATTATACCCAACTTGGATGCTTATCATTCTAGGACCAACTTTATGACCATAGAAAATACCATGCTGTTCTAAAAGACTCTCAAAAAGATATAAGTGAAGCATGAGAGACTAGTAATTTCTTCAAAATTAAGACACCACCGTGCTCTAAAAGATATAAGTGAAGCACTAGAGCAAAAACTATCAAGCTCAAAAGATATAAGTGAAGCACATAGAGTATTCTAGCAAATTCTAATCAAATAGGCTTCTCCCAAAAGGTGTGTACAGCTAGGATGATTGAGGTAAACTAAAAAGCAAAGACTACTATAATACACGACACTCCAAGCAAAACACATATCATGTGGCGAATAAAAATATAGCTCCAAGTAAAGTTACCAATGAACGAAGACGAAAGAGGGGATGCCTTCCCGGGGCATCCCCAAGCTTAGGCTTTTGGCTATTCCTGAATATCTTGGGGTGCCTTGGGCATCCCCAAGCTTAGGATCTTGCCACCCTTTATTCCATAGTCCATATAAGCTTTACCCAAAACATGAAAATTGCACAACACAAAACTCAACAGGAAATCTTATAAGCTCCGTTAGTGAAAGAAAACAAAACCACCACATAAGGTACTGCAATGAACTCATTCTTTATTTAATTTGGTGTTAAACCTACTGTATTCCAACTTCCTTATGGTTTATAAACTAATTTACTAGCTATAGATGCATTGAAATAAGCAAACAACACATGGAAAACAGAATCTGTCAAAAACAGAACAGTCTGTAGCTATCTGTAACTAACGCAAACTTCTGGAACACTAAAAATCCTACCAAAATAGGAAGTCCTGGAAATTTTCTTATTGAACATCAGCAAAAAGAATCAACGCAAAAGCACGTTCCTGTGATTTAAAAAAATTATATTCGTGCGTGCAAAGTTTCTGTTTTTCAGCAGAATCAAATCAACTATCATCGTAGGTTATCCTATAGGTTGTACTTGGCACAAACACTAATTAAAAGATAAAAACACATCTAAACAGAAGGTAGATGCAAGATTTATTACTAAACAGGAGCAAAAACAAAAAGCATAAAGAAAATTGGGTTGCCTCCCAACTAGCGCTATAGTTTAACGCCCCTAGCTAGGCATAAAAGCAAAGATAGATCTAACGAGTGCCATCTTTGGCACTAAATTCATAAGTAGCACGCATGATAGATTCATAAGGTAATTTGACTTTCTTTCTTGGAAAGTGCTACATGCCTTTCTTTAAGAGAAATTGTAATCTAATATTCCCTTCCTTCATATCAATAATCGCACCAATCATTCTAAGGAAAGGTCTACCAAGAATAATAGGGCAAGAAAGATTGCAATCTATATCAAGAACGATAAAATCTATGGGCACCAAATTTCTATTTGCAACAATAAGAACATCATTGATCCTTCCCATTGGTTTTTTAATGGTGGAATCCGCAAGGTGGAAATTTAAAGAGCAATCATCAAGATCATGGAAACCTAGAATATCACATAAAGTTTTCGGAATCGTGGAAACACTAGCACCCAAATCACACAAAGCAAAACACTCATAATCTTTAATTATAATCTTTATAGTAGGTTCCCACTCATCATTAAGTTTTCTAGGTATACAAACTTCCAAATTAAGTTTTTCATCATAAGATTGCATCGAGGCATCAACAATATGTTTGGTAAAAGCTTTATTTTGACTATAAGCATGAGGAGAATTAACAACGGATTGCAACATGGAAATACAACCTTTTAAAGAGAAATTATCATAATCAAATTCCTTGAAGTCTGAGATAGAAGGTTCAATATTATTAGAAGTTGAGGATTCTCCAATCTCACTTTTACCAAATTTAGCATTAAGATCTAATGATTCCGAATTCTTGGGATGCCTTCTAGGCAAAGTTGATTCATCATCAGTCCCATAATCATGAAAATTCATATTGCAAAACATAGATCTAATATGAGACGCATCAATAACTTTAAGATCCTCATCATTATTTTCATCTAACTTTTCCGGTTTAGTGGCCATCTTATTGACTAAGGTGGCTAGCTTATCAGAAATTTTGGCTATAGCATTTTCAAGACGGGTAATTTGAGCATTAACACCATGAAATTATTTATTCATATCATCAAGCTCTTTGTTCATAAACCCCAAAAAACCTTTTTGTTCCTTTAGTTGTTTTCTAAAGAAATTATTACGTTCAAATTGCAAATTCATAAAGCTTCTAATATTTGATTCAGTCTCATCCATCCTTCTTAGAAGGTGGTCAGGACCCTTAGGCGAAGCCATAAGGACAAACAGGCACACAAGTAAGCAGAAAAACGGCAAGTGAAAAGAGATGAGGAGATTTGGAAAGAGAGGGCGAATAAAACGGCAAGGGTGAAGTGGGGGAGAGGAAAACGAGAGGCAAATGGCAAATAATGTAAATGCGAGGGAGATGGGTTTGTGATGGGTACTTGGTATGTCTTGACTTGAGCGAAGACCTCCCCGGCAACGGCGCCAGAAATCCTTCTTGCTACGTCTTGAGCTTGCGTTGGTTTTCCTCGAAGAGGAGAGAGTGATGCAGCAAGTGTAGCGTAAGTATTTCCCTCAGTTTTGAGAACCAAGGAATCAATCCAATAGGAGGCTCCTCAAAAGTCCCACGCACCTACACAAACAAACTGAGAACTCGCAACCAACACAATAAAGGGGTTGTCAATCGCTTCACGGCCACTTGCGAAAGTGAGATCTAATAAAGATAGTATGATAAGATAAATATATTTTTGGTATTTTATAATTAGATGCAAAAAGTAAAGATGCAAATAAAAGTAGATTGAAAGCAAATATGATAAGAGATAGACCCGGGGACCATAGGTTTCACTAGTGGCTTCTCTCAAGATAGCATAAGTATTACGATGGGTGAACAAATTACTGTCGAGCAATTGATAGAAAAGCGCGTAGTTATGAGATTATCTAGGCATGATCATGTATATAGGCATCACGTCCATAACAAGTAGATCGACTCCTGCCTGCATCTACTACTATTACTCCACACATCATCCGACTCCTGCCTGCATCTAGAGTATTAATTTCATAAGAACAGAGTAACTGTAACGCCCTCGATGCGGCTATATCTCCCACGTGTCGAAGCACGACTTAGAGGCATAACCGCATTGAAAGCAATGTCGCAAGTGAGGTAATCTTCACACAACCCATGTATTACATAAGGGAAAGAGATACATAGTTGGCTTACAATCGCCACTTCACACAAATACATGAATAAAACATTACATCATCCAGATACAATCAAAGTCCGACTACGGAACCAAAATAAAAGAAGAACCCCAAATGCGATAAAAGGTCCCCGATCAACCCCTAACCTGGGCTCCACTCTTGATCAACTAGAACGAAACCACACAAAGGGCAAGATCTTCATCGAGCTCCTCCTTGAGCTTGGTTGCATCACCCGCTTTCGGCAACATAGGCACCGCAAACTGGTTTTGAAGTATCCGTGAGCCACGGGACTCAGCAATCTCGCACCGCGAGATCAAGACTATTTAAGCTTATGGGTAAGGTAAAGGCATGAGGTGGAGCTGCAGCAAGCGACTAGCATATATGGTGGCTAACATACGCAAATGAGAGCGAGAAGAGAAGGCAAAGCACGGTCGATAAAAGTATGATCAAGAAGTGATCCTATAGCAACCTACGTCAAGCATAACTCCAACACCGTGTTCACTTCCCGGACTCCGCCAGAAAGAGACCATCACGGTTACACACACGGTTGATGTATTTTAATTAAGGTCAACTTCAGGTCTTCTACAACCGGACGTTAACAAATTCCCATCTGCCACATAACCGCGGGCACGGCTTTCGAAAGTTCAAATCCCTGCAGGGGTGTCCCAACTTAGCCCATGACAAGCTCTCACGGTCAACGGAGGAATAGACCTCCACCCGAGACACTCCGATCAGACTCGGTATCCCGGTACAACAAGACATTTCGACAGGGTAAAACTAAACCAGCAACACCGCCCGAATGTGCCGACAAATCCCGATAGGAGCTGCACATATCTCTTTCTCAGGGCACACTCAGATGAGTCTAGCTACGAGTAAAACCAACCCTCAAGTTTCCCCGAGGTGGCCCCGCAGGTATCTCGGTTCGGACCAACACTCAGAGGAGCACTGGCCCGGGGGGGTTAAAATAAAGATGACCCTTGAGTCTGCAGAACCCAAGGGAAGGTGGTAGGTTGTTAGTGCAAATGGTAAAACCAATGTTGGGCATTGCTGGAGGAGCTTTACTTAAGGCGAACTGTCAAGGGGTTCCCATAATAGCCCAACCGTGTAAGGAACGCAAAATCCGGGAACATAACACCGATATGACGGAAACTAGGGCGGCAAGAGTGGAACAAAACACCAGGCATAAGGCCGAGCCTTCCACCCTTTACCAAGTATATAGATGCATTAATTAAAAAAGATATATTGTGATATCCCAACAAGTAAACATGTTCCAACAAGGAACAACATCTTCATGTTCCAACAAGGAACAAACTTCAATCTTCACCTGCAACTAACAACGCTATAAGAGGGGCTGAGCAAAGCGGTAACATAGCTAATCAACGGTTTGCTAGGAATGGTGTCAAAGGTTAGAGGTTTGACATGGCAATTTGGGAGGCTGACAAGCAAATAGTAGGCATCGTAGCATTGGCATAGCAAAAGAGCGAGCAAACTAGCATAGCAAAGATAGTAGTGATTTCGAGGGTATGATCATCTTGCCTGAGATCCCGCAAGGAAGAAGAACGAGTCCATGAAGAAGACAAACGGACGAAGACGAACGAATCCTCACAACTCGAGCTAAACCGAAGCTAACGAGAGAAGCAACCGGAAAGAAAACAAACAACATAGTAAACAACCATCACATAAACATGGCATGATGCACAACCAAGGATGATGCATGTCGGTTTAATGAAACATGGCATGGCAATATGCACAAACAACACTACAAGTTAGTGGAGCTCAATATGCAACGAGTTGCATATTGATAAAACACCACATTAATTATTTAGTTCTCTCTCGGTTATGAACAAGACAAGATTAAATGTTGGTTAACATGGCGAGAGGTGAAGCATAATTAAACTACACCATCTAAACAATTTAAATGGGGCCGGATATAAAAACAACAAATCCGGTAAATCCCCATATGCATTTAGCAATTTAATGCAACAACAAGTTTAAACATTTTAATTGTTATTATCATGATGCGGATGACATATACAAGTTTTATGCAATTATTATGAAAATGTTGACAAGAGCATGAAACGAGGCATTTGTCGCTATGGCGGAACAAAACGGGTGCCACGGCAACGAATCCGAAAATGATGCCACAGCAACATATCGATTCCGGTAGCTCACGGAGATACCGGTGCAAAAGGAAGTGTGCGGATGAGCGCAACATGCAAGATGGTGGGGTGATCCCGGATATCGGGTGTCCCACAGGTTAGGGGCATGGAAACGAGTGACAAACGGACACGATGCAAAAACGGGCATCTCATCGCGGTCGTCTCGGGTTATACCTTCGAAGCGTGCGTTTTCGGAGCGGGTCGAGTCGTCGAGGGAAGTAGTCATACTCGCGGGTCGACGGTAGTGGTACATCTCGTAGACGTTCACGGGTCGTCGAGGAGGTAGACGTTCACGGGCGACGTAGAGGAAGTAGTTGTACACGGCGACGGCGGTAGTGGAAGTAGTCGTTCTCGCGACGGTAGTGGTACACGTTCCGTAGATGAAGTAGTTGTTCATGATCCGTAGATGTTCGGGGTCACCACAAGGAACTTGAGTCCACGGGGTCTTCGCGGGTCGACGGTAGTGGTTCACGGACGTCGTGGAAGTAGTCGTTCTCGGGATCAGGGTCCTCATGCACCTGACACCCACGGTTGATGTGTCCATGGTCGAAGCAGAGGAGGCCCGGCGGGCACGAGGACGGAGCAGGGGCGCGGTCAACACGCGGCACTGGAGGCATCGGGCCCCCTGGTTCGAAGCAGAGGCGAGGCTGGCTGGCTACGGCTGGCCTTGCAGCCGCGGCAGCCCACGCAGGCGAGCAGAGGAGCCAAGGCAATGGCTCGCGGAGGAGAAGCAGGACTAGGGGCGCACGGAGGAAGAGCTGCTCCGGCGGGAACTTGCTGAAACCGGACGCGGGAGGTCGCCGGAGTCCCGTTCCCGGTGGTGGCGGTGGACGGAGTAAAGGAGGCGGCGCAGGCGAGGGTGCACGGAGCGGCGACGGTTGGCGAGGCAGAGGAGGGGCATGGGGCTCCGGACGGCGCGGAGACGGAGAGGCGTGGTCGCGGGGCTCGACGCGGGGAGCCCTTCTGGTGGACGCCGACGACGGTGGGTGGCAACGGGCTCCGGCCTGGTACTTCTCCGGCGAGGGTGGAGCGCGGGGGCAGCAAGAGGGAATCGGGTGTGGGGCACCTCCCCTGGCTCGAGGTATGTGTGGGTGTGGCTGACAGAGGACGAGAGGGAAAGGGGATCGGGCTGAGCGAGCGAGAGGGAGAGATCGAGAGGGAGAGGCGGCGGGCAGAGGGAGCAAGAGGGAGAGATCGAGAGGTAGAGATAGGGATCGGGCAGGCCGCTTGGGCCGGCTAGGGTTTGCTCGGCTGGGCCTTAGAGGCCGGGGGGGATGGCTGGGCCTAGCAGGCCGGCCTGGCGCGGGGAGGATGGGAGGCCCAGGTGCTAGGCTCCTTCGCTCTCTCTCTTTCATTCTTTATCAATAAAAGAAATAGAGAGAAGAAAAGAAAGAGAGGCTTTGGAAAGAACTTGGACATGGGGATAAATTTTTACGGACTCGCAAAAATGTGCTTGTCCCAAGAAAATAAAAGTGAGCAAGATTGCAAGATTAAATTCAAAATCATTTGAATTTAATTCAATAGGTTTGAACTAGGACTAGGTAAAAGGAAGGTCCAAAAATGTTCGGATTTTTGGTGGAGCTCCGGAAAAACAAGAAAGAATATATGGCAAAGTTAGAGGCCAAGAATTGAAATAATAAAGGGCATTGGGATTTTGCAAGTGTGTTAATGGGTGAACTCCAGAGAATGGAATTATTTTATAATAGCTCCACTAATATCGGGAGGATATATTATAAAGAGAAATCACCATCGTGAATTCCCTCGATTTAAATAGATCAAAAGATCTATGCAATTTATTTAGTTGAGGTTTTTAAAAATTAAATGACATGATGGCATGATGCAATGCAAATGATGCAATGATGAATGCATCAAACAAATAAATCACACGACGAAAACTCGGAGTAGCTAGAAGTCTTCTGGAGCGTCGGTCTCGGGGCGTTACAACACTCCACCACTATGAGAGGATCTCGTCCCGAGATCTAGGATGGCACCGGAGGGAAAATGGAAGAGAAAAAGAAAGGTAAAACTAAGTTGCTTCTTTGACGAACGAGTGAAACCACGAACCTTGAGAGGTTGAGCAATTTAAAAGAAAGAGTACAACGGAGATGAACGAGATTGCAAACAATCCGTTAGAAAAGAGGAACAAGGAGTATTACGAGAATTTGAAGGTTGGAAAGACATGAATCAAGAGTTTCATGATTGAAAAGAATATGACCACCTCGGTATAATGAGATAGCCAAGGGACAAGAATGACAGAATTTGGACAGCACTTCGGTAGAAAAGAGAAGAAAACTTGATAAGATGAAAAGAACTTGAAGAGATGACCCAACACTCCGGCTAAATGGATAAGCAAGAAAAAGAACATGATCCTGACAAAACAAGATGATGATTGAAGAGCACAGCATCACAATGCCTCCGCAACGAAATAATAGAAGCTAGACCACTAGGATAAAGGGACGGAGAAGAAAATGACAACTTCTACCACAATTGAATTTGGAAAAACATCCTTGCAAAGAAGAATCGAACGGAGTTGTTGGAAAATCAACAACGAGAAGCACAAGCTTGTTGTGGGCTTATGGCAAACATCTAAAAATGATGAGGTGACAACCTGCCACTAATGGAAGCCATTGATTTTGAGTGAGAGCACGAAGGCGATGAAAAACTTCTTTCACCAAGAGGATAGGAGAAAACTTGGATCATTGATAAGCACCATAATAGCAACATTCCTTAGGGAAGGCTTTAGGTGAAATCTATACCAAGATAACTCCAATGAAGAGATTGACGGTTTTAAAATAGCTCATTCTTGACAACATAATAACCAAGGGAAATTGTCAAGAGTGACATAACACCATCTCAAAAGATAAGGTAGAAAGAATTGCACTTCGGAATGCAAGATGAAGAATGCTTGAACTCCTCAAAACAAAACATGTGTTGAGCACCATGTTTATTTTAGAGTATAGCTTGGCTGATCTTCACTTCAAGAGAAATCTTGAAGAACAATTGAAGAATGAAAGAATCCTTGACGAACCATCATGTATAGCCTCCATGAAGAAATCCGGTAATAGAAGGGTGATGAAAGGAAAGAGAAGTTGAAAACACAAGGTGAATCCTTGCAATGATTTAGATGGATCTCCGTGATGATGAGAGCTTGGAACTCCGGGAAAAGAAAAGATGAAACACTAGAGCCGGGAATTACTTCATCATGAACAAATTCCGAAAGAAAAGAATTGAATCACTTGGATGAAACAAGAACAAGAATTATGTTATGCGTATCCTTCACCAATTTAAATTGATGACAAGCAACGGATTTGGCATACTACTTATTCTCGTAGAAAGGATTAAAAGAGATATAGCGCGAACTTGAGAAGGTCTTCAACGAACCACCGGTAGGATTGGAACAACAAATGAATTGGTATGATAACAAAGAAAGAGAACTCTTGAACGAACCACCGTAAGAATTCAAAATGAAAGTAGCAAAGGCACAATTCACCGGGAAGAGTTGGAAAAACGAATGAAGATATTTGAGGGGATTTAGATACAAATGAACGAATAGATCACGAGCTGATAAGTGAATACTTGAATGATGCACGGTATGATTTGGAGAACGAGAGCTGAAAGCTTGAATGAATAATACCGAGAAGATGGGCTTCAAAGAATGAAACCGAAAAGACTCCTAAAATGCTCCGGATGGTGAAAAGATTCTCACAATCGAAAACAATTATGAGAGGATGGCAACCAAGCTAGCACCATGAATCTTGAAGAGAATAGAGCAAGATTAAAGAGAAACTCTTCTTCGGTCTTCAAATGATGAGAATGACAACGAGAAACACCACCAAGAATTATTGAGGCACACCGGAAGAATCAAAAGCGAAGAGGTTGAGCCAACTATGAAAAGAATTTGAAAGATCTTGGAGAAAAGCATTTGACTGATGATAACTCATTCTTACGTCAACTTGGAGAAGAATTTAGGATAGCTCTGGGAAAATAGAAGAGTCAGGTAAGATCCTGGGAAATGACCTGTGGGTTAGGGCCCACTCAAAAGAAAACACCGTTGAAATGATTGCTTGAAAGGGAGGTTGCACCGGTTGATTTAAATGGCTTGAATGAGATAGCAATCTCGAAAGAGCTTGAACGAATGCAGAGTGGAAACACGAATCTTCGAGATATCTTGAGCACTCCGGAATAACGAATAGCGAGAAGTGAAAGATTAAGAGGTGCACCGGTATGAGAAGACATTAAAATGAGGAAAAAGATATGATCAACAAAACTTGACTTGAATCCACCGGAGAAGAGAAAGGAATGAGGAATGACGAACTAGTAGAACATCTTCTTGAGAACCACCGGGTAAGAACATTGACGGAAAAGAATGGAGAAACTTCACATGAATAAATGGATGCTTGATTAACAAAATCTGAGTCCTTGAAGAAAAAGGGTGGGAGGGCGGGAAAACAAAGACAACTTGGGATGGATGGAACAAACACCGTTGAGAAAACTTAGATTTGATCTTGCGGATGGGAAAAATGATTGGATCCACTTGAAGAGAAGCACACCGGTTGGAAAGGAGTTGACATGACAAAATCAATGATCAAAAGGATTAGTATTCACACAGCAATATGAGAACACCGTTTAGGAAAGGTATGGATTCAACATTTGACATCGAAGCAACTCGAATACCACAAATAAACAAAACAAAGGATTGGCTTGCAGAATAAGCCGGAACAAACATATGATAGAGATTTCGTCCAAGTTTTCGTGGTGGGGCCTACACGGGCTCAATCAGACAGCACCATCATGTACAAGGCAAGGCACATGACATCTGAAGCGTCCACGAGTCGGCATAGCCAAGGACTCTTTAAGACACAACGAGACCATCAGAAACCAACCGTGAATAGGCGGACCACTAGACGTCGAACCCCAATTTCATATCATACATCCGTCGGAAAGATATCCTAAGAGCTACTTGAATTCCCACCTATGAAACTCTCGAAACTTTCCGGTTATGCAATCAGTGTTGGGGATACAGGGAGCAATATATATCTCACCCAAACTAACAATCCCTACATCCATTGTATCCATCCTTCAACACATAACCAAGAAACCTTCGAAATCGTGTACCTCAACCTTCAAAAGCATCCGTTATACGAGTCATGGCAATACTCCCGTACTCACCTCGAGATTGGGTTAGCGGGGTTATCTCACCAACAACTGCATAAAAGAGATTTTCGATGTCGGCGTACTAAACTCAGGTATTCCAGAACTGCAACGATAAAATTATGACGACAACACCTCGGAGCTCAACTCCCCGGGACACTGCCACAACCCCTAAATGTCAGGAGGCACCAAGACAATGTTGTCATCATAAAACCATCGGAACGATTCTAAGATACCCGCGTGATCCTAAAATTTTTTTTAGTGAAATTTGAGAAGAGAAGAGTCAAAACTCTACGTCAGGATACCTCACGAGAAGGTCGAAGGGACTGGGGAGTAAAAAGAATTCCTAAACTCTCCGATATATGTAATCCTAAATGACTCAAAACATTTTTCTAGACACAACTCGGCCACTAAAAACGATCAAGCAGTGGGGCTCCTAAGGTTGGGGAAGGCTCTGATACCAACTTGTAACGACCTCGATGCGGCTATATCTCCCACGTGTCGAAGCACGACTTAGAGGCATAACCGCATTGAAAGCAATGTCGCAAGTGAGGTAATCTTCACACAACCCATGTATTACATAAGGGAAAGAGATACATAGTTGGCTTACAATCGCCACTTCACACAAATACATGACTAAAACATTACATCATCCAGATACAATCAAAGTCCGACTACGGAACCAAAATAAAAGAAGAACCCCAAATGCGACAAAAGGTCCCCGATCAACCCCAACTGGGCTCCTACTGATCAACTAGAACGAAACCACACAAAGGGCAAGATCTTCATCGAGCTCCTCCTTGAGCTTGGTTGCATCACCTGCTCGGCAACATAGGCACCGCAAACTGGTTTTGAAGTATCCGTGAGCCACGGGACTCAACAATCTCGCACCCACGAGATCAAGACTATTTAAGCTTATGGGTAAGGTAAAGGCATGAGGTGGAGCTGCAGCAAGTGACTAGCATATATGGTGGCTAACATACGCAAATGAGAGCGAGAAGAGAAGGCAAAGCACGGTCGATAAAAGTATGATCAAGAAGTGATCCTATAGCAACCTACGTCAAGCATAACTCCAACACCGTGTTCACTTCCCGGACTCCGCGGGAAAGAGACCATCACGGTTACACACACGGTTGATGTATTTTAATTAAGGTCAACTTCAGGTCTTCTACAACCGGACGTTAACAAATTCCCATCTGCCACATAACCGGGCACGGCTTTGAAAGTTCAAATCCTGCAGGGTGTCCCAACTTAGCCCATGACAAGCTCTCACGGTCAACGGAGGAATAGACCTCCACCCGAGACACTCCGATCAGACTCGGTATCCGGTACAAGAAGACATTTCGACAGGGTAAAACTAAACTAGCAACACCACCGAATGTGCCGACAAATCCCGATAGGAGCTGCACATATCTCTTTCTCGGGCACACTCAGATGAGTCTAGCTACGAGTAAAACCAACCCTCAAGTTTCCCGAGGTGGCCCCTTGGTATCTCGGTTCGGACCAACACTCGAGGAGCACCGCCCGGGGTTAAAATAAAGATGACCCTTGAGTCTGCAGAACCCAAGGGAAGGTGGTAGGTTGTTAGTGCAAATGGTAAAACCAATGTTGGGCATTCTGGAGGAGCTTTACTTAAGGCGAAGTGTCAAGGGGTTCCATAATAGCCCAACCGTAAGGAACGCAAAATCCGGGAACATAACACCGATATGACGGAAACTAGGGCGGCAAGAGTGGAACAAAACACCAGGCATAAGGCCGAGCCTTCCACCCTTTACGAAGTATATAGATGCATTAATTAAAAAAGATATATTGTGATATCCCAACAAGTAAACATGTTCCAACAAGGAACAACATCTTCATGTTCCAACAAGGAACAAACTTCAATCTTCACCTGCAACTAACAACGCTATAAGAGGGGCTGAGCAAAGCGGTAACATAGCCAATCAACGGTTTGCTAGGAATGGTGTCAAAGGTTAGAGGTTTGACATGGCAATTTGGGAGGCTGACAAGCAAATAGTAGGCATCGTAGCATTGGCATAGCAAAAGAGCGAGCAAACTAGCATAGCAAAGATAGTAGTGATTTCGAGGGTATGATCATCTTGCCTGAGATCCCGCAAGGAAGAAGAACGAGTCCATGAAGAAGACAAACGGACGAAGACGAACGAATCCTCACAACTCCGGAACGAAACCGAAGCTAACGAGAGAAGCAACCCGGAAAGAAAACAAACAACATAGTAAACAACCATCACATAAACATGGCATGATGCACAACCAAGGATGATGCATGTCCGGTTTAATGAAACATGGCATGGCAATATGCACAAACAACACTACAAGTTAAGTGGAGCTCAATATGCAACGAGTTGCATATTGACGAAACACCACATTAATTATTTAGTTCTCTCTCGGTTATGAACAAGACAAGATTAAATGTTGGTTAACATGGCGAGAGGTGAAGCATAATTAAACTACACCATCTAAACAATTTAAATGGGGCCGGATATAAAAACAACAAATCCGGTAAATCCCCATATGCATTTAGCAATTTAATGCAACAACAAGTTTAAACATTTTAATTGTTATTATCATGATGCGGATGACATATACAAGTTTTATGCAATTATTATGAAAATGTTGACAAGAGCATGAAACGAGGCATTTGTCGCTATGGCGGAACAAAACGGGTGCCACGGCAACGAATCCGAAAATGATGCCACGGCAACATATCGGTTCCGGTAGCTCACGGAGATACCGGTGCAAAAGGAAGTGTGCGGATGAGCGCAACATGCAAGATGGTGGGGTGATCCCGGATATCGGGTGTCCCACAGGTTAGGGGCATGGAAACGAGTGACAAACGGACATGATGCAAAAACGGGCATCTCATCGCGGTCGTCTCGGGTTATACCTTTGAAGCGTGCGTTTTCGGAGCGGGTCGAGTCGTCAAGGGAAGTAGTCGTACTCGCGGGTCGACGGTAGTGGTACATCTCGTAGACGTTCACGGGTCGTCGAGGAGGTAGACGTTCACGGGCGACGTAGAGGAAGTAGTTGTACACGGCGACGGCGGTAGTGGAAGTAGTCGTTCTCGCGACGGTAGTGGTACACGTTCCGTAGATGAAGTAGTTGTTCATGATCCGTAGATGTTCGGGGTCACCACAAGGAACTTGAGTCCACGGGGTCTTCGCGGGTCGACGGTAGTGGTTCACGGACGTCGTGGAAGTAGTCGTTCTCGGGATCGGGGTCCTCGTGCACCTGACACCCACGGTTGATGTGTCCATGGTCGGCAGAGGAGGCCGGCGGGCACGAGGACGGAGCAGGGCGCGGTCAACACGCTGCACTTTGGAGGCATCGGGCCCCCTGGTTCGAAGCAGAAGCGAGGCTGGCTGGCTACGGCTGGCCTTGCAGCCGCGGCAGCCCACGCAGGCGAGCAGAGGAGCCAAGGCAATGGCTCATGGAGGAGAAGCAGGACTAGGGGCGCGGAGGAAGAGCTGCTCCGCGAGAACTTGCTGAAACCGACGCTGGAGGTCGCGGAGTCCGTTCAGTGGTGGCGGTGGGACGGAGTAAAGGAGGCGGCGCAGCGAGGGTGCACGGAGCGGCGACGGTTGGCGAGGCAGAGGAGGGGCATGGGGCTCCGGACGGCGCGGAGACGGAGAGGCGTGGTCGCGGGGCTCGACGCGGGGAGCCCTTCTGGTGGACGCCGACGACGGTGGGTGGCGACGGGCTCCGGCCTGGTACTTCTCCGGCGAGGGTGGAGCGCGGGGACAGCAAGAGGGAATCGGGCGCGGGGCACCTCCCCTGGCTCGAGGTATGTGTGGGTGTGGCTGACAGAGGACGAGAGGGAAAGGGATCGGGCTGAGCGAGCGAGAGGAGAGATCGAGAGGAGAGGCGGTGAGGCGAGAGGGAGCGAGAGGAGAGATCGAGAGGAGAGATAGGGATCGGCAGGCCGCTTGGGCCGACTAGGGTTTGCTCGGCTGTGCCTTAGAGGCCGGGGATGGCTGGGCCTAGCAGGCCGGCTGGCTGGGAGGATGGGAGGCCCAGGCGCTAGGCTCCTTCGCTCTCTCTCTTTCATTCTTTATCAGAAAAAGAAATAGAGAGAAGAAAAGAAAGAGAGGCTTTGGAAAGAACTTGGACATGGGGATAAATTTTTACGGACTCGCAAAAATGTGCTTGTCCCAAGAAAATAAAAGTGAGCAAGATTGCAAGATTAAATTCAAAGTCATTTGAATTTAATTCAATAGGTTTGAACTAGGACTAGGTAAAAGGAAGGTCCAAAAATGTTCGGATTTTTGGTGGAGCTCCGGAAAAACAAGAAAGAATATATGGCAAAGTTAGAGGCCAAGAATTGAAATAATAAAGGGCATTGGGATTTTGCAAGTGTGTTAATGGGTGAACTCCAGAGAATGGAATTATTTTATAATAGCTCCACTAATATCGGGAGGATATATTATAAAGAGAAATCACCATCGTGAATTCCCTCGATTTAAATAGATCAAAAGATCTATGCAATTTATTTAGTTGAGGTTTTTAAAAATTAAATGACATGATGGCATGATGCAATGCAAATGATGCAATGATGAATGCATCAAACAAATAAATCACACGACGAAAACTCGGAGTAGCTGGAAGTCTTCTGGAGCGTCGGTCTCGGGGCGTTACAGTAACGCATTAAGCAAGATGACATGATGTAGAGGGATAAACTCAAGCAATATGATATAAACCCCATCTTGTTATCCTCGATGGCAACAATACAATACGTGCCTTATAACCCTTTTTGTCACTGGGTAAGGACACTGCAAGATTGAACCCAAAGCTAAGCACTTCTCCCATGGCAAGAAAGATCAATCTAGTAGGCCAAACCAAACTGATAATTCGAAGAGACTTGCAAAGATAACTCAATCATACATAAAGGAATTAAGAGAAGATTCAAATATTATTGATTCAAATATTATTCATAGATAAACTTGATCATAAACCCACAATTCATCGGATCTCGACAAACACACCGCAAAAAGAGTTTACATCGAATAGATCTCCACAAGAGAGGGGGAGAACATTGTATTGAGATCCAAAAAGAGAGAAGAAGCCATCTAGCTAATATCTACGGACCCGTAGGTCTGTGGTAAACTACTCACAACTCATCGGTGGGGCAAGGATGTTGATGTAGAGGCCCTCCATGGTTGATTCCCCCTCCGGTAGAGTGCCGACAAAGGCTCCAAGATGAGATCTCGCGAATACAGAAGGTTACGGCGGTGGAAATTGTGTTTTGTGGTGCCCGTGGATGTTTTCGGGGTACATAGGTATATATAGGAGGAAGAAGTACGTCAGTGGCTGCCCGACTGGCCCACGAGATATAGGGCGTTCCCTACAGGGGGGGGGGGCTCCTCTCTCGTGGGGGCCTCGGGTGCTTCTTGACTTGCACTCCAAGCTCTCTGGGTCACGTTCGTTCCAAAAATCACGCTCCCGAAGGTTTCATTCCGTTTGCACTCCGTTTGATATTCCTTTTCTTCGAAATACTGAAATAGGCAAAAAAAACAGCAATATGGGCTGGGCCTCTGGTTAGTAGGTTAGGCCCAAAAATGATTTAAATGTGTAAAATAAAGCCTGTAAACATCCAAAAGGGGTAATATTATAGCATGGAACAATCAAAAATTATAGATACGTTGGAGAAGTATCAACCCTGAGCACTAATAAACGAAGCACTGGCGCCCTAACTTATAGCATGCATGCTAGGTCGAGTCTCCTCCTCGGTTAGGGTTGATAGTGCTTGGCAGCGGCTAACCGCTAGCTTAGAGATCGAGTGTGCATCTCTCTGTTTCTTCCCTATCCTTTTTAGTTCGCAGGACACGTAAGTATTTCTGCCGGGCTATTTGGAAGAGAGGAACGGACCGGTGCCCCGACCCCGGCAAACCAAGGTTGCCGGGGGCTGCAAATACAAGGATCCGTCCGCGGCAAGCTAAAGTTGCCGGGGGCTGCAGGTTCAGATAAGTCTTCTATCCTCTATCGTGCATTTCGTTATGAACTGGGGTATGTGGAACCGCGTTTTATATCCAAGCTACCGTGCTCCCCTCTTTCCGAACCCAAGGATTATCTCCTGGGTCCGAAGCTGGTCGTAGTCGCGGCAGCAAGGGGATAGAACATGGAGCCCAAACTCATCTCATCCTTGCCTCCGCCAAGAGCGTGAGAAAGGTCGAGCGAGATGGGGGAACGGCGAGGCCTGTTGCCGGGCGAAAAATGTTTACTTTAGATGGCAACAAGGATTCGATCCTTGCCGTGGGTTTCACCCGCAAACAAAAAGCCTTTCAAACATCTCTTTTTTTGACTATATACTGCAAGGCAACAGCCTCATAGCCCTTTATTCAAAACCAAAAAACCAAAGGTTCTCTGTACAACTTGGTTCAAAAGAAAGAAAATACAAGAGATACAAAGAGAGCTATCATACTTACAAAGAGAGTTAGGGTAGAGAGGCTATCCAAGCTAACAGACTGTCCCTATATTTACATTTGATTCTGTGAGCTAATAATGAAATGTCATGCACAGAGTTCCTCCTCCAAGCTCTAAAGCTAGGAGTCTCATTTCTGAAGATTTTGCCATTCCTTTGTGTCCAAATGTTCCAAGATGCTGTAAACACTACCTCAGAATAGAAGGGCTTATTGAAGTCTTTCCTAGAAGCTGAAGCCATCATGAAAGTAGACTGGTTGGGTGCTGCTGGCCAGGTAATCCCAAGATAATTCCAAACTCTTTGACTAAAATTGCATGAGAAGAAAAGGTGGACTCTATCTTCATGGAAGGAAGCTTGGCATAGGACACAAGTATCATCCTGGATATTCCAATGCCTTCTCTGCACCATATCTCTTGTATTAAGTCGATCCATCAATAAAAGCCAACCAAAAACCTTGATTTTGAGGGTACAGGAACATTTCCAAATGCACTTGAAAATTGGGTCAGCCCTCAAATGAGGGAAGCTGAACTCATAGTATAGCTTAGATTGATACTCTCCAAATTTAGTTGGCCATTTCCAAACATCCTTCTCATCTGGGTGCAAGCTGATGGGATGTAGCAGAGTCTGTAGCTGAGCTAGTTCCAGATATGCCTCCGAAGAGAAAGGTAGATGAAAACCTTCAATAGCTGACTGGTAGGAAAAAAAGTCCTTGACTGTGATCGTATCATCAATGGCGAATGAATGAAGTCGAGGGAATCGATCCTTAAGAGAAATCATTCTGTTGTCAATTTGCCAGCAATCAAGCCAAAAAACCACAGTGTCTCCAGCATGCACTTGTGGTGTGGCTAGCAAATAGAACTTGTCATACAACTTGAGCACATCACGCCACCAAAAGGAGCCACAAAGCTGAGTAACTTGTGGGGATGATGAATGATAGTAGGAATCCCAAATAAGATTAACCCACGGGACATCATTCTTATTGAAGAACTTCAACAAATGATTGATCAGGAGAGCCTCATTCTGCACTCCCAAATGAGTGACTCCCAGCCCACCATACTTCTTTGGCTTACAAACCAACTCCCTTGCAGCTAGAGATTGTCTAGGAGTTTCAGTATTCCCCCTCCAAAGACACTGCCGTTCAATCCTTTCAATCTGCTTAAGGATACCTTGTGGTATAGATAATGAGCAGAGAAAGTAAATCGGCATGGACGAGAGCGCTGACTGCAGGAGCTGTAGCCTACCGCCTTGGTGGAGGAGACAAGAAGTTGCAGATAACCTTCTCTCAATGCGATCAACAAGAGGCAGCAGATCGTAGATGGTCGGCCTAGAGGTGCCCATGGGTAAACCAAGATATGTGAAGGGCATTGATCCAACAGAGCAGCCAAGTAAAGCAGCAACACGAACTCCTTCTTCCTCACACATGTTCATTGGGATTAGGGAGGATTTACTGAAGTTGACCCGCAAACCCATGGATTCAGCAAAATTGTGTAACATATCCTTGAGAGCAATCAATTGGCTGTCAACTGCAGGCAAAACTATCAGTGTGTCATCCGCATACTGAACAATCGGATAGTCATTAGACCTAGTTGGGATTGGAAAGCTGAGGATATTATGGCTGCACATGTCGTTCACTACAGATTACAGAAGATCCACCGCAATGACAAAGAGAAGAGGCGATAGAGGATCACCCTGACGGACACCGCACTTGCACTGAAAGTGTTGGGCAGGAACTCCATTTAACAGGACTGCAGAAGAACCAGATGAAAGAAGGTTACTAACCCAACCATTCCAACGATCATCAAAGCCCTTATATTGAAGAATTCTCAGAATGGCATCATGCTCAATCGTGTCAAACGCTTTAGTAAAATCCAGCTTCAGTAAAACAATGGGCCTCTTTGAAGCTTTGCATTGGTGTATATATTCAAAACACCATGCTAGGCAGTCTTGGATTGAGCGACACTTGAGGAAGCCATATTGATTTTGGTGGATTCATTGTAGAATTACTTTCTGCAATCTATTCACCAGGAGCTTGGTTAAGAATTTAAGGCAAGTATTGGTTAAAGAGATTGGCCGAAAGTCACCAACAGACTCAGGGTTTAACTTCTTGGGAATGAGGGTAATGAGATAAGTGTTCAGACAGTCCAAACTGCATTTTCCCTCATAAAACTCTGTAACCAACTTCATAAAATCATTCTTAAGAACACTCCAACATCTCTTCAGAAAAAGGCCTGTAAAGCCATCCGGTCCAGGAGCACGGTGAGATGGTAAATGTTTAATTACCACCTCCACTTCATCATCAGTGAATGTCCTGGATAAATCCTCAAGTCCATCGACTCTAGTCAGGAGGCTATTAAGGTCGAAGTTCATTCGAATACCCTTGGCTTGGCCCATGCACTGCTTGAAATTAGACCAAAACATGGAAGCTAACTGATGATGATCAGTGATGACCTCACCTACAGTATTTTTGATCGAGGTGATGGTATTCCTTCGGTATCGTTCTGTAGCCATGGCGTGGAAAAATTTCATGTTTTCCTCGCCCACTTTGATGAATCTGATGGTACAATGCTGCTTCCAGTATATAAATTGCAAACGAAGGATATCTTCAAGATGAAGCTTAACAATTTTATGAAAGTTTATCTCAGGCCAAGTGAGCGCCCGAAGCTCCTCCAAGCCATCGAAGTGCAGGATCACCTTGTTGCAATCAACAATTAGGGCTTTGACTTTCGAAAGGGTTACATGCCACTTCTTAAGAGCATAATGAAGGGCTTTAAGCTTGGCCGAAATTGTACCAGCAGCAGAAGATCTCTGAACCGGCCTGTTCCAAACTTCACAGACACAATCAGCTTACCCAATAGTTTTCAAAACGGAAGACTTTGGCTTTCGGGATAGAAGTGGCAATAGAAACCACACAAGGTACATGGTCCGATGCCGTCCATGCAAGGGGCATGACCATAGTATTAGGGTGATCTGAGGTCCAAGATACCGTGGTGAAGAACCAATCAATCTGCTCCAGAAGTGGATTTGTTTGCGTATTGGACCATGTAAATTGTCTTCCTTTTATTGGTAGTTCCACCAATCCTAGGTGACCAATGATTTCGTTAAAAAGAAATATATCATTAACATTACCTCCTAGTAGATTACGGTTTTCCAAAGAACGCATGAAGTTAAAATCACCAAGAAGCAGCCATTTCTCATCAATTTGTATGTTCAAATTATATAACCACTGAGCAAATTCATCTCTAGCAGGATTCTGACAAGGACCATAAACTGACACTAAAGACCAAACTTCAGAAGTGTCCGTAGATGTAAATTCCACAATGATGCCATAGGAGTGAGCTTCAATTAATTTCCCAAAGAAGAAAGCCGAATTCCAAATAATCAAGAGACCACCAGAATCCCTAGACGATGGCATATACACAAAATTATCAAAGCGTCGAGGACAAAATTTCCTAAGAAAACGCTGATCGATATGCATGCATTTAGTTTCTTGCAAACAAACGATACAGCACCCACTTTCATCTATCTTCTGCTTAACTGCAAGTTGCCTCGCTTCAGAGTTAAGGCCACGCACATTCCAACACAGTATCTTCCAGTCTCTAAAGATTGTCTGATTCATTACAAATTAAAGAGAAGAAAAGCAAAAGTAGATCACGCAATGACCTACAACATCCACTGAACAACATCATAAAGTTCAACATCTGGTAACAAAAGCAAAGATAAGTGATGATTAAATGGGTTCGCCAGGGACCCATGGTGTGACAAACTTCATTCATCATCAGAATCCTTGGAAGGACTGGCATCAGAAGGATCAGCTACAAGCCTCTCCGCTGTGATCTTCTCGGGGGCAATCCGTAGACGAGCACCAATGCGTTGAAGGCCAGAAATTGCAGTTGGAGGTGGCACAACTAGGTCATCAGGGGTGGAAGTAGTCTGGGCCGGCCGGGCACTGGTTTTGCGCTTCTTGGTGCGCTAGACAGGCTGTGGGCTGATTGATCCTGGAGGCGCATGACGGAAGCCATCACGCAAGGCACTAAGACGTGCACTACGACGTACTTGGAAATCCAGAAGAATCGGCCCAACAAAAGAAGATTTACGAGTTCTCTTGTTGCTGATAACAGGCATAGTAGAGAACTGAAACTTCTCAGAGACAGGTTCAGACAATTCAGATGGCCAATCGAAGCATAGGGCGCGAGCAACTGGGCGTTTAACAGGAGAAAGCTGACAGAAAACCTCAGGGGCAGAAGAAGTAGGCAAACTGAGATCTGAACTTCCAATAGAGAGACTATGACTCCAAGCATGCTTGATGAAGTTAGACAGAGGCATCTGCAAAGATCGCGAGATGACTGCCGAATCAAAATGCTGCATGTACTTACAGAAAGTACGAGTCCACTGCATCTGTGGGGGCAGAATTGGGCCAAAAACCGTGATAACCTGAACAATATGGAGAACCTGCTGAGCTGGAAGTTGAGCTTCATGATGGAGGGGTGCAATATCAGCAATTTGCACAGCAGCAGGGCCATTGTCTTTGTTAACTGAATCATCTGAAACTTGCAGCACCATCGACTCTTGAGACTGAACTTCAACAGGTTCTTCAGGTGCTGCAGCATTGTCAAGGTCGGCATCATGCACAACATTATCGTTGTCAACAACAGGAGGAGGCACATCATTCCATCCGAGTTTAGGAAACTCTGGCAATACCCAGTTGTGATTGTTGAAGTGCATCTGGCCAGGGAGGGGATGTGGATTTCCATCCAATGGCATTTGATCTTCATCTACAGGCAACACATCCGCAAAATCCGCAGACAGAACATAAACTAGAGAAGACCATGAAACCCTAGTACCACCAAAATCTCCGAACTCCCGATAAACCACACCTCAACGCACCATAGAGGGGGCAGGGAAGGACACATATGCCAGAGTCCGCACCATCAGAGGATCGGCCTGATGCCAATAGTGGAAACGGCCAAAAGTGCTAATCACATCCGCAATATATTGTTGCCTACGATAATCCAGAGGGATTCCCAAGAGCATCACCCAACCTCGGTGAAAACCCTGAATAGCTCGGTAATTTATCCCCTCGTCATGCGGAATAAAACAAACAAAACGACCGTTGCCCAAATCAAAGGGTGGATGATCCACCATAATTTGCCTAGAGATTGCACTACGGAATCGGAACAATCCAACTCCCTGGATCCATGGCTGAGTCTCAAGAACCTCTCTCTCCAAATGATTAACAACAAAGTCACTAACCATGTTACGGTAGAGTTGAATCTCCTCAGGCAGTGGCGCTGGCTCGACGATGCCAATCGCATACTCCTTGTGCCTTCTGTCAGGCGCAGTAGCTGGAGCAAAAAAGGTACAAGGGAGACGGAGCGGCCCTCCATCGATGATCTCGAAGCCCGGTGGCACGTATGGCAGAGGGTCCATCTCAAAGTTGGCCATCTCCGGCGAAGGTGCTGCTGGCGAGCGCGGCAATGACGGAGGTGTTGTGTTTGGAGGTGGCGGCGTATCTGGTCGCAGGGCGGATGGTGGAGCTGTGGGAGATGGTTGTAATGGTGGTGGTGGCGGAGGCAGAGCTGGAGGTGATGGAGGTAATGGGGGTGGCGGAGGTGGAGGCAAAGTAGGCTCTGATGATGAAGCTAGATGCAACTCGTCGACGGGACGTATCAATGTGCAGGCTGCAGCGGTCGTTTGGAGGGAACTCGAGGCGTCAAGCTGTAAAATCGGTGGTGGGCTGTCAGATGGACTCTCAATGACGCGTGATGACCCACAAGTATAGGGGATCTTTCGTAGTCCTATCGATAAGAAAGAGTGTCGAACCCAACGAGGAGCAGAAGGAAATGATAAGCGGTTTTCAGCAAGGTATTCTCTGCAAGTTCTGAAATAAGTGGTAACAGATAGTTTTGTGATAAGATAAATTGTAACGAGCAACAAGTAACAAAAGTAAATAAAGTGCAGCAAGGTGGCCCAATCCTTTTTGTGGCAAAGGACAAGCCTAGACAAACTCTTATAATAGGAAAAGCGCTCCTGAGGACACATGGGAATATCGTCAAGCTAGTTTTCATCACGCTCATATGATTCGCGTTCGGTACTTTGATAATTTGATATGTGGGTGGACCAGTGCTTGGGTGCTGTTCTCACTTGAATAAGCATCCCACTTATGATTAACCTCTATTGCAAGCATCCGCAACTACAACAAAAGTATTAAGATAAACCTAACCATAGCATGAAACATATGGATCCAAATCAGCCCCTTACGAAGCAACGCATAAACTAGGGTTTAAGCTTCTGTCACTCTAGCAACCCATCATCTACTTATTACTTCCCAATGCCTTCCTCTGGGCCCAAATAATGGTGAAGTGTTATGTAGTCGATGTTCACATAACACCACTACAGGTTACACAACATACATCTCATCAAAATATCAAACGAATACCAAATCCACATGACTACTAATAGCAAGACTTCTCCCTTGTCCTCAGGAACAAACGTAACTACTCACAAAGCATATTCATGTTCATAATCAGAGGGGTAATAATTTGCATAAAGGATCTGAACATATGATCTGCCACCAAATAAACCAACTAGCATCAACTACAAGGAGTAATCAACACTACTAGCAACCAACTAGCACCAATCCCGGACTTGGAGACAAGAATTGGATACAAGAGATGAACTAGGGTTTGGAGATGAGATGGTGCTGGTGAAGATGTTGATGGAGATTGCCCTCTCCCGATGAGAGGAGCGTTGGTGATGACGATGGTGATGGTTTCCCCCTCTCAGAGGGAAGTGTCCCCAGCAGAACAGCTCTGTCGGAGCCCTAGATTGGTTCCGCCAAGGTTCCGCCTCGTGGCGGTGGAGTCTCGTCCGGAAAGGTTGCCTTCAATTTTTTTCTCATCAAAATACTTCATATAGGAGAAGATGGGTGTCGGAGAGCCACCGGGGGCCCACGAGGTAGGGGGCGCGCCCCCCACCCTTGTGAGCAGGGTGTGGGCCCCCTGGCCTTCATCTTTGGCGATGAATTTTCTTTATTTATTTTAAGATATTCCGTGGAGTTTTAGGACTTTTGGAGTTGCGCAGAATAGGTCTTCAATATTTGCTCCTTTTCCAGCCTAGAATTCCAGCTACCGGCATTCTCCCTCTTCATGTAAACCTTGTAAAATAAGAGAGAATAGCCATAAGTATTATGACATAACGTGAAATAACAACCCATAATGCAATAAATATTGATATAAAAGCATGATGCAAAATGGACGTATCAACTCCCCCAAGCTTAGACCTCGCTTGTCCTCAAGCGAAAAGCTGATAACAATAAATATGTCCTCATGTTTAGAGGTAGAGGCATCGATAAAAATAAAATACGGACATGAAGGCATCATGATTATTTCCATAATAGCAACATATATAGATTTTGTCGTATGATTACTTATGTTCAAGTGATGATCTTTTCACAAAGCCAAAGTATGAATCAGAAACCTTATTGAGCACCAACAAATTATAACCTCAGTCATTGAAGCAATTGCAATTTATCATAACATAGGAAAGAGTCTATGTCAGAGCTTAAAAGCAAGTCCACATACTCAACTATCACTTAGTCCTTCATAATTGCTAACACTCACGCAATACTTGTGGTTACAGAATTTTAATCGGACACAGAGAAAGATAGGGGCTTATAGTTTTGCCCCACAACCTTTTACCTCAAGGGTAATGTCAACAATAATAATTCATGCTCCCCTACATCCAATTAGATATATATATCATGTTCTTTCCAACATGCTGAGCTTGCCAAAGGATAAAATGAAAAAGGAAAGGTGAAGATCACCGTGACTCTTGCATAAGGTAGAGGATAATAATAAAAGATAGGCCCTTCGCAGAGGGAAGAAGAGGTTGTCATGCGCGTTTAGGGTTGATGCACAAAATCTTAATGCAAAAGAATGGCACTTTATATTGCCCCGTGTATGTGGACCTTTATTATGAAGTCCGTCGCTTTTATTACGTCCACAACAAGTTCGTACAAATCTTATTTTCTCTGCACTAATAAGTCATGCATATTTAGAGAGCAATTTTTATTGCTTGCACCGATGAAAACTTACTTGAAGGATCTTACTCAATCCATAGGTAGATATGGTGGACTCTCATGGCAAAACTGGTTTAAGGGTATTTGGAAGCACAAGTAGTATTTCTACTTGGTGCTGAGAATTTGGCTAGCATGAGGGGGAAAGGCAAGCTCAACACGTTAGAGGATCCATGACAACATACTTTATCTCAGATATAAGAAAACATAACTTATTATGTTGTCTTCCTTGTCCAACATCAACTCTTTAGCATGTCATATTTTAATGAGTGCTCCCAATCATAAAAGATGTCAATGATAATATATCTATATGTCAAATCTCTCTTTCCTTATTACTTCCTATTAATTGCAACGATGACCAAAGCTATATTTTGCCAACTCCCAACAACCTTTAATCATCATACTCTTTCTATGTGAAGTCATTACTTTCAATAAGATCAATATGAACTCTTTGATTGTTTTTATTCTTTTTCTTCTATTCACCCAAGATCATGGCAAAATAATCAAACCCTTGACTCAACACTAATCTTTATTATAGAGCTCACAGACTCGATTACAAAGAAGGATCATAAAGCAAAACTCAAAACTAGATCATGCCATGACTTTATTCTACTAAATCAAGATACTACTAATAGGATCGAACTAAGAAAAAGGGTAAAGATAGGAGTTGTGATGGTGATACGATACCAGGGCACCTCCCCCAAGCTTGGCAGTTGCCAAGGGGAGTGCCCATACCCATGTGATTATTTCTCCTTCTTTGTTGTTGGCGTAATATTCCTGGCGATGATTCCCCTCAAGATACGGTTCTCCTCCTCGAGCTTATTGACTTGCTGCTTGAGGTCCATTATTTCCTTGCGAAGCTTTCCTATAACGGCTAAAGCTCCTTGCACCCAAGGGTGTGGCATAGCTGCGGGAGAACAAGAGACACTCCTCCTCATATTTTCATAGGAAAGAAATCTAACATTAGAAGGGATAACCGAGTTTGGAATAGCTGAGCTCTGTAGTTCCCCCATCATAAACCCAGCTCGGAGGCGAGAGGTGACTTCTTGATCCTCCATGACATCTACCCTCATTAGGTCAGCCTCCATCTCTTCCTCCGATGCTGGCCCAAAGTGGTCAGCGTCGCTGTTTGCCCTTGGTTCCGGTGCCGGGTTAGATACCCGGCTCTCCCTGACTGACTCTTGAGAAGGCATCTTGCTCTAAGCTGCAGCAGCAACAGCTCGAAACAAAAATAGAGGATATTTGCGTGATACGAGAGTCAAAACCTTCGGGAGAATATATAACGAATTTTTACCGACAAAAATACGTATCGTGCAAGAAAACGGAGTCCGGAGGGCACACGAGGTGCTCACTAGGTAGGGGGGCGCGCACAGGAGGGTAGGGCGCGCCCTCCACCCTCGTGAAGGCCTCGTGTCCTTCCCGGACTGCCACTTATTTTTCTATTTTTCTGAATATTCCAAAACGGAGAAATATTGCCTTAAAAATTGTTTTGGAGTCGGTTTACTTACCGTACCACATACCTATTCCTTTTGAGTGCAGGCAGTCCGAAGGTGTCCCTTATGTATTCCTCCGGGGTTATGGTTTCAATAATATTGGTTTCAACATTTATAGGATTACCTGAGATATAGTGTTTGATCCTTTGACCGTTTACCATCTTCGGATTTGTGCCTTCGAAGTTGTTGATTTTTATGGCACCGGAACGATAGACCTCCTCGATAACGTAGGGACCCTCCCATTTAGATAGAAGTTTTCCTGCAAAACATCTTAAACGAGAGTTGTATAGCAATACATAATCACCTACATTAAACTCACGCTTTTGTATCCTTTTGTCATGCCATCTTTTAACTTTTTCTTTAAACAACTTGGCATTTTCATAAGCTTGGGTTCTCCATTCATCAAGTGAGCTAATATCAAATAACCTCTTCTCACCGGCAAGTTTGAAATCATAGTTGAGCTTTTAATAGCCCAATATGCCTTATGTTCTAGTTCGAGAGGTAAGTGACATGCTTTTCCATAAACCATTTTATAAGGAGACATACCCATAGGATTCTTATATGCAGTTCTATAGGCCCACAAGGCGTCGTCCAGTTTCTTGGACCAATTCTTTCTAGACCTATTAACAGTCTTTTGCAAAATTAATTTGAGCTCTCTATTGCTCAATTCTACTTGACCACTAGACTACGGGTGATATGGAGATGCGGTTCTATGATTAACGTCATATTTAGCAAGCATCTAACGGAAAGCACCATGAATAAAGTGTGAACCACCATCAGTCATTAAATATCTAGGGACTCCAAACCTCGGAAAAATAACTTCCTTAAGCATTTTAATAGAAGTATTATGATCAGCACTACTAGTTGGAATAGCTTCTACCCACTTAGTAACGTAATGAACAGCAACTAAAATATGTGTATATCCATTAGAGGCAGGAAAAGGTCCCATATAATCAAAGCCCCAAACATCAAATGGTTCAATAACAAGTGAATAGTTCATAGGCATTTCTTGACGTCTACTAATATTACCAATTCTTTGACATTCATCGCAAGACAAAACAAACTTACGGGCATCCTTGAAGAGAGTACGCCAACAAAAACCAGATTGCAATACCTTATGTGCAGTTCTATCCCCAGCGTGGTGTCCTCCATAAACTTCGGAGTGACACTTGCGTAGGATCTATTCCTGTTCATGCTCAGGTACACAACGTCTAATAACACCATCTACTCCTTTATAAATATGTGGGTCATCCCAAAAGTAATGTCGCAAATCATAGAAAAACTTTTTCTTTTGTTGGTATGTGACGCTACGTGGTATAAATTTAGCAACAATATAATTAGCATAGTCAGCATACCATGGAGTGCTACGAGAAGAGCTTATGACATTTAATTGTTCATCAGGAAAGCTATCATCAATAGGTAGTGGGTCATCAAGAACATTCTCTAACCTAGATAAGTTGTCTGCAACGGGGTTCTCAGCTCCTTTTCTATCAACAATATGCAAATCAAATTCTTCCAGCAAGAGAACCCATCTAATAAGTCTAGGCTTTGCATCTTTCTTTTCCATAAGATATTTAATGGCAACATGATCAGTGTGAATAGTTACTTTAGGATCAACAATATAGGGTCTGAATTTATCACAAGCAAATACAACTTTTAAAAGTTCCTTTTCGGTAGTAGCATAATTTCTTTGAGCATTATCTAGAGTCTTACTAGCATAACGGATAACATTTAATTTCTTATCAACTCTTTTCCCTAGAACAGCACCTACAGCATAATCACTAGCATCACACATAATTTCAAAGGTTAAATTCCAATCACGTGGCTGAACAACAGGTGCAGAGACGAATGCTTTCTTAAGTATTTCAAATGCTTCTACACAATCGTCATCAAAGACAAATGGTACATCTTTTTGTAGTAAATTAGTCAGAGGCCGAGAAATTTTTGAGAAGTCCTTAATGATCCTCCTATAAAATCCAGCGTGACCAAGGAAACTGCTTATACCTTTGATGTCCTTGGGACATGGCATCTTTTCAATGGCATCAACCTTGGCTTTATCAACTTCAATACCTCTTTCAGAAACTTTGTGCCCCAAGACAATACCTTCATTAACCATAAAGTGGCACTTTTCCCAATTCAAGACAAGATTAGTTTCTTCACATCTCTGCAAGACTCGAGCAAGATTGCTCAAGCAATCATCAAAAGAGGAACCACAGACGGAAAAGTCGTCCATGAAAACCTCACAAATCTTTTCGCAGAAGTCAGAGAATATAGCCATCATGCATCTTTGAAAGGTAGCAGGTGCATTACATAAACCAAAAGGCATACATCTATAAGCAAAAGTACCAAAAGGGCATGTAAAAGTAGTCTTTGATTGATTTTTAGCCGACACAGGTATTTGAGAGAAACCAGAATAACCATCTAGAAAGCAATAATGTGTATGTTTGCATAACCTTTCTAGCATTTGATCAATAAAAGGTAAGGGGTAATGATCTTTCTTAGTAGCCTTATTTAATTTGCGGAAATCAATTACCATCCTATAACCTGTGATAATTCTTTGTGGAATCAATTCATCTTTATCATTAGGGACAACAGTAATACCTCCCTTCTTAGGGACACAATGGACAGGACTTACCCACTAACTATCAGCAACAGGATAAATTATACCTGCCTCCAGAAGCTTGAGTATTTCTTTTCTTACCACTTCTTTCATTTTAGGATTCAAATGTTGTTGAGGATCACGAACTGGTTTGGCATCCGCTTCCAAATTTATTTTATGTTGACATAGAGTGGGACTGATGCCCTTAAGATCATCAAGAGTGTATCCAATAGCTGCATGGTGCTTCTTCAGAGTTTTCAATAATATTTGTTCTTCATGCTCTGAAAGGTTAGCACTAATAATGACAGGATATATTTTCTTTTCATCAAGATAAGCATATTTAAGACTATCAGGCAACGGTTTAAGCTCAAAAATGGGATCACCCTTCGGTGGAGGAGGACCCCCTAGGATTTCAACAGGAAAATTGTGTTGCAGAATAGGTTCATGTTTAAAGAATACTTCATCTATTTCCCTTCTTTCATTCATAAACATATCATTTTCATGGTCTAGCAAATAGTGTTCTAAAGGATCACTAGGAGGTACGGCAATAGAAACAAGACCAATAATTTCATCCTTACTAGGCAATTCTTCCTCACGATGTTGTTTACTAAATTTAGAGAAATTAAACTCATGAACCATATCATCCAAACCAACAGTAACAACATTCTTTTCGCAATCTATCTTAGCATTAATAGTATTCAAGAAGGGCTTACCAAATATAATGGGACAAAAGCTATCTTGTGGAGAACCAAGAACAAGAAAATCAGCAGGATATTTGGGTTTTCCACACAAGACTTCAACATCTCTAACAATTCCCATTGCAGATATAGTATCTCTATTGGCAAGTTTAATTGTAACAATAATATCTTCCAACTCAGCAGGTGCAATATCATGCATAATTTCTTCATACAAGGCAATAGGTATAACACTAGCACTAGCACCCATATCACATAAGCCATGATAACAATGATCTCCTATTTTAACAGAAATAACAGGCACGCTGTCGGGGGTTGGGTGCGACATATGCCAACGGATGGCTTATCATGGTGGGGGCGAGTAGAACGTCGCGGTGCTCGAAGCGGATGAGGCGAAGGCATGCACGCCGTGAATCTTACCCAGCCGGGGCTCTCAGGAGATAATACCCTCATCTGCTCTGCGGGGTCTCCGCATGATCACTATGGGGAGATAGTACAAGGATGCTCCTCGAGCTGTATGGGGGCAGGAAGGAGCAAGGCTAGCTCTTTCCCTCTTGCTATATGTCTAAGAACCTACTCAGGGCCGAACCCTTTGCATGGGTGCCCCGGGGGGTTTATATAGGCCTACCCGGGTACAAGGTAATGACCGTGGCGTGGCCCCGATCGTCGATCTCTCTTCTGCCGTCTTCTCACTTGACCAGGGCCCGCCATTGGCGGGTCCCATGAACAGGTTGAGTATTGTGCAGCGCTCCTGATGACGCAGGCTTGGTCATGGGGTCGTGGGAACAATGCCGCCGCCTGTCAGACGATCACTGTTGCCACTTCCCGTCCAATCTGGTTTATGGCTTGCGGGGCCCTGGCCAGGAGACGGCCGACTCCGGGGAGGCCGACTCCTGTAGGGCCGTCTTCGAGCTCTCCAGCCGAGCTCCTCTATCTCACTGACGGAGGGCCCGGCGATCTCCGGGCCGTACTCGCCGCCGTCGTGGAGTGCAAGGCTTGCGTGCCTTGTGGTCGAGGTCGAGGTGGCATGGCAGCGGTGCAGCGCCTCACCGGAGATCTCTTGGTGGCGCTGCTCATCAGCCATGCCCCCTTCCCGTGGGTCCGAGGGGACAGCCACGACGGGCTGTACCCTGCGTTGGTCGTCGTGGAAGGTCGCGGGCCGACTCTCAGAGTCGGCCCCTTGAGAGATCGCAAACCCGGAGTCGGCTTGGTCTGGAGTCGCCATCTGGGGACTCGGTCTCTTCAAAGGTCGCCAACTGGGACTCGGCCTTATCGAAGGTCGCCAGCTAGGACTCGGCCTTCCCAAAGGTCGCCTCGCTGGGACTCGGCTGAGGGGTGCGGCCTGCCCCGATGTCTTGAAAGGTCTAGGGTCTGGGTGCGCCTACATGGCCCATTACTCGGCGATAGTCCCCAAAGTGGCGAAGCCGGCGAGGCGCCGCCTCATGAGGCCGGCAGTTTCAGACTCTGCGGCGCCGACTCTGAGATTCGGCTGCCGTGCCTTCGGGCCGCCTTGCAGGAGCCGGCCCGGCCCTGCTAGGGGCCGCCTCCCGCAAGTCATGGCGGGAATCCAGCGGCGTATCGGCCACGCTTCCCTGCCATCTGTGAGACGGTCGTATCACGTCACGCCACGTGGAGGCGATAGCCTGCCTGCCCACGCGCGTGACGGGACGGGCCGATAGATGGGGCCCGCCACTACCACGCCTCGGCCCGGCGGATCCCTGCGACGGGCGGTTGGTATCCCCACGTGGTTACTGCGGGCAGTAACTTCGTGGGGTCTTTAACCGTGGGGCGTCGTGGGGTCGTGGGCGCAGTTAATCCCCACGTCGCCCCCTCGGCTTCTCAGCCCATGGGGCTATAAATAGGCCGAGGGGGAGCGGCGGCGCAGCACGCGCACTCCCTCCTCTGCCTTCTTGCCCTTCTTCTTCCTCCGTCGCACCGCTGCTCCACTGCTCTTTCTCTCTTCGTCGGCGATGAGCTCCTCTTCTGCCGCGCCCACCGCCTCACGCTCCGGCGAATGGGACGGCTCAGACGTGGACGCGGAGGACATCGAGTTCCTCCGCCGGACCCGCCGCCTTCCGAGCGCTGATCTGGTGCAGGCTCGCCCCGCGCCGGCGGGGGAAATCCGGCCCGCGCCGGAGGCAGGCGAGCGGGTCATCTTCCGCTCCCACCTCATGCGCGGGATGGGCCTCCCGGCGAGCGGGTTTCTCCGCTCGTTCCTCGAGCTGTATCAGCTCCAGCCGCACCACCTCACCCCCAACGCGGTGGTGCTCCTCTCCGCCTTCGCCACCTTGTGCGAAGGCTACATCGGAGTTCTCCCCACCATCGAGCTGTGGGGAGAGTTCTTCTCCTCAAGCTCGGCACGCAGCTGCCGGCGCGCCCGGCTTGATGTGGCACGTTCATCGCGTCCACGGCGCCTGACGGCCGACAACCCCTTCCGTCCATCCGGCTGGTGAAGTCGGTGAAGATGTGGCAAAAAACATACTTCTATGTGAAGAACATCGCCACCGACGGCGACTGGGTCAACCTACCGCCCTTCGACCCCGAGCCGTGGTGGCCGGCGCGGCCAGCTGGTCCCAGCGGTCGAAGCGCTCTCGGCCTCGGTCGGCGCCGTGGCGCGCCTCGAAGTCTTAGCCTTGATCGGAGGGCTCGTCGCCTCCGACCTCCTGGCCGCCTTTGTGGCGCGCCGGTGCTTCTCTCAAGGCGGCCCCATCTCATCTGCCGGATGGCGGCGGCCACGATCCCAGCCGGCTATGCACCAAGGACATGCAGCGCGTGGAAGTGGCGAACATGGTGAACCTCGCCGCTCACTACAAGTTCACCGCCGAGTGGCAGTTGACAAGGAGCCGTACTTCATGGCGACAACCCTCCGCCGGTGGTAAGTTTTCCGTCTGTGCTCCGGTCTTGTATATATCCGACCTCGAGCTCTAACCTTGTCGGTTTCTTTGAGCAGAACCCCCTCTTGGCGCCTGCCGCCGGCGCCCTAAGAGAACCGCGTGAATACGTCCCCGACCGCGAGGTCGGCGGCGTTGACGACCCGACCTAGGAGCAGCGGCTGGAGGCCGGCGGAAGGCGGCAGGAGGAGGAGGAGGGCGACCTCGGGCCGTCGGCGACCTTCGCCGAGTGGCCGAGGATGACATCGGCCAGAAGTCATCCAGCGCCCTCAGCAGAGCCGGCCCCTCAACCAGGCGGGTCGAAGAAAGCGCCACGCCGGACGAGCGCGGCGGCGGCGAAGAGACCAGGGGAACGCTGCGCGACCAGCGGGAGGCGGCGGCATGAGGCCAACCGCTTCGGAAGGAAGTGAAGAGCCGCCGCTTATCTCTTCGTAAGTTTTTACTCTTTGCTTTTTCGACTTGGCAGATTGATCGACTCTCGCCCTCTCCTCCCGGCGCCCCCCTCTCCTTGAGAGAGTCGCGCGCCCTCCGTTATGGGGTGAGGCGGCGTCCTCAACCTGCGGGCGGTCGACCCGCCGCCCGATCTCTGAGGCGACGGAGGCGGAGGAGGGAGAAGCGGAGGAGGAGGCCAGCGGCTGGAGAAGGCGCGAGGTGACAAGGCGGCCGCCAGCGCCTAGCGGCATCTGGGCGAGGCGTGGCGCGTGGCGCGCCACGTCAAACGAGACACCGAGGCGGCCGTTCGCCGCCGCAGCGATCTTGTCCCCGCTATCATCAGCGCCCGCCGCCTCGACTTCTGGGGCAGACCGGGAGGTCGGCACCGCCAACCTCTCGCCGAGGAAGGCGGCGATGCCGGGCTTCGGACACTCGCGCGCCGCCTCCGCCACCTCCGCCGCCTCCGTCTTGAGGCCGCCTGATAAGCAACCTGCGGACCCGCGAGACCCGCCGGCTATTGGCGGCGTCGGCAAGCTGCCTGCAGGTCGCGGCGTGCGACTTCGCCGCCGAAGTCGAAAAGGCGAGCTCCGCGCCCATGGTTTCGGAAGCAGACGCCGCCCGGCATGGCGAACACTGGACGCCGAGGCCTCGATTGCGCGCCCGGGCTGGGTGCTTGGCGGCGGCGTAACGGCCGCTGAACCAGCGCTCTTGGGCGTTCGGTCAAATTGCGCAAGGAAGGCGAAGCCCTCAAGTCTACACCGGGCCTTGTCGGCCATGCGGGCCTCGGTCCGAATACGATTTGTTTTTAGTTCTCTTGTCTCTTTCTCGTGAGGCGCGCAGCTCACCTGCTGAGTGTAATCCCGAGTTGGTCGGCTGCTTGGCAAAGCGGCTCGGAACTCCTTTAACGATCTTGAAGGCTGACTTTGCTTTGCGGCCTTGCAGAGTACCACAACCTCCAGCGCTACCGCCTTCAACCGCAATGTTGAAGAGCCGAGGAAGCGGACCGCCCGATCTGGCGGAGAGTCGAAATAAGCGGATTCTTTCTTCTTGGGCGCGCTGGCGCACTGCTGGCTGTAATCCCGAGATTCGGGCGGCGCTCTGTGATCGGGCGGATCTCCAGCGACCTTCTCTGTTAATGGCGTTTATCTTTCTTTGGGCTCAGACGCCAGCGCCGCCCTTCAAGGGCAGCTAGATGAAGCCAGCGCTGCCGTCGTGCTAAGGAGGAGGAGTCGACAAGCTTCGCTTCGAGGCGCGACCTTGGCGACACAGCTGGCGGCGAAGGATCTGCCGGAAGGCGCGGGGAGGACGCCAAGTCGCGAGAGAGAACCTTCGGCGAGTTCGAGATGGGCGGGCGCTGGACCGACCGCGGCGATCTTGACCTCCGGCTACCACGTGATCGAGGGCGTCGTCGACGGTAATTCCTGTCTTCTCTTTTGGTCTTTCGATTCCACGTCGATCTGTCTTGGTTTTTCTTATTGTTTCCTTTCTTGTCTTTCGCAGACTTCTTCCGGGCCACTCGCGGGCCGTCATTCCGACCATCGAGGCGGATCGGGGAGGAAGCGAAAGGGCGAGGCGTCGATCGCCAACGCGCCCGCCTTGTCGTCGACAGCAGATCTTGAGCATCGGGGCTCGCCTTGCCTGCTCACCGTCGATCGCCCGTCTTCTTCGCGCCGGCGCCAAAGTAAATCACGCCCTATGGCGGAGGTGCGGCTCTTCGCACCGCCCGTCAGACGAGCGGCTGGAAGTCGCCGTCGGTCGCCTCGAGGCTTGGAAGGGTTCCTCGGCTCGGCCGGGCGCACCGACCCCAGAGTTCGTCAAGGCTGGTACCGGGCTGGACTGGACCGCCTAGCAGCGTTCGGTCGGAGGCCCAGGCGAGCTGGGAGCCGTGGAAGGCGCCCTCGTCGGCCTTGGCGGCCATCGCTGAGTACACGGACACTAGTGTCTTTGTGCCCGGCGGACCGCCGGCGGCGAAGAGCTCCGCTGAGTGGTTGGGATGCACCCAGTCTGAGGAAGACTCTGCGGAGTGTCGGCTCCAGACCGAGGGGAGGGCGAGTCGGAGGGCGGAGGCAGGGAGGAGGAGGCGCCGAGCACGAAGAAGGCGACCAGCCTCGGCTGATCGCGCCTCCAGCCAACGAGCCTCGGAAGGACAAGGCAATCGTCGCCGAGGTGACCAAGCCGAGTCCGCCCAGCTGGCTGCCCCGCGCAGCTGCCGCCGCCTCCGGCCCTCCGGCTCGGAGGCCGCCCCTAGGATGCATCGGCCTTACATTCTTTTGTTTTTGCTCAAAAACTTGTTAGTTCTGAACAATTCCACCCGCGGGGTGTATTCGGCCAAGGGCCTTATGTAAATATTTATCAAGTTTCCGCCTTTGGCTTGCTTTGGCTCTTTTTAGACTGTTTTCCTTTGCCGCCTCCCTTTGGTTGCCGCCTTGCCATCTGGGCAGCCGCTCTGCGGACTGCCACTGGGTCAAGAGCTCTGCTATCTTGGGAGGCAAGTACTTAGTCGTTTAAAGTGTCATAGCAAGTTTAGCTGGAAATCGGCCGGCTGACTCTCAAAGTCAGCCGTTCTTTGATAAAGGTTAAAACTATGAGCCGACTGCTTGCGAGTCGGCTTAGTAGTGGGGAACTGGGATCCGGCTTGGGCTATGCGTAGCTCTTAAGTCCTTAGCCGTTTTTCATGTGTGCGCTTGCTTTCCGCCTCCCGTTTTACCGACAGTCGCTCTACGAACTGTGGCTTTCTGTAGGAGACGGCTTTGAGTGCTGCACATTACTTGTCCGACCTCAGGGAGCGTTTCATAGCACAAGGCGGCGAGTCCCCGGGCCGACTCGTCGGACCAGTGCGGACGGTATGATAAAAATGGGGAAGTATTTGAGCGCGATTCATATCATCTGATTAATCAAAAGGCGTACCGAGCTCGGCTCGGGGCCCAAGGTCTTAGTGCTTTATCTACAGAAGCGGGAGTGGCGCGATACATCTTTATCGGTTGTAAAATCTTCAAGAAGATTTGCATTCCTGGTAGCTCTGTCTCCTTGCGAGTCGTCTCTCTTCCGTGCTCGAGGCTTCTGAGCATCGATCAGGTAGTAGGCGTCGTTTCCCAGCACCTTGCTGATGATGAAGGGACCCTCCCAAGGCGCCGACAACTTGTGCTGGTCGGCTGTTCTCTGAATCAGCCGGAGCACAAGGTCGCCCTCTTGGAATGATCGTGGCTTGACCTTGCGGTTGTAGTATCGCCTTGAGACTCTGCTGGTAGATCTTTGGACGGTGAGTGCCAACAACCCGGCCCTCTTCTAGCAGGTCGGCGCCCGTCTTGGCGTGCTTCTTCACCTCCTCTTGGTGTACATGGAGACTCGTGGAAGTCGAATTGTATATCGTCGGGATGACGGCCGGCACCGTGAAGCGAGGAAGAACGGCGTGAAGTCGGTTGATCTGTTGGCGTCGTCGCGCAGAACTCGAGGACGGCGAGCAGCTCTTCCACCCAACAGCGGCGGGCGCTCGAGTGGTTCGACCAATCGAGGCTTGATGCCGGATAGGATGAGGCCATTGGCTCGCTCCACCTGGCCGTTTGACTGCGGATGGGCAACGGACGCTAAGTCCAGTCGGATGCCCTGCGTCGTTGGCGAAGTTGGTGCCGTTGTCCGTGATGATGCTGTGTGGTATGCCATACCGCACTGTGATGTCGGCAATGAAAGTCACTGCTGTGGGCCCATTTAGTTTCTTGATGGGCTTTGCTTCCACCCACTTGGTGAACTTGTCCCTTCTGACGAGTAAATGAGTCGAGCCACCTCGAGCCGTTTTGAAAGGTCCCACCATGTCCAGCCCCAAACTGCAAAGGGCAGGCGATGGGGATTGTCTTGATCTGGCTTGGTGAAGGGCTTGGGCGGAACACAGCACCTTGCACTTATTGACTAATTCTTTAGCTTCTTCAGGCGGTCGGCCAAAAGAAACCGTCTTAGAAAGGCTTTGGCCCTGGCGCCCTCGAGGCAGCGTGGTGACCACACTGCATACGATGGATGTCCTTGAGGATCGCTTGGCCTTGCTCGACTCCACTTGTTGGTGGACACCGATGTGCTGCGCTGACTAATTCTCTGTTGACTATTGTGTAGGCTGCCGCTCGGCGTTGTACTTGCCGAGCCAGAATCTCATCTGTAGGCAACTCCTTGTTGACTAAGAACTTGAGGATGGGCTGAGCCCATGAGGGTGCTGCTATCTCTTATTGCTACCAGCTGACTTGGACGAGGGCGGTGGGCTGGGGCGGCGGGTTGGACTCTGCTGCCGCTTGCTGAATCGAGGGCATCTGGGCCGTGGCGCAGATCCAATAAAGCGCGATCCCCGGCCGATGGCGGCGATCCCGGCCGACCGGGCGCAGATCCCCGGCCGGCTGTAGCTTTCTTGAGGTCGCTTCTTTGGGGTCTTGGAGTCGGATCCGACTATCTCTCGGGGGCCGCACGAAAATGGAGTCGGACTCTGGTGAAGGCTTGATGGGCGGCTTGTGGAGGCGTTGAAGGGCGGCGCGGAGAATCGCTTAGCGAGTAGAGCCGACTTCGTGCCAAAGCATCTGCTTAGTCGTTGTCGTTTCTTGAGTGCGTGGAGGAACTTCGCATCCTTCAAAATATCCGCTGAGCTGCTGCACTAGGAAGCGGTAGCTTGCCATGTTTGCGTCCTTGGCGTCGATCGCGGATGACTGTTGTACCACCAAGTCGGTCGCCGTATACGAGGATCCGCGAATGCCGAGTTCCTTAACAAGCCGGAGCCCGTGAGCGAGTGCTTCATATTGGCGGCGTTGTTGGGGCGGCGAAGTGGATTTGCAGCACGTATTTGAGCTTGCGCCCTTGGGGAGGTGAGGGAACGCCGGCTCCGAGGCGGGCGCATCTTGGAACTGTCGAAGTGTAGTCGCCAATGGTAGAATCGGTGCGGCGGCCGTCTGGGTCTCGGCCAGTCGGCGAAGTCGGCCGGCGCTGCGACTTGATGGCGATCTGCGAGAGGTTGGTAGTAGATCGTGTAGGAGGAGCGGTCGATAGCCCACTTGGCCACTCGGCGGACGCATCTCGACTTCCGATGATCTCGGCGAGTGGGGCGATGCAAACCACGGTGATTGGATGCTCTTGGAAGTAGGGCTTGACTTCTTGGCGGCAAAATGCACGCCGTAGCACATCTTGGTAGTGAGGTAGTTTTGCTTGGAGGTCGGCGATTACCTCGCTCGGTGTAATATACCGGTCTCTGGATCGGGGCGCCTTGCCTTCCTCCTTGCGTTCGACTACGATAACCGTCTTGACTACCCGGTGGTGGCGGCGATGTACAAAAGCATGGGCTCTTTGGGAGTCGGAGCCGCCCGACCTGGGAGTCGTCGGCATCTTCTTGATTGGAGAAATGCCTCATCGCCTTGTGGTTCCACTCGAAAAAAGTGGTCTTCTTCATTAGTTGATACAATGGCGAGCTTTCTGCCAGACCGGTGATGAATCGGCTTATGGATGCCAAGCAGCGGTGAACTTCTGCGTCCAGCGATCGGCTGGGTACCTCCATCCTCTCAATGGCCTTGATCTTCACGGGGTTGCAGTCTATGCCGCTTTCGAGACCAAAAACCAAGGAGCTGGCGGCTGGGACTCGAACACGCACTTCTGCGGGTTGAGCTTGATGCGGAATCGCGCAGATTTTCAAAGGTCTCCTTCAGATCCTCTAGCAGCGTCCCGCTTCTCCGTCTTCACTACCACATCGTCCACATAAACATGGGCATTCTGCCGAGCTGTAAGGAGGCATTTACGCATCTGGCTGAAGGTGGCGCCCGACATTCCTCAAGCGAGCGTCATCGTCGGTGGCGAAGGCTCCAAAGCGGTGTGATGAATGCGGTCTTGACTGTCTGCTGGATTCAGCTTGATCTGGTGATATCTGAGTATGCATCCAAGAAGCTCAACAGCTCGCATCCGGTTGTGGAGTCTATCACTGATCTATCCTTGGCGGGCGAATGGATCCTTGGCGAGGCCTTGTTGAGGCTGGTGTAGTCGATGCACATCCGCCCTTTGCTTGTTTTTCTTCAACACTAGCACAGGGTTAGCCAACCACTCGGAAAAACACCTCCATGATGAAGCCGGCTGCGGAGGCGGGCTATCTCTTCTCCAACTACTCTTCTCTTCTCTTCGACAGCGGCGCAAGGGCTGCTGGTGGCTTCACATCTGGCGACATGTAACTTGTGCTCGGCGAATTCGTCGGTACACAGGCATGTCCTTGGGGATAGCGAAGATGTCGATTCTCCGGAGGAAATCGACGAGCTCGCCTTCCTATTTGCGGTCTAGGCGGTGCCTATGACAGCGTACTTCTCCGGTGCTCCGGGTCCAAGGGTATCTTCTTGGTCTCTTTGGCGGCTTGAATGATCCTACGCCTCCAACTCCTTGGGGTCGGCGACATCTCGGCTGCTTCCCAGCCATCGCCACGACACGGTCGAGGCAGCTTCTCGACGCGATCACGGAGACTCGGCCAGCCGATTGCTTCGGGCAGCAGCGGACGACTTCTTGTAGTCGCCCGGCAATGGTGGGATCCCTTTGGAAGTCGGCATCTTCATCTTGAGATAAGCGTAGTGGGGAACCGCCATGAACTTGGCGGGCAGGCCGGCCTAGCGAGGCGTGGTATGGGCTCTCAAGTCCACCACCTCGAACCGGATCGGTTCTCGGCGGAAGTGATCTTTGTCTCCGAAGAGGACATCTATCGAGAATCTTGCCAATCGGCGAGCAGGAAAGGCAGTGCACGATCCATGGAAAAGCAGTGCGGCTGCTTTCTGCGGCTGCCTCCGTCTGATCCCGAGCTTCTCCATGGTATCCTTGTACAAGATGTTTATGCTGCTGCCTCCGTCTATCGGGACTCGCGAGAAGCGGGCGCCCGCTTGTCGATGGCCAAGGTCGCCCCAAGAACCAAAGGCGTAGAGCCGGACTCGGCATCACCTCTGGGTGATCCGCCCGGCTCAGTGATAAACTTCTCGGACCAATGCATGAACACGGGGGCCGGCTGCCCCTCGTTAACTTCTTGCTACTCGCTGGCGCCTTCTGCGCGGTCGTCTGTCGGTAGTGAACACTACATATGCTCCGTGCTCTTACGAGGAACTCGTCTTGGACCGCGCCGTGGCGCGCCGCCTGTGGAGGCGGCGAGGCGGCGGCGGCTCAAGGCGCGGTGGTGGGGCGAGCCGTCTCCCTTAGCGATCTGGCGAGCAGTGGCACTTTTCGGTGGTATGGTTCGGCGGCGGCGGCCGTATGAAACATGCAAGGACCATCGAGTCGCTCATAGGAAAGCGGCGGCCAGTTGGACTTGCCACCCTTCTGCCGCTTGGCCGGAGGCTGCCCCTCAGGCTGCTGGTCCTCTACCGCCGCCACCTGCCGGCTGTTGGAAGTCGGATGGGGGGCTTTGCGTTTGTTGTCGTTCTGTTGCTGCCGTCGGCCGGCGTCTCCAGCCGGCGTCGTCGGGAGCTGGGAATCACCTTGCCGGCCGCATTGACTTGGATCTCCGTCTTCATAGAGAGTCGGCCGTGGCGTACTTATGCGCTATGACTAGCGGCTCGTCGAGGTTTCGGGCTCGTCGCGGAGGAGCTCGTGCTTGAGGAGGTGCCTTCCGGCACCCGGCCGTAAAGTGCTCGATGGCTGCACCTCGTGCGCCCTCGCGGGGAGTTTGAGCTCGCCCAGCCCGTGAGATAGTCGCGTCGATTCCTCGGGGCCTTGCACGCGCTGGGAGAGCTGGCGGCGGGCGGAGGTCGCTTATGCGTCTTTGGTGAAGTTGCGAATGAAGGCCGGTGAAGTCGACCCAGCTGTTGATCTTCTTTGGGCTTCAAGCTGTTCAGCCATGTCGGGCGTGCCGGAGCATGAGGAACATACTTGAGGGCGACTTCGCTTGTTGCCGTTAGCGTCTTGGCGGCGAGGAAATAGTCTATCGGCCAATCTTCCGGCTTCCGCGGGCGGTGTATTTAGGCGTGTCTCGAGGGCGTGAACCCTTTGGGGAAGGGCTCATTTACGATCGCGGGGGCGAAACAAAGGCGGGCCCAGCTCGTCTTCTTCTTCTAACGCCAGGATCTGTGGAGTCGGTCGATCCGGTGGTGGCGTCGTTCTCTCCGACTCCCTCTCGGCGACCAAAGCGATCTCAGGGTCGGATGCTCGGCGGTGGCGGGGAGACTCGTCGTTCTCTCGGCGGGGAGGCGGATAATCATCTCGCCGCTCCACCGCTCTGGGCGCCATCTTGGTCTCGCTCGATGGAATCACGAGTCCGGCCTGGCTTGCAGCGGCTCTTTCTCCTTCCTCCGCGGACTCCGCCGATCGGCGTCTGGGAGGTCGCGCCTTGATCTCGGCGAAAGGGTAAGTCGTCATTCTTACATTGCAGCGTGTCGGTGGCGGCCGCTACCGCGTTCTGCGCGGCAGCACCGCATCGAGCTCTTTGGACTCGCTCCGTCATCACACGGCGCTCTTCGCCGTCGAGGTCTCTCAGTTCCTCCGTCGCCGCTTGGGCGGCGCGGATGTTCTCCGCAGGGGTAGCGTAGATGGGGCGCTTTGCCCCGAACAGATCGGCGATGGCCGCGGCGCGCTCTCGGACCGTGCCAAGACGGCTCGGCCCAGTCGGGCGGCGTGCCACCTGGCTTGGTCCACCTCGCGCTGAATGCGCCGGACAGGCGTCTCATGCTTGCCAACTTCTTGGCGCCGATAAGCTGAAGGCGCTCTTCTAGCATCTCTGCGTCCGCGTCCTCCGGGAGGCGCGGACAGGTCTCGCAAGCCGCAGCGTGGGTCTGGCGTTTTCTCGGAGTGCTCGCCGTGGCGATGGCGAGCACCTCCGTGATGGCGCTTCCGTCGCTCTCCTCGTCTGAAGCGGCTCGTCGATACCTCCCTGCGTTGGTGGGGAAGGTATCAAGCGTCTGGCGTCGGAGTCGACCAGCATCGGGTCGGAAGAGCCTCACGGACTCCAAGTCTGGCGGGCTCGCGGCGACTTGAAGCTGGTCAAGGAGGCCCGCGAGGAGGCTCTCGGGGCCACCGCGCCGGTGCTCAGCGGGCTCGTCGGGCGCACCTCACCGAGGAGTTCGGTGAGGCCTTCGCGCAGACGTGAGCAACCGGCCTTGCGGCCGTCGTATGAACCCATCGAGCGAGCCGGGCTAGCTGCGCTTCGCCCGAGGAGGAAGAGGGTCCCGTCGAGCAGATCTCCGGACGACGGTGCACCTCGCCCCACGGTGGGCGCCAAATGTCGGGGTTGGGTGCGACATATGCCAGCGGATGGCTTATCATGGTGGGGCGAGTAGAGCGTCGCCGGTGCACGAAAGCAGGATGAGGCGAAGGCATGCACGCCGGCGAATCTTACCCAGCTTCGGGGCTCTCCGAGGAGATAATACCCCTACTGCTGCTCTGCGGGGTCTCCGCATGATCACTATGGGGAGATAGTACAAGGATGCTCCTCGAGCTGTATGGGGGCAGGAAGGAGCAAGGCTAGCTCTTTCCCTCTTGCTATATGTCTAAGAACCTACTCAGGGCCGAACCCTTTGCATGGGTGCCCCGGGGGGTTTATATAGGCCTACCCCGAAGTACAAAGATAATCTGATTGGCGTGGCCCCGATCGTCGATCTCTCTTCTTGCCGTCTTCTCCTTGACTTGGGCCCGCATAATTGGCGAATCCATGGACGAGTTGAGTAATCTTGTCTGGCGCTCTGACGATGACGAGCTTGGTCATGGGGTCGTGGGAACAATGCGCTGCACGCCGGGCGATCATCATTGCCACTTCCGTCAATCTGGTTTATGGCTTGCGGGGCCCTGGCCAGGAGACGGCCGACTCCGGGGAGGCCGACTCCTGTAGGGCCGTCTTCGAGCTCTCTAGCCGAGCTCCTCTATCTCACTGACGGAGGGCCCGGCGATCTCCGGACGTCTGCACACGCCGCCGTCGTGGGTGCATGCTCGTGCTTGTGGCTGGTCGAGGTGGCATGGCAGCGATGCCGCGCCTCACCGGAGATCTCTTGGTGGCTGCTCATTGTAGCCATGCCCCCTTCCCGTGGGTCGAGGGGACAGCCACGGCCGGGCTGTACCCTGCGTTGGTCGTCGTGGAAGGTCGCGGGCCGACTCTCGAGTCGGCCCTTGAAGATCGCAAACACAGGAGTCGGCTTGGTGCAGGTCGCCATCTGGGGACTCGGTCTCTTCAAAGGTGCATGGCTGGGACTCGGCCTTGTCGAGTTCGCCACTAGGACTCGGCCTTCCCAAGGTCGCCTCATTGGGACTCGGTGAGGGCGTGAGCCTGCCCGATGTCTTGAAAGGTCTAGGGTCCTGGGTCTGCCTACCTGTGGCCCATTACTCCGACACACGCCTACCACAGGTCTATGTTTATCTCTAGCACAAGGTTTAGCAATTCTAGCAGTTTCACTGCGGAATTGAATAACTTGCCCATCAATATTATCAGACAAGAGATCTTTAACAATAGCAATATTGGGTTCTACTTTGACTTGCTCAGGAGGTGTATAAGTTCTAATATTGCTTTTACGAACAACAGTTGAAGCTTTAGCATGATCCTTCATTCTAACAGGGAAAGGTGGTTTCTCAACATAAGAAGTGGGAACAGTAGGATCATTATAAGTGACAGTCTTTTCTTCAACTTTAATAGGTGCAGCTACTTTTACTTCTATGGGAGGATGATATTTTAACCACTTCTCCTTGGGGAGATGAACATAAGTAGCAAAAGATTCACAGAAAGAAGCTACTATCTCAGAGTCAAGTCCATATTTAGTGCTAAACTTACGAAAAATATCGGTATCCATAAAAGATTTAACACAATCAAACTTAGGTGTCATACCTGACTCCTTACCTTCGTCGAGGTCCCAATCTTCAGAGTTGCATTTAATTCTATCCAATAAATTCCATTTAAATTCAATAGTCTTCATCATAAAAGAGCCAGCACAAGAAGTATCGAGCATGGTGCGATTGTTATTAGAAAGCCGAACATAAAAACTTTGCATAATTACTTCTCTTGAGAGCTCATGATTGGGGCATGAATATAACATTGGTTTAAGCCTCCCCCAAGCTTGAGCGATGCTTTCTCCTTCGCGAGGCCAAAAATTATATTTATAATTGCGATCACGATGAACAAGATGCATAGGGTAATACTTTTGATGAAATTCCAATTTCAATCTTTTATAGTTCCATGATCTCATACCATCACATAGCCTGTACCATGTCAATGTGTCTCCCTTCAAAGATAAAGGGAAGGCCTTCTTCTTAACAACATCATCGGGTATACCTGCAAGCTTAAATAGTCCACAAACTTCATCCACATGGCGTAGATGTTCATCAGGATGCTTTGTTCCATCTCCTGTAAAAGTGTTAGCTAGCAGTTTTTCCATACCGAAGGAATCTCAAAAGGAGTTTCATTTTCAATAGGGCCAGTAGATTCAGTAGGTTGAGGAGAAACTCTTTGCTCTACTGGACGGGGTGAAGATACCCCGAACAAGCCCCTCAGACAATTACTTTCCACAGTAACAAGTGACAGAAAATTTCAGCACACTAAATAAAATTTTCCTTACCAAATTCCACCTACCAAAGGTGCTACACTCCCGACAGCGCGCGAGAAAAGAGTCTTGATGACCCACAAGTATAGGGGATCTATCGTAGTCCTTTCGATAAGTAAAGTGTCGAACCCAACGAGGAAGCGAAGGAAATGATAAGCGGTTTTCAGCAAGGTATTCTCTGCAAGTACTGAAATAAGTGGTAACAGATAGTTTTGTGATAAGATAAATTGTAACGAGCAACAAGTAACAAAAGTAAATAAAGTGCAGCAAGGTGGCCCAATCATTTTTGTAGCAAAGGACAAGCCTGGTAGGAAAAGCTCTCCCGAGGACACATGGGAATATCGTCAAGCTAGTTTTCATCACGCTCATATGATTCGCGTTCGGTACTTTGATAATTTGATATGTGGGTGGACCGGTGCTTGGGTGCTATTCTCACTTGAACAAACATCCCACTTATGATTAACCTCTATTGCAAGCATCCGCAACTACAACAAAAGTATTAAGGTAAACCTAACCATAGCATGAAACATATGGATCCAAATCAGCCCTTACGAAACAGCGCATAAACTAGGGTTTAAGCACATCACTCTAGCAACCCATCATCTACTTATTACTTCCCAATGCCTTCCTCTAGGCCCAAAAAATGGTGAAGTGTTATGTAGTCGACGTTCACATAACACCACTAGTGGTTAGACAACATACATCTCATCAAAATATCAAACGAATACCAAATTCACATGACTACTAATAGCAAGACTTCTCCCTTGTCCTCAGGAACAAAGGTAACTACTCACAAAGCATATTCATGTTCATAATCAGAGGGCTAATAATTTGCATAAAGGATCTGAACATATGATCTTCCACCAAATAAACCAACTAGCATCAACTACAAGGAGTAATCAACACTACTAGCAACCTACTAGCACCAATCCCGGACTTGGAGACAAGAATTGGATACAAGAGATGAACTAGGGTTTGAAGATGAGATGGTGCTGGTGAAGATGTTGATGGAGATTGCCCTCTCCCGATGACAGGAGCGTTGGTGATGACGATGGCGATGGTTTCCCCCTCCTGGATGGAAGTGTCCCCAGCAGAACAGCTCTGTCAAAGCCCTAGATTGGTTCCGCCAAGGTTCCGCCTCGTGGCGGCGGAGTCTCGTCCGGAAAGGTTGCCTTCAATTTTTTTCTCATCAAAATACTTCATATAGGAGAAGATGGGTGTCGCCCCCCTGGCCTTCGTCTTTGGTGATGATTTTTCTTTATTTATTTTAAGATATTCCGTGGAGTTTCAGGAGTTTTGGAGTTGCGCAGAATAGGTCTTCAATATTTGCTCCTTTTCATTGAGAATTCGATTGCTGGCATTCTCCTCTTCATGTAAACCTTGTAAAATAAGAGAGAATAGCCATAAGTATTGTGACATAACGTGAAATAACAACCCATAATGCAATAAATATTGATATAAAAGCATGATGCAAAATGGACGTATCAACGCACGGGACCCACCTAAAACCTCCTGTCGGTGCAGATCCTGTGCAAGATTTTACCCTGTGGCCTGACCGAAAACAACTGCGACAGCGTGTTTGATTGGTCCAACTGGAGGTGATATGAGCCATAGAAATACAGTTGTGGCATTTCCAGACTTTGAACGCCATTTCATCAACCATAGAAGAAAAACCATCCAAATCCTCAACAGACTGGCCCAAAATCCGGGTGGGCGATAAGTTATGATTATGATTGACTTGCCATGCATTGGGAGATTCGGCATTGACTGGGTTCTGAGAGCTTACGCATGTCTCAGAGGGTGGGCTGTTGGGCTGGACAGGGATGGTCCTAGATGAAACAATGGGCCCATCAACTACTGATTAGCCAGGAGGGTTTGAAAAAAATCCCAGACCCGCCCAACAGATGATCTGAAGAATGAGGAACCAGCTCAGTCGAGATTGACGCAGATCGAGCGGGTGGCGGAGGAGCCGTACCAAAACAGATCGTCGAAGTGGCCACCGTCCACCGGAGCTCCGGCATCGAAGGAGAATGAATAATGACATGCTCACGATGATTAAGAACATAACCCGCATCCTGGACAGTGTCAATGCATGATTGTGTGGCAGGATATTGATAACCCTTGCAGGCAGGATAGTTTTGAAATGTAGCAAATGAAAGTTTCTTCATGCAACTAGGGGAAGACTTCAAAGAAGATTTAACAGGGAGTTTATGCATGGCCATCATACCCATTGTAGCATGACGTTTTGTAGGACTAACAAAAATCCATTCTGGATCACACTCTTTTCTCCAAATCAAGATCTCACGTCTCCAATTAGGTCCACCATGTCCCCAAAGGTGGAAGAAACACTTAAAATGCTCACAAGCAAAAGATCGAAGAGTAAGAACGTAGAGACCAACTTTTTTGCATGAAACATGAAAGGAGAATACCTTGTCACGTATAATGGAAACCAATGTTGGCAATCATGAACAGAGATGAGTATTGTCGCGCTCGATGGCATGAGCTTGTCATGGGGTCGTGGGAACAATGCCGCCGCTTTGTCGAGGCGATCCTTGTGCCACTTCCGTCAATCTGGTTTATGGCTTGGGGCCCACAGCGAGGAGGCAGGCTCGGGGAGGCCGACTCTGTGGGGCCGTCTTGAGCTCTCGGCCGGCTCCTCTATCTCAGCAGCGGAGGGCCAGCGATCTCGGGACCGTACTACGCCCGCCGTCGTGGATGCAGTGCTCACGTCCTTTGTATTTGGTCGAGGTGGCATGGCAGCGATCGCGCCTCAGGAGATCTCTTGGTGGCGGCTCACTTGTAGCCATGCCCCCTTCCCGGTGGGTCAGGGGACAGCCCGCGGGCTGTGGCACCTGCGTTGGTCGTCGTGGAAGGTGGGCCGACTCTCGGTCGGCCCCTTGAGTCGCAAACCAGTCGGCTTGATGCAGGTGCATCATCAGGGGACTCGGTCTCTTCAAGGTCATGGCGGGACTCGGCCTTGCTCGAAGGTCGCCAGCTAGGACTCGGCCTTCCCAAGGTCGCCTGGGACTCGGCTGAGAGTCTGCCTGCCCGATGTCTTGAAAGGTCTAGGGTCTGGGTCGCCTACTGTGGCCCATTACTCACGATGGTCCCCAAAATTTGGCGAAGCGTGAGCGCCGCCTCGCGAGGAACCAGGCAGTTCCAGACTTCTGCGGCGGCGACTCGGGATCGGTGTCGTGCCGGGCCGCCTTGCGGCCCGGCCCTGCTGGGCTGCCTCCGCCGTCATGGCGGGAATCGGTGGCGTGTCGGCCGCTTCCTGCCATCGTGAGGCGGTCGTATCACGTCCGCCGCGTGGGCGATAGCTGCTGCCTGCGTGTGGGGCGGGCGATAGATGGGGCCCGCCACTACCACGCCTCGGCTCCGGCGGATCCCCTGCGGCGGCGGTTGGTATCCCCGTGGTTCTGCGGCGATAACTTCATAAGTCTTTAGTGGGTAATGCCATTAAGTGCGTTAGGCGATTAATCCCCGTCGCCCCTCGGCTTCTCAGCCCATGGGGCTATAAATAGGCGAGGCGGCGGCGCCTTGCCTCCCTCCTCTGCCTTCTTGCCCTTCTTCTTCCTCCGTCGCACCTTGCTCCCTACTCTTTCTCTCTTAAATGCGGCGATGGCTCCTCTGCCCGCCCCACCTTCCACGGCCGAATGGGGCGGCTCAGGCGTGGGCGGAGGACGCCGAGTTCCTCCGCGGGACCCGCCGCCTTCAGCCCTGATCTGGTGCAGGCTCGCCCAGCCGCCGGAAATCCGGCCCAGGCCGGAGGCGGCGGGTCATCTTCCGCTCCCACCTCATGCAGCAGGATGGGCCTCCCGGTGGCGGGTTTCTCCGCTCGTTCCTCGGCTATCAGCTCGGCCGCTACCTCACCCCAGCGGTGGTGCTCCTCTCGCCGCCACCTTGTCGCGAAGGCTACATCGAGTTCTCCCCACCATCGGCTGTGGGAGAGTTCTTCTCCTCAAGCTCGGCCGCGGTGCAAGCCTTGCCCGCTGATGTGTACGTTCATCGCGTCCGGCGCCTGACGGCGTGACCCCTTCCGTCCATCCGGCTGGTGAAGTCGGTGAAGATGTGGAAAAACATACTTCTATGTGAAGAACATGCCCATGAAGCGGCTGAATCAACCTACCGCCCTTGACCCGGCATTGGTGGTGGCGTGACCAGCTGGTCCCAGCAGTCGAAGGCGCTCTCGGCCTCGGTCGTGGTGGCGCCTCCAGAATCTTAGCCTGATCGGAGGGCTCGTCGCCTCCGACCTCTGCTACCGCCTTTGTGGCGGCCGGTGCTTCTCTCAAGGCCGGCCCCATCTCATCTGCGCGGATAGTGACCTGATCGCCCGGCTATGCACCAAGGACATGCAGCGTGGAAGTGGCGAACATGGTGAACCTCGCCGCTCACTACAAGTTCACCGCCGAGTGGCAGTTCGGCGAGGCCGTGCCATGACAACCCTCCGCCCGGTGGTAAGTTTTCCGTCGTGCTCGGTCTTGTATATATCGACCTCGAGCTCTAACCTTGTCGGTTTCTTTGAGAGAACCCCTCTTGGCGCTATGGCGCCTAAGAAGCCGCGTGAATCGTCCCGACCAGAGGTCGGCCGGCGTTGCGACCCGACCTAGGAGCAGCGGCTGGAGGCAGCGGAAGGGAGGAGGAGGAGAAGGCGACCTCGGGCGTCGGCGACCTTCGCCCGAGTGGCGGGGATGACATCGGCAGAAGTCATCAGCGCCCTCAGCCGAAAGCCCCTCAACCAGGCGGGTCGGCATCCCGGAACGAGCCTGGCCCCGGCGAAGACCAGAGGCCGTGCGCGACCAGCGGGAGGGAGGCGGCAGGCCAACCGCTTCGGGAAGGAAGTGAAGAGCCGCTTATCTCTTCGTAAGTTTTTACTCTTTGCTTTTTCGACTTGGCAGATTGATCGACTCTCGCCCTCTCCTCTGGCGCCCCTCTCCTTGAGAGAGTCGCGCGCCCTCTCGTTATGGGGTCAAGGCGGCGTCCTCAACTGTGGTGGACCCCGCCGCGATCTGAGGCGGCCAGGCGGAGCAGGGGCGGCAGAGGAGAATAGCGGCTGGAGAAAGCGCGGTGACAAAGCGGCGCGTAGCGCCTGGCGGCATCTGGCGAGGCCGTGGCGCGTGACCCGTCAAAGCGAGACCGTGACCGTTCGCCGCCCGTATCGTCTTGTCCCCGCTATCATCAGCGCCGCCGCCCTCGACTTCTGGGGCAGACCGGGGAGGTGGCCTGCCCGTAGGAAGGCGGCGATGCTTGGGCTTCCGGACACTCGCGCGCGCCTCCGCCACCTCCGCCTCCGTCTTGAGGCGCCTGAGTAAGCAACTGCGGACCCGGAGACCCGCCCGGCTGGCAGGCGGCGTCGGCAGTGCCACCAGGCCATGGCCTTGACTCGCCACTTGATCGCGGGCCGAGCTCGCGCCCGCGCCCAGGCAGACGCGCCCGCATGGTGCACAGGCCGAGCCTCGGTCTGCGCCCTGGCTGAGTCTTGGAAAGCGGCTGACCGCTGACGAGCGCTCTTGGGCGTTCGGTCAGTGCGAGGAAAAGAAAGCCCTCAAGTCTACACCAGGGCCTTGTCCCCATGCCATGCGGGCCTCGGTCCGAATGCGATTTGTTTTTAGTTCTCTTGTCTCTTTCTCGTGAGGGGCGCCCGCTCACCAGCTGATGTAATCCCGAGTTGAGTCGCTCTTGGCGGTGGCTCGGAACTCCTGCCGAAGGCTGACTTTGCTTTGCGGCCTTGCGGTACCACAACCTCAGCCGCCCGGCCGCAATGTTGAAGAGCGAAGCGGACCGCCCGATCTGGCGGAGAGTCGAAATGGCGGATTCTTTCTTCTTGGCGAAGCGCTGGCGCACCAGCGAAATCCCGAGATTCGGGCGGCGCTCTGCGATCGGGCGGATCTCGGCTTCTCTTGGCGTTTATCTTTCTTTGGGCTCGACGCAGCGCCGCCCTTCAAGGGCAGCTAGATGAAACCGCGCTGCCGTCGTGCTGGAGGAGGAGTCGACAAGCTTCCTTCGAGGGAAGCGACCTTGGCGACACAGGCTGGCGGCGAAGGATCTGCCCGGAAGGCGCGAAGTCGAAGGAGAACCTTCGGCGAGTTCGAGATGGAAGCGCTGGACCGCCATGATCTTGACCTCCGGCTACCACGTGATCGAGGGCGTCGTCGTGGTAATTCCTGTCTTCTCTTTTGGTCTTCGATTCCGCGTCGTCTGTCTTCGGTTTTCTTATTTGTTTCCTTTCTTGTCTTTGCGAGACTTCTTCCGGGCCACTCGCGGCCGTCATTCCACCATCGGCGGATCGGGAGGAAGGCGCCAGTGTCGCCGCCCAGCGCGCCCGCCTTGTCGGCAGCAGATCTTGAGCATCGAGGGCCGCCTTGACCCGCTCCCGTCGATCGCGCCATCTTCAGCGGCGCCCAAGCGTCACTGCCCTATGGCCGGTGCGGCTCTTCGCCGCCGCCGGTCAGACGGCTGGAAGTCGCCGTCAGTCGCCTCGAGGCTTGGAAGGTTCCTCGGCCCGCGCCCGGCGAACCTGAGTTCGTCGAAATTTGGTACCCGGCTGGACTGGACCGCTAGCAGCGTTCGGTCGGAGAGCGAGCGGTAGAGCCGTGGAAGGCGCCCTCGTCGGCCTTGACCATCGGCCCAGTACCGGACACTAGTGTCTTTGTGCCCGGCGGACCGCCCGGCGAAGAGCTCCGCTGAGTGGTTGAGGATGCACCCAGTCTGAGAAGACTCTGCGGAGTGTCGGCTCCGGCAGGGAGGCGAGTCGGAGGGCGGAGGCGGGGAGGAGGCGCGGAGCCGCGAAGGCGACCAGCCTCGGCTGATCGCGCCTCGAGCCAGCCTCGGAAGGACAAAGCAATCGTCGCGAGGTGACCAAGCCCGAGATCCGCCCGTAGCTGCTCCCGCGCCCAGCTGCCGCCTCCGGCCCTCCGGCTCGGGCGCCCCCCTAGGATGCATCGGCCTTACATTCTTTTGTTTTGCTCAAAAACTTGTTAGTTCGAACAATTCCACCCGGGGTGTATTGACCAAGGGCCTTATGTAAATATTTATCAAGTTTCGCCTTTGGCTTGCTTTGGCTCTTTTAGGTATTTTCCTTTGCACGCCTCCTTTGGTTGCCGCCTTGCCATCTGGGCAGCCGCTCTGCGGACTGCCCTTTAGGTCAAGAAACTCTGCTATCTTGGGAGGCAAGTATAGTCGTTTAAAGTGTCATAGCAAGTTTAGTAAAATCGGCGGTGACTCTCAAAAGTCGGCCGTTCTTTGATAAAGGTTAAAACTATGAGCCGGCTGCTTAGTCGGCTTAGTAATCGAGGCTGGGATCCGGCTTGGGCTATCCGTAGCTCTTAAGTCCTTAGCCGTTTTCATGTGTCGCTTGCTTTCCGCCTCCCGTTTCTGCGCGATCGCTCTGATGTGGCTTTGTAAGAGAACGGCTTTGAGTCTGCACATTACTTGTCCGACCTCGGGGCGTTCCTGCTAACGTGGCGAGTCCCGGGCGACTCGTCCGGACCAGTGCGGACGGTATGATAAAAATGGGAAGTATTTGAGCGCGATTCATATCATCTGATTAATCAAAAAGCGATGCAGAGCTTTCGGCTCGAGGCTAAGTCTTAGTGCTATCTGACAGCAGGTGGCGCGATACATCTTATGTCGGTTGTAAAATCTTCGAAGAAGATTTGCATTCCTGGCTCTGTCTCCTTGCAGTCGTCTCTCTTCGTGCTCGAGGCTTGAGCATCGTCGGTAGTAAGCGTCGTTCCGGCACCTTCTGATGATGAAGGACCCTCCCAAAGCGCGAAACAACTTGTCTTTGTCGGCTGTTCTCTGAATCAGCAGACACAAGGTCGCCCTCTTGGAATGATCGTGGCTTGACCTTGCGGTTGTAGTATCGCGCGGAACTCTGCGGTAGATCTTTGGACGGCTGAGTGCGCAACCCGGCCCTCTTCTAGCAGGTCGGCGCCGTCTTGGCGTGCTTCTTGACCTCCTCTTGGTGTACATGGAGACTTCGTGGAAGTCGAATGTATATCCGTCGGGATAGCAACCTCCTTTGTACTACCCATATGATGAGGTATTAATCAAGCGGGAGTAGGGTTTACCTCCACCAAGAGGGCCGAACACAGGTAAAAACATCGTGTCCCTTGTCTCCTGTTACCATCCGCCTAGACGCATAGTTGGGACCCCCTACCGAGATCTGCGGTTTGACACGACATTGGTGCTTTCATTGAGAGTTCCTCTGTCCCGTCGCCATCGGGAAGGATGCCTCATCCCATCTTTAAAAAGGCGGCACCCTTGCTAAAGGAGCTTTGGCCATCGGCCAAACTCTCAGCTAAGCGATTTTCTTATGACCGCTGTTCGGCCGCGGCGGCGATGACCTCTCGAGTCATCAAAAAGCAATCTTCCGTCATTTCGAACTTCGCCGAAAGCAGCTAGATCGATGGAGCTCTCCTCCTTAGCGGGCTCTTGGATTCGCGCCATAGCATCCTGGGAGTCTCTGGGTCTATGACCAGATTGGGCTTAAAACGATTTGAGAGATCAACTCTCCCAAGGCTACCCTGCCACGTCGGCTGTGGTGGAGGAACATGTTGAGGCGTTGCGAAAATTAAAATTTTCCTACGGTTTCACCAAGATCCATCTATGAGTTCATCTAAGCAGCGAGTAGCAGGAGAGGTTTGCATCTACATACCACTTGTAGATTGCGTGCGGAAGCTTGCAAGGTGATGATGTAGTCGTACTCGGCGTGATTGAATCAGCGATGACCAAGTGCTGAGCGGACAGCACCTCGCGTTCAACACCGTGCAGGACGGGTGGCGTCTCCTCCTTCTTGATCCAGCAAGGAGGAAGGAGGTTGAGAAGACAGCTCCACCGGCGAGGCGGCGGCGTGATGATGGTGGAAGCGATCTCGGCAGAGGCCGCCAAGCTCTTGCGGAGGAGAGAGTGTTGGGAGGGAGGGCTGCGCCGGAGATGGGTACAGCAGCCTCCTCCCCCTATATATAGGCCCCAGGCGCCGACCCTGGAGATCCAATCTCCAAGGGGCGGCGGCGAGGGTGGAGTGCCCCCAAGCTAAGTGGGCGCCCCCGCTAGGGTTTCAACCCTAGGTGCAGGGGGTGGGCCTAGAGGCCGCCCAGCCCACTATGGGCTGGTTCCCTCCCATAAGCCCATGGGGCCCTCTCAGGGACAGGTGGCCCCACCGGTGGACCCCAGGACCCTTCAAGTGGTCATTACATTATCGAGAGACCGAAACTTTCCCGATGGCGAAATACCACTTCCTATATATTATTCTTTACCTCCGGACCATTCCGAAACTCCTCGTGGCGTCAGGGATCTCATCGGGACTCAGAACAACATTGATAGTCACATACTAGTCTTCCTAATAACCTAAGCGTCACAAGACCTTAAGTGTGTAGACCCTACGGGTTGGGAGACAGAACATGACCGAGGCGACTCTCGGGCAATATCAACAGCGAGTGCGGATACCCATGTTGGCTCCCACATGCTCGATGATTTCATCGGTTGATCCACGATGTCGAGATTGATCAAACCACATATACAATTCCTTTGTCAATGATGCGTTACTTGCGAGAGACTTCGATCGTCGGTATCCCAATACCTTGTTCGGTCTCGTTCTGCGGCAAATCACCTTACTCGTACCGTAATGCATGATCCCATGGCCAACACCTTGGTCACCTTGAGCTCATTATGATGATGCATTACGAGTGGGCGGAGATACCTCTCCGTCATGCGGAGTGACAAATCGATCTCGATCCGTGTCAACCCAGAATACTTTCGGAGATACCTTAATGCACCTTTATAGTCACCCGATTCGTTGTGACGTTTGATACACCAAGGCACTCCTCACGGTAACAAGGAGTTACGATCTCATAGTGAGGAAGAGATACTTGACATTGGCAAAGCTTCTAGCAAGCGAACTATCGATCTTTTATGCTATGCTTAGGATTGGGTCTTGTCCATCACATCATTCTCCTAATGATGTGATCCGTTATCAACGACATCAATGTCCATAGTCGGAAACCATGACTATCTTTGATCTGTGAGGCTAGTCAACTAGAGGCTCACTAGGGACATATTGGGGTCTAAGTGTTCACACGTGTATTCGATTTCGGATATCTGATTATAGCATGAACAAAGACAATTATCATGAACATGAAATATAATAATACTTTTATTATTGCCTCTAATATTTCAACAGTCTCCACACTAAGTCACCAATCTAGTTACATTGTGATGAATCGAACACCCATAGAGTTAATTGTTGATCATGTTTTGCCTGAGAGAGGTTTAGTCAGCGGATCTGCGACATTGGATCCGTGTGTACTTTGCAAATCTCTATGTCTCCATCTTGAACATTTTCACGGATGGAGTTGAAGCGACCAACATGTGCAGGTCTTCTTTGTGAAACCTGGGCTCCTTGGCAAGAACAATAGCTCGGTGTTGTCACAGAAAGAGATTGATCGGCCCGACACATTGGACTCGCGACTCCTAGGTGGGTGATGAACTCCTTCACCCAAATCGCTTCATCGCTGCCTCCAAGGCTGCCATGTACTCCTTCTGCGTAGATCCGCCTGACAGCTCTGCTTGCAGCTGCACCTGACTTGCTCACCATTCAACATATACGTATCCCGGTTTGTGACTTAGAGTCATCCGGATCTGAAGTCGAAGCTTAGCGTCGGCGTAACCCTTCTGACGAGCGGCTCGTCTCCCCATAAGCGAAAACCATGTCCTTTGTCCTTTTGGTGCCGGGATATTCTTGACCGCTGTCGGTGTTCCTTGCAGGGATTACTTTGGTCTTGCTACCAAACTTACGGCAAGGTTTACATCAGTGCAGTACCTGACATGGCATACATAATAGATCCTATGGCTGAAGCATGCAGGGGATGACATTTCATCTCTTCTTTATCTTTGCTTAGTAATGTGGTGGTAGGCTGAGCTCAATTTCACCTTGTAACATAGGCAAGAACCCTTTCTTGGACTGATCCATTTGAACCTCTTCAAAATCTTATCAAGGTATGTGCTTTGTGAAAGACCTATGAGGCGTCTCGATCTATCTCTATAGATCTTGATGCCTAATATCTTAACTTCTCCAGGTCCTTCATTGAAAACACTTATTCGAAGTAGGCCTTAATGCTGTCCAGAAGGTTTATATCATTTCCCATCAATAGTATGTCATCTACATATAATAGGAGAAATGCTCTGAGCTCCCACTCACTTTCTTATGGCGAGGCTTCTCCATGAAGTGCGCATAAACTAAGCAACTGATCATCTCATCAAAATCAAGCGAATATTCCAAAATCGAGATACTTGCGCAGTCCATAAATGGATCATTTGGAGCTTGCATACTTTTGTTAGCGATGAGGGGATACAAATCAAAATTTGCTGCATCATATGATTCTTCAGATTAAGAATGCGTTTGATCCATCATATCTCATAATCATAGTATCTGACAGTGCTAACATGAGGATTGGGGCCGGACAAACTTCTACGGGAGAATGTCTCGTCGTAGTCAAATCCGCTTGAACTTGTCGATAACCCTTAGCGACAAGTCTGACTTTATAGATGGTAACATTACCATCGCGTCAAGTCTTCTTCTTAAAATCCATTTGTTTTCTATAAGCATGCCGATCATCGAGGCAGAATCTGTCAAAGTCCATACTTTGTTTTTCATACATGGATTCTATCTCAGGTTCATGGCTTCAAGCCATTTGTTGGAATCCGGGCCGCCATCGCTTCTTCATAGTTAGAAGGTTCACCATTGTCTAACAACATGATTTCCGGGACAGGGTTGCCGTACCACTCTGGTGCGGAATGTGTCCTGTGGACCTCTGAAGTTCAGTAGTAACTTGATCCGAGTACCTTGATCATCATCATTGTTTTCCTCTTAGATTGGTGTGGGCATCCGCGAGCGGTTTCTCGCTTTTGCACCACTTTCCGTTGAAAAGTAGCATCGCCGAGTTCTACTTTCCTCCACTTACTTCTTCGAGAGAAACTCTTTCCGAGAAAGCATCCGTTCTTGGCAACAAAGATCTTGCCTCGGATCTTAAGTAGAAGGTATACCGGCGAGTTTCCTTAGGGTATCCTATGAATCGCATTTTTCCGACTTGGGTTGAGCTTTTCGGGTTGAAGTTTCTTGACATAAGCATCGCATCCCAAACTTTTAGAAGCGGCGACAGGTTTCTTCCCAAACCATAATTCATACGGTGTTGTCTCAGCAGTTTAGGCGGTGCCCTATTTAAAGTGAATGTAGCTGTCTCTAAGCGTATCCCCAAAATAATGGCAGTAAATCGGTAAGAGACATCATAGACCGCACCATATCAATAGAGTGCGATTCTGCGTTCGGACACACCGTTTATTTGAGGTGTTCAGGCGGCGTGAGTTAATGAAAGCGATTCCACATTTCCTTAAGTGTGTACCAAATCGTGAGCTTAAGTATTCTCCTCCGCGATCGTCGTAGGAATTTTATCTTTCGGTCGCGTTGATTCTCCACCTCATTCTGAAATTCCTTGAACTTTTCAAGGTCTCAGACTTGTGTTTCATTAAGTAAACATACCCATATCTACTCAAGTCATCGGTGAGGTGAGAACATACGATATCCTCCTCATGACCTCAGCGCTCATTGGACCGCTTTTACATCGGTATGTATGATTTCCAACAAGTTGGTTGCTCGCTCCATTGTTCGGGAAGAGCGAGTCTTGAATGCATTTGCCTAAGAGGCATGGTTCGCATGTGTCAAGCGATTCATAATCAAGAGACTCTAAAGTCCATCGGCATGGAGCTTCTTCATCGCGCTTGACACCAATGTGACCAAGGCGGCGTTACCACAAGTATGTGGGACTATCGTTATCAACTTTACATCTCTTTCATCCACACTATGAACATGTGTAATATTACGCTTCGAGATTCATTAAGAATAAACCATTGACCATCGGACATGACCATAAAACATATCTCTCATATAAATCGAACAACCATTATTCTCGAGACTTAAATGAGTAGCCATCTCGTATGAGCGAGATCGAGATACAATGTTCATGCTCAAACTTGGCACTAAATAACAATTATTAAGGTTCAAAACTAATCCGTAGGTAAATGTAGAGGCAGCGTCGCCGGCAGCGATCCATCGACCTGGAACCATTCGGCAGCGCGTCGTCACTCGTCTTCGCCGGTCTCCGTTTATTCCACGCAGCTCCTGCTATGAGTTACAATATAAATGAGCAACAGCACGGTATCAAATACCGGGGAGTTACTCAGTCTTGTAAGGTAGTACATCAATTACATGTATATCAAATATACCTTTGGTGTTGCAAGCCTTCTTATCCGCTAAGTATTTGGGGCGATTCGCTTCGATGACCCTTCCCTTGCAATAAAAAGCACTTTCGGTCTGAGGCTTGGGTCCATTCTTTGACTTCTTCCGACGGAGAACTTGGAAGCGGCAACATCTCCGTCCTTCTTGATTCTTCTTACCCTTGCCCTTCTTGAAACTTAGTGGTCTTATTGACCATCAACACTTGATGTTGCTTTCTTGATTTCAGCTCTCTGCTGACTTGACCTCGAGAACACTTGAAGAATGGTCTTTACCATCCCGCATGTTGTAGTTCATCACAAAGCTCTTGTAGCTTGGTGGGGCGGCGGAGGATTCTGTCATGACCGCCTCATGGGAGGTTAATGTTGGTCATTTGGTTGTGCAACCCGAGACATCTTGAGGATGTGCTCCTGGCATTTTCCTCCATCTTACATTATAGAACTTCGGAGACATCATATCTCTCGACGGGCATGAGCTTGGAAAACTAGTTTCGACTCTTGAACATCTCATATGCTCATGATGCTCAAAACGCTTTTGGAGCCGGTTCTAGCTGTAAAGCATGCATGCGACGAGGGTAATCATCGATGACGCCAAGCATTCATAACGTCTTGGTTCTGCAGGGCGGGAGTCACCTAAGCGGTCCTTCTAGGACATATTGCTTCTGGCAGCTATGAGGATGATCCTCGGGTTAGGACCCAGTCCGTATAGTTCTTGCCATCATCTTTCAGCTTGGTTTTCTCTAGGAACACGTTGAAGTTCATGTTGACATTAGCGTTGGCCATTTGATCTACAAGACATATTTGCAAGGTTTTAGACTAAGTTCATGATAATAAAGTTCTAATCAAAATTATGAACTCCACTTAGATTAGACATCCTCTAGTCATCTAAGTGTTACGATCGAGTCGACTAGCCGTGTCCGATCATCATCGTGAGGCGGACTAGTCATCGTCGATGAACATCTTCATGTTGATCGTATCTTCCATCGACTTCGTGTTCGACCTTTGGTCTCCGTGTTCGAGGCCATATACGCATATGTAGGCTCGTCAAGTTAACCCTAAGTGTTTTATTTGTGTAAAACTGTCTTACACCGTTGTATGTGAGCGTAGAATCCATCACCCGATCATCACGTGGTGCTTAGAAGCGATGAAGCAACAGCGGTGCCGCAGTTAGGGAGAACACTTCTTGAAATTTTGTAAGGATCATCTTATTTACTACCGTCGTCCTAAGTAAACAAGATGTATAAACATAATAAACATCACATGCAATTATATAGTTGTGACATGATATGGCCAATATCATAAAGCTCCATTGATCTCCATCTTGGGGCTCCATGATCATCTTGTCACCGGCGACACCATGATCTCCATCATCATGATCTCCTTCATCGTGTCTTCATGAAGTTGTCACGCCAGCGACTACTTCTACTTCTATGACTAACACGTTTAGCAATAAAAGTAAAGTAGTTTACATGGCGTTCTTCAATGACACGCGGGTCATACAAAAAATAAAGACAACTCCTATGGCTCCTGCCGGTTGTCATACTCATCGACATGCAAGTCGTGAATCCTATTACAAAAACATGATCTCATACATCACAATTCATCATTCATCACAACTTACGGCCATATCACATCACATGATCAATAACTGCAAAAACAAGTTAGGCGTCCTCTAATTGTTGTTGCATCTTTTCGATGGCTTCGATTGGTGTCACACCTAGCTAGTTCTTGCATTAGAGTGTTGCATCATGTCTATTTTTTCAACGAAACCTGAAATGGGATTGCAGAACCCCAGCCCCCTCTGAAACAAACTAGGGTTTACTAAAAATATTTTCGATGAACCTGAAATGCCCTTCTAAAAAGTCCATCATTTTTGTCTTGGTTCAGAACCTTTGCCAAAAGTGGTGCACATTTTCCTAGGTCATCATAAGGTCTTTGAATTAAATCTTAACTATTTGAATTTGGGCATTTAAAATTTATAAAATATTTCAAATGTCAAATACTCCCAAACTAAAATGTTTCATGTTGATAATATTCAACAATGGACCAGGAGTAGTTTGGTGAATTTTAGAACTTTTAGGTATTTTAATAATTCAACAAAGATTCTGAAAAATAGAAAAAGAAAAGCAGGAAAGAAACTTACTGGCGTGACCCCTGCCAGCCCACTTTGGCCGGCCCAGCCAGCGCCTTGGCCATGTTGGCTTCTTGCCGACCAGCGAGGCGGGCGAGAGTGCTCGGCAGGCGGCACCGCATGGGTCCTGCCTTACGCTGCTTGCCCTCGCCACCTCCTCGTCATGCCACGGCGGGGATCACTCCCCTCTCTCTCCGCTTTCCCCAGGCGTCCCCTCTCCTCTCCCGGCTCGTCCCCTCGCGCTCCCACGCCATGGCCGGCGCGCCGTCGCCGCACCACCGCCGTGCCAGCGTTCTCCGTCGACCCCACGCCCGCGTCACCGTGTCGAGAACTCCGCCGCCGTCCACTCCTTGAGCTAGCCGAGCCCGGCGCTCGCGTGCCCAAACGCCGCTTGCAACCTACGCCCGCCATACGCGCCGGAATCCCCTTCGCAGTCGCCGCCCGCATAGATTCGTCCCCGACCACGCCCGACCGTCCGTCCCGAGACAGCTGTGGTACTGGGCTACCTTCCCCACCCTCTCTCTCTCGCTCCGTGCACCTGGCCGAGCACCACGCTCACTCACTTGCCGCAGCAGCCCGTCGGAACCTCGTCGCCAGCGTGCTCGGCCGCCCTCCGGCCACCTCACCGTGTCCATCGCGTTCACCACGGCGTTGGAGCTAACGTGCACTCCGCACCTCACCGCACACCAGGCCGAGTTCGATCTCACCCGAACTCGCGTGGCCGTAAAATCGCCATGCGGCGTAACTCAACCACCCGAGCCCCGCACGGACTCCGCCCGAAGCTGCGGCTCGTCCTCGATTTCACTCCGGTGGTCTCGCGACCCATTTGGTGGCGGAGCGACCAAAACCACTTCGCCCGGCGTCGCGACTTCGCTGGCTAAGCGCGGCGAGGTTTGACCACGACCTTGACCCGCAGGTGGGCCCGGGTTGACCCACAGGTCTATGACATGTGGGCCCGTCCACGCTAATTAACTTAGTTTAGTTTTAGTTAAATCTACTAACTAAACTAATCCCCATGACATCACGGGACCCACGGTCGGTTTGACCTGACCAGCCCGTTGACTACAGCGTCATCATGACATAGGTCTTGCCCGATAATTTAATTCTTTGGAATTATTTTTACGGGAAATTCGGAAAATGTTTCAAACTTCAAAAATCATAGAAATTAATCTATAACTCCAAATGAAACAAATTATATATGAAAAATGATCAGAAAAATCCAACCTATCCATCTGTACTGGTTTCATGCATGTTTAGGCAAGCTAACCTACTGTTTATGGCAGAACAAGATAAAAAGCACTCTAAATGGCAACATATGAGTTTGAATTTTGAATCTTTGGTTCAAATTGGTTCAAACCCATCTACTCTTAGTTGCATTAGCCCAACACACTCATATATGCCATGTCTCATGCATGCATCATGTTGTTGCATATTGTTTGGTAATGTTGTGTATCGGTGTTCTCTGCGGCGGAGTTACGCCTTAGAGAATCTTGTGATAACTTGACGAAGAACAATACAGGTACCTTGAGCCGTCGGGCAAGCAACCAACCATTTGATCATATCGATAAAATCCCATGTTCTTGCTCTGCTCTCGTTTCTTGCGGCATTAAGACAGCCTTGATTCAAAGCTGCATGTTGCTGCGGTAGTTGAACCCATTTCCTCTTGCATGACTGTCATTGCCACGATAACTAGATGAAACCCACTAGCATGTGTAGGAGTTGAGTTGAGCCATATGATTGTGTTGATCCTACCTTGCTATGCACCTTTATGCTTAGAGAAATCGTGTCGAGTGCGGTTCATGCGGGTGATGGCTAGAGTGAAATGATCGGTCGATGCGAGAGAGTAAGGTGTTGAACTGCGATTTGGTAAAGAGTATCGATGAGAGGCCATGTAGGGTACATGGTGGGTTGTTTCATTAGTAAAGTCCTTAAGCTTTGAGATCTGTATGTGTGATTTAGAATCAGCTACTACCATACATTGGGCCTGAAATGACCCGCTCGACTTCTTATTCACGCTAGTCCTCTGTCCGGGAGTTGCAAGTAGTTTCTGGTGTTTGTAGCCCTCTTTGGAGGCCGTGGACAGTGCTGACCCGTAAAGGGTGGGCTGTGATCACGGTAGAGTGCGTGGCATAGTGTCTTGGGATGCCGTTTGGTATCTCGGGAACCTGTTCACATCGTTTGAGGCGTGAAAGCGAAACTTGGTGGAACTCCTCATAGATGGAACCCAAATAGGCGATAAACTGGACTAGAGACTTGAGTGTCTAGGTAGTGTATGGTACACCCGTCGACTTTAAGCTTGAAGTCTGCGAGCACATGTCGTGTCTGGAGCTAAGTGGTGGAAACATGTATGAAGAGTACACCCTACGAGGTTAACATCATCTATTGAATAGCGCGTCCGCAAGTGAGACTACTTGGTTTGCTATCCAGTTCATAGAACAAGTAAATGGATACTACTAAAAGCCTCAAGATAAGCGTGAGTCTTGAGGATGGCTCCTCAAGTAGGAAGGAGGTTGGATCCTCGGTGGTGTATTCAAGTGATGAGTGAGTGGACTCGAGTCATAAAACCATTTCAAGTTGGTGTCTCGTGGGATAAGCTTAGCCATGAGTCAAAAGCTGGCTTGCTTGCAATAACCCCACCAACCCTTCTTGATAATGTGCATGTATGTAGGGTCGATGTAAGTCTTCTTTGAGTACCTTTGTACTCATGTTTGCTTTAATTTACATTTTTGAGACGATGCCACGAACCCTTGAAGCGGGTTCTTCGTGAAGCGTGACATCGATGAGTAGACTAAGGCCGGTGGTGATCTGAGCAAGTGAAGAGACCATGTAGTATAGCTTGGCTTACCCAAGCTCTTTTATTTTACTAGTTATGCGTACTTTCAGGACAAAACACTTCAGCTGTGGCTTGTATGCTTGTAACTTGATGTGGGTGCGTTGAGACCCGTACTTGTAATGTATGATATGTGGCTCTACGGGCCTTTAAATAAAGTACTTGTGTCGTAGAGAGTCATGTTGTGATGCCTTGTTGTATTTGCACATATCGAGCATATTGTGTGTATGATTGAAATGCTTGGTATGTGTGGGATCGACTATCTAGTTGTTTATCTTTAGTAGCCTCTCTTACGGAAATGTCTCCTAGTGTCTCCTTGAGCCATGGTAGCTTACTCTTTGCTCCGGAACACTTAGGCTGGCGGCATGTGTCCTTCTTCGTTCACGTATACGTCCCTTGAAATGTCACGCATTAGTCTTAGGAGTCTGCTAGCCAGTGCTACAGCCGGAACTTACTAGCGATGATAGCCAAACACGTTCGATCTTTGGAGTCATGGATGCTGTCACTGTAAGTCATGCCACTTTGGGTTTCACGACTAGTCATGTCAGCCGGGCTCCTTTTCATATGGATGCTAGCGACACTATCATATCGTGTGCCAAAAGCATAAGCGGTCGGGCTAAGGTAAGCGACACCCGTTGGGTTACGTCGTGAGGACACAAAAGTGATATGATGTGTTCAGGCTAGATCGATGTGACATTGAGTCGAGGTCTGGCAGCGTTAGCATCGAGCGGATTGCTGTAGGTTCTCCAAGCCAAAGCTGGTGATGTTGAGTCTAGAAATGCTTTAGTTATATGTAGAAATTGATTGTGGGATGATACGTAAGGCTCTTTTTACTCCTTTATCTCATGGTATTCGATCTGAGTCGATCCATTCTTCCACGGGGGTTTAAGGATTAGGATCTCTTCTCTCTATTAGGCTCACGTGTTACTAATCGGTAGTACCTTGTAGGTTTGATGGTTACAAGCCTGGTTCAGTTTACTATCTTGTTATGTTACTAAATTGGACCCGAACCTTGATATGATATTGTTGAGTGGCTATGCAATTCCTTGTAATATGTCTCAAATCCTTTGAGCATTCTGATCGTTATCTGTCAAATTCTGCTAGAATTCTAATGTCTTTGCATTGTGGTTATGCTTCAGGATGGCCTTTCGTGACCAAAATCAAGTGGTTAAATCGACGAGATGCATTGGTGTGACGGTCATACAGCCATGCTAGTTAGGGTTATGATCGAAGCGGGTTACCGTTGGTACCCGAATACGATTGAAAAGCGATGTCGAGACTTTAATCAAAGCGATATCTACTGCCTTTGTCGGGATGTTTCCCTCTTATCTGGTTCCACGAGGCCCTTCACAGCTCCTATGGGCTTGGTGTTACTATTGATATGGCGGTGCAAGATCTTTGTATTCTATGATGACCATTATCACGAGGGTCGGGACTGGCACCTGCCATAACACCGACTTCGGTATATCGGGTTCACTTCTACGGGCGTTTGGTTATCTTGAGCCATCTATCTGATTCGATCGGGAGGACTCACTAACCGCACCACTGCCGGGTTGCTCGAGGACAAGGACGAAGAGTCGGGCCTTGAGATGGAGCTCTTGGCGCCGTCTTGATCATTTGAGCCACCTTGACTTCGTTTGCCGGTACTGCAAAGTTGGTTATATGGATATGAGGACACGTATCCTTAGGCTCTGCTCTGCTGGGACATGATGGATTGGCGTGATGTGGGGCATCACCCACCTCGTGGTCTCGCATGAGCCACCGTTTGTTGGTCAAGACCTCACCCATGCCCTTATGGTCCACGGGCTCCTCGGGACCGTCTGTTTCCCGACGATCACGTTGAACTCCAGGCTTCGGAGGAGACTTCTATGAGAACTACTACGGAGGCGTGCGAGTTAGTAGTAGTTTCACTAGTATTGTAATAGTTGTATTTCCACCGTCTGCGTGACTTCGTGGAATATGACTTAGTGTGTACTAATTCGGAGGTGTAAGAAAAATAATGTATAGGAGCTTGGTATGCCTCCGTGAGATGTAATCTTCCTTTCACCGTAGTAGTACTTTGTTTGGTCTTGTACTAAACCTTGTATGGTGTGTATGACAATGGAATAAAAAGTAGTTCTGTATCTACCATGTCATACGGATGATCATCTTGCATTCAAGTTATCCATTACATTCTACATTTCTATGTCGAGAATCTTGCCATCTGGACTAAATCCTTGTCTTGTTTTCCTAGGATGGTTAACACCATAATAACCTGCTCCGCCCAGGCGCAGGCGAAACAGCGGAGTTGGAGAAGCGAACCTGCCTCACCCTCCTTCTCGGCGAAGTTATCTTTGGAGGCGAGAGAAACAAGCAGGAGACCAATCGTTTCTGGGCGCATATCGAGCGAACACAGCCCATCATCGAAATAACTTGGTGTCGCTCGGTGACTTCATCAAGTTACACCCACCTACCTTTCACCACTCCGTCGAGCCTCTCGGCGCTGATGGCAACCGCGGCATTACTCACAAGCTGCGTTACTGCTGCAGTATTGAGGTGACAAGGTCACCTTTGCTGCATATCATCTTGAAGGCCCGCCGATCTCGGTGGGAGAACTATATGGCTATCGCCCGATTGGCCATGTCACTACTTAGGCAGAATTCAGCGAGGCTTTCGTGAACACCACATTCGGAGGTCTCATGGATAAATAGCGTGAGGAGTTCTGCAATTTCACCCAAGGCCGTCTCTCCGTGGGCGCCTGGCGTGAAGTTCGGTAATCTACTTGCGCTATACTGGCCGAAGAGGTCTCCAGGCGCCAAAGAAACAGGCAAGGTTCCGCAAGGACTTAGCCCGAACCGCCGAGATCTCCGTCTGCATGAGTGCACCTCTTTCGAAGCTTGTTAACAAAGCCATCAGCGCTGAAACTGGTCGGACTGATTTGAAGCAACACGCAAGCATGGCGTGATATGGGTTCCTCATCGGTCTTTGGACCACGAAGCGCCCGTGTGTGGGTGCCTAATCTTGCCTGCCACCAGATTCACACGAGGCCATCCTTCGGAGCGCCTCGCCCGGTTCAGCGGTATGCACCAGCTAAGCCCTATGGTGGGCCAACCAACAATGCTCCTCTGCGCCAGCCCGTGGCGATGCTTCAAATGTGAAATCGAGGCCACTACATGCGCGATTGTCCTCAGACCAACCCCAACCAGCACTGCAAAAAAGCTGTTGGCGTGGCAAGCCAGCGGAAAGGTGTTCTATGCCAAGCCGGCCACCACTGCGTGGCCATGTTAGTGTGTCTCGGTGAAGAGGCCCAAGAGGATCCCAGCGTCGTGCTCGATGCGCTTCTTGTTAAGTACCCCGGCATCCGTTCTTTTAAATCTTTGGAGCATCTCATTCATTCATATCCGAAACTATGCGCTTGCATAACACGCATTCGTGACATGCCTTCCACCATGAAATTTCTACCCGGGTTCTAGATGGCAAACCTCTAGAGTAAGCCATGGAAATGAAATTCAGGTCGACAGACTTGTTTTCCTTGCATCATTGATAGCTCTCAAATCTTCGGATATAAATATCATCTTGGGTATGGGTGGATGTCAGCCCATCATGCCAAGATTGATTGTTTCTCTAGGGCTGTTCAACTTCGCACCCTCGGGAAAGATAGTCAATGTCTTGACCCGAATATCAGCGCCAACTATATTCTCTTAATGCCGTCCATTGCGGACCTCGAAGGCGTTCGGTAGTCCGTGACTTTCCGGATGTCTTTCGGAAAAATTGCCGGTGTTCCACAGCGGAGATGTTGAGTTCATGATAGATCTCATTCGAGGAACTGTCCCAATTTCTAGAAGACCTATAAGATGGCACCCCTAGAACTAGCGAACTTAGAAACAACTCGATGAGTCCTTGAAAAAGGGTTTCATCCGTCCTAGTTCATCTCCTTGGGCTTGCGTCCTCTTCGTCAAGAAGAAGGATGATACGGACGGATGGTTGTAGATTATCGACCCGTCAACTTGGTCACAATTAAGAACAAGTATCCGCTCCCGGGATCAACGATCTGTATGATCTCTTCGCGGGATCCTCGGTCTTCTCTAAGATGGATTTGAGGTTAGGCTACCATCAAATCAAAATCGAAGCGAGGACATTCCCAAAAGCGGCCTTTGTTACTCGTTACGTATCTGAGTACCGTCATGTCCTTCGGTTTAACCGCTCCAGCCACCTTCTCGGTTAATGAACTCAATCTTCATGGAGTATTTGGATAAATTAAATAAGTGGTTTACCTCGATGATATACTCATCTACTCTAAAGCGAGGAAGAACATGCGAACATCTAAGGCTAGTGTTGATGAAACTTGAGAGCATCGCCTTTATGCCAAGATTTTCTAAATCACGAATTTTGGCTGCGAAGTGACCTATCTAGGACATGTAATTTCTGGTAAAGGTATTCTTTATCAACCCGGCGAGTTCAAGCCGTCATAATTGGACTCCACTGAATCGGTCAAGCAAGTTCGGAGTTTCCTTGGCTTAGCGAGCTATTATGCCGCTTTGTCGAGAACTTCTCCAAAGTTGCTAAACCTCTAAGCGAACTCCTCAAGAAGGATAAAAAGTTGAGTGGACTCCACAATGTGAGCACGGTTTCGAGGCGAAAAGCGTTTAACTTTTGCTCCGTCTTTGGTACCACCAGATTTCTCTAAGGACTTTGTTATCTATTGCGGCGCCTCGCGACAAGGACTAGGCTGTATTCTCATGCAAGATCGACGTAATTGCTTATGCTTCACGGCAATTACACCCACATGAGAAAACTACCCTACTCATGATCTAGAGCTTGCGGTGTAGTCCATGCACTCAAAACCTGGCGACATTACCTTCTTGGTAATCGTTGCGAAATCTACACCGATCACCAAAATGAAGTACATATTCACCCAACCAGATTTGAATCTCGAGGCAAAGGCGTTGGGTTGAGTTGATCTGATTTCGACTTAGGAATAACTTATACCCGAGGAAAATAGCGTCATGGCTGATGCACTAAGTCGTAAATCTTATTGCAACAACCTGATGTTGCAACAAAATCAACCACTTCTCCACGAGGAATTTGGAGCTTAACCTTCACATTGTTCCTCAAGGTTCCTTTCCACCTTGGTGGCGAAACCTACTCTTATGGATCAGTCATCGCTGCCCAAAAGCAAGATAAAGGAATATCCGGATTAAGGAGAACATTGTTAGCGGAGATGCTAAATGTTTCTCTACAAATGATCATGATGTTGTATACTTTGAGAACCGTCTAGTGGTTCCCAGAATCGCTTATTATCTGACTGATCCTTAGGAGGCTCATGACTCTCCTCTCACCATTCATCCGGTAGCACTAAAATGTATCGGGACCTCGCCGAGAGTACGGTGGACTAGGATGAGAGACATTGCTCAATTTGTTGCTAAGCTGCGGCGTCGTCACGTCAGCGTAAAAGCGAACATCAGCGACTCTCTTGGCACCCTTCAACCCTTAGCTATTCACGAATGGAAATGGGATAAAATTAGTATGGATTTCATCACGGTTTCCCGGGACCAAGAGAGGAATAATGCTATCTTTAATAGATTATCGACCGCCTCTCCAAAGTAGCCCATTTCTTACTGTTGGCGAGTATAACGCTAGTCAGCTAGCAGACTTGTACATCTCGAATAGTGTCTCTTCATGGTGTTCCATTGAAATTAACTTTCGGATCGAGAAGTCTCTTCACCTCTCGATTTTGGGAAAGTTTCCAAAAGCTATAGAACCCATCTTTCCTTTAGCTGCTTTTCACCCTCAATCAAGTGGTCAAGTAGAGCGTGTCAACCAAATCCTAGAAGACATGCTTGAGCTTATTTATCTCTTCGGAATGGATTGGGAGAAATGCCTTCCATTTGCGAATTTGCTTATAACAACAGCTATCAATCTAGCTTGGGCAAAGCACCTTTTGAAGTTCTCTATGGGCGAAGGTGTGAACACCTCTTAGCGGTGAGAAGCAGGGAAAGACAATTCTTTGGCGGATATGATCGAGGAAGAAGAAAACAAGTTAGCATCGTTAAGTGAAAAGTTGAAAACAGCCCAATCTCGTCGAAAAGAGTCAATATGACCGAAAACATAAGGCTATGACTTACGAGGTTGGCGAGAAGGCTTACCTTGGTTACTCCTGAAGGAACCCATCGTTTGATATCAAAGGCAAATTGGCTCCTCGCTACATTGGACCCTTCGCATTCTTGCCAAGCGAGGAGAGTTGCCTACCAATTGGAACTACCTCGCATCTCTCCAAAGTCCCGATGTCTTCACGTTTCTCAACTCGGCGTTGCTTCTCGGATCCTATCCGTGGAGTGGACCAAAGCAACGCTTGATCTTCAAGATAATCTCACTTACGAGAATACCCGTTCGTATCCTCGATCAAGCGGGCGTACCACTCGGCGACATAATATCAAGTTTCTCAAGGTTCAATGGTACGCACCATTAGAAGAAAGCTACTTGGGAAAGGGAGGATGTCTTCGACTTGAGTACCCGCCTTCTTTCGAGAAACCTAAATCTCGGGGCGAGATTCTTTTGAGTGAGGGTGAGTTGTCACACCTAGCTAGTTCTTGCATTAGAGTGTTGCATCATGTCTATTTTTTCATGAAACACTGAAATGGGATTGCGAGAACCCCGACCCTCTCTGAAACAAACTAGGGTTTACTAAAAATATTTCGATGAACTGAAATGCCCTTCTAAAATGTCCATCATTTTTGTCTTGGTTCGAGAACCTTTGCCAAAAGTGGTGCACAATTTCCTAGGTCATCCTAAGGTCTTTGAATTAAATCATAACTATTTGAATTTGGGCATTTAAAATTTATAAAATATTTCAAATGTCCAAATACTCTAAACTAAAATGTTTCATGTTGGTAATATTCCAACAATGGACGAGGAGTAGTTTGGTGAATTTTAGAACTTTTAGGTATTTTTAA